>CM062818.1:725586729-726186729 GCA_031772625.1 Pinus tabuliformis | reverse complement strand
GTCAGTCGTCCGTGTTTACTCAATCTCCTGAATCTTTCTTGCACGGCGGTCCTTCTGTTCCCACCGGGTATCAATCACTTTCTGGTACCTTTGCGGGGGCATCTCCTCAACCCATTGATCATGGGTTATTAGCTGGAAACAATGGTAATAAACCGTTGGGTGTAGGGGACATTTACATGATGTCAGGTTCAGTTCCCGTTTCTCAACCTCAAGGTGGTCAATTACCGCCTGGGGGGCAGCCTCAATTAACGCCTGGGGGGCAACCTCAAGGTACAAAAATTGTGTCTGGGGGGCAGCTTCAAGGTCAGTATGTACCCATGGTACAATACATGCCTCAAGGTCAACCCCAGCCTCAATATGTACCCCAGGGTCAACCTCAGTATCAATATTTACCTCAAGGGTATCAACCCTAAGGGTATCAACCTCAAGGGTATCAACCTCAAGGTCAAGGTCAACCCCAGTATCAGTATTTACCCCAAGGTTATCAACCTCAAGGTCAATACTCGAGTCAAGGTTATCAACCACCTCAAGGTCAGTCATATGTTCAAGGTATGGGAACTATGCCTTTCAGTTATCAATCCTATCCTCAATCCGGTTATGGATCTCAGTATCCTCAACCTGTTACGGGTCAATACCCCGGAATGATAGTGTGGGATCCATCACAAGGTCAACAGGTGTTGCAGCCAAGTATACAGTTGGTACCTCAAACTGGACAACCCGTAGTTTCTGGTCCACCCCAGCAACCGCAACCTGTCCAGTCAAATGTTCAAACTTCTGTAACTTCGGTAGTTACTCAGCCGCCAATTGCACCTAGTACTCCATCTCAAACGGCTGCTGCAACTACCGCAACATCTACCGCACTTACTTCTGGAGTATCGACAGCTCCGGTTTCTACTGTCTCTGCAACCACTCCTCAGACATCTTTACCGTTGTCCGGATCTACGATTCAAACCACGGTCCAGATGCCTGTAGGGCAGCCTGGTTTAAGTACTGTTGTAACAACTCAACCTCAATTTACCCACCAACAGTACCAGGGACAGTACCAATTCGGTCCTGCTGTCCAACAACCGGTTTACCAGTATCAACCGTATCCTGGGTACACTTATCAACAACCTCAACAACCCCAGTACGGTCCGGTTAATCCTGGTTTTCCAGGAGGATATAATATCCCTAATGCGATTCCTGTTCCTAGTTATCCTGGATATCCTCCTCCTGGGACTGGTCTTGTGACCCAGAGTTTTAGAGATCCTAACCGGCAGTTACCGTTTATCGCAACTTTGGATTTACCAGACTTGACGCGCCTAACGAACGATCCAATTCAATATCTTCCGTTCTGGCCGCCAATGCCAAATAAGTTGCCCAGTGATATACCCAAGTTCGAAGGTAAGTCTGGAGAGGATCCGTCCAATCACGTGATGACTTACCACCTCTGGTGTGCTTCCAATTCTATCTCGGATGATTCGATCCGCTTACGTCTTTTCCAGCGTACGCTCATTGGTCTCGCGGCCAAGTGGTACATTGAGTTACCACGGGCCTCTTTTTACAATTTTAGCCAGTTAGCTACCTCGTTCCTAACTCATTTTCAGTTGCCGGTCAGATACGATAACGGCACGGAGCTATTAACTTCATTAAAACAGTCGACCTCCACTTATATTCTGATCATATTCATGAATGGAGACGTCGAAGACGTTTAGTGAAAGTTTTTATCCCGGACCAAATCTTAGCTGAATGGTTTGTAAAATCATTATTACCGAAGATTACTGAAGATGTAGCTAAGGCCGGAGTAGTTACTGAGGAGCAAGTCATTGCTCAAGCCCAGTACCTTGACTTAGTTTACACTCAGTCGGGTACGTTGCACGAGAAGATCCCAGATCTTCCTAAGTCGAATCAAATTGTTGCTGCTCCTTCGGGGTCTCATGCTGCTGATGGCATGATTGGTACGGTGAATACTAAAAGTAAGAAGAAATCCTCAAAGAATTCTTCTCCAATAATAACCTTACCGGACTCCCCGACAGGAGAATCTTCTCCTGAAATTACTGCCGATATTCATGCTGTAGAGTCATCTACGGCTAAATCAAAAAACGGTGGTAAGAAGAAAGGCAAGAAGAAGGATAAAGCAGACAAGGCTCCAAAGGAGAAAAAAGAGAAGTCGGAATCTAACGACGAAAAGCGCAAACCTCGCTATCCTTGTTTAATTTGTGAAGAAGATCATTTCACAAGAGATTGCCCTCATCGGGCAGAGGTTGTGAAAATCGTTAAGGGTTCCCCAACTCCTGCTGTTTTGAAAGATCCATTTCCAAAGCAGGAGAGTAAAATGATAGGTTCTTCCTCGAGTGCCAGTGAAGAACCCATATTGATGATGTCTCATGTACGGATTGCGACTCGATCGCAAGATTATGGTAGTAAGAATCCTGTTGATGGCAAAGAAGCAGAATCTTCTCATTCTAATCCATCAACCTCAGCTCCCGGTTCCGATCCACTACAGATCGAGAAACCTAACCCGGACTTGATAATTAAACCGCCCGCCAAGGGTATACTTCGAAAGTCTGCTTTCAATCCACATGCGAGAGCAGCTCAGAATTATAACATTGTTGAGGATTTAGCTGTTTCACCCTCAGCAATGTCGGCTTTGGAAGTGCTGCAATCATGCCCAGCACAACGAAAATTACTCTTGTCGGCTATAGGAGCTGTTGATATTCAGGACCCGAACCTGATAATCTTTGATCTAGAAAATAGTACACCGCGTCTCCCTCATCAAATGGCTTTCCAGATTCCAGTGATAGTCAAAAACAGGCCTATTCATCGGACTGTAATTGATGAAGGAGCTTCTACGTGTATTATGTCGATTCAGTGTTGGAGATCGCTTGGTTCTCCTTCACTGAACCAATCCCCGACGATTCTTAAGGCCTTTGATGGCCGTGGGTTCCATCCGTTTGGCATTCTACAGGATTTGCCTATAGGGGTTGAAGGAAAAACCGTTAGTCTGGATGTGGAGGTGGTTGATGCCCCTCTAGACTACAACCTTCTTTTGGGTCGCAGTTGGTCTTACGCTATGACAGCAGTCGTGTCATCGGTCTTCAGAGTTATAAAGTTTCCACATAATGGTAAGATCGTGACGATAGACCAGCTGGCTTACTTTTCATCCGACCCAGCCTCTTCAGAGAGTATCCAGCATGTCGGTAAAACGACTATCCCTTACAGGGATGTTGGTGTAGGATTGGTTAAAGATTCTGGTTTACTGGGAACTTTTCCCTTTCCTTCCATCAATGCAGACCCTTCATTCGCATCCATTCATATGATTACTTCAGACACTATTATTTACGATGATCCTTGGATTGTCCCATCTGAATCTGAAATAGACTCCTTCGGTAATGCAATGCC
Organism: Pinus tabuliformis; assembly: GCA_031772625.1. Taxonomy (NCBI): domain Eukaryota; kingdom Viridiplantae; phylum Streptophyta; class Pinopsida; order Pinales; family Pinaceae; genus Pinus; species Pinus tabuliformis. The sequence continues at coordinate 726,183,348 of CM062818.1, read as the reverse complement.
TTTGAGTCCATATGAAATTGCTTATGGGGCCGTGCAGTCTTTTTCTGACTCTAGTTCAACCCAATTCGACCAAATGAATGTGGTCCGTGAGGAATCACTTTTCACATCAACCTCAGAACGGATAACGTTTCCCGAAGTTGTGTCATCTGACGAACAACTTCGCGAAATCCTAAGTGTAGACGATCTACCATGGGAAGATCTTCATCATAGATCTTCGTTTTTACCTGAGGGTGATGACTTTGGAAATGATTTTTCATCAATTTTTACAGCTGAATATGTCAAGGACGCTCAGAATCCCATGAAACATCCTGATTCAGAGTTGAATTTGGGAAACATTTCCCAAACTATTGCCATCGACATTTCAGTCAAAACCGGAGTTATTGAAAACATTCATATAGGTGCCTCGTGTACAGATAACGAAATTCAAACATACAAGGTCCTATTTCAAGAATTCGCGACGTGTTTGCCTGGTCCTATGAGGAAATGCCAGGAATTGATCCCTCCATTGTTGTTCATGAAATCAAGACCTACCCGGACGCTAAACCCATTCGGCAACGTCTGCGTCAGATACACCCTAGGAAAGCGGCTGCGATTAAAGCAGAAGTCGAAAAGCTGTTGAAAGCAGGTTTCATTTATCCGATCCCGTTAACGGATTGGGTATCGAATATTGTTCCGGTTAACAAGAAACAAGGAACAATAAGAATATGTATCGACTATAGGGATATAAATCGTGCTTGTCCAAAAGACAACTATCCTACACCCTATATCGATCAAATAATTGATGATTGTGCCGACAGTGAAATATTTTCCTTTATGGACGGTTTTTTCGGTTACAACCAAATCAATATTCTACCTGCCGATCAACCAAAAACGGCTTTCATTTGTCCTTGGGGGACATTTGCTTACTGCAAATTACCTTTTGGACTTAAGAATGCCGGAGCCACTTTCCAACGGGCAATGTCTTACGCGTTTCACGACATCAAGCACATTGTGCAACCGTATCTCGATGATTTGCCTGCTCATTCTTTACATCGAGCTGATCACCTTGTCCACTTACGCGCTATTTTTATGAGGTGTCGGCATTATCGAATTCGGTTGAACCCACACAAATGTGTTTTCTGCATAGAAGTGGGACGATTGCTAGGATTTGTCGTTTCAAAAGCCGGTATCCGCGTCGATCCCTCGAAGGTCGAAGCCATCATCAAATTGCCTCCTCCTTCGAGTTTGCGCCAACTCCAAAGTTTGCAGGGAAAGCAAACTTTTTACGTCGATTCATTCCTAACTACGCCGAGGTTACAAAGGGTTTCACCCGGTTGTTGAAACAAAATTCTCAATTTTCTTGGGATGAGATAGCTCAGAAATCTTTTGATGCACTTAAGCACGCGTTGACCCATGCACCGTTGCTGCATCCTCCCAACTACAACCAGGACTACTTTTTGTATCTCGCCGCCTCCCACTCCACCATTGGAATGGTCTTAGTTCAGGAAGATGAATTCGGAACGGAACATGTGATATATTATCTTAGTAGGACGTTAAATCCCACTGAGCTAAAATATTCGCATGTGGAGAAATTGGCCCTGGCAGCTGTTCAGGCTGTCCAGCGTTTTCGTCATTACATTCTTCTCCGTAAAACTACAGTGATTTCGGATTGCAACCCTATGATTTATATTTTGACAAAACAATTGCTAGGGGGCAAGTACTCCAAATGGATTGTTATCCTGCAGGAGTTCGATTTGGAGTTTGAGAAGTCCAAGTCTAAGAAATCCTTAGTTTTTGCGGAATTGATGTGTGACTTCCCGCGTGCTGACACGGAAACTGTGGCAGAGGAACCCATTGCGGACGAATCTCTGTTTCTTATCAGCACTTTAGATCCGTGGTATGGGGATATAATCGTCTATCTCCAAACCCAATCCTTTCGGCCTGAAGCTTCAAAGTCGGAACGCCGGAAAATTCGATTCCAGTCCCAACAATACAGAATTATTGGAGATACTCTTTATCGTCGTGGGGCGGACTTGGTTTTTCGTCGTTGCTTAACTCATGAAGAGGCAGAAAGGGTTTTGAATGACTGTCATTCTGGAGCATGTGGCGGTCATATGTCTGGGTATGCCACAGCTCAGAAGGTGTTGCGTGCTGGCTATTTCTGGCCGTCCATGTTTAAAGATTGTATCATTGCGGTCCGAAAATGCCACAACTGTCAAGTGTTTGATCGCAAGATGCGCGCACCACCTGCTCCTCTCCACCCTATAATTGTCGTTGGTCCTTTTGCTAAATGGGGTATCGATTTTATTACTTGTAACCCTCACTCGGCCGGGGGGCATGCGTATATCATCCTTGCGGTTGATTATTTTACTAAATGGGCCGAGGCGATGCCTACATTCGAGGCAAGCGGCAAAACAACAACGATTTTCGTATTCAATCATATTATTGCTAGGTTTGGTGTCCCACAAGCGATAATCACTGACCATGGGCGCCATTTTCGAAACATTATGATGACAGAACTTACAAGCCAGCTTGGTTTACGCCATGATAGTTCTACTCCTTATTATCCTCAAGCAAACGGTTTGGTTGAATCCATCAACAAAGTTCTAGTTATCATGATCCGACGAATCATTGGTATTCATCGGTCGAATTGGCACAACATGTTATTCTCAGCGCTTTGGGCGTATCGAACCTCAGTAAAAACATCAACAGGGTTCACTCCTTTCCAACTAGTTTATGGTTTGGAAGCAGTGTTGCCCATTGAATGCGAAATCCCATCACTTCAAATGGCTATCGAATTACTCCCAGCTACTTCCGAAGAGGAGAAGCGTCTGTTATACTTAGCTAAATTAGATGAGACTCGACGTGACGCTGCTTTGGCAATCGAGACTCACGCAAAAAGGATGAAAGCTCAGTATGACCGTAACGTGACCCCTCGTAATTTTTCGGAAGGAGACCTAGTGCTATTATATGATCAAGCTAACGATAAATTAGGTGCTGGAAAATTCGTTCCCATGTGGCATGGGCCCTACATTGTCAAGCGAAAGCTGGCAAAAGGGGCCTATGAGCTGGTAGATTTTGATGGGGACTCTTTGGGTAAGCCCAGAAATGGACTTTACCTAAAGAGGTATTATGCTTAAATGGTGGGTATGGAGATTTAGTTAGTCCTAGTTAGGTTAATTTTCTTTTTAACTAGTATGTTTGCTTAGTTTAGGCTGTGTGCTTAGTTTAAAGAGTGTGTTTTTGTCGTTATTCTGGCTTATCTTGGTTTTACTCTTGATATTGCAGATGTCGACGCCTCTCCAAACATACATTGGATTTGCTGATGGTGCTTGTCGTAGTACACGGAATATCTCTTCCGCAGCTTGGGTTATCTATTCGCCCTCTGACGAGTTAGTTTCTATGCATGGGGTGAGCCTCGGTCAAACAACAAACAACATTGCAGAATACAGTGCAGTGATTGAATTATTATCTGAATCTATTTCATTTGGGATTCGGAGTTTGATAGTGAGGTTAGATTCTGAACTCGTTGTATTACAGCTTAATAGAGTCTATGCCATTAGAAATCCAGTGTTATTAAGATTGTTTTTGAGGGTGCGTCTCTTGGAACGTGAATTTGATTACATTGAATATCAGCATATTCCAAGGTCTTTAAATACATTAGCAGATGCAATGGCGTCTCGAATGTTAAATAGACATTTGTAACAATCATAAATGTAAATTTATAAACATTTCATCACACATGTTTAACAAAATAAGCCGGTAATAATGATATATATAGATAGGAGTGTGTCAAAAATATACATCGTCTTCGATCATAGGTTGAAAAACACCTTATGATCGGCAAAAATGATAAGTACAAAAAACCAAAAATGTCATATGTGTCTACAAAAGTGACTAGCCAATCACTGGTGGTGCTCTCTATACGAGACCACTGCCCGCGCTACCCTACACAGGAACCTCCTGAAAGGTCCTGGGACTGCGACCACGTAGCGCTGAAGTCGGATAGGAATGTCATCTATAGTGGTCTCTGGTATATCCGCCGTCAGACGCTCTAGATCCTGTTCCAGCTCGGCTAAGGTCTCTGCGGCCGCATCCTGTGGGGCTGGTGCTGGTACAGCTGGTACTCTCCTCTCAAAAGCCCGGAGGTTGGCCGGACGCCGTGGACCTACATCTGCATTTTGAAAATTTGTGCTGTCAGTTTTGAGACGATATATAAAAAACAAAAAAAAATACATAATTTAAAAACTTGTGAAAAATGAAATACCTCTGTCGTCCCATTGTTCTCCCTGTGGAAGAACCATGTCCGGATCATTGCGAAAATCCATTCCGGCATACAAAAAATCCTGAATCGCAAAGACCTGGCCCTCTAGCCAGTGAAAGTAACCATCAGGAAATCGAACAACTGCTGCTCCCTCATCAGGATGTCGGGCCATTACCGCAACCCATCTCGTCAACTTAGGCTCCCGAGGAGGCCCAACTGGAACTGTAAGATGCTGGGGGATCAGCATTGGAACTCTCTCTAGGGCAAAGCTCACAACTAAAGGCCCATATCCAAAGGTCTTCAGTTGTCCTCTCTTTGCCCTGGTTAGTTGGCCCTTCATATTGGCCAACACAGCATCGCACCAGTTGAAAATGGTGCCTTGGAAGCAATCTATAGCCATCCGCATTTGGGATCCAGTGGCCATGTGCAAAGCGGCAGCGCCGCAAAGTCTGGTAACTGTAAAGGCAATTACCATAAGTTCAGGTCGGGATATATATTTGATTTCTATCCCCTTCTCCTGGTTTTGATTGTTGCACCACTCTAGCCGGAGACTAGCAAGGGATTGGCCACCCGGCCTAGTCCCGAATAGAGAGAGTTGCTCGCCCCTGTTAGGCAAGCCAGTGAGAAAGTATATGTCGGAGGACTCTATCTCGAGCTGGTTTTCTCCGATGTAAAAACATTGATCCTGAATATTCCACCTTTCAACCAGCCACTCTAAGAATGGCACCTGGGCCCTCATGCCAGGTATGGCCCAGTATTTATAGAGTCCGCATGCCTTTAACGCATCAATAGAAGGTTGATGACCTATTGCGGCCAAATCAACATCTTCGTGCTCTCTTTCACGCCAATCTAGCATGGTGAGTGACCTACACACCAAAAAAAAATAGTTAGAATTCATTAAATAAAATTAGTTGGTTAAAATTGGAGTTTGGGGTTTAAAAAACCGCGTTTCACGGGGTACGCACCCCGCGTTCAGAACACAGAGCGACGGTACGCAGCTGGTCTGAAGGCAGGCTGCGTACCCCGACCTTTTTTTCCATATAAAAAAAAGTCGGGGTACGCAGGTCGCCCATGGGGCACCTGCGTCCCCCGAGAAGCGCATTTTAAAACCCTAAACCCCCCAAAAAATCAAATAAAAACCTAAAAATGAATTTTAAATGGATGGAATTGAAGAGGAGGATGTTGTGAAATACCTGAAAGAGACGGCGCTCGATTCTGACGGTCGGATTCTCCGCAAAGTCCACGGGAAGTTTTCTTGTCAAAAGCCCTTTTCTCAACCTCAACAGTAAAATGGTAAAAATGACATGGTAAAAAGTCTTTTTATAGGTTTTTTGGATGAATGAATGCTAAGTTTGTTTATTTTTCACCATGAAAGGACATTTTTCAATGTATTTTTACCCATCTTAAACAGGTATGAGTAATGTGTCGTTTTTGTGCAGGACAAAAGGACTTTAGAGTAAAATCATCATTTTTCACAAACCAAAACATCAGAGTCATCTTTTAAGCTCTTTTCTGACTCCTAAAACATGAAAAGATTGCCGAGCGTTTCTTTTACACTCGTTAAAACGGAATTAAAAGACGGTCCCCTTATAGCTCTTTTCTGACCGTAAAAACAAGAAAAGATTGCCGGGTTTTTGTCGTTTCAAACTCGATACGGAAATAAAACGACGTGTCCTTGATCGCTTTTTACTTTTCAGGTCAGAGACACTAATCATGAAAGTACTCCTTGGTCGTGAGATCAAGCGGTTCTCTCAGGTATTATTTTATACTTTTTCGGGCTTGGGAGACACAAATTTACGAAAAAGTTCACCGTGGAGTCTTCTTTAGTTTTTCAGACTCTCTAAAAATGAAAAACGCCGAGTTTCTCCTATACTGGACTCGTTAAAATTTCACAGTAAAGGACCTGTTCGATTACAAACAGGAACGGACCACTCCTTCTTAGGGTCCGAATCTAAACTAAGTTGGACTCATCCGAAGGATGAGCTTATAATCAAGCATATGTTATCCTCCTCAAGCTTGTAAAAAATAAAGAGGTACTTGCCAGAAATGGTGGGGGAAAAGAGAGAAGAATGAACCGATTTGTCATCCTTTGTTACAGAAGAACCTTATCACCGCTCTTGAACACGACACTTTCCATTCACCTGGGTTGGGAAATCCTTTGCCTTAAAAGTTGATCAAACCACTTTGAAAGTCTTCAACCGTTTCCGGGTATTAACTTTGGGTCAATCGTCACCAAACCATCTGTCGTGTCGTTATGTGTTCAAGAGGTCTCTGCAAATAAACCATTCATATGCAAAATACTTGTCATCCATTTGACCATCCCTGAGTCAGTCCTTACAGCAACATTTCTTCAACTTGAACAATGATTTCGTGTTGTGGGCTTGCCTGCAACGGGTCGCTTTCTATCGACATCAGCACATTATCTAGAAAGATGACTTAGAAATCGTCAGTACCTTGAAGTCTGCATGCATCAATGGCAGGTTTCTCGCCTTTGACGACAGTTTACATCATTGACTTTCGATCGAAGGATTCCGTGACGTGTTCGACATCAACTCATTCATTCACATTTCATGGATTGTACTGGGTACTTTGAGAACCATTGACATCACTGGTGGTCTCTCTCACACTTGTTAACAGTTTACATCATTGACTGGTAATCAAGTGGTTTCTACCATGCTCGACATCAACTCATTTATTCGCATGGATAGAATCGTACCAATTCGGGAAGTAGAAATGAAGACCCTGGATCTAGTTTCCACCATCCAGGCTGCGAGGAGTTTTGTATTCATTATACAGTAGACTAATCATAAACAGATGGCTGCGTCCATACTGTGTCTACAAAAGTCTATGATTGTGATGTACTGCAAAATCATTCTTGTATCAGAGCAGTAGTTAGATTGTTAGTTAAAGTTTTCAATCTGAGTATGGGAATGCCTACCTCAGCGATGATATCATCTTATATATGTATTTTGTGTTGAATATTTGCAGGTTCTGACCGGGTCCTCCACAAGATACTCCTTGAAATGATAAAGTACTTCACCCTTCCTAGATCATAAAAACCCTAATCTACTACAGGCTTCGCACTTTAGGGGGCAATCTGTTACACTAAAAAATGTCACCATGACTATTTGCAGTTAGTATGGCTCCATCCACTGTCATACTATCCTCCTTGGCAAGTCTCATGCCTCTGCTTTCCATGTCAAACTTCAAGAAAGAGAGAAAAGTCATTTAAAAGTCAATTATCTCTGGTACGCAGTTTCTCTTAGCCTTACCTGCGGGTACGCAACCCAAGTTCACAATACCTGCGTACTTGTACGCTCTGTATGTAAAGGGATGGGTGCGTACTCCTGTAAAGGTCAAAAGGCGCAAGTTTCACTCCAAAAAAGTTACTTGTGGTCATTTCTAGAGTCTTCTAGAAGTATGTTTGACGTGTATGAAGCGCCTCCAGATGGTTCATGTATCCCTACCAAAGAGGAACTTATCCCATCAATAGGGGAGCTATCCCATCCAAAGAGGGACTTATCCCATTGATGGTGGACCTGAATAACTTCCTCTAGAGCACTATAAATACAGGCATTGGGCCAAAGGGAGGGGAGGTTGAAAGCTGAACATTCCTAAGGGTAGATGCTGCTGGAATTAGGACTTCCTTGTAGAAGCTTGTGAGGAGAGATTACCATCTTTACTTGTTTCCATTGGGAGGTGGGTGAGCTGATCAGAGTAAGGGAGAACTCTTGTGGACCCTGGGAGGAGCTTGCACAACACCAAGGCTCAGGTTGTAATGGTTCCTTTTGTTACCTTTTAATACAAATTAGTCCATTCTTCTCAACAATTTGTTATTAATGAGTTGTTTCATGTACTCCTTGGTCTACATGTTAAATATGTTTTATTTTATGTGATATTCAGGTGCTATTTAATCGTTTGATTGTTGGTGAATGCAGGTTTCGAAGGGAAGGAGGAGCTCATCCGGATCAACGAAGCTGGACTACTACAACAGCGTTGGATTACAGGTAGGATCTAAACACTTGATTTCTCATATTGTAAAAGCATATTTAGGGAAGGATTGCTCTTATTTGTCTTGTTTGTCATTAGAGAGTCTTAGGCTTTCTAGGAAGGTCGGTTGTGTCCGCACTAACGACTCTTTCCGCGTGACAAAATGGCGACCATACTGGGGAATCCATTAATGTGTTTGAGTTCTTTTTGATTTGATATTTTGATCTGAGAAAAATTACTTGTTTTCTGATTTTTGGTTGTCTAGCTGTGTATTTGGGTGGGTTAGCTTAGAGTCAATTTAGTTTTTTATTTTTCTTAGTCTTGCAAGCAGTACGCAGTCTTTGGGTTTAACACAGTGCGTACCCGCGCTTGTGTGAACAGATGACCTGCGTACCCCTTTCAATTTTGAGAAAATTTCAATTTTTGCTTTTTTCTCTTTTTGATTTTGCTTTTACTTTGTTTTTACTGCCCAGATCCATCAGTTTACTGTCAAAGATCTTCACCTGAACTTGTCCCGTTAGTGTCGAGGGTTTTGGTGGAATTCATAGGGATTTTGCCTTAGGGTTTGATTTTTAACTGGTCCTGTAGTGACTTTGGCATTAGAGGTTGTCAAACTTTGGATCTCCCTGGTTTTGATCAGTCCTCTTAGGAGTCGGGCCTGTCATAGAAGTCACCCTAGTGAGAGACCTACCTTTGTGTCTTCTCTTTGCGAATCTCGAAAAGTTTGTTTGTTAAAGCCTTGAATTCCATTCTTGAGAAAAAAGAACAAAAAGATTTCGATTTTGTTTTTTGGTTAGTTTATGATTCTGCATGAACTGATCCTTAGTTGCATTTTGACTAAGTAAAACATCCAGGAATCATCCTTGTAGGCTTTTGTCCTCATTATTTTTACTTTTAGGTAAATTTGCTTTTGATTTGTTTTTGAATGAATTTGATTTGATTGTATTAGATTTGTTAAATTTGATTTGATAAAATAGTTTTACATGCTTTATTAACATAGAAAAAACACAAAAAATCTTTTGGAAAAAGTTTGCTTTGGTAGCATTTGTAGACTTTTGGGAGAAAAAGGAAATTTCGTAGAGTAATTAGTGGTCATGAGTTGTGTGTTTTGAAAAGATAAAGAGAATTGTTTCTTTGATTGTCTTTACTAAGAAAGTTGTTTTCTATAAAATTTGCATTTTCCAACTCTCTTAGTTAGGAGATTCATTGAAAAGGAAAAGTAGTGTAAATCATCTTAGGTGCATCTTTGTAGTGGTTGCGAGTCGAGTCTACACACCACCAGTTTCATCTCCATCACCTTTTGTCTTTAAGAAAAACCATAAAATTAACGCTTAAAGTAAAATCAACATAGTAACTTTTATTTACTAGGGCTCTGAAACACCAATTTAGATCAGGCTAGTGTCTTGGAGTAGGAGAGTAATTAACTCTCCAAGACAACAAAACCAAACAAGTAGCTTATCTTGTGATAGAATAAATCCAATTGTCTCATTTGTACTCTGGGAAAGCTCCTCTTAAAGGAGAAGCACGAGCTCGTGTCCGAACCAGTGAGGGGATCAATCCTCCCTCGTTGGGAACGACGCCAGACACGCACGTATTACAAACGGTAAACCTCGGATTAACCATTGTTGAGGAGCCAGGGGTCACTTGTCGGTAAACCTTGGATTATTGTCAAGGAACCAGCAAGGGGATTGAGCTTGATACTCTGCCCTTGCGTGCTGTCGGAGTGTAGACTGTTCCCCCAGGTGCATTTGTTGCGGTTGGTAACCTTAGTGACCATTATCTTTAGGATTCTACCGAGGTGACGGTGGAGGGAAGATCCCACTGTACCTGGAGCAGACGTCGGCTAGACTCACTTGGATTTTCCGGGGGGTTCACTTCACTCGAGACGGTTAAAGTGGAGGAACTTGTGCCGGTCTATTCATTAAGCAGGTTGTCGGGGTAACTGTTCCACCCGCCACTTCTGTACTGAATCCAACGATGTTGGGTTTCATCTCCAACTAGCGTTTTCGGTCTGGAAGGCTACTGTTTGTGCTTGGTTTGATGCCCTAGATTCTTTAGGCGTATGATTCAAATTTGTTTGGTTCTTTAGAGACTTTAGGTGGTTTTCTTTGAGATTTTACTTTGTTTGCGTGTGCAGTAGTTAAAAGTTTTTAACTGTGGCGGAATTACCAAGACAGTCCCGTAGACTTCGGGGCAAGTCACCTGAGATTGTTACCGGAGCCGATTTGTTGAGGAAACTCCGTAGATCACGGGGTGGACCTCCTGAAGACGTCCCGGGTCATTACGAAGGTTTAAAGGTCCTTGTAACTCCTCCTAGCAGCAGTAGAGTAGGTTCACCAGAAGAAGGAGAGTCTTCGTTGGTAGTCCATCAAGATTACCAAAGTCTAGAAACAGGTTATAATCCTGAAGCAGTTGAAGTTTCTGAGCTTGCTGGTAGTTTTTCATCTACTAGTGATATAGGCGAAGAACCTGAAATATCTGAACCTGTTACTCCAACTTCTAGTGTACCAGATTCACCTAGGGTAGAAAGAGTCATCACCGAAAATCTTCCTACTGGTTTGATAGCTATTGAAGAACTTGCTCCAGAGGAAGAATTAGGCGTATCTACCCTTGAAGATCAACCTACTATTGATCTAAGAGAGCGTGAATCTATCTTTTACAGTCCTCCTAGAAGTACTACTTGGTACCTTTCGTTAACCAATTATTTAGACAACTCAGGGGTAGGTTTTTCTCCACCTCGTACTCCTTTTCCACCTGGAGGTATTTATACTCCTGTAAATATGTCTGGTCAGTCGTCCGTGTTTACTCAATCTCCTGAATCTTTCTTGCACGGCGGTCCTTCTGTTCCCACCGGGTATCAATCACTTTCTGGTACCTTTGCGGGGGCATCTCCTCAACCCATTGATCATGGGTTATTAGCTGGAAACAATGGTAATAAACCGTTGGGTGTAGGGGACATTTACATGATGTCAGGTTCAGTTCCCGTTTCTCAACCTCAAGGTGGTCAATTACCGCCTGGGGGGCAGCCTCAATTAACGCCTGGGGGGCAACCTCAAGGTACAAAAATTGTGTCTGGGGGGCAGCTTCAAGGTCAGTATGTACCCATGGTACAATACATGCCTCAAGGTCAACCCCAGCCTCAATATGTACCCCAGGGTCAACCTCAGTATCAATATTTACCTCAAGGGTATCAACCCCAAGGGTATCAACCTCAAGGGTATCAACCTCAAGGTCAAGGTCAACCCCAGTATCAGTATTTACCCCAAGGTTATCAACCTCAAGGTCAATACTCGAGTCAAGGTTATCAACCACCTCAAGGTCAGTCATATGTTCAAGGTATGGGAACTATGCCTTTCAGTTATCAATCCTATCCTCAATCCGGTTATGGATCTCAGTATCCTCAACCTGTTACGGGTCAATACCCCGGAATGATAGTGTGGGATCCATCACAAGGTCAACAGGTGTTGCAGCCAAGTATACAGTTGGTACCTCAAACTGGACAACCCGTAGTTTCTGGTCCACCCCAGCAACCGCAACCTGTCCAGTCAAATGTTCAAACTTCTGTAACTTCGGTAGTTACTCAGCCGCCAATTGCACCTAGTACTCCATCTCAAACGGCTGCTGCAACTACCACACTTACTTCTGGAGTATCGACAGCTCCGGTTTCTACTGTCTCTGCAACCACTCCTCAGACATCTTTACCGTTGTCCGGATCTACGATTCAAACCACGGTCCAGATGCCTGTAGGGCAGCCTGGTTTAAGTACTGTTGTAACAACTCAACCTCAATTTACCCACCAACAGTACCAGGGACAGTACCAATTCGGTCCTGCTGTCCAACAACCGGTTTACCAGTATCAACCGTATCCTGGGTACACTTATCAACAACCTCAACAACCCCAGTACGGTCCGGTTAATCCTGGTTTTCCAGGAGGATATAATATCCCTAATGCGATTCCTGTTCCTAGTTATCCTGGATATCCTCCTCCTGGAACTGGTCTTGTGACCCAGAGTTTTAGAGATCCTAACCGGCAGTTACCGTTTATCGCAACTTTGGATTTACCAGACTTGACGCGCCTAACGAACGATCCAATTCAATATCTTCCGTTCTGGCTGCCAATGCCAAATAAGTTGCCCAGTGATATACCCAAGTTCGAAGGTAAGTCTGGAGAGGATCCGTCCAATCACGTGATGACTTACCACCTCTGGTGTGCTTCCAATTCTATCTCGGATGATTCGATCCGCTTACGTCTTTTCCAGCGTACGCTCATTGGTCTCGCGGCCAAGTGGTACATTGAGTTACCACGGGCCTCTTTTTACAATTTTAGCCAGTTAGCTACCTCGTTCCTAACTCATTTTCAGTTGTCGGTCAGATACGATAACAGCACGGAGCTATTAACTTCATTAAAACAGTCGACCTCCACTTATATTTCTGATCATATTCATGAATGGAGACGTCGAAGACGTTTAGTGAAAGTTTTTATCCCAGACCAAATCTTAGCTGAATGGTTTGTAAAATCATTATTACCGAAGATTACTGAAGATGTAGCTAAGGCCGGAGTAGTTACTGAGGAGCAAGTCATTGCTCAAGCCCAGTACCTTGACTTAGTTTACACTCAGTCGGGTACGTTGCACGAGAAGATCCCAGATCTTCCTAAGTCGAATCAAATTGTTGCTGCTCCTTCGGGGTCTCATGCTGCTGATGGCATGATTGGTACGGTGAATACTAAAAGTAAGAAGAAATCCTCAAAGAATTCTTCTCCAATAATAACCTTACCGGACTCCCCGACAGGAGAATCTTCTCCTGAAATTACTGCCGATATTCATGCTGTAGAGTCATCTACGGCTAAATCAAAAAACGGTGGTAAGAAGAAAGGCAAGAAGAAGGATAAAGCAGACAAGGCTCCAAAGGAGAAAAAAGAGAAGTCGGAATCTAACGACGAAAAGCGCAAACCTCGCTATCCTTGTTTAATTTGTGAAGAAGATCATTTCACAAGAGATTGCCCTCATCGGGCAGAGGTTGTGAAAATCGTTAAGGGTTCCCCAACTCCTGCTGTTTTGAAAGATCCATTTCCGAAGCAGGAGAGTAAAATGATAGGTTCTTCCTCGAGTGCCAGTGAAGAGCCCATATTGATGATGTCTCATGTACGGATTGCGACTCGATCGCAAGATTATGGTAGTAAGAATCCTGTTGATGGCAAAGAAGCAGAATCTTCTCATTCTAATCCATCAACCTCAGCTCCCGGTTCCGATCCACTACAGATCGAGAAACCTAACCCGGACTTGATAATTAAACCGCCCGCCAAGGGTATACTTCGAAAGTCTGCTTTCAATCCACATGCGAGAGCAGCTCAGAATTATAACATTGTTGAGGATTTAGCTGTTTCACCCTCAGCAATGTCGGCTTTGGAAGTGCTGCAATCATGCCCAGCACAACGAAAATTACTCTTGTCGGCTATAGGAGCTGTTGATATTCAGGACCCGAACCTGATAATCTTTGATCTAGAAAATAGTACACCGCGTCTCCCTCATCAAATGGCTTTCCAGATTCCAGTGATAGTCAAAAACAGGCCTATTCATCGGACTGTAATTGATGAAGGAGCTTCTACGTGTATTATGTCGATTCAGTGTTGGAGATCGCTTGGTTCTCCTTCACTGAACCAATCCCCGACGATTCTTAAGGCCTTTGATGGCCGTGGGTTCCATCCGTTTGGCATTCTACAGGATTTGCCTATAGGGGTTGAAGGAAAAACCGTTAGTCTGGATGTGGAGGTGGTTGATGCCCCTCTAGACTACAACCTTCTTTTGGGTCGCAGTTGGTCTTATGCTATGACAGCAGTCGTGTCATCGGTCTTCAGAGTTATAAAGTTTCCACATAATGGTAAGATCGTGACGATAGACCAGCTGGCTTACTTTTCATCCGACCCAGCCTCTTCAGAGAGTATCCAGCATGTCGGTAAAACGACTATCCCTTACAGGGATGTTGGTGTAGGATTGGTTAAAGATTCTGGTTTACTGGGAACTTTTCCCTTTCCTTCCATCAATGCAGACCCTTCATTCGCATCCATTCATATGATTACTTCAGACACTATTATTTACGATGATCCTTGGATTGTCCCATCTGAATCTGAAATAGACTCCTTCGGTAATGCAATGCCTTTGAGTCCATATGAAATTGCTTATGAGGCCGTGCAGTCTTTTTCTGACTCTAGTTCAACCCAATTCGACCAAATGAATGTGGTCCGTGAGGAATCACTTTTCACATCAACCTCGGAACGGATAACGTTTCCCGAAGTTGTGTCATCTGACGAACAACTTCGCGAAATCCTAAGTGTAGACGATCTACCATGGGAAGATCTTCATCATAGATCTTCGTTTTTACCTGAGGCTGATGACTTTGGAAATGATTTTTCATCAATTTTTACAGCTGAATATGTCAAGGACGCTCAGAATCCCATGAAACATCCTGATTCAGAGTTGAATTTGGGAAACATTTCCCAAACTATTGCCATCGACATTTCAGTCAAAACCGGAGTTATTGAAAACATTCATATAGGTGCCTCGTGTACAGATAACGAAATTCAAACATACAAGGTCCTATTTCAAGAATTCCGCGACGTGTTTGCCTGGTCCTATGAGGAAATGCCAGGAATTGATCCCTCCATTGTTGTTCATGAAATCAAGACCTACCCGGACGCTAAACCCGTTCGGCAACGTCTGCGTCAGATACACCCTAGGAAAGCGGCTGCGATTAAAGCAGAAGTCGAGAAGCTGTTGAAAGCAGGTTTCATTTATCCGATCCCGTTAACGGATTGGGTATCGAATATTGTTCCGGTTAACAAGAAACAAGGAACAATAAGAATATGTATCGACTATAGGGATATAAATCGTGCTTGTCCAAAAGACAACTATCCTACACCCTATATCGATCAAATAATTGATGATTGTGCTGGCAGTGAAATATTTTCCTTTATGGACGGTTTTTCCGGTTACAACCAAATCAATATTCTACCTGCCGATCAACCAAAAACGGCTTTCATTTGTCCTTGGGGGACATTTGCTTACTGCAAATTACCTTTTGGACTTAAGAATGCCGGAGCCACTTTCCAACGGGCAATGTCTTACGCGTTTCACGACATCAAGCACATTGTGCAACCGTATCTCGATGATTTGCCTGCTCATTCTTTACATCGAGCTGATCACCTTGTCCATTTACGCGCTATTTTTATGAGGTGTCGGCATTATCGAATTCGGTTGAACCACACAAATGTGTCTTCTGCATAGAAGTGGGACGATTGCTAGGATTTGTCGTTTCAAAAGCCGGTATCCGCGTCGATCCCTCGAAGGTCGAAGCCATCATCAAATTGCCTCCTCCTTCGAGTTTGCGCCAACTCCAAAGTTTGCAGGGGAAAGCAAACTTTTTACGTCGATTCATTCCTAACTACGCCGAGGTTACAAAGGGTTTCACCCGGTTGTTGAAACAAAATGCTCAATTTTCTTGGGATGAGATAGCTCAGAAATCTTTTGATGCACTTAAGCACGCGTTGACCCATGCACCGTTGCTGCATCCTCCCAACTACAACCAGGACTACTTTTTGTATCTCGCCGCCTCCCACTCCACCATTGGAATGGTCTTAGTTCAGGAAGATGAATTCGGAACGGAACATGTGATATATTATCTTAGTAGGACGTTAAATCCCACTGAGCTAAAATATTCACATGTGGAGAAATTGGCCCTGGCAGCTGTTCAGGCTGTCCAGCGTTTTCGTCATTACATTCTTCTCCGTAAAACTACAGTGATTTCGGATTGCAACCCTATGATTTATATTTTGACAAAACAATTGCTAGGGGGCAAGTACTCCAAATGGATTGTTATCCTGCAGGAGTTCGATTTGGAGTTTGAGAAGTCCAAGTCTAAGAAATCCTTAGTTTTTGCGGAATTGATGTGTGACTTCCCGCGTGCTGACATGGAAACTGTGGCAGAGGAACCCATTGCGGACGAATCTCTGTTTCTTATCAGCACTTTAGATCCGTGGTATGGGGATATAATCGTCTATCTCCAAACCCAATCCTTTCGGCCCGAAGCTTCAAAGTCGGAACGCCGGAAAATTCGATTCCAGTCCCAACAATACAGAATTATTGGAGATACTCTTTATCGTCGTGGGGCGGATTTGGTTTTTCGTCGTTGCTTAACTCATGAAGAGGCAGAAAGGGTTTTGAATGACTGTCATTCTGGAGCATGTGGCGGTCATATGTCTGGGTATGCCACAGCTCAGAAGGTGTTGCGTGCTGGCTATTTCTGGCCGTCCATGTTTAAAGATTGTATCATTGCGGTCCGAAAATGCCACAACTGTCAAGTGTTTGATCGCAAGATGCGCGCACCACCTGCTCCTCTCCACCCTATAATTGTCGTTGGTCCTTTTGCTAAATGGGGTATCGATTTTATTACTTGTAACCCTCACTCGGCCGGGGGGCATGCGTATATCATCCTTGCGGTTGATTATTTTACTAAATGGGCCGAGGCGATGCCTACATTCGAGGCAAGTGGCAAAACAGCAGCAATTTTCGTATTCAATCATATTATTGCTAGGTTTGGTGTCCCACAAGCGATCATCACTGACCATGGGCGCCATTTTCGAAACATTATGATGACAGAACTTACAAGCCAGCTTGGTTTACGCCATGATAGTTCTACTCCTTATTATCCTCAAGCAAATGGTTTGGTTGAATCCATCAACAAAGTTCTTGTTATCATGATCCGAAGAATCATTGGTAACAACATGTTATTCTCAGCGCTTTGGGTGTATCGAACCTCAGTGAAAACATCAACAGGGTTCACTCCTTTCCAACTAGTTTATGGTTTGGAAGCAGTGTTGCCCATTGAATGCGAAATCCCATCACTTCAAATGGCTATCGAATTACTCCCAGCTACTTCCGAAGAGGAGAAGCGTCTGTTATACTTAGCTAAATTAGATGAGACTCGACGTGACGCTGCTTTGGCAATCGAGACTCACGCAAAAAGGATGAAAGCTCAGTATGACCGTAACGTGACCCCTCGTAATTTTTCGGAAGGAGACCTAGTGTTATTATATGATCAAGCTAACGATAAATTAGGTGCTGGAAAATTCGTTCCCATGTGGCATGGACCCTACATTGTCAAGCGAAAGCTGGCAAAAGGGGCCTATGAGCTGGTAGATTTTGATGGGGACTCTTTGGGTAAGCCCAGAAATGGACTTTACCTAAAGAGGTATTATGCTTAAATGGTGGGTATGGAGATTTAGTTAGTCCTAGTTAGGTTAATTTTCTTTTTAACTAGTATGTTTGCTTAGTTTAGGCTGTGTGCTTAGTTTAAAGAGTGTGCTTTTGTCATTATTCTGGCTTATCTTGGTTTTACTCTTGATATTGCAGATGTCGACGCCTCTCCAAACATACATTGGATTTGCTGATGGTGCTTGTCGTAGTACATGGAATATCTCTTCCGCGGCTTGGGTTATCTATTTGCCCTCTGACGAGTTAGTTTCTATGCATGGGGTGAGCCTCGGTCAAACAACAAACAACATTCAGAATACAGTGCAGTGATTGAGTTATTATCTGAATCTATTTCATTTGGGATTCGGAGTTTGATAGTGAGGTTAGATTCTGAACTCGTTGTATTACAGCTTAATAGAGTCTATGCCATTAGAAATCCAGTGTTATTAAGATTGTTTTTGAGGGTGCGTCTCTTGGAACGTGAATTTGATTACATTGAATATCAGCATATTCCAAGGTCTTTAAATACATTAGCAGATGCAATGGCGTCTCGAATGTTAAATAAACATTTTTAACAATCTTAAATGTAAATTTATAAACATTTCATCACACATGTTTAACAAAATAAGCCGGTAATAATGATATATATAGATAGGAGTGTGTCAAAAATATACATCGTCTTCGATCATAGGTTGAAAAACACCTTATGATCGGCAAAAATGATAAGTACAAAAAACCAAAAATGTCATATGTGTCTACAAAAGTGACTAGCCAATCATTGGTGGTGCTCTCTATACGAGACCACTGCCCGCGCTACCCTACACAGGAACCTCCTGAAAGGTCCTGGGACTGCGACCACGTAGTGCTGAAGTCGGATAGGAATGTCATCTATAATGGTCTCTGGTATATCCGCCGTCAGACGCTCTAGATCATGTTCCAGCTCGGCTAAGGTCTCTACGGCCACATCCTGTGGGGCTGGTGCTGGTACTCTCCTCTCAAAAGCCCGGAGGTTGGTCGGACGCCGTGGACCTACATCTGCATTTTGAAAATTTGTGCTGTCAGTTTTGAGACGATATATAAAAAACAAAAAAAATACATAATTTAAAAACTTGTGAAAAATGAAATACCTCTGTCGTCCCATTTTTCTCCCTGTGGAAGAACCATGTCCGGATCATTGCGAAAATCCATTCCGGCATACGGAAAATCCTAAATCACAAAGACCTGGCCCTCTAGCCAGTGAAAGTAACCATCAGGAAATCGAACAACTGCTGCTCCCTCATCAGGATGCCGGGCCATTACCGCAACCCATCTCGTCAACTTAGGCTCCCGAGGAGGCCCAACTGGAACTGTAAGATGCTGGGGGATCAGCATTGGAACTCTCTCTAGGGCAAAGCTTACAACTAAAGGCCCATATCCAAAGGTCTTCAGTTGTCCTCTCTTTGCCCTGGTTAGTTGGCCCTTCATATTGGCCAACACAGCATCGCACCAGTTGAAAATGGTGCCTTGGAAGCAATCTATAGCCATCCGCATTTGGGATCCAGTGGCCATGTGCAAAGCGGCAGCGCCGCAGAGTCTGGTAACTGTAAAGGCAATTACCATAAGTTCAGGTCGGGATATATATTTGATTTCTATCCCCTTCTCCTGGTTTTGATTGTTTCACCACTCTAGTCGGAGACTATCAAGGGATTGGCCACCCGGCCTAGTCCCGAATAGAGAGAGTTGCTCGCCCCTGTTAGGCAAGCCAGTGAGAAAGTATATGTCGGAGGACTCTATCTCGAGCTGGTTTTCTCCGATGTAAAAACATTGATCCTGAATATTCCACCTTTCAACCAGCCACTCTAAGAATGGCACCTGGGCCCTCATGCCAAGTATGGCCCAGTATTTATAGAGTCTGCATGCCTTTAACGCATCAATAGAAGGTTGATGACCTATTGCAGCCAAATCAACATCTTCGTGCTTTCTTTCACGCCAATCTAGCATGGTGAGTGACCTACACACCAAAAAACAATAGTTAGAATTCATTAAATAAAATTTGGTTGGTTAAAATTGGAGTTTGGTGTTTAAAAAACCGCGTTTCACGGGGTACGCACCCCGCGTTCAGAACACAGAGCGGCGGTACGCTGCTGGTCTGAAGGCGGGCTGCGTACCCCGACCTTTTTGCCATATACAAAAAAGTCGGGGTACGCAGGTCGCCCATGGGGCACCTGCGTCCCCCGAGAAGCGCATTTTAAAACCCTAAACACCCCAAAAAATCAAATAAAAACCTAAAAATGAATTTTAAACGGATGAAATTGAAGAGGAGGATGTTGTGAAATACCTGAAAGAGACGACGCTCAATTCTGACGGTCGGATTCTCCGCAAAGTCCACGGGAAGTTTTCTTGTCAAAAGCCCTTTTCTCAACCTCAGCAGTAAAATGGTAAAAATGACATGGTAAAAAGTCTTTTTATAGGTTTTTTGGATGAATGAATGCTAAGTTTGTTTATTTTTCACCATGAAAGGACATTTTTCAATGTATTTTTACCCATCTTAAACAGGTATGAGTAATGTGTCGTTTTTGTGCAGGACAAAAGGACTTTAGAGTAAAATCATCATTTTTCACAAACCAAAACATCAGAGTCATCTTTTAAGCTCTTTTCTGACTCCTAAAACATGAAAAGATTGCTGAGCATTTCTTTTACACTCGTTAAAACAGAATTAAAAGACGGTCCCCTTATAGCTTTTTTCTGACCGTAAAAACAGGAAAAGATTGCCAGGTTTTTGTCGTTTCAAACTCGATACGGAAATAAAACGACGTGTCCTTGATCGCTTTTTACTTTTCAGGTCAGAGACACTAATCATGAAAGTACTCCTTGGTCATGAGATCAAGCGGTTCTCTCAGGTATTATTTTATACTTTTTCGGGCTTGGGAGACACAAATTTACGAAAAAGTTCACCGTGGAGTCTTCTTTAGTTTTTTCAGACTCTCTAAAAATGAAAAACGCCGAGTTTCTGCTATACTGGACTCGTTAAAATTTCACAGTAAAGGACCTGTTCGATTACAAACAGGAACGGACCACTCCTTCTTAGGGTCCGAATCTAAACTAAGTTGGACTCATCCGAAGGATGAGCTTATAATCAAGCATATGTTATCCTCCTCAAGCTTGTAAAAAATAAAGAGGTACTTGCCAGAAATGGTGGGGGAAAAGAGAGAAGAATGAACCGATTTGTCATCCTTTGTTACAGAAGAACCTTATCACTGCCCTTGAACACGACACTTTCCGTTCACCTGGGTTGGGAAATCCTTTGCCTTAAAAGTTGATCAAACCACTTTGAAAGTCTTCAACCGTTTCCAGGTATTAACTTTGGGTCAATCGTCACCAAACCATCTGTCGTGTCGTTATGTGTTCAAGAGGTCTCTGCAAATAAACCATTCATATGCAAAATACTTGTCATCCATTTTACCATCCCTGAGTCAGTCCTTACAGCAACATTTCTTCAACTTGAACAATGATTTCGTGTTGTCGGCTTGCCTGCAACGGGTCGCTTTCTATCGAAATCAGCACATTATCTGGAAAGATGACTTAGAAATCGACAGTACCTTGAAGTCTGCATGCATCAATGGCAGGTTTCTCGCCTTTGACGACAGTTTACATCATTGACTTTCGATCGAAGGATTCCGTGACATGTTCGACATCAACTCATTCATTCACATTTCATGGATTGTACTGGGTACTTTGAGAACCATTGACATCACTGGTGGTCTCTCTCACACTTGTTAACGGTTTACATCATTGACTGGTAATCAAGTGGTTTCTACCATGCTCGACATCAACTCATTTATTCGCATGGATAGAATCGTACCAATCCGGGAAGCAGAAATGAAGACCCTGGATCTAGTTTCCACCATCCAGGCTGCGAGGAGTTTTGTATTCATTATACAGTAGACTAATTATAAACAGATGGCTGCGTCCATACTGTGTCTACAAAAGTCTATGATTGTGATGTACTGCAAAATCATTCTTGTATCAGAGCAGTAGTTAGATTGTTAGTTAAAGTTTTCAATCTGAGTATGGGAATGCCTACCTCAGCGATGATATCATCTTATATATGTATTTTGTGTTGAATATTTGCAGGTTCTAACCGGGTCCTCCGCAAGATGCTCCTTGAAATGATAAAGTACTTAACCCTTCCTAGATCATAAAAACCCTAATCTACTACAGGCTTCGCACTTTAGGGGGCAATCTGTTACACTAAAAAATGTCACCATGACTATTTGCAGTTAGTATGACTCCATCCACTGTCATACTATCCTCCTTGGCAAGTCTCATGCCTCTGCTTTCCATGTCAAACTTCAAGAAAGAGAGAAAAGTCATTTAAAAGTCAATTATCTCTGGTACGCAGTTTCTCTTAGCCTCACCTGCGGGTACGCAACCCAAGTTCACAAAACCTACGTACTTGTACGCTCTGTATGTAAAGGGATGGGTGTGTACTCTTGTAAAGGTCAAAAGGCGCAAGTTTCACTCCAAAAAAGTTACTTGTGGTCATTTCTAGAGTCTTCTAGAAGTATGTTTGACGTGTATGAAGCGCCTCCAGATGGTTCATGTACCCCTACCAAAGAGGAACTTATCCCATCAATAGGGGAGCTATCCCATCCAAAGAGGGACTTATCCCATTGATGGTGGACCTGAATAACTTCCTCTAGAGCACTATAAATACAGGCATTGGGCCAAAGGGAGGGGAGGTTGAAAGCTGGACATTCCTAAGGGTAGATGCTGCTGGAATTAGGACTTCCTTGTAGAAGCTTGTGAGGAGAGATTACCATCTTTACTTGTTTCCATTGGGAGGTGGGTGAGCTGATCAGAGTAAGGGAGAACTCTTGTGGACCCTGGGAGGAGCTTGCACAACACCAAGGCTCAGGTTGTAATGGTTCCTTTTGTTACCTTTTAATACAAATTAGTCCATTCTTCTCAACAATTTGTTATTAATGAGTTGTTTCATGTACTCCTTGGTCTACATGTTAAATATGTTTTATTTTATGTGATATTCAGGTGCTATTTAATCGTTTGATTGTTGGTGAATGCAGGTTTCGAAGGGAAGGAGGAGCTCATCCGGATCAACGAAGCTGGACTACTACAACAGCGTTGGATTACAGGTAGGATCTAAACACTTGATTTCTCATATTGTAAAAGCATATTTAGGGAAGGATTGCTCTTATTTGTCTTGTTTGTCATTAGAGAGTCTTAGGCTTTCTAGGAAGGTCGGTTGTGTCCGCACTAACGACTATTTCCGCGTGACAGAAATGGAAACAAGAAATTCTAGTTTAATTTGTCCTTGAATTAAACTGTGAATTAAAATCAAATTCTATTCTCATAGCAACTTGTAAATAGTTAATTAAGTTTAATTAACTTAATTAGCTTAGGAATTTCGAGTTGGAAGTATTTTTGTAGTCATGTATATTTTCTCCCTAAATTTGAGGGGTCTAGGATGAGTTTATTTGAGTTGTAATTAGATAAATAAGTTTGACTGAGTTATGGTCAGTTAAACTAGTTCTAACTGTTGGAGGAACTAGTATATGTCTAGTAGTGAGTTAGTGCACTAGTGCATCCTCAGTGCTACTCCAAATAACTGAAGATTCCCTCATGAGAAACTAATGCATGTAATTTCATAGAAAGACCCAATTGAGAATAGAGTGCAGGGACAATGTATTATCAGTTGTAGAATGATGTGAGTTGTACAAATCATGCATGAAATCAGAAGAGAACCTAGATTTGGATCATGCAATTTTGGAAGAAGGAATTCCCAATTAAATATGGGTTATTCCTATCAGGAATTGCGCAAGGAAATAAGAGCTTAGTGGGCATCAAAAATTGGCTAAGTGTTGGTCAGTGTGGGCTTGTGAGGCAGAGAGTTGATCATACTTGTGCAGTAATTGCTCTTGTGAAAACAAGCTTTCTATTATCACTTAGATTTCTGATTAATGCAATAGTTAGTCAGGTTTTTGAGAAATGGCTTTCCCCAGAGAAACAATTGTGTTATGTGAAATTTATTATCTTCCTCTTATTGATTATTGTTTTCATCGATCATTGGTTTCCGCTGTTGAGAGTTGAGTAGATTCTTGTCTTGTGTTTTAGGAAATTACATGAGCTACTGAGTCTACAGGAAAATCTACAACCAATAAGGTGGTCTTACAAGAGGTATCCTATCAACTGAGGAATGGACTGTCTGCATAGATCTATAGGAGGAATAAGGCTCCATGGCCCTGCTGATGGTGCTAGAAATCCATCAACCAAGGGTATCTCCCTAATGTGAAGTCACAATTAGACCTCACACCATTTAGAGTAGGATCCCCATTCAGAGTATTGACCCAACCACCATAACTTAAGTTTTACCTTGGCTACAATGAGTAACACAAGAGAGTATGCTAATAACCTTTGAAATAAAAAAGAAAGTTAACACTATGAACCACCAATTTCAATGTGTAAAAGGAGGCTTTCATGGGAGGCAAGTAGGAGTGAGTCTCTAGAAGGAAAGTAATAGTACTATCCTAAGGGAGGAACATGAGAGCAAGGAAAGATTTGTTAGTTATCTAGCGAAATAGTTCACATAGACATGGGGAACATCAAAGAAAATATAACACACATTCAACAAGATAAATACCAAATTCAATGTAGTTAAATTTCCTTAGTACATATGAACAAATCATATACCACAAACATCTAAAGAATAGTCTTACAAGATTCACGATACATGCATGAAAATGCATTGGATCAATGAGCTTCTGATTATTAGGTGAAATATCCAAGTACACAATTATAATGGCAAGAATCTAGCTCCAATATTGGAATATTAAGTCACTTCTTGCTTCTCCAAAGAATGATCTTCTCTCCTATGCTAAGCTAGAGATGCCAAGACTAGCTCACCAAAAGAAAAACCTCAAAAATACCTTTGTTTGAGTTATGAGGTTTCTTATATAACAAGAGGAATGACCTTTCATATCCCCAATGACTCCTGGGTTACTCTCATGACTCTTGGACTTCTAGTGTGACCTTTCAACTTCTATATGACTTTTGGAGTTTTCCTAAAGACTATTTTGTCCATATATGACTATCTAAATTTTCACATTCCACATATGACTCTTGGAATTCCACACGTTACATTTTGTCCTTTCCTTTTGATAATTACATCATTAAATCCACAAATTATGTGGAAATACACATGGACACACATGTCATTGTGATGACATTGGTACAAGCCACAACTTGATGATGACATTGAATCCATGATGAGGTGGTAATGCCAAGTTGTTATTATTTTTTCTTTGTCTTCAATATTCATGGGAGGTCTGTTCGACACTTCATCTTCTCGAAAGATCTTGTTTTTTCATCATCTTCACCATCCAAGGGGATGAATGATATGGAGTCTTCATGTGGTCCTAATCTTTTGTCTTCTGTCATAAACTAGTGTCCCTTCATTTTCTTGTATAAATGATCAACATGTCTTTACCACTTCACAAGTGTCTTCTAACATTGTCTCCGTATCCTTCTCTTCAATCATCATCCTGTCATGTCAAGATATAGTACTTTCCACTGAAAATCACTCATGACAAGACAACACCAGTCTAGAAAACTCCTAGTCTAACAGTCTTCAAGAAAATCATTGATTGACCTAGAAATGAGTACTAGACCAAGAGGAAGGCTCATGGATTGCACAATGCACAATTCCAAAGGCCAGGAGTGAGGTACTAATGCTTGTGACTATGCAATGCACAGTTCTGGAGGACTAAGAAGTGCGATTACGTAGTTGATGGTCATAGTGAGGCATGATTTTCCACTGTAAATGCACAATGCATAGTTTTGGAGGGAGACAAGGTAGTTGAATTGTGTAGTTGCACAATTCATGGATCCAGGGACACAAACTGCAGTCTGGAATTGGGTAATGCGTAGAGAGGGATTGTCTAGGAGGAAAAAATGTGCAATTATGATGGGAAGGAGACAAGATTTTAGCACTATGACTACACAATGCATAGTACTTAGAGGAAATGGCTGCACATTGCACAATTCCAAGAGGCAAGACAAGTTGACTGAGGCCTGAGACCATGCAATCCACAATTCAGGGAGGTAGAATGGAAGGAGGTTGACTGAAAAAGGATCAATTGGAGAAAATGACCAAGTGTGGGACCAGAAAGCTGAGAGATGAGACCATAACATGACTTGAATATGATCACACACTTATAAAAAATTAACCACTCGATAATGAAGCATTTATCACCCAAAATCAACTTGTACTCATTGAAGCGACAACAAAACAACACTTACCCCCAAGTGCGACACTTAAGATAAACTTTGCAACGATAGTGACAACACTAGTGAAACAATGCTCAAGACTTGGGGGATGTGTCGAATGCATGTATTTATGACGAATATAACACAATAGTGTGGTAGAATGCATCATAACTGCCCGTCAAGAATGTATAATTGACTCCCTTCAACTAGATGTGACACTTAAGATACACTTTACGATGATGGTGATGACACTAGTATGACAATACATAAAAATTTGGGAATGAGTCTATTACATGCCTACATGGTCAATAAGACCCATTGGTACAAATGTTTCCTCTCACAATGAACCACAACTTTGCTTTTACAATGTGCAACACTTCCCATGCCAAAAGACAACACTTGCGAAGAGAAAAGTGCAAAAGACACTTGCAAAGTCTTAAAGAAAAGGAAAGTGAAACATGTTAATACAAAGATAACATGAAAATGACACTTGTTAAAGTGAAAGAAAGAAATACGTGAAAGCGACAATTGTGAAAACAAAGGTGCGCAAGAGAGACAGTTGAGAAGACTCACCGAAATAGAAGTAAATTTGCAATCGAAGTGTGGGAGACTATTAATTGAGAATTAACACTGACTATCGACATGTGTTGCATAGTACACTGTGCTTATGGGTTGCACAACCACTGTCACTAGTGATTGTGCAAGCCTTTCCTTCAAGAGTTGCGCAATGCCTATCCATTAAAGAGCTTTTGAGGTAAAACATTGGCCTCAAAACAAAAAATGTACAACCAAAATCAACTTTAGAAGAGCCAATAGTATTCAATATGATGGTGTCAACCATGGGGGAAGATTCACCATTTTTGGTATAAAAAAGTAAAAAGATTAAAAACTAAAAAAATACTTTTTTCAACTCGTATTTTCAACTTATCTCCCTACGGTTTTACTCAAAGTTTCAGTGGGAGCATTTGTTGGATGCATATTTTAATTCCCCATCTAAGGAGTACCCATATTGCATACTTTCGATGGACTCTTCTACATGGAAAATGATAAATACATGAAAAACGTGGTTGTAATCACACTTTTCAATGTATTTCTCATTTTTCTTGTAGAAGGGTCTATCAAAAGTATGTAACATGGTTACTACTTGGATAGGGAATTAAATTCCATATCCAATGAGTTCTCCTGCTCAAAATTTGAGTAAAGCTTTAGGGAGATAAGTTGAAAACAAAGTTTTTCTTTTTTCCCCTCTAAAATTTGATGATGTAATCTAATCTTATTTTACTATTTCCAATATTATTTTATAATATTCCTTAGGAGGCCCATTTTAAACCTCAAAATTTATCTAATGTAAGCTTGTATAGAATTATGTGTGTTTGTGAATTCATTGAAGACATAACATGTGTGAGAAAGTGATTTTGACACTTGGAATCTGAGGGAACATCAACGACCATGAAGCAAATATGAACGATCACAGAACGACATATCTTAGTATCACAAGTAGGCTCCAAAATTAAAGTGTAAGAAAATTTTGGAGAGTGTTGGCCATAGCAATAACACTTGGAAACACACTGGTAGAACTCTAGCTTCTCTACTTAGGTTTTACCTTTAAGTGCAAGGTCTCAGTCTTTCAGGAAGTGTTGATTCACTGTGAAGATTACCCTGGGTTTTCTACTTATTTCAGATAAAGATATAGTCTCTTATTTTCATTTCTCAACTTCAAACACATCAACATAAGTCTAGTCACAACTCAATTGTTTCGATAGGGGATAAGGTTAATAAGTATACCGAGCGTTTGATATTCAGAGTTAAGAACATTCCTCGGTGTTGTTCTACTACCAATGAGCCTGTTCAGTACCTTGACAGAGTCACCTCAAGGAAACAAATGCATCGCTTCACTGCTAGAAGGCCTATTCAATAGCCCAAAAACATTTCCTGCTTCAACTCTCTACGCAATAAGCCTTTCTCTTCTTCACCTCTTTATTTAGTTACTAATAGGATGTGAAAAGGCACTTATTTATTTTGATGGCAGAAGAGGGATTATTGAGAGAAAAAGAGGTTGGTTCCTTGTTTAAGGGATTTTAAAGATAAACAAAGTTAATATGCTCGTTTAAATATTTTTTCCTTTCCCTTCTCTACTCGATTGAGTTGACATGTCAAAATACCATTCAATACAAGGCTGAGTTAGAATGGATATCCTAATAAAGATACATGATTCATAGTTTAATCAAAGGATTTCCTTCTGGAACAAATTGTATTTTCCATTCAATCATCATCAAATTTAAAGATATGTAAACCCAAAAAGAGAAGAGGTAACATATTAGCAAAGCATTCTTTGTCATCGTAATTCCCTTTTCAAATTTTGCCACAGTGTATTTTGAGCCAAACCAAAGCATCTTTCATGCAAAGTCTTATTAGGAAAAACATGAAATAAAAAACAAGAAAAAACAAAGAAACACGACAAAAAAGGCAAGCAGACAGAGGCTGAGCATAAAGCAATAGGTAGAAAGAAACAAAAGAAATGCAGAGACCAGATGGAGAGAAAACGTAGGATGAGTGTGAAAGGGGAAACTAGAATACAACTAGACCTACTCCTAACCTACCCAACTAGAAGGTTAGGATCAAGTGTAATGAGATTTCCAACCACCGTAACTGCTCCCACTTGCAAACACAAAGATACCGACAATTAAAATTGATATATAATGATGTGAAACATAAAAGCTAAGAAATTGAAAAGCTTTCACAATAGATTGAAGGTATTTGCTAAAGGAAGAAATATGTGTCATAACCAATAACCTTAACCAACCAGAAACCTTACCATTTTGATGAGAAAAATAGTCGTACAAACCTTGACGACTTCTTGTGGATGAATCCTCATCGGCGTTGTCCTTCTCAACAATCATGAAGAAATATCAAAGCTTATTATTAACAAATAGGCTTGCTAAGTAAGATTCTTTCAACAATTCATAGATTCTATCATGAAATTCAAAACAATCCTTTTGAAACCCCTAAAATTCTTGAGAGAATGAACTTTCAATTATCACACTCAAATTATAAGGAGAATTGATAATATCAACTGATGTAGAACAACTATAATCGGGTGTACTAATGGGAAAATAATTGATTGAGTGAAAGTTTTTAGAACCAGTATTATGAACGGATTGATGAATTAGCACATGAGATGCTTGATTCTCCATTGGTTTCCTTTGTGTCCAATTGCATGACAGACCAGTAATACAAAAACTTGAGGAATTAGAACAAATTGTTGGCCTTGTAAATATGGGAAACCAATTGAAACAACATGCTGACAAAAGGTTATAAGGACATGTCAAATCAAATCTAATATCCATATCAACATGAGGGTTTTGATGCACTGAATGATTCAAGAGTTGAATGCTGCTCAAAAGGATTAATTGGGATAGAACCAAAATGATTAGTTTAATAAAATTCATGATGAATATTAGGAGTTGATTTTTCACCAAATCACTTAACAAATATGAATCCTTCAACCAATGTTGATCTTTATCTTGACAATAAGAATGGAAGGTTGAATAGCTATGAGCATGCATGAAGGAAATACATTCCAAACCTGAATTCAATACAAGAGATCTGAATGGGGATGTATAAACTAAAGCAAAGTCTTTTTGTTGGTCATATACCAACTCATTAAAGTTATGAAAACTATACTCGAAATACCAAAAATCTTTCAAGAAAGAGTTTTCATTCAGTGAAATAATATGAAGGAAATAATTATGCGAGGAAATCCATATCTCACACGGTTTGGGTATCTCATCAGGATTGTGAGAACCTAACATAACCATCAACTAAATTTGACGTGCCTCAACTTCTTGAAAAGTTCTGAAAATTTGAAATGATAGATAACAACATTTTGAGAACCGAGTGAGATCACAAATTTCATGTGGGTAACCACTATCACTTAAATGAACAAGATCACCATTATTTGGATGATAGTCGGCTACATCACCGATTTGATCATATTTTACAACTTCAACAAACAAATTAATCAAGTCATAATATTCTTCTAATCACGAATCTAGAGATGTATGAATCAAATAAATCTCATGAGAAAACTGATTTCAAGAGTTTTTCTCATGCAAAATAGGAGATGATAAGGGATGGAATGGATGCTCTATAATTTGATTGTATCCTTCTTCATCATGGATAATCTCACTATCCTGTGTCATTTCAAGATTCAACTCATCAGATTGTGAATTTGGAGAGCATGTCATATTTTCATTACAAGCAATAGGACACAAGGAATAGTGAGTTGAAGAGGAAGAAGTGTTCATAAGAGAATATTCTTTGACCAAATCAGATTTAAGATCTAAATCTTTTGAAACAAAATATTCTTGAGAAACTGAAAGATCAGTTGGTGCACTTGGGATTCCATCATCATATACATCAACGAAGTCATCCTCATCAGAATGATGACTTCCCAAGACTTCAAATTGATTAGGAAAATTTATTTCATTTGATTGGCTACCAATATTACCAGATTTAATATCATCCAAGAATGAGGAAACACCATCTTCACATGGAGTACTTTGAAAAAGAGAAGAAAGATTGAAAGAATATTCACCTTCCTTCTCATCTACTTGCGAAATGTGACTGCCTTGCACCTGATCACTACTTGGATTTGGAAGAGACTGATCAAGCAAATCAAGGGGCAAGGGGCTATGAGAATGAGATGATGGAGGATGACAAGTATCCAAATCAGATTCAGGACAAAAGTTATGATTGTTAATATCTTATTGAGGAATGGAGGGATTAATTTTCACCCTAGGTTTCATAAACCATTCCAAGGTTTCCTCCATTGTATGTGAATAATGAAAAGTGGATGAAAATTGAAGGGATAGATCAACAATTGGATTTTCAAATTTCCCAATTTTGACATCATCACAAGGAGGCACCCATATCAGAACTAAAAAAGGATGAGGACAAGGAACAAAAGGAATAGTTGGTTCGTCCTTTGAAATTAGAGGTGTCTCATGATTCACAAAAGTTGGGGAAACAGAAACATCAGGGGGTTTAGGTTCACCATGTAAAGATATATGGACCAAACGCTCAAACTTTTGTTTAAATAAATCCCAATTTGTATATTCTTCAGGATATTCATTGAGTCATTTCTTGCTTCTCAAAATAATGATCTTCTCTCCTATGCTAAGCTAGAGAAGCCAAGAATAAGTCTTCAAAGGCTAAGCCTCCAAAAACCCTTTGCTTGAGTTATGAGGTTTCTTTTATAACAAGAGGAATGGCCTTTTATATCCCCTATGACTCTTGGGTTAACCTCATGACTCTTGGACTTCTAATGTGACCTTTGGACTTCTACATGACTTTTGGAGTTTTCCTAAAGACTCTTTTGTCCATATATAACTATATGAATTTTCATATTCCACATATGACTCTTGGACTTCCACACATTACATTTTGTCCTTTCCTTTTGATAATTACATCATTACATCCAAAAATGATGTGGCAAGACTCATTGAAACACATGTCATTGTGATGACACTAGTACATGTCACAACTTGATAATGATGACATGAACTTTATGATGAGGTGAAAATGTTAAGTTGTTCTTCTTGTTGTTTTGTCTTCAATATTCATGTGAGGTCTATTTGGTACTTCATCTTCATGAAAGATCTGATTTGTTCTTCATCTTCACCCTCCAAGGGGATGAATGATATAGAGTCTTCATGTGGTATTAATCTTTGGTCTTCTATCGTAAACTAATGTCCCTTCATATTCGTTTTCAATTATCAACCTATCTTTACCACTTCACAAGTATATTATAGAATTGTCTCCTTCTCCTTCTCTTCAATCATCATCTTTTCATGTCAAGATATAGTACCTACAACTGAAAATCACTCATCAGTCTGAAAACCCCTAGTCTAACTGTCTTAATGAAAATCGTTGATTGACCTAGAACTAAGTATTGGATCAGGAGGAAGGCTCAAGGATTGCATAGTGCACAGTTCCAGAGGTCAGGAATGAGGTACCGATGCTTGTGACTGCATAATGCACAATTTTGGAGGACTGAGAAGCAGGATTGCATAGTTGAGGGTCACTAGGCAGACTTTCCCATTGTAACTGCATAATGCACAGTTTTGGAGGGGGGATGGGTAATTGAATTTCACTTTTCAAGGAGCTAAGGAGACATACTACAGACTGGAATTGAGTAATGTTTAGAGAGAGATTGTATGGGAAGAAAAAACATGCAATTCTAAGGTTTAGGAGGCAATAGTTGAGCAATGTGACTTCAAGATGCATAATCCTTAGAGGCAGTGATTGAAAATTGTGAAATTCCAAGAGGTAGTACAAGATGACTGAGGCCTAATACTGCACAATGCGTAGTCCAAGGAGGAAAACCGGAAGGAGGTTGACTAGAGAAGGATCAATTGTAGAAAATGACCAAGTGTGGGACTAGAAAGAAGAGAGATGGGACCAAAACATGACTTGAACATGATCACACACTTATATATGATAAACCACTAAATAATGAAGCATTTATCATCCAAAATCAACATGTCATCATCGAAGTGATAAAAGAACAACACTTACCTTCAAATGCGACACTTAAGATACAATTTGTGACGACAATGATGACACTAGTAAAACAATGCTCAAGACTTGGGGGTTGTGTCTAATGCATGTATTTATGATGAATATAAAACAATAGTGTAGGAGAATGCATCATAAATTCCCTTCAAGAATGTATAGTTTTTTGAAGAATCTAGGGAATCGGGGTTAAGATAGGATTCTTTTAGCTATGATAACAATTTGTGAAGCACTTTTACTTTTTTCTTGTTAGCTTGATATTCTTCTTATTATTAGTGTATGTTATTTTTACTTCATCAAACTGCTATCAAAATACAAAAGACAAGAACAAAATATGTTGGCTCTCTGCCAGGGCCAAAACCTCTCTCTCTTAGAGAGGAAAACCCTTTGGTAAGTTTCTCTTATTGAAGCTTATAAATTCCAAACCCTAGACCCTTGACAAGAATATCCTCCAAGCACAAGTCAAGTCTTTATCCTTCTTCTTCCGGCACTTCGTCCTCCTTCCTCCGACACTTTTTCTTCTTCTGACAACTGATATTAGTCCTTGTTATGCGTCTTCTATAAGAGATATTCCTCTTTGTTCCTTGGTAGACTCCTTCTCATATGAAGAGTACTTTATCCCTCCTCCAACTGAGCTCTTTCTTGAGATATAGTTGCAGTTCTGATATGACAATAGTGTATCATTGTTTCTTCGCATGTGTGAGGGTATTCCTTCAAGATCCTTATGTGGAGGTCCTCATTTCTTCTTTGCTTGAGTGATCTTCCTTTTCGCTTGAGTGAGAGGTCTTATAGGCATAATTTTCTAGCCCAACCAATGAGATATGTATGTCTATGGCGAAGGGATGCTATGACAACCAAAATACCCTCTCTATCTTCGAATGTGTGACTCTAATAGACCTTAGAACAATCCTCTAAGGTTCAATGTTCTTCCTTCCTTTTTCGCTGTGCTAGAGGCTACTCATTCCTTCACTTCACTAATTTCAAAGATAGAGGAGTGGACAACCTCTTATATATAAAGGTTTGTTCTTTCTTGAGGTTGACTTGTAGACATGAGGCCACCTTGTCATATATAATTCAGATTGCTTCTTTGGCGATGTTGTTGCATGGAGGAGACTTGTTGACTTTTCTTGGATGTATTATTTTGACTCTAATACATAAATACACATGGTGTAACATGCCCTTAAGGGTCTTCAACATTTGTTTTGACTCTTTGAATTTCCTATAGCACTTTAACATGTGCTAGATCTACTTCAATGAGAAAGAAACTCATTGATAAATATAACAAAAATAATATTTATTTTCTTGAATAAATACAAATATTAGACTTTAAGCTTCTGTGGTCATTTTTTGGAAAAGTATGATCCAGATTATCCACAGTACTATGTTCATTATGTCGACGTTTCGAACCCCAAAGGGGATCCATCATTAAGACAAAAAATGAATGATAAATTGAGAGAAGAATCTTCCGACCAGAACAGATAAATAAATACCTAATGTATGATAACTTTGAAATGAAGCCGACTAATTTAAAAACTAAACTACATATACTATTGAATTTTTAATTTTTTAATTTTTTAATTTGTTTTTTTTTAATTAAATTCCTTATTTTAATTAACCTAATATGAATTAGTAAATAATAAAACTAATTAATTCTAATGAAATAACAAATGAATAAATAGATTTAAATAGATTAAATGTAATAAGTTTATTTTTATAATTTAATAAGTTTATTTTGTATAATTAGTTTTTAATTTTAATTCATGTCTAATTTTAATTTTAATTTTTCTTTTAATTTAGTAACCTAATTAAATATAATTAGTTTATTTCAATTTAAATTCAAATTTTTATTCTAACCTAATATGGATTACTAAATTATAATTTTTGTATATAAAAATATAAGTCTAATTTTTTTATTTTTTATTTTTACTGAAACAAATAAATAAATTAATCCACTAAATACCTAACTAGGAAAGTAATAAATGATTTGATTTGATTAAGATTTAAATTATTTTATTCCCTTTTTTTTTAATGATTTATAGATTAATTTTATTGATAGATAATTAAACCCTAAGTACCTAACTAACAAAGAAATAAATTATTTATGGATTAATTAATTTATAACTTTTATAATGTTAATGTTAAAATCTATTGTCACTAGAATATTTTTTTTTATATATTTTGTTTTGTTTTATTAGTTACTTAATTTATTTATTAGTTAATAATCATCTATATTATCTTAAAATAATCTTAATAATTATTTGTTATTAATAATAATAATTTATTTCTCTATTTACAGATAAATGGTTATTATGTCAAATAAATAATTATTAATTCCTAAAAAAAAATCTTATCGCTAAGACAGATGCTATTAATTAGGAACGGGGAGGAATATACCAGTGATACTACACCTCGAAAGATTTGGAGGGATTGATATGTCTAATCAGGGGAATCCTTGATTGATTCTATGAGGATTAGTTAAGCCCTTATTTACCCTTTCATATACTTCGATACTGCTTGAGCTTGATCTTGAGATGGTTTGGAGATTGAACCATTAACACATTCAATAACTTCATTCTCTATGAGGATCAAATCTATCATGTTTTTCCATGTAAGGAAATTTTATGACACAACCAACTTGTTTCTCTCCTTTCAAATTGAAGTCATGTTGATAGTAGATTCAAACATAAACATAAATATACTTACTTTTCAAGTGAATATTCTCCTAGATGATGATATCTTCAACTTGATGCCTTCTTGATGATGTTTCTTCCTTGGTGATCTTCTTCAAGGATGTTTGAGATGTGATCTTCCTTCAATGTGAGGGATATCACCTTGATTTATTTTATGGTGATGGAAATTATTATTTTTTATTCCTTGGACGATGATTGCAGAATGTGTGAGCTTCCTAAGAATGCTTCAAGTGTATAATCCTTCTTTGAATGAGCTAGTTTTTTTTTTGAGGTCTTCTTCGTCCACAAAGTGTTGATATTTCTAGATGATATGATCCTTAACATGAGATGGGTAGTACTCTTTGATGCTCCTTAATTCCTTTCTTCAAGGTGATGTGTCGATTAGTCTTTCTTAATGATGTTTTTGTGCTTAGACCTTAGTTATCCTTATTAAATTGATGATCTTATTCAAGTTGTCTTTCCTTGTTGTTATTACCTTAGTTATGATAACATGTTGAGAAATCTAGGGGTAGCTAGATTATGGGATTTATCTTTCTTTGATAAGTGCTTTTGATTCCTTTTTACTTAACTTTATTATATTCTTCTTCAACTTTCTTATTATTGTGTTTTCTATCATCAAACAACTACCAAACAATAAAGATCAATGAGACAAAAGGACACAAAATGTAGGTTGTAATCCAAGGCCAAAAATCTCTCCTCTTGAGAGGAAAACCCACAATAATTATTCTCTTCTTATAGAAATTCAAATGATGAATTCAAATACCTAATACTCTTGTCAAATACCCCTAGAAGGCCAAGTCAACCTTCACATCTTCCAATAACTTCTCCAACAACTTTGACCTAGCAACTTCTAGTAACTTTGACCTAGTAGAAACATTGAATTTCCAACAAATTCGACTTCCCCAACAACTTCTTCTGCAAAGTTGACTTCCCCAACAATTTATTTTTCAACTTTGACTTCCCCAACAATTTCTTCTGCAACTTCAATTTCCCCAACAGTTTCTTTTGCAACTTCGACTTCCCAGAAAATTCTGCAATTTCGGTCTAGCAGCTACTTTAGAAACCCTAACAAGAGAGAGAAAGAGGTCCAAAACTTCGATATTGTTCTTCTTCTTCTTTTACTTGATTTTCTTCCTTTTCCAACTTCTTTCTTGAGGAGATCAAACTGCTTCTTTCTTGATGAAATTGTGCTTCCAAATGAAGTCAAGGTTCTCTTATATATAGGCTTCTTAGGAGGTCGAATTTCCATCCTTGAGGCTGACTTATTTGATAAGGTCTTGCAGGGTCTTTATGAAACTTTTGACTTTAAAAACATTTTCTTTACAAGACACAACATGCCCAAAGGGGTCTTACATGTATGATAATGAATCTTTTGATTTCATAATTCTATGACAAACCTAGAAGCACTCAATGAGTGCTTGACCTATAAATAAATTTATCTTGAGCATGAAACCAATGCATCAAGAATGACAATAATAAATTTATTTTCTCTTTAATATCAAGTATATAAAATCATGATTACAATAGACATTATGAAGACCTAACCTAGTTACAAATTTCTAAAGGAAGTTGTGTAAGAAAAAATTTGATAATATACAATACACATGGCTGTATGTACCAATGACTTCTTCTGAGGATGAAAAGGTTAAGAATTGGTAAAATGAATTGATAAAGAACTAAATAGGAGATGAGGCACGTCTCATGTCTCACAGGTTCTAGATGTACAAATGGAGGTAAAATAGGTAACACCCGCTCAAGTGAATGCAACAACACCCAAGAAGAAGATTAAGCATGATCCAGTGGCAGAACGTAGCATAAATTTTAAAGTTGATCATATGTGCAAAGGTGCCATTGAGATAGAGAAAAAGAGGAAACAAAGGGAGGAAGATGAGAAGAGATGATTAGAGGCAAAGATACAGCAAGAGATAAAATTCTCATAGAAAGAAGAAGAAGAAAAGAGGAAGAAGGATGACATGCTTAAAAAAAGCAGGAAGAGGTTGAAGAATCCAAACAACAAAAGTAGTCACAAGAGGAAGAAGCTATACAAATAATGGAGGAAGAATAGTTGGCCCAAGAGATAGAAGCAGAATTGGAAGAAGAGGATTCTATTGAACTTATAGTAGATGAACTGGTCACTCCTTTAGAACTTCCTCTTCATGTGGCCATATCCCATTCAATGAGATGGGAATTGTAACTCCACCAGAAGATAGGGTCATGGATGTATGTAATGTTACCTTTGATCAGTTGAAAAAGAGGATCGTGCAAGAAAGAGGAAGGTACTTCCCGAATGATCTTGAACATACAGTCACTATATCCACTGAGAAGGTAATAAATTCTAATGCCTAGAGAAACCCTTAAGAAGTCATGGTAGCTAATGTTAGTTTTGTGACAACAACACAAGGAAAATCATAGTATATTATGAGTGATAATGCATGGTTGAGGAAGGAATTGGCTGCGACAAAATTACAAATAGATGGCTTCACTGCAGTGGTTCAACGATTGTCTGTTATGAAACCAGCTCACAAAAAGATAGAAAATATAGATCAACGACTTCAAAATCAGCCTCTTCGAGGGGGAAACCTCCTTTACATTACACAAATGAAAAATTCTTCGATGATACAAATGACAAGACCTCCTTTCTATATATAGGAGTCTAAGGGGTCCCAATACAATCAAAGCCTACATAACAATAATATTGTAGGGGAACAACAATAACAATAGTGGGCTTCTATGGGGCATAATAATAACAACATGGGGACTATATGGGCACAATAATACAATAAGGGGGTTGCACTAATAACAATAAGGGGTTACACTAGTAGTATAGGGACCTAACATGCCCCTCTCCTTCAAAAAGTGTTGTCCTCAACGCTTGAGTAGTTCTGGATGCTTCTGTATAAAATTCTCATCCTCCCATGTGGAATCTTCAGCGGGTAAGTTCTTCCACTTGATGAGATACTCTAAAATTGATCAATTTCATAGTTGTCGATTTCTTGTTTTTGTGACTGCTTCCAGTTCCAATATGATTTTTCCTTCCTCGTCAAGTTCTGGAAATATTGTTTGAACTGGGATCTTCTCACCTATAAGCTTCTTTAAGCATGAAACATGGAAAACTGGGTGCACTCGGGAAGATGCAAGAAGCTCCAATTTGTATGCCATAGTACCAATATTTTCTAATACCTTGTACGGACCATAAGACTTTGGTAATAATTTATTATCCTTCTTAGCTTGCTTGAGGGACATTTGTTTGTATGGTTGTAGTCGTAGAAATACCCAATCACCTACATCAAAACTTCTTTCGCTACGATGTTGATATGCCTGTTGTTTCATTCTATTCTGCGCCAAAGTGAGGTTATCCTTTAAGAGTTTGAGAACTTGTTATTGATGCTCGATGTGATCTTCCATTGCTTGAACATTAGAATTATCTTTTAAAGATGATGTGATGGATGGTGGATGATATCCATAAAGTTCCATATATGGGGTCATTTTTTCTGTAGTATGGAAGGAAGTGTTATACCACCATTCAGCCAGAGGCAACCACTTGACGCATTATGTTTGTTTATCAGATACAAAGAAACAAAGATATCCTTCCAAACATTTTCTCACTATATCAATTTTCCCATCAGATTGAGGATGATAAGATGAGCTATGAGCTAACTGAGTACCCAAATATTCCACCTCTTGTACTCCAAAGAAACCTTTGGAGATTTTTGCATATAATTGGTTCTCCTCCAATAGTTTGAGCACCCTCTCAACATGTTGAACATGATCCTTCCAAGACTTGTTGTAGATTAGTATATCATAAAAAATACTAACACAAATTTTCTAAGGAAGGGTTTGAAAATGGAATTCATCAAACCTTGAAATGTAGAAGGTGCATTGGTAAGGCCAAAAGGCATGACCAAAAATTCATAATGAACCTCATGAGTTCTAAATGTTGTTTTTGGAATGTCTTTAGTCTTCATTCCGATTTGATGATATCCTGAATGAAGATCCAACTTGGTGAAGTAAATTGCTCCATGTAATTCATCCAATAATTCATCAATGACAGGAATGGGAAATTTATCTTTAATAGTAAGCTTGTTGAGCTTCCTATAATCTGGACACATGTGCCATGATCCATCCTTCTTGTGTACCGATACCATTGGAGCAGAGAAAGAACTTTGACTAGGTTGAATTATACCAACCTCTAGTATTTCTACAACCATACGTTCAATTTCACTCTTTTGGGCATATGGATATCTGTAAGGCCTGATGTTTGGGGGAACACTTCCTGGAATCAAATGAATAGCATGATCATGATCACGAATAGGTGGGAGGCATTTGGGAGTCTCAAATACCTTGGAATGATTGTCCAAAATGTTTTGGAGATCTGGAGAAATAGATGATTTTGATGTGGGAACCTCTAGTGAACATAATTGTGCAATTACGCCCCATTATTCTTTCTTTAGAAGCTTTTTCATGCTGTTAGAGCTGATTAACTTTCCCATTTTCCCTGCGATACCCCTTAATTCAACTTCCTTTCCTTCCCAAAAG
Source organism: Pinus tabuliformis (assembly GCA_031772625.1). NCBI lineage: Eukaryota > Viridiplantae > Streptophyta > Pinopsida > Pinales > Pinaceae > Pinus > Pinus tabuliformis. The sequence continues at coordinate 726,143,803 of CM062818.1, read as the reverse complement.
AATTCAAGAGAAGTTCTTGAAAATTAAAAGCTATTGTACCCAAAGATTGTAGACATTGGACTCCTAGTACAACATCTGCACCACCCATTGGAATGGAAAGCTTTGGACTATTAAAGACATATTCTCCCATCGATAGCTTGATATTATAGAACTTTACAAAGAAATTTATTGTTCCTCCATTTGCAACGATTACTTGGCACTTTGGTGTTGGATATAGGAAGCAATTCAATTCCTTGGCTATCTTACAATGAATAAAATTATGGGTACTACCCGAATCAATCAACACTATTACCTTTTTCTTCTTGATATGCCCTTCTATCTTGAGAGTTTGAGGAGTGCTAATTCTTGTCAATACATTACAAGATATGGTCATATTTTACCTTTTTATTCTTGATATGCCCTTCTATCTTGAGAGTTTGAGGAGTGCTAATTCCTGTCAATACATTACAAGATATGGTCATATTCATTTCTTCTTTCTATGGGATTGGTTCTTGGTGTATATCTTCTTCTTTTGATGTTTCTTGTTCCTTTTTTTGCTCCTCTTCCCCATCTATGTAAATTAATTTATTCTCAACACACTTATGACCTTTAGCGTATTTTCTATCACAATTGTAACAAAGCCCTTTTTCTCTTTTTTCTTCCAATTTTTGTGGTGTCAACTTTGTATGTGGTGAAAGGCTAGGAGAAACAACACTTCCATCTTTATAGTTATGAGTGGTAGGCTTCCTTGTTTCCATAATTTTGCTTTATATTTTTCTTTCCAACCTTAATGCCTCCTCCAATGAATCAGGTTCCCAAAGGCGAACCTCATGTTGGATGTTATCCTTTAAAGTCCCTACGAACACATCAATCCTATGCTCCTCTGGAATATATTTTACCCTTATATTCAATTTTTGGAAGTCCTCAATGTGCTCCATCATTGAACCCTTTTGTTTGAGATTTATCAATTGGATAAAAAAGGTGTTGCTTTTTGTATCCTCATAATGTGTTATCATTTATTGCCCAAGTGACAATTTTTTTATGAGAGAAAAGCCATCGATACCATACAAACTGATTTGATTCCAAATATAAAGTTTCAATGCATACCTTTTGTGTGTTTTGCACATTATGGAGATCGAAATATTGCTCCATCTGTAGTATCCATGTTACGGGATCCTTGCCATCAAACTTCCTCATATTGATCTTTGGAACATGGTGGGTCTTTAATCCAATGTTAGAGTCTATGAAATCATGATTAAAATTTCTTTTATTCTCATCATGAGTTTCCTTTACTACCCTTTCACCATCAGTAAGCATTTCTTGTATCAACTTTGTCAATTTTGTCTTCAAATCTTCCATGTTGCATTTAAGTTTTTCTTCCATACCATCCATATTAGCTTCCATGTATTTCTTTAAATCATGCATCTTAGCTTCCATGCCATCCATATTAGCTTCCACGTCTTTCTTTAGACCATCCATCTTAGCTTCCGTTACTTTTTGTGAGAGTGAATTTTGTTGCACTTGGTCTCGTAATTTTGATATATCATGTTGCATTTCTTCCTCTTCTTCATGAGTCATGCTAGATATTTCAGGTTTCTTACTAGGTGTTTACATTTTCTTTCTTTAGGGCATCTATTAATGATAATAATGCTTCACTTATGCAAAGTTTAAAAAACAACTTCACACTTTTTTTCACTTTGTAGGAGCTCGATATTGAATCTATTGTATCTCTGTAATTTTAGATCTCCAAGGTCTGAAATTTCACCCTATGGTAGCCCTATGAGTCCTCTTTCCAACCCCGCAAGTCGGATCAATATTGGATTCTCCAAAGAAGAGTTATAACAAATCTCCCACGATGACCTAATTATAGACTAGTTCAGTAGAGCGAAATTGTACGAAGTTCCACGTGTCACTTTTTTGACCTTACGACCTGAAACTGATACAAAGAAAAACAAAGTCGTCCTATTTCTATAACATTTTATGAAATTTCAATCTGATGCTCAGAGAGAAAGTTATGACAATTTTCCCCAAGTCACCTGTTTGGGATGTAATTCGGAAACCTGCAAAAACCCTAAATGTCTTGGACCATATCTGCGAAGTGAAACAATATCTGAAATTTCAGCCCGAGATTCATCAATAAGCTCAAATGGGTTTTACTTTTAGATTCAGAACCTTTGTAGAGAAAAAATTATAGCGAAAATTCCACAATGACCTGTTTGCTATGGAATTATGGAGCTTGCAAAAACCCTAAATTCCTCAGATCATATCTCTGAAAATATAGCGAGACAAGATCTGAAATTTGGACCCGAGGTTCAGAATGATTTAGGCTTAAATGGATTTTTGTTTTAGCTTCTGAAACTTCGTAGAGAAAACGTTATAGCGAACATGCCATGATGACCTGTTTGGAGCAGTGAAACCCTAGAATCCAAAGCTTCAATACCAAATGTTATGTAACCAACTCAAAAAAATAGACGAAAAGATAGATCAACGACTTCAAAATCAGCCTCTTCGAGGGGGAAACCACCTTTACATTACACAAATGAACAATTCTTGGATTATACAAATGACAATACCTCCTTTATATAGATAGGAGTCTAAGGGGTCCCAATCCAATCAGAGCCTACATAACCATAATATTGTAGGGGCACAACAATAACAATAATGAGCTTCTATGGGGCATAATAATAACAACATGGGGATTATAAGAGCACAATAATACAATAAGGGGGTTGCAGTAATAACAATAAGGGGTTACACCAGTAATATAGGTACCTAACACCCCACTTCCTATAAAGAGCCTCTAGATTGAAAGTTGCACAAAAGTATGTGGAAGTCAAAATTTTATGAGTATTATATCCATTGCATTTAAATCTCTTGTACCACCCTGCCCTCTTCACCAAATTGCAAAAAAAACAATTCTCTAAATAAATTTTATTGAAAGGGTGGTAAAAGAGGGTTGAAAACACATATGAGTGGGAATCACAAGTAAACCTGTTGGGGTATTGAACATATTCGTTGGCAGCAGGGCTATGCTTGTGTGGTACTAAGACAACTTCGTCGGGCCATGGATGCTCGGTGACAACAAAGCGATGTAGGGTGAGGGAGGTTATTTATATCAATTTATGTATATTTTCCTTAAAACTTCCTATCTTTACATCTTGATTCTTCGATCACTCATAAAAGGTAAATTTAAAATTAAATATTTCTCTAAATCATAGATTCATGGTTTTAGAATCAGTTTGTTTCAAGTACTTATCTTTTTATAAATTATATTACTTGATCTATTAATTTGGGACACATGGGAAACATTTTAATGTTTGAGGGGTTGATATGATTCATCATTTCAACCTTTTGGTAAATTAGAGCTCATTAGCTTTTTTAACCAAAGATAATTGCTTCTTCCTCGTGTGTTGCCATTGTTGTATCATAATATTAATGAGGACCCTCCATGTCAATTTTGGTTAAATCGCTTTTATTTTGCTTGGTGTGGCTTATTTTGTGGGATTTTCTCTTTTCTCGGTTTTGCATTTTAATTTCTCTATTGAGTGTGGTTTCTTGCCAGCTTCCCAATTGATTTTATTTAGAATATTAGTTTGCAGTGCTAAGGTCTTGCTAAGATTATTAAGAAAATGCTTCCTTTCTCTCTCTTTTTTGTTGACTAGCAGAATCGGCAACGACGGTGGTATCGTACTCGCGTTACACAGGGTTGAATCCCACCGGCTGCCACTATAACCTCTAGTAGGAACCGCCCAACCCGCAAGAACAACCCTCGAGTAAGACGAGACTTGAACTCGTGACCTGCATAGTGGCACGGATGACTTAACAGATCGTCCGCTGGCCACGAGACCAAACCTCTGCGGGCATTAAGAAAATGCTTTCATTATGCTCAAGGATTCCTCAATTTTTGCAAGTGAAATGAAGAGTTTTTATGTTAATTTTATGAGCAATTTAACATAAACCATAAACTGAACAACAACATAAACATATACAGAACATCATCAATAACACATTACAACAATCACATGATAAAGGAGTTCACCCCTCATGGGCTATATCTCCTTGGTCTAGCTTCCAATGGCTTGGGCCTCTGTATTATGCCCAAAAGTGTAAAAATATGTGTTTACAATACTCAAATGCTTCTGAAACCTGCTCCAATGAGTCCAGAATGTCCAAAAATGGCTATTTAGCCTCTTTTTCCATTCAATTTGGTGGAAAATTGAAGAATTTCTGACTTCCCCTTATTTTCCCACTATTCGTTCCACAAATTGCTCCAAAAATGACATGATCCTAAAAATTAGCTCAAAAAATCCCCTAATTGGGCGAAAATTTCATCGCGCGACGGACCATAATTTGTCAACACCCACTGTCTTATCACAAATCGCAATCGACAAAGTTCTGTGGGCTTATGGTTTGTGACCAAGGTGGGAAATGTGCGATTGCAATGTGACAGGCCCGACAGGAGTATTAACCAACACTTAAAGTTGCTTCGCATCCAGGATCCTTTCACATTTCGCAATCGGCAGATAACCTAGGGTAGTATATATGTGGGACTTTGTAGTGTGTTGCGATTTGCAATTGCGAGATCGCATCGCAACCCAATACCTGTCGGGGGCCGATTTTGTAACACCAACCCTTTGTCGATCTGTGATTACGATCCATCGCATCGTGCCTCCGGCCATTTCTTGAAAATCTTCTCGACTGCCTTATTGCATCGCACCCTTCCTGTTATGCTCTTAACCTGCAAAGCAATACCCAAGCGAAGAAAAGATACCGAGAACACAAAATATGCGAAGAAAATATACCCAGAACACAGAAGAGCAATGATTTTATTATTCAAAGAGAAATGTTCACAGGCCTCTTCGAGGGGGCAACCTCCAATAGAGCAGAGCTCGATTACAAAACAAGACACAATGCTCCTCGCAGGGAGTCTCTATCCTTTATATATGACTCATACATGCAATACCACGAGCCAATATCATGGGTTTTATTAATACCATCTATCTAATACTACCGCCTATTTACCATCTATCTAATACTTTCGCCCATTTGCAACTAACTGTGGTCCCGTCATTAATTGCGGGTTAACCACTTACAAATATTAATATGGGCTTTATTGACTCTTGACTATGACGTGATCCCAAGACATAAATAAGGGGGTTAGGGTGGGACCCTAACATGCCCTCCCCCTTAAGACTAGCCTTGTCCTCAAGGCTGAAGCTGCGGAAACTGCTGAAGAATAGTGGCTGGTTCCCAAGTTGCATCTTCCGGAGAGGTTTCTTTCCATTTCACGAGGACCTCCTTAATCATGCGGCCGCGCAGGTGCTTGTCTCGTGTGTCTAGAACCTGTTCAGGTTGAAGCCAGATTGACCCTTCTTCGTCCAATTCAGGTAGACTGGTTTGAACTCTGCAATTGTTCCCAATCACTTTCTTGAGGCACGATACATGGAAAACTGGGTGGATTTTTGCTGTAGGTGGCAAAGCCAACTTGTAAGCCACTTCTCCATTGCGCTGAAGTACTTGGTATGGTCCATAGAATTTTGGGGAGAGCTTTTGACAACCCTTGTCTTTGAGTGATGTTTGCTTATATGGTTGCAACCTCAAAAAGACCTGATCCCCTTCTTGAAATTGGCGCTATGAGCAATGTTGGTCAGCCTATTGCTTCATATGGTTCTGAGCTTGATGAAGATTCTCGCACAGATGGGCAAGCATGGTTGCGCAGTGTTGTAGGAGTTGATCCACGGCTTGCACTTTGGAGAACCTCGTGAGATAAGAAGTAGGGGAAGGCGGAAGTTGTCCATAGACTGCTTCATAGGGAGTCATTTTGGTGGTGGCATGATAGTTGGTGTTATACCACCACTCCGCCAGAGGTAACCACTGTACCCAAAGGTGTTGCTTTTCTGAAGTGAAACACCTAAGGTAGGTTTCTAGACATTCGTTGACGGCTTCGGTTTGACCATCTGTTTGCGGATGATATGAAGTACTGAGTTTGAGTTGAGTGCCTTGTATTCTGAAGAGCTCCTGCCAAAAATTACTGGTGAAGATTGGGTCACGGTCGGATACAATAGAAGTGGGCATGCCATGCAATTTGAAGATCTGATCCATGAAAGTTTGAGCAACCAAGGTTGGTGTAAATGGGTGGGGTAGGGCACAGAAATGAGCATACTTCGACAGTCGGTCCACAACCACCATGATGACTGACTTGTTCCCAGACTTTGGAAGACCTGTAATGAAATCCATGGAAACCTCTGTCCAAATTGACGTCGGAATGGGCAATGGTTGTAATGTGCCTGGTGTGTTGACAGTTTCCCCTTTGTGGCGTTGGCAGACGTCACATTCTGCTACAAAAGTAAACATGTCCTGTTTCATGCCGATCCAAAAAAATGATCTTCTGGTGCGAGCATACGTCTTCTGAAAGCCCGAATGTCCTGCAATGGGAGATGAGTGCAATTCTTCCAAAATTCGACTTTTGAGGGTGGATGTTGGCGATATTACGACTCTGTCCTTGTAGCGAAGAATATCATTTTGCCACGAGTAGCCCTTGCTGGAATTTGGTTCTACCTGCAATTGAGAAATGAGTTGGGAGAGCCCTGGATGTGAAAACCATTCCCTGCGAGCCTCTTCAATCCAATCTGGAATGGGGAGGGAAATTGCGAGCAGAGTACTTTCCTCCTCAAATTGGTGCGACAATGCATCTGCTACCCTGTTGTCTTTCCCTTTCTTGTAAATGATCTCATAATCATATCCCAGCATTTTGGCTAATCATTTATTTTTTTGAGGGGAAGATAGGCGTTGCTCCAAAAAATATTTAAGACTGTGATGATCTGTGCGCATTTGGAAACGTCAACCCAACAAGTAAGGTCTCCAGGTCTCGACTGCATGTAAGATGGCCATCATTTCCTTCTCGTAGGTAGATTGGCCCAGATTCTTCCCACTTAGTTGTTGGCTGGTGAAGGCCAATGGTCGCCCTTCCTGCATTAATACCGCTCCAATACCTGTTCCCGAAGCATCACATTCAATGACAAATGATTTGGTGAAGTCCGGTAGTGCTAAGACAGGAGTGGAACACATGGCGGTTTTTAGAGCGGTAAATGCCTGTTGTGCTTCCTCATTCCAGAAGAAGGAATTTTTCTTTAGGAGTTGCCTTAGGGGCTTCACTATGCGGCCATAGTTGCAGACAAATTTACGATAATAGCCTGTGAGACCCAAAAATCTTCTCAAGCTTTTCAAGGTCTTAGGTTGAGGCCATTCTTGCATTGCCTAGATCTTTTTGGGGTCCACCTTGACACCTTCACGCCCCACAATGTGGCCCAAATACTCAACTTCTTCCATGCCAAACGAACACTTAGACATCTTAACAAATAATTTATGTGTTCGGAGCAGTTGCAAGAGTAGATCTACATGCTGAATATGTGCCGCCCAAGTGCCACTATAGATGAGGATGTCATCGAAGAAGACAAGGACAAATTTTCTGAGATATGGTTTGAGGAGGTGATTCATAAGGCTCTGAAAAGTAGAGGGGGCATTACAGAGACCAAATGGCATGACGAGGAACTCATAATGGCCTTCATGAGTTCTGAAAGCTATCTTGGGAATGTCGACTTCCTTCATGCGAATTTGGTGATAGCCTGAGCGAAGATCCAACTTAGTGAAGAATTGAGCCCCATTGAGTTCGTCCAGCAAATCGTCAACCACTGGGATGGGAAATTTATCTTTGACTGTTAACTTATTGAGGGCCCTGAAGTCGGGACACATCCGCCACTCCCCATCTTTCTTGAGGACCATGACCACTGGGGATGAATAAGGACTAATGCTGGGACGAATGACACCTGCTTCCAACAATTCCTTGATGATTTTTTCTATTTCATTCTTTTGGGTGAACGGATATCTGTATGGCTTCACATTTGGGGGTTGGGCCCCTGGAACCAATGTGATGCTATGATCATGTTCCCCTCGCGAGGGTGGAAGCTCATGAGGCTTGTCAAAGACCGTCCGATGTTTATTTAAAATCTGTTGCATCTCAGGATCAACTGGCGGAGACATGGTGTCTACTACCTGGATGGCATTAAATTGAGCTACCACTCCATGATGGCCCTTTTTTAACAATTTTTCCATCCTATGCGAGCTGATGATAGAGGGGGCTCCTGCCTGAAGTCCACGGAGGGTATGTGTGGAGTTGTTCAGCTTAAAACTCATATATAACTCCTGGAAATCCATTGTGATTGGCCCAAGGGTGCAGAGCCATTCAGCACCTAGGACAATGTCGCATCCCCCCATGTGTATGGAAAACATGTGGGATTTCAACTGATAATCCCCCATTTGAAGTTTGACATTTTCACAGCGGCCTTCACATTTCATTGTGCCCCCATCTGCAATTTGGACCTGGAAGTTAGAGACTGCCCTTACATAACAATGCGTTGCTTCGGCGATTTTTTGATGGATGAAATTATGGGTACTTCCACTATCAATCAAGGCTATTACTGGGCGATGTTTAAGAAAACCCCTGATTTTGAGAGTTTGAGGGGAAGAGATTCCTGCCAACGCATTGAGTGAAATAACTGGGTCATCAGGTACAATCTCCTTTTGGTTGTCTTCTTCGATCGCCTCCGGTTCCTCAAGAGGTGGATCTTCCTCGGTGGAGCTGTAGTCAGTGGCATCTATTTGAAAAAACTTGGGCTCCTTGCATTTATGCCCAGGGGAATATTTTTCATCACAGTAGTAACATAGTCCTTGCTTCCTTCTCTCGACCATTTCCTGAGGTGACATCTTTTGGACCTTAAGTGTTTGAGTCGTGGTATGAGCTTGTGGGGGACGCCCTTTAGTGGGGAAATTGGGGCGGCTGTATTGGGCTGTTATGGCACGTTCCACCTTACGGGCTACCTGGCAAACCTCCGTCCATGTGGGAGGGTGGTGGAGTAGAACTTGAGCTTTGATGGCTTCTTTAAGACCATTGATAAAACATTCCGTGTAGAAATCATCTGAGAGATGGTCAGTGCGGAAGGCCAAGGCTTCAAAAGCAGTGATATATTCATCCACTGTACCCGTCTGTCGGAGCTTAGTGAGACGGCCCAAAAAGGAGTCTCCCTGTTCAAAGCGATCTTGAAGAGCTTTGGCAAATTGGGCCCAACTCGAAAAAGGTGCATTGCGACGTTGATGCCATTCTGCCCATTGCCATCGTTCATTGTCCAAGTACATGGTCCCCACTTCAATCTTTGTCCAATCATCTTGGAGATGATTCAATTTGAAATACTGTTCCATTTGTGCTATCCATGCGAACGTGTTAGAACCATCAAATTTCTACATATCCAACTTGGGAGGTCGCTGACTATCCAACTTAGGAGGTGGTGGATGGGTGTGCCAGACGTGAGGAGAGTGGCTAGACTCACGCTCACGGTGTATATGGTCATTATAGGGTACCTCAAGAGCTGGCTCCTTGCCCTTAGCGAGTGCTTGCCTTACCATGCTTGATAGGTCATCAAGCGAAATTTTGAGCTCGTTCATATCTGTTTCAAGTTTGTCTAGTCTTTCATTGGCCATTGCTTGAGCTCTAGTTTCTACCATACACCAACTTGATGAAAAACTGGGACCGCCAAAAAAAAAAATTCTAAGAAATTGAATGGTGGAACAACTGCTACTGTTGATCTGGAATAGATGATGTGTGATCCCCCGATAGAAAGGGAACTATGGTCTTGGGGAGTGTCAGGTGCTACAGATCGCAATATACATAAGGGTCTGACAGTAGTACTCGGCCCAATGTTTCAGGGCTCTAACTAAGGAGGATCGACCGTACCCTTAGCCGTACAACCCGACTACCCTATCGTACGGGCGAGTAATCTCTCCGAGTGTTGTTCTCGGTGTACTGTAGCAACAAGACGGCCGAAGGTTTATCTATGGCGAGGTTTCAAGGGAGCTAGGGGGCTTCCTATATACCCAGAGGGTATGTGGAAGACAGTCCGTGCGCGGTTCTGTCTAATGTGCTACTACTCGAAGGGGTACCCACAGGGGTTACAAGGGAGTCCAACAGACGTGACCACCTCTTGTATTTCCTGCGTGCATGCCTCCCCAAATCCGCAGGTTTATGCGCTTAACGATAGATCCCGTGGTTTAAAGACGCCGGAACACGTCTCTAGCCAAAAAAAAAAATTGCTAAAATTTGGAGATCCCACCGAGCCCTGGAAAGTGCTCTGATACCACTTGTTATGCTCTTAACCTGCAAAGCAATACCCAAGTGAAGAAAAGATACCGAGAACACAAAATATGCGAAGAAAATATACCCAGAACACAGAAGAGCAATGATTTTATTATTCAGAGAGAAATGTTCACAGGCCTCTTCGAGGGGGAAACCTCCAATAGAGCAGAGCTCGATTACAAAACAAGACACAATGCTCCTCGCAGGGAGTCTCTATCCTTTATATATGACTCATACATGCAATACCACGAGCCAATATCGTGGGTTTTATTAATACCATCTATCTAATACTACCGCCTATTTACCATCTATCTAATACTTCCGCCCATTTGCAACTAACTGTGGTCCCGTCATTAATTGCGGGTTAACCACTTACAAATATTAATATGGGCTTTATTGACTCTTGACTATGACGTGATCCCAAGACATAAATAAGGGGGTTAGGGTGGGACCCTAACACTTCCCTACTCAGGGGCCGATTTCTAATGCCAACCTACCTACAATTTAGATTTGCGACATGCAGGGGCCAATGGCGGCTTGCCACTTGGCACCTCCTCATTCACTGAAGGACCTTGCCACATCATCCAATCTTGCCATGCGAGCAAGTCAAACCTGAACTTTGACTTGCTATAGCTTCTGAATATGAGCTCGGATTTAAGTGTCATTTGCACCGTTGGAATCAGAATGACGAGCTCTTTAATCTGAAGCTAAGTTTATCAAGATTCTGACACTTTTATTTTTTAGCCTAATTTTGAGCACCTGATCACTCCTCCCCACTAGAAGCCTTTTGGACCCCAAAATATCACTTTCAATTGACTAGCAGGTGAGGGTACAATTCCCTCACCTTTCCAATCTCGATCCATTGATCACTGAATTGGAACTTGTGATCTAAACGATTCTTGTTGTGTCTTTCTGTGTACTTGTCGTTAACCTTTTCAAGTTGTTCTTGCATTGTTTGATGTACCATTTGGAGTCGTTCAATGAACTCTTTTTCCTTGTCCATGTTACTATTAGTGGAAACATACTTCTTACCAAGATGATAAATACATTATGATGCGGTAAACAAATTCCTCCACTTGATTCCTTTGACTCAAGCTTGAATATACATCTTGAAAGTGTGTATTTTTCTGAACATAACTTTCATGTAAAACAAAATGATGCTTGAAAAAGTAGTTATACAAACTATAGGCTTAGAAAGTACATCAACAAACTTGTCGCTTATACCTTTCTTATACCTTTTGACCGAGTGGAATAGTATACCTTTTGATTGAGTGGAATAGTAGAACAAAACCCATCCAATGGAAGTGCCTTTGTCGTTGCAACTTAAACACTTTATCATTTAAAATTTTTGAATGAAAAGAAATGGGCTTACCACATTGCAAATACACTACGCCCATGGCATAGTCACATACAACAACCTGAAACTTAAATGACTTTTTCAAGTTTGGAAGTGCAAGTACTGGAGCTGTACTAATATTTTGTTTTAAAGCATCAAATGCCTCTCGTGGTTTGCCTCCCCACTGGAAGAACTTTTTCACAACTGCAAACGAATGCAAATGAACTACAATAGAAGAAAAATTAACAAAATTTCACCTCCAACATTGGGCTACTCCCAAAAACCTCTTATCCAAATGACTATCTTGAGCATGCCTGCGTAAATTCCGAGCAGATCAAAGGCATCTACGACTTCACGGGGATGTATGATTCCTTCACATGTGTCTGTTGGAATGGAGTCAATACCACCACAAACTGTTACGTCTTCAATCTTGGAGAGGTCTAACTTCATCTCACCTTCTCCATGTCCCATGCAGACTGCCAAAAATCCTTTGGGAACTTGAACATGCTTGTAAGAACCACTTTCACGGCTCATGTACATCAAAGAAGTTTTATCCAGCATATACTTTGACATCTTCAGAAACAAATGTCCTTGACATATGACATCAAGTATTTTTTTCTCATACATGACATGTTCATAATGAAATTTTCTGGAATTGAAAATTTCATCCAAATAGACTATCATGTCTATAAATGGCTTCAACACATCTTCCTTCATATGCGGAAAAGTAGTAGGAGCATCGCACAGACCGAAAAGCATAACAAGCCATTGAAACAAACCTTGCATGGTTTTGAATGTCGTCTTCCATATATTTCCTTCAATAACTCTACTTTGATGAAAACCACTTCTTGAATCCCATTCAAGGAAATGCTTACCATTCTTCTCAGGCGCCAAAACAAGAGGTGCATCACACAGTAAAGGAGTAGGCCGAATGATCCTTTTATTCAACAATCACTGGATTTGCGTCTTAATTTTTACGCTTTCCATAACTGACATCTAGACATGCCAATGTTAGGAAGAAGACACTTTTGTTGCAACTATAACGCGGGTTGGATTCCCCTCTTAGGAATTAATCCCTTTGATTCCTGAAACATTTCATCAGATTGGTTAACAACGTCAACCAAATTAGTTTTCAAATTTGAATTACAACCATCAAACTCTTCATAATCAATATCATTCTCGGGTTTGATCATGAGAAGCACAATTCTGGCTCAAATTCACTAGTCTTTTCATCTGCCCTGCATTAACAAGCGAAAGATTTGTTTTCTTGTTGTGAGCTCTCACAATATATTCTACTCCATTTTTTAATATGTGATATTTGTTTTCATGTTGATGGAAAATAGATTTTTTGTCATAAAGGTATGGGTTGCCCAAAACGATGTCACAGATATCTAACGACACAATGTCAAGCTCCACTTCATCTATGAATTTCGCAGTGATTGCAAATTTCAATTTACACTTTCTTGTAACTTGCAATTGTGCATTGTCACACACCCATCCAAGCAGATACGGTTTATGATGTGGAACAGTTTCCAGATTTAAATGCTTGACAATGTTTACTGGGATATGATTGGCTTGAGAGATGTTATCAAACATCGTATCAATCTTGTTATGTTTCGATATCACCCCTATGTGAAACAGTTCTATTCTCCTCTTTTCTTTTGGAGTTTAATTTTGTGAGTTTGAAGAACTAGTGCTAGAAATGGATTCCTTTCCTTGAAACCCCGTGGCTGTGATTTTCGTTTCATCACCTGATTCGGATCCCAAATCCTCTTCTTGAGTGATTGTAGTTGCCTTTTCTTTTCCTTTGTTGTTGAATTTCTTTGGTTTCATTTCGGGACGAAGCTTCCAACAGTGAGCTTCATCGTGACCCTCTCTGGTACAATGTTTACAGATTGGTTTCTCTCCTTCCTTTTTAATGGATGCATTTTTCTTTCCCTTGAAAGCCTTTGCTTTCTCTTTCCCCTTAAATGGATTTTTAATACCTTCTTTTGGGGTGTTTTTCCCTCTTTTTTGAAGATGAGTGGCTTGCACACACACATTATCTATATTATTGGGATTAAACATTAAGATAGTATTCCTAAGGTAACTGTGTAAACCCCCTATGTATTTCAACAATGTGTCCTATGATTGCAAATCTACACCTAACATCAAAGATCTTTTTTTGAATTCTTGGGTGTAATCTTGCACATTTTGACCTTTAAGATGTCTAAATTTTTACCAATTCATGATGGATTTCTACATATAAGCTAGAGGGTAGAATTGTCTTTTGATTGCAACAATGAAATAATTCTAATAAATAGAGATCTTACCATATTTTTTAATCTCCTCTTGGGTCTTTGATTCCCACCATACTAGTATTTCACACTCCATTCTCAAGGAAGCTAACTGAATATTTATGTCATCCTCTTGAAGGTTTTGAATCCCACAATAGACCTCCAACTAACAAATCCAATTATCAAGCTTCTTTGCATTCACTTCACCATTATACATGGGCAACTTGAATTTAACATCAAGTTTTAAAAAAGGTGATTTACCAGTTCCTTTTGAAGAATGATGATGAGTATGAGTAAGGGTTGTATTAGTGGAAGAGTGTGAAGATGCTTGTGAAGAATAAGATGAAGAAGATGGTGGAGAGGGTGGAGGTTTGTCTCCATTCCCATTACCTCCTTTTCCATTACCTCCTCCTAAAGAGCCTTCTCCTTTGGGAGGTTTGGAACTTTCCCCTTGAAACCTGGTATTCCTCTCTTCATAGAGGACCTTCACCATCTCTGTAATATAAAAGAAAGTATTTTTGAAGGTCTTCTCATCTTCTGTCATGTTTGTAGGTTCTCCTTCATGAGACATGATCTCTGGAGTCTCAACTACAACTTGAGGCTGAACTGGTGTTGGAGATTGTGGCAACCTTGCTCTTCTTCCCCTTGACCCAACTTCAAGACTTCCAAACAACTTTCCTTCACCTCTTTTGAGTTTTAACCTTGTAAGCATGACATAAACTTGCAAACAATTAAATCCTTCTTTCACAAAACAAAACCTAGTGCTCTGATACTATATTTGATTTGATTTAGAATATTAGTTTGCAGTGCTAAGATTTTCCTCAGATTATTAACAAAATGCTTTCATTGTGCTTAAGGATTCATCAATTTTGGCAAGTGAAATGAAGATTTTTTATGTTAATATTATGAGAAATTTAACATAAACCAGAAAATGAACAACAACATAAACATATACAAAACATTGTCAAAAACACATTCTAAGAAGCACATGATAAAGGATTTCACCCCTCCAGGGCTATGTCTCCTTGGTCCAGCTTCCAATGGCTTGGGCCTCTCTATTATGCTCAAAAGTGTAAAACTTTGTGTTTGAAATGCTCAAATGCTTCTAAAACCTACTCCAATGAGTCCAGAATGTCCAAAAAAGGCTATCTAGCCTCTTTTTTCATTCAATTTGGTGGAAAACTAAAGAAGTTATGATTTCCCCTTGTTTTCCCACTATTCATTCCACAAATTGCTCCAAACCCTACATGATCCTACAAATTAGCTCCGAAAATCCGCTAACTGGGCAAACATTTCACTGCGCAGTGGGCCATAATCTATCGGCATCGACTATATTATCACAAATTGCAATCAGCGACGTTCTATGGACTTATGGTCTATGAACAAGGCGGGCAATGTGCGATTACGATGTGGTGGACCCAACGCGAGTATTAAATTTGCTTCGCATCCAAGATCCTTTCACATTTCGCAATCGATGGATAACTAGAGTCTTGTATATGCGGGACTTTGCAGCGTGCTACGATTTGTAATTGTGAGATCACATCGCAACCCGGTACCTGCCGGGGGCTGATTATGTAACGCCGACCCTTCGTCGATCTGTGATTGCAATCCATCGCATTGTTCCTCCAATCGTTTCTTGAAAATTTTCTCATCTACCTTATCGCATCGCACCCTTCCCTACTCGGGGGCCAATTTCTAACATCGACCTACTTGCGATTGCGATTTGAAACATGCGGGGGCTAATGGTGTCTTGACAATTGGTGCCTCCTCATTCGTTGAAGGACCTTGCCACATCATCCAATCCTGCCATGAAAGCAAGTCAAACTTGAACTTTGACTTGCTATAACTTTTGCATACGAGTCTAAATTTGAGTGTCGTTCACACCGTTTGAATCAAAATGATGAGCTCTTAGATCTGAAGCTAAGTTTATCAAGATTTCGACACTTTGATTTTTTAGCCTAATTTTAAGTGTTGGGTTGTGTTATATTCTTTCCATGACTAGCTCCCCTAGTTAACGGGGGGGTTATAGGGGGGACAGAGCCCCCCCTTCATTGCGTCGATTGCACAGTGGGGGGGTGGTAGCCCACCCTATCCAGGGGGTTTGAGGGGGGAGGGTAGCCCCCCTCTATGGGATCCGGCACAATGCCTTGGGGAAATTTATTTGGACCCTATATTAGGTAGGCGAACCTACCTATGGTTTTGTGCATGGTTTTTGCACATGGTTTTGGGCGCGATGGTTTTCAGTCCATGGTATTGGATGCTTCGGCATGTATAAATATGTATTGTAACATTGAAAGGAATATAATGAAAAATCAAGCTGGTAGTCCTAGTTTTGGGATCCATCGGAAAATCTTTAAGTATATGTGTTCTATGTGTTATGCTCTCGCATTATTTATTTTCTGTGTTTTAGAATTCGTATGTAGGTAATTTTTGTATGGGGTTAAAACCTACATTTGGTATCAGATTTGTTTTGGCTTCAAGGGGACACCTTTGTTGCTGAGGGGTTTCGCTCGGGCCTGTGGTAGACCCTGTTCAGTGGGACATCTACGGGATCGATTATGGTGGTGAAAGAAGATGGCAAGTAGTGGAAAGATAGAGATCGAGAAATTTAATGGTCAGAGTTTTGAGTTGTGGAAACTAAAGATGGAGGATCTGTTGATGGATAAAGATCAATGGATCGCGATAGATCCGGGTACTAAACCAATGGGAGTGTCCGAAGAAGAATGGAAGAAGTTGGATCGAAAGGCAAAGAACACAATACGATTGTGTGTCTCAGATTCAGTATTGTTGAATGTATCAGGGGAAGCTACAACAAAGTTTTTATGGGACAAGTTAGAGACTTTGTACCAATCTAAGTATCTGGTGAATAAATTGTTCCTACGAAAAAAGCCGTATAACCTGAGGATGAAAGATGGAGACTCGGTGACAGAGCATCTGAATGCATTTAATATTGTGGTAAGTCGGTTATTGTCTGTTGATATTAAAATTTCATATGAAGATAAGTGCATCAGTTTGTTGTGTTCTCTACCAGATTTGTGGGATAGTCTAGTTATTGCAATAGGTAGCAATGCAACTGCCTTGCAGTTTGATGAAATAGTCTCATCCTTGCTGATGGAGGAGATGAGACGGGAGAATATGGAGAACCAGAATGGTGATGCCTTGTCTGTACGAGGATGGTCATAGAACAAAAACAAAAATAAGTCATTGAGTGGGAGATCTAAATCTAGAGGGAAATCTAAATCTCCAGGAAAACTTGTAAAGGTGGTGTGTTGGAAATGCGGAAAGGAAGGGCACTACAAAAGGGACTGTAAATCTAAAGCTCCCGAGAAAGGAAAAGGATGTGATGATCCTCCTTCTACAGAAGTGAAAACCACCTCAGATGAAGGTGGGGATGTGTACTTGGCTTCTTCAAGTACACATGTAAATCATGAGGCATGGTTGATTGACTCAGGTGCATCCTTTCACTTCACTCCCCATAGAGAGTGGTTCTGCGAGTACGAGAAATACAATGGTGGTGATGTCTTCTTGGGGGATGATAGGAAGGCTAGAATCGTTGGTTGCAGAAAAGTAAAGTTGAAGTTGCAAGGCGGAATGGTTAGAACACTTCGGGGTGTTCTGCATATTCCTGCATTGGCTAGAAATCTGATTTCTATAAGCAAGTTGGATGATGCAGGTGTAAAAACAGTGTTCGAGAAAGATACCTACAAGATGGTTCGGGGAGCACTGGTATTGATGTGGGGTTTTCGGGTTGGAACTCTATACAAACTACAAGGTAGCACTATTATTGATGGGTGCAACAGTTTTGTGGTTCCTGAAAGTGGAGCAGAAAATCTAGTGGTCTCTGGAGAAAAGACCATGCTATGGCATCAAAGGCTTGGACATATTGGAGAGAAGGGCCTTCGAATACTTCATGGTAATGGTATGGTAGAAGGTATGACTAATAGCTCTCTGGATTTTGATTTCTATGAAAATTGTGTATATGGGAAGCAAAATCAGGTGAGTTTCCCCTCTGGTGGTAAGAGGGTGAAATATATATTAGAGCTTGTGCACAGTGATGTGTTCGGACTTGTGAAGGTTCCATCACTGGGTAAGTCTGTGTACTATGTATCATTTATGGATGACTTCTCAAGGAATACATGGATATATGTTAAAATTGGCAACTAGGGCCAAACTCCATGTGGATCATCATTTATGGAAGCTAATATTTTTATTGGATCCCTCTCATCGAGAGGTGTAGGATTGATCTAAAGATCATCCGATTCCGATAAGTATTTATGGAGATATGAATTTATTTTGATTATGAAATTATCATCAAGCCGACCAGCAACTTGAGTAGGCTCAGAAGCCCAATAGTCATGTCTATTCATCATCTACGTTTTTAGTATAAATATAGAGGACTTGAAATCATTTGGAAGACACACCTCTTCATGTGTAGTCTCCTCCTCTCCACGTCTGGGTTTTTGGTGAAGGAGAGAGACACCATGAGTGATACGCTGGTCTTCAAGTGATGCCCTAGCTGTTGTACGTTGCCCTAGCCGCAAAGATCTGGCCGCAGTAAAGGAGGCCTCATATGCAGCCAAAGGAAAGGCCCTATCCACATTAAGGAGACTCTAATACACTGTGCAAGAAACCCTTATACGCAGGCCCTAATACGCTGTCCAAAGAAGTTTTATACGCTGGGCATAGAGACTCCTTACACGTTGTTCATGGAGACATTTACACGCAGATCATGGAAATAATTATACGTTGTTCAAATAAGCAAGTCAATCCACAGTAAAAGGAGTCATGTTTACACAGTCAAAGAAGATAAGAAGAACTTCGCATTCCTCTCTGAAATTCCGCATGAATGTTAGGTGCAAGTGTACGCTATACAGGAGGGATAGACCTTGCATAAAGGGAGGAACAGATCTCATATTTTTGTCTCTGAATCTTTCGTAAAGTACAGGTGCAGGGATCCGAAAAGAAGGAACAGACCTTACATCTTCTCTCTGGAATTTTTGCATATGTATAAGAAACAAATTCATAATTGTATTAGGGCACCTTGGGGTCTAAAGGCATCGAGTGCACCTTGAATAATTATTAGGTGTAGTCAACCTTTATCTCGAATAGATGGAATGGAAAGAACCGTGGATGGATGGACAACCATGGCATAAAAGATGCCTCTACTCTTTTCAAAGGAACAAAATTAGCATCCTACAATCTCAGTTTCGATTTGATGGTGATTTTGATTGAAGCATCCCTGTAGCAGCCCAAACACAATGAACAGTTGTGGTAGATCTATTCTCTCGGCTCAATAAAGATTATGTTAGAAGTCCTGGCATAACTCTGATATCGAAATAGGTTTCGATGATGGTCAAGAGATCCTTGGCAGACTAGTGAAAGGACACAGTCTCAATAGCATGATAGATGATATCATGGGCAACATGATGAATGGGCAGCATGATGTATGAGATGCATGCGCAGCATAGTGATCATGAGCAGCATGATGATGCATGATGCAACATGATGGTACTACACAGTAAGGTGCAGCAAATGGACGAGATGCAGCACTATGATAGGTGAAGAAGTCACCTTAGAGAATCAGTTGAAGCAATATGTCTTCAACTGATCTCTGTAGATATCAAAAGTTAAAGCATTGACTTCTATTGTAAATGTATTATCTCTCTCACTTTCTCTGCTAAAATTTGAAGAACATAAAAGAAGAATTGATCAAGGGTTTCCCCACATTGTGGGGTTTGTCCCTGTCTAGCGCCACATCGTGTGTCCTCTTGTCTTGGCTTGTCTTCTGTGATTTATATTTATGTTCTATCTGCAGTTTACTTTAATGTTGATGTGATTGCTAATCTGGAAAAGATAATGAGCTAACTATGAAAATTGAAATAAATTGCTCTAGCATAGAACATACCTAAAATTAACATGGATTCGGAGCTGAGGTGAGGACAATGCCCAAGCAAGAGTGAAAAATAAATCACCAAAGACAATTGGGACAGGACAAAAGGATCAATGGGTTCCTCATCCCTCTTCTAATTCACTAAGGGTGAAATCGAAGCAGAGAATATTATCAGAATGGCGTAGCGGAAATTTCTGATGGCCTACCTAAAGATCACTTCATTGGGAAGTTCGGATCTAAGGATGGAAGGAAAGACAGATGCCTTGGTTACAATAATTTTGGCCATTATGCGAAGGAGTGTATGAATGGCAGAGACACTTCTCTTGATGAAGATAAACAAATCATTCCAAGGTCAAGGGAATGATAGGTAATACAGTTCATCAAGGAGAAATGGTTGAAAGCAAGGAACCCCAGGCACTTCATCGGATAGATAATCATGGGATTATACTTGGAGCTGATACCACCTATCCTGGAAAGGTTGTAGGGAATGTTACCCCTAAATTGAATAAGGGTAACTCGATTCATTTACCGAAAAAATTTTATGTACCTGATCGCAAGAAGAACCTAGTGTCCATTTCAGCGATGGAAGTCAAAGGTTCAAGGTGGCACTCATCGATGGAAAGGTACGTGTTTGAAAATATATTTTTCTCAGATGTTTTTGAGTTCAGGGTTGTATCAAGTTGCAGGAAGCCCACTGGGTCAGATGGTGACAGGGATGCCTGAATTCAAAAAGACCATGAAGGTACATGTCTGAGATGTACCGAATGAAAATCTTAAAAGGGGACCATTCCCCTCATGCCATAGGTCCACAGGTTTGGAACAACCCAAGGAGTTTGAGATTCATGATTAGGAATCTCATGTATGCATGTGGTATAAAGCCCTCTATGGCTTGAAGCAAAACACCCCGGGCACAATATGAGAGGATCAACAGTTGTCTGATGAAGCTGAGATTCACTAGGAGTGAAATCGATCCAAACCATCCGAAGGTTGTGGATGACAGACCTCTCATACTGACACCTATGTCTTACAGGTGCAGACCATCTCATTTGTAGAAGACAGAGGGAGTTGGATTCCAAATGCGGAAATATAAACTACAAGCCTGTGACTACCTCGAGGATCTTAATTTTTAGAAGTTATATGGTAGTGATGTCGGACCAGATTTGGGAAATGCCTCTAAGTTTCATAAACTCATTCACGTTGATGTTCTTGGTGAACCTCCGTCCGGACATATGTTCTGCAGTTAGTATGGTGAGATCATATTTGGTTGAGTTTCACTGGATTGGTGCCTAGAATCTTCTGAGATATCTTCAAGGCAGAATCTCTCATGGATTGAGATACACTGCCTGGAATATTTCAAATGTTGAGTGGGCAGGCAGTGTGGAGGATCACAAGAGAACTTCTCAGTGCTGGTTCTCCTTGGGATCTGATTTGATATCCTAGATAAGCAGGAAGCAGAAGTCGGTGGCTTTGAGCACCGCCGAGGCAGAGTATATTGCTGCTAGCATGGCTACCTGAGAGGCAATTTGGTTACGAAAGCTCTTCAGTGAGTTGTTTGGATACCACTATGTAGCAGGATGATTAGTTCTCCTGTGAGGTCTGGATGATGTGTTCTCCATGACGACTATGTAGTAGGATGATTAGTTCTCCTGTGAGGTCTAGATGATGTGTTCTCCATGATGACTATGTAGCAGGTTGATTAGTTCTCTTGTGAGGTCTGGATGATGTGTTCTCCATGACGACTATGTAGCAGGATGAATAGTTCTCCTGTGAGGTCTGGATGATGTGTTCTCCATGACGATTATGTAACAGGATGATTAGCTCTCCTTTGAGGCCTGGATGATGTGTTCTCCATGGCGATTGTGTAGCAGGATGATTAGTTCTCCTCTGAGGACAGGATTGATTAGTTCTCCTATCGAGGTATCCTACCCATGCAGTCTGGGACTCATGGGAAGTACCTCTCATCTGATCACTGAGCAGGGAAATGAGGATAGGGACCATAGTAGTACTAATGGACGCATTGTTGTATCTATCATACTCCCTATGCTAGGATGACCTTCATTGATCTGGGATCAATGATACTGGTCTGGGACCAGTTGTAGGAGTTGTACCTACTATGACATTGACTTCGGATCGGTTGAGACTGGTCTGGGACCAGTGGTACATACTCTGAGATTGGCTTCGGGTAAGTGTAGGACTGGTCTGGGACCAGTGAGAGTGGTACATATTATGACGTTGACTTCAGGTTGGTTGAGACTGGCCTGGGACTAGTGTTACACACTCTGAGACTGATGATACTAGTTTGGGGCCAGTGGTAGGAGTGGTACCCACTATGATGCTGAATTTGGGTCGGTTGAGACTGGTCTGGGACCAGTGGTAAGCACTCTGAGACTGAATTCGGGTCAGTGGAGAATGGTATGACTCATTCTTGATCAATTCTTCTTCTTCATGGTTCAGCAGAGCTAAGTTGAGCAGAGTAGAGCAGAGCTGAGCTGAGCAGAGCTAGCAGAGCTGAGCTGAGCAGAGTAGAGCCAACAGAGCAGAGCAGAGCCAGCAGAGCTTAGCTGAGCTGAGAAGAGCAGTGTAGGGCACTGATGGCAGAGATAGTACAGCTGACATATGGATCAGTGGATGGAGTTCTCCCTAGTTGAGAGGGAGTGTTAAAATTGGAAACTAGGGCCAAACTCCATGTGGGTCATATTATTTATGGCAGCTGATATTTTTATTGGATCCCTCTCATCGAGAGGTGTAAGATTGATCTAAAGATCATCCGATTCCGATAAGTATTTATGGAGATATGAAATTATTTTGATTATGAAATTATCATCAAGCCAAATAGTAGTGTTTATTCATCATCTACGTTTTTAGTATAAATATAGAGGACTTGAAATCATTTAGAAGACACACCTCTTCACGTGTAGTCTCCTCCTCTCCATGTCTGGGTTTTTGGTGAAGGAGAGAAACACCATGAGTGATACGCTGGTCTTCAAGTGATGCCCTAGCCACAAAGATCTGGCCGCAGTAAAGGAGGCCTCATACGCAGCCAAAGGAAAGGCCCTATCTGCATTAAGGAGACTCTAATACGTTGTGCAAGAAACCCTT
The DNA here is from genome assembly GCA_031772625.1 of Pinus tabuliformis. NCBI lineage: Eukaryota > Viridiplantae > Streptophyta > Pinopsida > Pinales > Pinaceae > Pinus > Pinus tabuliformis. The sequence goes on along the minus strand of CM062818.1, from coordinate 726,121,037 downwards.
ATACGTATGCCCTAATACACTATCCAAAGAAGTTTTATATGTTGGGCATAGAGACTCCTTACACGCTGTTCATGGAGACATTTACACGCAGATCATGGAAATAATTATACGTTGTTCAAATAAGCAGGTCAATCCACAGTAAAAGGAGTCATGTTTACACAGTCAAAGAAGATAAGAAGAACTTCGCATTCCTCTCTGAAATTCCGCATGAATGTTAGGTGCAGGTGTATGCTATACAGGAGGGACAGACCTCGCATAAAGGGAGGAACAGATCTCATGTTTTTATCTCTGAATCTTTCGTAAAGTACAGGTGCAGGGATCTGCAAAGAAGGAACAAACCTTACATCTTCTCTCTGGAATTTTTGCATATGTATAAGAAACAGATTCGTAATTGTATTAGGGCACCTTGGGGTCTAAAGGCATCGAGTGCACCTTGAATGATTATTAGGTGCAGTCAACCTTTATCTCGGATAGATGGAATGGAAAGAACCGTGGATGGATGGACAGCCATGGCATAAAAGATGTCTCTACTCTTTTCAAAGGAACAGCATTAGCATCCTACAATCTCAGTCTCGGTTTGATGGTGATTTTGATTGAAGCATCCTTGTAGCAGCCCAAACACAATGAACAACTGTGGTAGATCTATTCTCTCTGCTCAATAAAGATTATGTTAGAAGTCCTGGCATAACTTTGATATCAAAATAGGTTTCAATGATGGTCAAGAGATCCTTGGCAGACCAGTGAAAGGACACAGTCTCAACAACATGATAGATGATATCATGGGCAACATGATGAATGGGCAGCATGATGTATGAGATGCATGGGCAGCATAGTGATCATGAGCAACATGATGATGCATGATGCAGCATGATGGTGCTACACGGTAAGATGCAGCAAATGGACGAGATGCAGCACTATGATAGGTGAAGAATTCACCTTAGAGAATCAGTTGAAGCAATATGTCTTCAACTAATCTCTGTAGATATCAAAGGTCAAAGCGTTGACTTCTATTGTAAATGTACTATCTCTCTCACTTTCTCTGCTGAACTTTGAAGAACATAAAAGAAGAATTGATCAAGGATTTCCCCACATTGTGGGGTTTGTCCCTGGCTAGTGCCACATCTTGTGTCCTCTTGTCTTGGCTTGTCTTCTGCGATTTATATTTATGTTCTATGTGCAGTTTACTTTAATGCTGATGTGATTGCTAATCTAGAAAAGATAATGAGCTAACTGTGAAAATTGAAATAAATTTCTCTAGCACAGAACATACCTAAAATTAACAATATATTTTCTCAAGAAGAAATTTGAAGTCTTTGATAGGTTTAAAGAATTTAAGGCTCTGGTGGAAAACCAAACAAAGAAGAAGATAAAGGTGCCGAGGACAGATAACGGTGGAGAGTTTTGCATCAAGGAATTTGAATAATTCTGTAAGAAGTGTGGTATAGCACAACAGAAGAATACTCCATACACACCTGAGAAAAATGGAGTTGCAGAAAGAATGAACAAGACGTTGATGGAAATGGAAAGAATCATGCTCAGTGGTGTCGGGTTAGGACAGGAATTTTGGGCAGAGGCGGTGGAGACAACATGTTACCTGGTCAACAAATCACCTTCATCAGCGTTGGAGGATAAGACTCCACAAGAGGTATGGACTGGTAAGAAACCCTCTCTTTCACATCTGAGGGTATTTGGATGTGATGCATATGTACATGTTCCAAAGGAGAAAAGAACAAAGTTGAATAGTAAATATGAAAAGTGCATCTTTATTGGGTATAAGGATGGTTTAAAGGGTTATAAGCTTTGGAACCCAATAACAATGAAGGTTGTGTACCGCCGAGATGTGGTGTTCAGAGAGGTGAAAAATGTTATTAAACATGAAGTCTCATCAAAGGAACCTGAGAAGATATAGTTTGAGCTAAAGGAGGAAGAACCAGACTCTACAACAGAAGAGGAATCAGAAGATGAAGAGCCACAAACTCCAGTTGTGAGAAGATCAGTTCGAGAAATAAGGCAGCTAGAAAGGTATAGTCCATCTGCTTTCTATTCAAATTTTTCTTTATATATTACTGATGATGATCCCAGAACTGTGAAGGAAGCAGTAGATTCAGAGGATGGAAAACTCTAGAAAGAGGCCATGGTTGATGAAATGGCATCTTTGCACAAAAATGAGGCTTGGGATCTGGTGGAGTTGCCGGTTGGAAGGAAACCCGTTGGCAGCAAATGGGTATTCAAGAAGAAGACACATGCAGAAGGAAAGGTGGAGAAATACAAAGCTCGATTAGTAGCAAAAGGTTATTCCCAGGTGCCGAGAATTGATTTTGGTGATATTTTTTCTCTTGTTGCCAAAGTAGCTTCTATTATATTACTTTTATCTGTTGCTGCTGCTTTTGATTTTGAGGTAGAACAGATGGATGTGAAGACATCATTTCTTCACGGGGATCTAGAAGAGGATATCTACATGAAGCAACCTGAAGGCTTTGCGGTGAAGGGTAAGAAAGAACTGGTATGCAAGTTAAAGAAGTCTCTGTGTGCGCTAAAACAGTCACCAAGGATGTGGTATCATAAATTTGATACATTTATACGAGGACATGGCTTCACCAAAAGAAAAGCAGATCACTATGTGTATTTTAAATTAACTGGTGACCATGTTATTTATCTGGTCTTGTATGTGGATGACATGTTTCTGGTTGGAAATGACAAAGAAATTATCCAGGATTTGAAGACCCAATTGTCCTCCAAATTCAACATGAAAGATATTGGTGCTACAAAGTATATTTTGGGCATGGAAATTAAAAGAGATTGGGCAAAGAGGAAGCTCTGGTTAAACCAAAGGAAGTATGTCGAGACAATATTGTAGAGGTTTAATATGCAGGATAGTAAACTGGTGAAGGTTCCTATTCTTGTAGGTGTAAAGTTATCTGCTGAACAGTGTCCCAAGACACAAGAAGTGGAAGAGGACATGTCCCATGTTCCATATTCAAGTGCAGGTGGTAGCCTGATGTATGCGATGATTTGTACCAGACCATACATTGCACATGTAGTGGGAGTATTGAGTAGGTTTATGTCAAAACTAGGGAAGGAGCATTGGACAGCAGTGAAGCAGGTTTTCAAGTATTTGCGTGGCACTAGTGATTATGGTTTGTGCTACCAAGGAAGACCAGGATTGGACAGAATTTTGGATATTCGTGGCTTTGTTGATGCAGACTGGGCTGGATATCTAGATCAGAGAAGATCTACAAGAGGGTATGTGTTTAACCTATTTGGAGGTGTAGTCAGTTGGATGAGTAAGAAACAATCTATAGTGGCACTATCAACTACAAAGGCAGAATACATGGCAACCACTCATGCAAGCAAGGAAGCAGTTTGGTTGCAGAGATTGTGTTCAAGTATGGGGTTAGTAGAGGGAGCTATAAGGATAGACTGTGACAGCCAAAGTGCAATTTTCTTGGCAAAGAACCCTGCTTGCCATTCAAAGAAAAAGCACATTGATGTTCAGTATCACTTTGTGAGGGATATGATAGAAGACAAAAAGGTGTTAATGGTAAAGGTGGACACTTTGAAGAAATGCATTGACAAAATCTGTGAGCTCTGAGAAGTTCTCTTGGTGTAGAGAAACAATGGGCGTTGCAGGGTTGGATAATTGACTAAGATCTCTTGTGGCTCCATATGGAAAGAAAACAACAAGTGGGAGAATGTTGGGTTGTGTTGTATTCTTTCCACGACTAGCTCCCCTAGTTAATCAAGGGGTTAGAGGGGGGGCAGAGCCCCCCCTTCATTGCGCCGATTGCGCAGCGGGGGGTGGCAACCCCCCCTTTGTTGCGCTGATTATGCAGCAGGGGGCGGCAACCCCCCCCCCTTCATTGCACCGATTGCGCAGCGGGGGTGGCAGCCCCCCCTTCGTTGCGTCGATTGCGCAGCGAGGGGGCGACATCCCTCCCTTCGTTGCGCCAATTGTGCAGGGGGGGAACCCCCCCTTCGTTGCACCGATTGTGCAGTAGGGGGGCGGTAGCCCCACCTGTCTAACGGGTTTGAGGGGGGCAAGTAGCCCCACTCTACAGGGTCTTGGGAAGTGCCCCGGGGAATTTTTTTTTTGGACCCTATATTAGGTAGGTGGACCTACCTATGGTTTTGTGCATGGTTTTCGCACATGGTTTTGGGCCCGATGGTTTTCAGTCCATGGTATTAGATGCTTCGGCATGTATAAATATGTATTGTAACACTGAAAGGAATATAATGAAAAATCAATTTGATAACTCTGGTTTTGGGATCCAGGGGAAAATCTCTGTGTATATGTGTTTTATGTGTTATTCTCTCGCATTATTTATTTTCTATGTTTTAGAATTTGTATGCAAGTAATTTCTATATGGGTTTAAAACCTACATTAAGCACCTGATCACCAATTGTTGGAAGTAATACTGAGAGGGGGGTGAATCAGTATTAGCAAGATAACAATTTTCATTTCCATAATCAGATTCATATACGCTACTTCAGTTAATGCAACTTCTCCAGCTTCTCCTAGAAGGGAGCTACAACCCCCTAGCTCTTGTACTAGCTGAAGTGTTTACTAGTATGTAGGTGCTAGCCTACAGAAGGCTACAACCTTCTCTTTTCTTCCAGGGACCACGTTTCATAAATTTTCAGACTAGATCCATATATAACATCAATTAAACATCAAATATATCTGCATCAACCAATCTCCTTTGCACCAACCAAAACTAAATCAAACAATCACTTCTCTGAATATTGTAACCAGAATATAGTAACAGTAACCAGAACCCAAGCCAGAACCTAGAATACTACAAACAATAAACAGAAGTAGCTAAAGCATATTTTATGAGGTGTACGCTACTTCAATGTGTCGAACCTGCATGCATACGCACTTTTCTTAAGGCGAACCTGCGTATACGTTGTTTTGATATGCAGAACCAGCATGTATACACGTCTTTGCTATAGTGAACCTGCGTATAGATCTGTAAAAGATGATTTAACCTTTACAACTATTCAGACATTAGTTATACCCAGATCATCATATTTACAGATTACGACATGCGCCAATTATTTAGATGAAAGATCAAAACCACACAAAGATACTTCACTTCAAGCCTTAAGATCTTGACCCATCAATAGATCTTATCCTTCATCAAGCGTTGAGGTTCATCCTTGATTCAGATCCAGCTATGCCCAATAACCTATATTCTCGATCTTGCTCTTCATAAGATATTCAATGCTTGAGTGCCTTTGCCTAATGATCTTCTCCTCCTTTTATAGTCTTAGGCCTTACTCAATACCATGGTCCAAAACCACTTAGAATCAATACCTTGTACCAAATACCTAGGGTCAACACTTCGGACAAGATACCTTGGACCAATACCATTGATCACAATACCATGGATCAAATACCACGGACCAAAACCAAGTTTTCCAACATGTACGTGCCTTTCCTTCTTTGAAAGTGCGTGTATACGATATACGCGTCTTTTGGTCGGCAAACTCGCGTGTACACGCGACTTGGTTAATGAGGAACCTGCGTATACCTTTCTTTCTTCATTCTATGAGCCTGGACTGATTTGTCATCTGAGTGAGTTGCCATCAAGAACAAACCTGTGTCATAGAGCCAAATCTGTGTCATAATGCCAACAATCTCCCCCTTTGGACTTGATGGCAACCCCAAGTCACTCTCCCCCTTTGTCATCAAGGGCAAAGGGTTCTGCTCCCCCTGAGTACATGTTGAATTCTCTGATATGCTAAAGTGTGATGTCCATGCTCCCCCGACTGTAAGTAAGGTCTGCAAAATGATGTTATAAAAGAATAACATGACTATATACATCATAAGTAACCTTCCTATCGCCAAGGACTCATACATACATCCATCTCCAAACCAAGTAGGGATATACCAAGATTGACTCATCCACCTAACCAACTGGGGATATACCAAATGTTTATACATGACAAAACAAGAACATTACATCCATCCCATGCATAGTGGGGAAATAAAACAGGTCGTTTCATGACCTTGATAATAAAAGATATACATGACATAGAGACAAAATATCTAAAACAAGACTATGATAGTTATCAGCAACTATCATCAACAGCATCTGTCAATCACCATCCAGACCAGCAACCATGATCTCCCTCTGCACCTGTTCTACCTGAATCAAAAACAACTGTGAATTTGTACCAAGATCTTTTATGATAATGCCAACAATGCATTATTAGAAGTATATGCTCCCCCTGAACCTGTCCCGGATGATCACTGTCAGACCCATATCACACTCTCTTCATGTTGAGTCTAGCCCACTATTTTTCTTCAAACCAACATATACGCAATTTTATCCACAACAACCGGCGTATGTACACGGATACGCTTCATGAAATTCGCGTACAGCCACTTTTTTCTTAAACAGATAACTTTCAACAACAAGATGACGCATCAACTACTCCCAGCTTCTGTCTGAGATATTCAAATGTCTCTCTGGGCAGTGGTTTGGTGAATATATCAGCAACCTGTTCTTTGGAGGGAACATACTCCAATTTGACCTTTTGTTCAAGCACTTGTTCACGGAGAAAATGATATTTGATAGGTATGTGCTTGGTCTTGGAATGCATGATTGGATTCTTTGAAATACTAATTGCACTTGTATTATCACATAGAATGGAGATGGGTGGAGTACATGTGATCTAAATGTCTTGCAATGTTTGCATCATCCAAAGGAGTTGTGTGCAGCAAGATGCAACAGCCACATATTCTACTTCAGCTATAGATAATGCAATTGAACTTTGTTTCTTGTTGAACCAAGATACTAATCTAGAGCCTTTATAACATGCACCACCACTAGTGCTTTTTCTGTCATCCACACTTCCTGCCCAATCTGCATATGTATATGCATGAAGTGTAAGATCTATATCCCTAGGATACCATAAAACAAAATTCTGAGTTCCTTGAAGATATTTGAAATTCCTTTTGACTACCTGAAGGTGTGATTCCTTTGGATTTGCTTGGAATCTTCCAACTATTCCCACTGCATGCATGATGTATGGTCGGGTACCTGTTAGATAAAGAAGGCTGCCAATCATGGATCTGTAGGTTGGTTGATGTACTGCTGTTGATTCATCATTTGAGCTGAGACTGCATCCTATTACCATAGGGGTACATACTGGTTTAGAATATTCCATGCCATATTTTTTCAAGATCTGCTTGAGATACTTGGTTTGTGATAGAAAAATACCATCTTTATTTTGTTGAACTTGTAAACCAAGAAAATATGTGAGTTCACCAAACAGGACATTTCAAATTCTTTCTACATTACCAAAACAAAGTTTTGACTCATGGCTTCTTCATTGCTACCAAAAATGATATCATCAACATACAATTATCATTGTCAATCTTTGTATATAGATTGCTATCAGCTGATCCTTTTGAAAAACCTTGTTGATGGAGGTATTTTTCAAGTCGGTAATACCAAGCCCTTGGAGTTTGTTTTAGACCATAGAGAGCCTTTCTGAGTCTGCATACAAGTTTTGGATCATTTCCAAGGATGAATCCATCTGGTTGCTCAATATATACTTCTTCTTCTAAGTCTCCATTAAGAAAGGTATATTTTACATCCGTTTGGTATATTTTGAAGTTCTGAAAACTAGAAAGAGCAAGGAACATTCTTATGGCTTCAAGTCTAGTAATAGGTGCAAAAGTTTCTTCAAAATCTATACCTTCTTGTTGAGCATATCCTTTACAAACCAGTCTAGCCTTGTTTCTAATAACTTCTCCATTTTCATTCATCTTGTTTTTAAATATCCATTTGGTTCCTATGATATTCTTATCATGAGGTCTAGGAACTAATTCCCAAGTATTATTCTTTTCAATTTGCTCAAGCTCTTCATTCATGGCCTTGACCCAACATTCATCTTTGCATGCTTCATGTACATTTTGCGGTTCGTTGGTGGAAATCAATGCTAGATAACTTGAAGCTTCTGTAATAGTTCTTCTTGTCTACGCACCTGCCTCTTTCTATCCCAAAAATTTGAGTCTCTGGATGATTTTTCTGAACATACCTGAATGGAGTCTTTTCTTCTATCGTTATTTTTTCTTCTGGTGCTTCATTGGTTTCTTCTTCAGAATTAATCTGATTTGATGTGGAAGGATAATCCTCATCTTCTTCATAATCTTCGGTTTTTACCTACTTTGGATTTTTTCCTGCTTCATCAACCACAACATCAATACTTTCAACAATTTTCCCTAGTATTTTATTATAACACTTATATCCTTTACTTCGGGAAGAGTAACCAAGGAGAATGCCTTCATCTGCTCTAGGTTCAAACTTTCCATGTTTTTCATCAGTCCTTTTGATGTAACATTTTCTTCCAAAAACTTTGAAGTATTTTACAGTAGGAGTCTTACCATACCAAAGTTCATGTGGAGTTTGAGTGTTGTTTACCCGAACGTTTGTTTTGTTGAGAATAGTGATGGCAGCAAATGCAGCTTCACCCCAGAAGGTTGCAGGAGTTCCAGACTCATCTAGCATGGCACGAGCCATTTTTTGAACAGTTCTGTTCATCCTTTCTACCACTCCATTTTGCTGAGGAGTCCTTGCGGTAGAGAATTCCCTTTTTATTCCATGTTCTTCACAAAAGTCGAAGAATTCATCTGAGGTAAATTCCCCTCCTCGATCAGACCTGAGGCATTTGATTTTGTGATCTAATTCATTTTCAACCAACGCTTTGAAGGCTTTGAACTTTTCAAATGCTTCATCTTTATGCTTTAGAAGTCTTATCCAACACATTCTGGAAAAGTCGTCAATGAACAATATAAAGTATTTTTCTCCACAAGGTGATTTTTTCCTTGATGGTACACATAATCAGTATGAACAAGTTCAAGAGGCTTACTAGTTGATCCTTCCTTCTCAGGGAAATGAGCTCTAGTTTGCTTACCAAATTGACATGATTTGCATATTGTATTTTCTGGAATGCTGATATCAGGAAGATCATGAACAGCCTGGAATCTGCATGCTTTTCTTATTTGAGAGAAGCTTAGATGCCCCAATCTTCTGTGCCATAGCCAGTGTTCATCATTTGTGCTTAGGTAGCACTATTTTTGTCCTCCCTTGAGTATGTATAGGTTTTTTGGAGTTCTTATACCTTTGATCATTGTTTCTCATATATCAAGCTCATGAACAACACATCCATTTGATCGAAATACTACTTCATTTCCTTGATCGCACATTTGAATGACACTCAATAGATTATGCTTTAGACCATCAACATACATAACATTCTCAGCTTTAACCTTTTCTTTTAATAGAACAGAACCTTTACCTTTTATGACAACAGGAGTGTCATTTCCAAATGAAACCTTCTTTTCCTTTTCTAAGGCATTATATGACTAAAGTTTTTCTTTATCATCTATCATGTGTTTCGAGCATCCACTGTCGATGTACCACTGATTTTCTTGTCCTTCTGCATACAAGGCTATACCACATCTTTTTGTTTACGGTTCTTTCTTTCTCCAAGTTTTGGGACCCAATGAAGTTTGCTCCTTCTAAGATGTTTGCCGAAATTTACTCCTGCATTCAGAATCTTCATGACCGAAGTTGTTACAGATAGAGCATTCTATTTCATTTTCAAGAAGCGAAAAGTTATTGTAGGTCCTTTTCATGATCCTTGTCACATTCTTTTGATTTCGTGCTTCTCTAGTCATGATGGTCTTGTCAGCAACACATTGAGCAGTTGTTTGTCCAAAGTTACGACATGAAAAACGTTGGCCATTAAAGAAATTCCTGCGATTATCGAACCTACTGACCTAGTGATTGTAGTTTCCATTCATTCTTGAAGCAAACTGAGTATGATTTACCTGAGGTTGGTTGTAGCTTATGTTCATCCTTGAAGTAGATTGACCCTGATTTACTTGGTGATCTGCTTTATGCCTTTGCTGATGATTGTCAAATTGTTCACTGCTCTTTACTGCATCAAGATAGCTTTTAGTGGAGGTGGACGATTTCTGTGCTTCTTCAGTATATCCAAGACCTGTCTTTATCAGAGGAGAATGCTGCACTTTGATAATTTCATTTAGGGTCTCTGATCCTTTAGCAAATCTAAGATTGAGAGCTTTTGTTTTCTCAATATCCTTTCTTAGACCCACAATTTCACATTCTAATTTTTCATTGTGTTTTTCCCTTTTAGGAAGTTGGAATGTCAGAGTATCTATAATCATATTCTTTTCTTCTAAAAAAAATTTAAGTATAGAGATTTCTTCATAAAGACCATCTTCATCTAAAGCATCCAAGAAATCATCATCTTCAAAAGCCATCAGAAGTCTATAATCATTACTATTTTCATCTTCATCACTATTTGATAAACCATCACTATCTTCATGCATATAGTAGCTCTTCTTACTTACACTTTGTTTTCTATTCCATTTTTCTGATTCCTTACCTTTATCAAGCTTGTCTTTGTGAGGACATCTGACAGCATAATGACCGACTCTTCCACAAGCAAAACATTTGAAAGGTAGTTTACCTCTGAATCTTCCAGAACCCCGTTGAAGGTTCTTAACAAAGTTTGCTTCTTCCTCTCCTTTTGAAATATGTCCTGATTCATTGAGTTCTTCTCTTCCTGAAGCTTTGAATGTGGCTTCTCTCATATCTGATGGACCTCCTTTTCTCATTTCGAAAGCAGTTAAGATTCCATTTAGCTGTGTCATAGTAAGGCTCTGAAGATCCTGCTTTTCTTCTATGGCAGAAACTTTTGATTCAAACTTAGTAGACAAGGATCTTAAAACCTTTTCAACTAAAAAAACTTCTTTTATCTCTTCACCCAAGTTCTTCATACAGATAACAATCTCATCTATATGTAAGAAGTAATTAGCTATACTTTCATCATTATGCATTTTGAGAGTTTCATATTGAATTCTGAAAGATTGCAGTTTTGCACGTTTTACCTGATTGTCTCTTTCATAGCTTAGAACGATCTTATCCCATATTTCTTTGGCGGTTTTGAGCTACATAACTTTGACAAATTCTGATTGTGACAAGCTCCCCAATAATGTATTGACAGCCTTGGCATTGGTTTCATATTGCTTTTTACCTGCCGTATCTGTAGGAATTGTTGATGGAAATGTATATCCTCCTTCCACGATTTCCCAGACATTTGTTCCAAGTGATTGAAGATAGGTTGTGGTTCTTACCTTCCAATGAACGAAGTTGTTCCCATCAAAGATTGGTGGTCTAATGGATCCCTCTCTTTCGTAGTTACTCATGATGATAGATCTTCCTTGAAGCGATCAAGCTTCTTCTGAAGGACTTGCTCTGATACCAATTGTTGGAAGTAATACTGAGAGGGGGGGTGAATCAGTATTAGCAAGTTAACAATTTTTCATTTCCATAATCAGATTCATATACGCTACTTTAGTTAATGCAACTTGTGTGTATACGCAATTGTATTTAAGGCAACTAGAGTATACCTTGCAAACTTATAAATTAGTTAGTTGATCTTTAATCTGTGCATCAGAACCATATAAAAAGTAACCAAGTGCAGTAAAAACAGAACAGACAATCACACACATGAACACAAGATATAAGGTGGAAACCCAATGTGGGTGAAAACCACCTACTGCAATCGTCTCTATCTTCCTTTAATAAGAAACTTCTTTTTACAAATTTTTGTACTAGTGCAGTCTTATACTAGTACGCAGGCTTCTACCTGCATAAGGCTACAACCTTCTCTCCTTCTCCAGCTTCTCCTGGAAGGGAGTTACAACCCCCTAGCTCTTGTACTAGCTGATGTGTTTACTAGTACGTAGGTGTTGGCCTACAGAAGGCTACAACCTTCTCTTTTCTTCCAGGGACCACGTTTCATAAATTTTCAAACTAGATCCATCTATAACATCAATCAAACATCAAATATATCTGCATCAACCAATCTCCTTTGCACCAACCAAAACTGAATCAAACAATCACTTCTCTGAATATTGTAACTAGAATACAGTGACAGTAACCAGAACCCAAGCCAGAACCCAGAACACTGCAACAACAAACAGAAGTAGCTAAAGCATATTTTATGAGGTGTACGCTAATTCAATGTATCGAACCTACATGCATACGCACTTTTCTTAAGGCGAACCTACGTATACGCTGTTTTGATATGCAAAACTAGCGTGTATACACGTCTTTGCTATAGTGAACCTGCGTATAGATCTGTAAAAGATGATTTAACCTTTACAACTATTCAGACATTAGTTATACCCAGATCATCATATTTACAAATTACGACATGCGCCAATTATTCAGATGAAAGATAAAAACCACACAAAGATACTTCACTTCAAGCCTTGAGATCTTGACCCATCAATAGATCTTATCCTTCATCAAGCGCTGAGGTTCATCCTTGATTCAGATCCAGCTATGCCTAATAACCTGTATTCTCAATCTTTCTCTTCATAAGATATTCAATACTTGAGTGCCTTTGCCTAATGATCTTCTCCTCCTTTTATAGTCTTAGGCCTTACTCAATACCATGGTCCAAAACCACTTAGAATCAATACCTTGGACCAAATACCTGGGGTCAACAGTTCGGACAAGATACCTTGGACCAATACCATGGATCACAATACCATGGACCAAATACCACGGACCAAAACCAAGTTTTCCAACATGTACGCGCCTTTCCTTCCGTGAAAGTGTGTGTGTACGCTATACGTGTCTTTTGGTCGGCGAACCCGCGTGTACATGCGACTTGGTCAATGAGGAACCTATGTATACCTCTCTTTCTTCATTCTATGAGCCTGAACTGATCTGTCATCTGAGTGAGTTGCCATCAAGGACAACACCTGTGTCATAGTGCCAAATCTGTGTCATAATGCCAACACCAATGGCTCCAATTTTGTTGAGTTTGGACTTATGATTTGCAAATGACGCGTATTCAAAGTTTGGTTAATTTTCACTACCTAGGCTTTAAAATGTACAAAATGTATATTATTTTTATTTTTGTAAATTTAATTAATAACAATATGTAAATATTCTTATTTTATTAATTTCTTTATTTATATTAATTTTTAATTAGTTAGTTTAATTAATCCAAATCAATTATTGTAATTAATTTGTAAATATTATTAATTTTAACTATTTAATTATTAATCTTAACTACCCTACAAAAGCACTTGTCGCAAGGACATGTGTATAATGTATATATATATAACTATATAACAAAACTTTGTGTTATTGTATATAATAACAAAATACAGGAGAGAAAAAAATAAATAAATTAATTAAAATTAATAATAATAATAATTGCTCGGAGCACGGAACGAAATTGAAATACCAATTTTATTAACCCCTAGGCTTTCGAGCGCCCTCATTTGACATTAGCTTTTATAATTGCAAAAGGATTGGTTATTATTATAATGGGTCATCTTTTTTATGTTAAACTCCCCATTGAGGACTTCTAGGATTTATTCTGGGTCACTAGAGTCTTTTTCCATTAAAATAGAACCTTCTTGGGCTTCTGAATCATGTAAAAAGAATTATTTTTTAGTCAAAAATGAATTTAGTCTCCTCCACACCAAGTCGTCCTCAATAAGATCAAGTCGACCTCAAGAAGGGTAATTCGACCTCACTGGGAGGCTATATATACAAGGTAGTTCGAATTCATTTGGAGAAATTCACTCTCTCACACATAGTTCAATATCTGAAGCTGGAAGCTAGGAAGTGCGAAGTTCGAAAAGGGCTAGAAGGAGAGCTAGAAAGGAGTGCGAGTTTTTGGAGGAATATAGAACAAACCAATATCAAAATTTTGGGTCAAATCCCTCTCTCACTTTTGAGTTGTATCAATGCAGATCGATTTTTTTCTATTCTAGTTGAAGTTGTTGTTGCTGCTACTACTGGTTCGAAGTTGCTACTGCGTGTTGATGTTGCTAGGTCAAAGTTGATTTTGAAGGGTTATCATATGCTAGAAGGATTGAGGGTTGACTTGGTGTGGAGGAAGTATTTTTCTAGGTCAAAGAGTCTTGGATTATCTCGAGAGACTATTGAAGGAAGAATTGTTGACTAGGTTTTCCCCTAGATAGGGGTTTTTCGTTGGTTTTCTGCCTAAATTTGTTGTCCTTGTGTTATTTTTTTGGTAATTGCTTGATGAACTAAAAGATAAAAGAAGAACATAAAGATAAAAGAATCAAAAGTAACTATCTATATAAGAAAATCTTTTTTTCTTTCTGATTTTCTAACATGATATCAGAGCAAAGGTTAAGGAGGAAAAAGGCATTTTTGAGTATCTATTGGAAGGAATCTAAAGTATTGATCAAGGGAACATATAAGGAGATATTATAAGAGAATAAACCACTATCTTCAAGGATAATGTCTAACACAATAAAGAGTGAGAACAAATTGGAAGGAGCATCAAACTACATGTCTTGGAAGAAGAGAATTGACCTCATTCTTGAAAAGAACAAGGTATTGGATTTGGTCAAAGGAAAGGTGAAGAGACCTACCGAAGAATCCAGGGATTTAGACAAGGTGAAGTATAGAGAGTCACAGATATTGGCTATGACATTGATGATAGAAAGCATAAAGGAAAATCTTGTCCCATAAATTTCCAATATAGACCATGCTCAAGAAATGTATGAAGCTTTGTCAAAATTATTCACTATCAAGAACATCGGTCCAATAGCAAGTTTGAAGAATGAGTTAAGGACTAAAAAATGACAAAGGATGATATTGTGGATTCCTTCTTTGTGAGGATATCTAGAATTAGATATGAACTTCAATCCATAGATGAAATTGTACCAGAAAAGGAGCTAGTAATCACTTCATTATTGGGATTACCACCTACTTGAATTTCTTTTGCTTCATGTCTCAACAGTTTGAAAGAAGCTCCTACCTGTTGGAAATAATACTGAGAGGGGGGGTGAATCAGTATTATCTAATTCTTTTAATAAATCTTCTTTATTTGTTCTTTGAATTATTTTTGCATGTCAGTACCATAAAATAATGAGCATGAACAAAAGAAAACAGATAGTCACACCAAAGAACACAAGATGTAAGGTGGAAACCCAATGTGGGTGAAAACCACCTGCTGCAATATGTCTCTATCTTCTTTCAAATTAGAAACTCCTTTTACAATGGTTTTGTACTGGTGCAATCCTTTACCAGTACGCAGGCAGCAACCTGCAGAGAGCTACAACTCTCTCTCTCGTTTTCCAGTCTCTCCTGGAAGGGAGCTACAACCCCCTACTTATTTTCTTACAAGGACCACTTTTCATAAATTTTCAAACTGGATCCATAAGCATCAAATGATCATCAAGTATAAGAGAATCACCCAGTCAACTGTAGTAACTAGATCAACAATAATAGGACCAAACCCAGAACACAACAATGATAAACAAAGATTTTAAGAGAAGTAAGCACCCTGCTCAACTGCTAGCCTGCTTATGTAAGCACCCTGCTCAACTGCTTGCCTGCTTACAGTACTCACCCTGCTCAACTGCTTGCCTGCTTACAATACGCACCCTGCTCAATTGCTCGCCTGCTTACGTACGCACCCTGCTCAACTGCTCGCCTGCTTACGTACGCACCCTGCTCAATTGCTAGCCTGCGTACCTCGCTCTGAGTCCATTGAACTGCCTGCGGACCTCCGCACCTGCAATCCTTCTGTGTCTGCATACCGGCGCACCTGCAACCCTTCTGTGCCTGCGTACCGGCGCACCTGAAACCCTTCTGTGCCTGCGTACCGGCGCACCTACAACCCTTCTGTGCCTGCGTACCGGCGCACCTGAAACCCTTCTGTGCCTGCGTACCGGCGCACCTGAAACCCTTCTGTGCCTGCGTACCGGCGCACCTGAAACGCTTCGTTCCTGCGTATGTACGCACTTTTCTCTCACTGTACCTGCGTACCTTCGGGCATAGATGATTTCAAGACTTCAGAAATAACCCAGACAGTCAGATCTACAGATCTGAACATGCGCCGAAGAGATCTCAGTCCATCAGTAGATTCGCCTTATTTAGATCTAGACCAGATCTAGCCCTCATAAGATATTCAACCAAAAACATACATAAGCCAAATGATCTCCTTTGCTTTATATAGGAAAGCTTTTCCTTAAATCATGGATCAATACCACGAGCCGACACCATAATAACACAATACCGTCAGCTAAATACCAAGAGTAAAACATAAGAAAACCCCACATGTGAATTTCTTTGCCTTGAAATGTGTGCACTGGGGGTACGCACCTCCTGAATGGGATAACTGCAGGTATGTACGCACTTTATGTAACACTGACCTGCGTGTACGCACCTTATGCAAGGTGTACCTGCGTACCCCTTATTTTCTTCAATATTTGATAGTTGATCATCAATCTCTGTTGCTGACTTGAAGTACTGTGATCTATCACCTGAATGGGTTGCCATCAAGGACAACACTTTAGCCATAATGCCAACTATCTCCCCCTTTGGACTTGATGGCAACCTCAAAGCTTCAGCTTCATTCTCCCCCTTTGACATCAAGGGCAAAGGGTTATGCTCCCCCTAAGAACATGCTCCCCCTGAATATGAACCAGATTTGCAACGAAGAACCATAACCCACCATGAAAGAGATAGAGACATATTGCAGCTACTTCCAAGATCTCCTTCTGCACATCCTCCATAATGCCAACAATGCATTATATGCTCCCCCTGAACCTGTACCATCAATCAGAAGAGGTTCAGCAATAAGATGATGCATCAACAACCCCCAGCCTTTTCCTGAGGTATTCAAAAGTGTCCCTGGGCAATGGTTTGGTGAGAATATCAGCAACTTGTTCCTTAGAAGGAACATACTCCAACTTGACCTTCTGTTCAAGCACTTGTTCCCGGAGAAAATGATACTTGATTGGTATGTGCTTGGTTTTTGAATGCATAACAGGATTCTTTGAGATGTTGATTGCACTTGTGTTATCACATAAGATGGGGATTGGTGGTGTACAAGTGATTTGAAAATCCTGCAAAGTCTGCATCATCCAAAGGAGTTGGGTGCAACAAGATGCAGCAGCAACATATTCTGCTTCAGCTGTAGACAAGGCAATCGAACTCTGTTTCTTGCTGAACCAAGATACCAGTCTGGAACCCATAAAGAACGCACCACCACTTGTGCTTTTCCTGTCATCCACGCTTCCGGCCCAATCTGCATCTGTATAAGCATGAAGTGTAAGATCTGTATCTCTAGGATACCATAAGCCACAATTTTGAGTCCCTTGAAGATATTTGAAAATTTTCTTCACTGCCTGAAGATGAGTCTCCTTCGGATTTGCCTGAAATCTTCCAACTATTCCAACTGCATGCATGATGTTTGTTCGGGTACCTGTCAAATAAAGTAAACTTCCAATCATAGATCTGTAGGTTGGTTGATGTACTGCTGCAGATTCAT
Organism: Pinus tabuliformis; assembly: GCA_031772625.1. NCBI lineage: Eukaryota > Viridiplantae > Streptophyta > Pinopsida > Pinales > Pinaceae > Pinus > Pinus tabuliformis. Next base: position 726,103,652 of record CM062818.1, on the reverse strand, counting down.
CATTTGCACTGAGGCTACATCCTGTGACCATGGGTGTACATACTGGTTTTGCATCTTCCATACCATATTTCTTCAAAATTTGTTTGAGATACTTGGTTTGAGATAAAAAGATTCCTCCTTCTTTTTGTTGGATTTGCAAACCAAGGAAATATGTCAGTTCTCCTAGCAAGGACATTTCAAATTCTTTCTGCATGACCAAGGCAAAGTTTTGACTCATAGCTTCTTCATTGCTCCCAAAAATAATGTCATCTACATACACAACAAGTATTAGCAATTTGTCATTTTCAACTTTTATATAAAGATTGCTATCTGCCGATCCTTTTGAAAAGCCTTGTTGATGAAGATATTTGTCCAAACGGTAGTACCAAGCCCTTGGAGCTTGTTTGAGACCATAAGGAGCCTTTTTCAATCTGCATACAAGATTTGGATCATTTCCAAGAATGAACCCATCTGGTTGTTCAATGTACACTTCTTCTTCCAAGTCTCCATTCAGAAAGGCTGATTTCACGTCCATTTGAAATACTTTGAAATTTTGAAAACTTGAGAGAGCAAGGAACATTCGGATGGCCTCAAGTCTTGCAACAGGAGCAAAGGTTTCTTCAAAGTCTATTCCTTCTTGCTGCGCATACCCCTTACAAACAAGTCTGGCTTTGTTTCTAATTACTTCTCCATTTTCATTCAATTTGTTTTTGAAGACCCATTTTGTCCTGATAACATTCTTATCTTTTGGTCTAGGAACCAGCTCCCAAGTGTTGTTCTTTTCGATCTGCTCAAGTTCTTCATCCATTGCTTTCACCCAACATTCATCTTTGCATGCCTCTTTCACATTTTGTGGTTCAGTAGAGGAGAGTAATGCCAAATAGCTTGAAGCTTCTGCAACTGTTCTTCTTGTTTGTATACCTGCTTCTTTCTGCCCCATAATCTGAGATTCTGGATGGTTCTTCTGAACATATCTGGATGGAGTCTTTTCTTCTATTCTTGTTTTCTCCTCTGGTTCTTCTTGAGGTTCTTCTTGAGGTTCTTCTTGAGGTTCTTCTTCTTCATCATTCTGTCATTGGGGGTAGCCTTCATCTTCTTCGATGTCTTCATGATGTACTTGCCTAGGAATGTATCCCTTCTCATCAACCACTACATCAATGCTGTCAACAATTCTGCCAAGTCTTTTATTGTAGCATTTGTATGCTTTGTTATGTGGAGAGTAACCAAGAAGAATGCCTTCATCTGCTCTAGGTTCAATTTTTCCAAGCTGCTCATCAGTATTCTTGATATAGCATTTGCTCCCAAAGATTTTGAAGTGCTTTACTGAAGGAGTCCTACCACTCCAGATCTCATGAGGAGTTTGAGTGTTGTTCACCTGGACATTTGTTTTGTTGAGAATAACAACTGCAGCATGTGCAGCTTCTCCCCAGAAAGTTGCGGGAGTTCCTGACTCATCAAGCATAGCACGAGCCATTTGTTGGACTGTTCTTTTCATTCTTTCCACAACTCCATTTTGCTGAGGAGTTCTTGCTGTAGAGAATTCTCTTCTTATCCCATGTTCTTCACAGAAATCAAAAAATTCATTTGAAGTAAATTCCCCACCTCTGTCGGATCTGAGGCACTTAATTTTGTGACCTGATTCATTTTCAACCAAGGCTTTGAAGGATTTGAATTTTTTGAATGCTTCATCTTTGTGCTTCATAAGTCCTAACCAAACAAACCTGGAGAAATCGTCAATGAATAATATCAAGTATTCTTCTCCTCGAGGTGTTCTTTTCCTGAAAGGACCGCATGTATCTGTATGTACTAGCTCAAGAGGCATTCTAGCTGATCCTTCTTTCTCTGGAAAGTTAGTTCTGGTTTGTTTTCCAAACTGACATGATTTGCATATGGTGTTGTCAGGAATTTTGATATCTGGAAGATCGCGAACTGCCTGATATTTGCATGCTTTCCTTATTTGTGAAAAGCTTAGATGTCCCAACCTCTGATGCCATAACCAGTGCTCATCATCCTTGCTCAGATAGCATTGTTGTTGTCCTTCTTCAAATATGTACAGATTATTTGGAGTTCTTTTGCCTTTGATCACTATTTTACCTGTATCAAGATCACGAACAAGACATCCATTTGATCTGAATATAACCTCGGTTCTTTGATCACACATCTGGCTGACACTTAGAAGATTATGCTTCAATCCATCAACATACAAAACATTTCCAGCCTTGACCTTTTCTTTTAACTGAGCAATGCCTTTTCCTTTTATAGTTGCAGGAGTATCATTTCCAAAAGAGACTTTCTTTCCCTTTTCTAGAGTAGAATAAGACTCAAGTTTTTCTTTATCACGTGTCATATGCTTCGAACATCCACTGTCAATGTACCATTGATTTTCCTGTCCCTCTGCATAAAATTCTATCCCACATCTTTCTGTTTGAGGTTCCCTTATTCTCCATGTTTTGGTGCTTGAGGCTTGTTCCTTTTTCTGCTGAAACCTGCTCCTACATTCAGAATCTTCATGACCAAAGTTATTGTAAATAGAACATTCAACTTCATTTTCAAGAACCGAAAAGTTGTTATAGGTCCTTTTTGTAATCCCCATCATACTTCTTTGTTTTTGAGCTTCCCTAGTCATGATCGTTTTATATGCAACACATTGAGCTGCTTTGAGACCAAATTTATGGCAAGAAAAGCATTGTCCATTGAAGAAACTTCTGCGGTTATCGAATCTACCAGCCAATTGATTGTAATTTCTATTGTCATCTATTCTTGAACCAAATTGAGAAGATTTTACCTGTGGCTGGTTGTAGCTTTTGTTCACCCTTAAGATGGATTGCCCCTGATAGTTTCTGTTTGTAATTCGTCCCTGCTTTACCTGATGATCTTCATTGTGCTTTTGCTCATTTCTTCTTGTTGCATCAAGATAACTTTTTGAGGTGGATGCTTGAGAAGTTTCTCCATTATAGCCCAGACCTGTCTTGTTTAGTGGAGACCGATGCACATTGATAATCTCATCCAAAGTTTCAGATCCTTTGACAAACTTGAGATTAATAGCTTTTGTTTTCTCAATCTCTTTTCTAAGACCAACAATTTCACCTTCTAATTTTTCAAGATGTTTTTCCTTTTCATCAATTTGAAATTGTAGAGTATCAATGATCATGTTCTTTTCTTCTATACATCTCTTGAGTCTAGTAATTTCATCATAAAGGTTATCCACATCTATAGCATCCATATAATCATCATCTTCAAATGCCATTAACAACTTATATTCATTACCTTGTTCATCTTCATCACTGTTTGATAGACCATCACTATCTTCATGAGTGTAGTAGCTTTTCTTATTTGCATTTTGTTTCTTGTTCCATCTAGCAGGTTCCTTTCCTTTATCCTTATAAGGACATTTTGCAGCATAATGACCTACTCTTCCACAAGCAAAGCATTTAAAAGGTAACTTACCTCTGAACCTTCCAGAACCCCTTTGAAGATTTCTAACAAAATTTGATTCTTCTTCCTCTTCTTCTGGGACGTGGCTTGCTTCATAATAATCTCCTTTGCCTGATGCCTTGAAAGCAGCTTCTCTTCTGTCTGATGGAACTCCCTTTCTCATTTCATAAGCAGTTAGAATTCCATGTAGCTGAGACATAGTAAGAATTCGTAGATTTTCCTTTTCTTCTATTGCAGATACTTTAGATTCAAACTTGGGGGACAATGATCTTAGAACCTTTTCAACCACAATAGCCTCTTTTATTTCTTCACCCAAATTTTTCATACAGTTAAAAACCTCATCTACCCAAAGAAAATAGTTAGCCACACTTTCATCATTATACATTTTGAGAGTCTCATACTGAATTCTGAGAGTTTGAAGTTTAGCACGCTTTACCTGTTCATCTCCTTCATAGCTCGTGACAATTTTGTCCCATATCTCTTTTGCGGATTTATAGTGCATTACCTTCACGAATTCTGATTGAGATATACATCCTAATAGGGTACTGACTGCTTTCGCATTTGTTTCATACTTATTTTTCTCGGCTGCATATGTAGGAGTAGCTGAAGGAAAAGCGTAGCCTGTCTCTAATGTCCCAAACTTCTGTACCAAGAGATTGAAGATAGGCAGTAACTCTTACCTTCCAATAATTGAAGTTTGTCCCATCAAAAACTGGTGGACTGATTGATGCTTCTCTCTCGTAGTTTCTCATGATGAACGATCTACCTTCAAGAGATCAAGCTTCTCTGAAGGACCTGCTCTGATACCAATTGTTGGAAATAATACTGAGAGGGGGGGTGAATCAGTATTATCTAATTCTTTTAATAAATCTTCTTTATTTGTTCTTTGAATTATTTTTGCATGTCAGTACAATAAAATAATGAGCATGAATAAAAGAAAACAGATAGTCACACCAAAGAACACAAGATGTAAGGTGGAAACCCAATGTGGGTGAAAACCACCTGCTGCAATATGTCTCTATCTTCTTTCAAATTAGAAACTCCTTTTACAATGGTTTTGTACTGGTGCAGTCCTTTACCAGTACGCAGGAAGCAACCTGCAGAGAGCTACAACTCTCTCTCTCGTTTTCCAGTCTCTCCTGGAAGGGAGCTACAACCCCCTACTTCTTTTCTTACAAGGACCACTTTTCATAAATTTTCAAACTGGATCCATAAGCATCAAATGATCATCAAGTATAAGAGAATCACCCAGTCAACTGTAGTAACTAGATCAACAATAATAGGACCAAACCCAGAACACAACAATGATAAACAAAGATTTTAAGAGAAGTAAGCACCCTGCTCAACTGCTAGCTTGCTTATGTAAGCACCCTGCTCAACTGCTTGCCTGCTTACAGTACTCACCCTGCTCAACTGCTTGCCTGCTTACAGTACGCACCCTGCTCAACTGCTCGCCTGCTTACGTACACACCCTGCTCAATTGCTAGCCTGCGTACCTCGCTCTGAGTCCATTGAACTGCCTGCGGACCTCCGCACCTGCAATCCTTCTATGTCTGCGTACCGGCGCACCTGCAACCCTTCTGTGCCTACGTACCGGCGCACCTGAAACCCTTCGGTGCCTGCGTACCGGCGCACCTGCAACCCTTCTGTGTCTGCGTACCGGCGCACCTGAAACCCTTCTGTGCCTGCGTACCGGCGCACCTGAAACGCTTCGTTCCTGCGTATGTACGCACTTTTCTCTCACTTTACCTGCGTACCTTCGGGCATAGATGATTTCAAGACTTCAGAAATAACCCAGACAGTCAGATCTACAGATCTGAACATGCGTCGAAGAGACCTCGGTCCATCAGTAGATTCGCCTTATTTAGATCTAGACCAGATCTAGCCCTCATAAGATATTCAACCAAAAACATACACAAGCCAAATGATCTCCTTTGCTTTATATAGGAAAGCTCTTCCTTAAATCATGGATCAATACCACGAGCCGACACCATAATAACACAATACCGTCGGCTAAATACCAAGAGTAAAACATAAGAAAACCCCACATGTGAATTTCTTTGCCTTGAAATGTGTGCACTGGGGGTACGCACCTCCTGAACGGGATAACTGCGGGTATGTACGCACTTTATGTAACACTGACCTGCGTGTACGCACCTTATGCAAGGTGTACCTGCGTACCCCTTATTTTCTTCAATATTTGATAGTTGATCATCAATCTCTGTTGCTGACTTGAAGTACTATGATCTATCACCTGAATGGGTTGCCATCAAGGACAACACTTTAGCCATAATGCCAACACTACCTTCGATCAATTATGGAATTCTTGCACCCAAGAAGAAATGAGAATCTCATTAGTAACCAACAATGAATAAGAAAAGGTTTCAAATGCATACTCTGCTTCTCACAAGAAAGGAAACTCCAAGAAGTCAAGAGGATCAATAAGTAATGTCGATATGTCCAAGATAGAATGCTACCAATGCCACAAAATGGGTCACTATATAAGTGACTATTCTGATAATCCAAAGAACAAGAAAAGAAGCAGAGACCAAGCCAATGTTGCTAAAGAAGGGTCTCCAAAGAAGAATAAGCCCAAATATTTGGATATAAGGGACTTACACTACTAAGTCCTTTGATCTAAGCTTTAGTTATTTTAATTTTGATTTTTAGTATTTGTAGGTTTAACATATTTTGGAAAAACATTTTTATTTGTTCTTAAGGTTATAGGTATCCCTCAAGCTTGGAGGGACCCCTCACCAACCTTCAAAGATAAGTATCTTATTACCTTTTTCATTTTTAGTTTTCCTTACTTATCTAGTTTTTCTTGCATTAAATACTAATCACATTTCTATTCATATTTTCCTTGTTTAGGAAAAACTTGTTGAAGACTCAAGGAAGAAGACCTCACAAGACAAAGCATTGGAATTACAAGTTTTGTTAAGAAATAAGAGGTATGTTTTGAACTACAATTTTTTTCTCTCTTCATATCATTCTTGATAAACTATTACTAACATCATTTTGTCTAGCTCTCTTGAATCTTAAATATTATTGATTGGGTGATTCATCATTAGATAAATATGCCCTCCTCATATCTTTGATTACTCTTGTGGAACCCTAGAAACGTTCTTTGTGAAAAACCCTAACTTAAGTGTGTATCGATGATAATGTGTGGAACCCTAGCCTACTTAAGGTTATTATTGAAGTCAAAAGAAAATGCCTAATGCTTTTATGATGTCTCGTTTGGGGTTTTGGTATGGGTATGGAAACCCAAACTTGTTACGGATGGTAATGTCTAAAATCCTAAACCTTTGAAGTACTGATAATTTAGGGTTTTCTATGTTTTGTATTTAAACCCTAAATCATTATGGTTTGGTAGGGTGTATAAAAAAGACCCTTATAATGTCTAATAAATGAAATCCTTGGTATATGTGTGTATTTCTGATCAAAACCTAGTCTGATCAAGTTTGTTATATGTCTAACTTTTATTGATATTTGTACCTTTGGGTTTGACTAACACATGCTATTATATGCTTGTGCATGATTATGGAATCCTAGATGTATGTGTTGACCTAATTGTTGATGGTCATGAATCCTAGGGTTTGGAACTAAGTCCTAATCGAAGTTTGATTCTCTAATATGATAGTTTTTGTGAATTCTAGGGTTTTGTAACTAAACCTTAGTAGAAGTTCAAATCTTTGATATATGAGGACAACATGATAATTTGGGATTTATGAAAAGTTGATAAAATATGAAATTGTATTGTGGTTGTTGAGAATTAGTAAAATATAGGGTTTACAACAAACCCTAGTGGAAGCTAGTCATGTTGTTACTTTGAATTGAGTTGTGATTGGTTTTGATTGTTAAAATCTCATGTATGAAATCTAGGGTTTCGCACTAAATCCTAGTAGGAATTCTAACATATGAATTCTAAATTTTTTAGATACATTGTAGATATATATTTGTTTGACTTGATTCTAGGGTTTGCAATATGATGTAGTAGGGTATGTCATACCTCTAGAATAAATTTGAAACCCTAGATAAGGTTGTTATGAAATGCTCAAAGTCTTGATGATATAGTCCAGGGTTTATGACAAAAACCCTAGCAAGAAGTTGAATAGTATGTGTCTCTTGTTTGTAACTAAGTTCAGGTATTTGTTGTCGAAAGTAAATGCTTCCATTATTATATGACCCTAATATGGTTAACTTCATGCTTCTAAAGATTTGGTTGTACTTTCTATCTAAGTTGTGCATGTACATAATATTCAAGATGATGAAGATTCTCATAAAGTAAAGTTGGTATGATAAGTGTGATGATGGTCAATATAACTATGATAAGAAGGATGGAAGCTATAAAAGATTCTTCGATGTCGTAGAAAATAAGTTGAGCCCCCTAAGTTAAGAGGGAGCTTAGATAAAAATAATATCCCTAGGTTAAGAGGGAGCTTGGATGAAAGGTATCTCCCTAAGTTGAGAAGGATATTTTGAGGCCTCGAAAATCGCTGCTTCAACACAGGGGGAAAACCGCCTGGTCCGAACCTTAAGACATCTCCTTTTTTGTTTAAGTAGTGGCTCCGACTAGGGATAATGGGACCACTTTCCCACTAAAAGATGAATGAATGAATGTGTAATGATTATAGCGGAGTGAAATAGGTGGATTTTCAGCAATGAATCAAATGGAAAAATAATTGCATTAATCTATTCTATAACCCGAGCTTGTTAAACTTTTATCTAGATGTGATCTATAACGATTTTCCTTAGTAAATGAAAATATAGATTTCTAATGGAAATTAAACTTATTTCAATATGATTAGTTTGATTAATTAGTTAATCAAAATAATGTGTAAACTCATATCGCATTTAGAATATCACAACAAATTGCTTAACATGTATAAAAATATCAATGGCAGCATGATCAATAGTGAATAAATGTAACAATGTTCTTTAAATACTAAGTAATAAGAAATTTGAAAAGATAAAATTGTTATTTACTTATGAACAAAACAGAGGTACAATGATAGAAATACTAGATATACTTCGCTTAGCTCATAAAAGAAATAGCAGCAGTTTATTCCTTCCCACAAAGATGATTCCAGGAGTACAGTAATGCAACTTCTCAAAACTCTTTATGAAAATTCCTAAACAATGTTCCATTTGTTCTATTGAGAAAAGGATGAAAGTACAATAGTGCGAGCTTTCATAAGCCTTTTTTCATAAAATTCAGGACCTGTGTTTCCTACAGTAGCTAAGCTTAAATAACAGAAAACAACTCTAATCTATTGTGCAGAGCATTGAGGGCATTAAACAAATCCCTTCAACAATGCTTAAAGGAAAACAATATTTTTGGTAGAAGTTTCTGAAAAATGATCTTTGTCATTATTAGCTTCATTTGTTCCATCAAATTCTTTGGATGTCTATCTGTCTGTTTGAACTAATCTACCACTGTCAACACAATTGTCTTTCTCTATCATGAACCTAAACACGGAAAACAAGAATCGATAAGATAAACATAAATGAGATGATAAACGAATTTTATTTGAAACAAATCACTTTTGCTGGAAATCGAGAAAATGTAGAGTGCAATAAATCTAACACTAACATCATGGAGAGGAATGCAGAGTAAGGAGGTTGAGCTTTACGACTTATTGCAATTGGAAATTAGAGTTTTGGGGCAGATCATAAAACAGTTGCAATCGTAATAGAATCAGGGGCAAAAAATTAGAACAATCGCAATTGGTTTAGATCGAGATTATTTCATATAAAATCCAAAAGGGGGCCTTCTCAAATAAAATCGCAATCGCAATCGCAATGGGAAAGAGACAGAGAAATGGTGTTCTTTTGTTATTCGTGATAGTTGTGGATGCACAGATTTATGGATTGCAACATATAATTCTATCGGGTCTAGTCTAATTGTTATTGCAATAGGCAGGAGTCTTTGGAAACTGTGATAGTTCCAAATGCGAGGATTTATGGAATGGATTTTATAATCCCATCGAGTCCGAACTTTATCGCATATCACAATTCGGCTGGGGTGAAGGATTTATTATAAGCCATGTCCTTATGAAACATGCGATTGTGGGGTCTCGGGGTGACGCGGATGTGACGCCTTGAATAACATTATGATGTGACATGGCAGATGACATGGCGATGACGTGGATCTGACGTCACTATTGATGTTATACTGCAGTTGGCATTGTGATGTATATTGCAATCAGCATTGGGATGAGGCGTGAATTTTTATAACTTTGTGATTGCAATATAGGCCCCGAAAGCAATATTAGTATAAATCACAGTGAATAATCTCGTCGGGTCTGGGCCTTATCGAATATCGCAATTAGCATAAGGAAATGGTTCTTGTGATTACGCGGACGCAGGATTTTAATGAAGTGAAGTTGATAATCCTTGTGGGTCTGGGCTTAATCGCATATCGCAATTGGAGGTGGAGTATGTGCTTAAGATTTTTAGAACCTGCGGTAGTCACGGACGCGAGGTTTTATGAATTGTAATGGATTTTCCCATTGGGTCCGGTTTATATCACAATCGTAATGGAGTTGGTGGAGTGGTATTGAGCTTTATGAAACTTGCGATGCGGGGTATGGATGTGATGCAGGGTTTTATTTTATTTTTTAGTCAAATAACCCATAATGTTTAATACTCAAGCCTAAGTATAGTTTGTGTCTCGGGGACTATTTAATTTCATTTTTTGGGATAATCAAGGTTTAATATTTGGGTTTTAATTAAAAATCCTAAGTATTAAACTTTGATTATAAGGTTTTTCTAAGATGAAGGGTCCCTATTTTAATATAATAAATTTCATGGGAAATTTTTAATACATTAAAATGGGGGTTGTTGAACAGTACAACAGGAGGTCATATCATAGTCATGATGAACACCTTGAAAGAAGAAAATTGAAGAATGTATTTTGAGGAGTTGTTGAAATCAGAAAAGTCAGATCTATGTAGAGAATATGTTGTTGCATGTGAATTAAAATGTATAAGGAATATTTTGTCAAGATTCATTTCGAAGTTCTAATATGATAAACTAAGAAGAAACATTAGTTGTTCTTAATACCTCAGAGGTTTGTATTCATTTATGTACATTTGAAAGTTTTTTACTCAATGGGGTTGTGTTTGTACAAGTAAATCTCTTAGAATTTTGATAACATGTTTTACATGCTTGTTGTTATCGATCATTTTGATCAAGAGAGATCTAGTGTTACCGGTCTATTGCTTAGGGAGGATTTTCTACCAATTGGAATAATTGGGAGTGTTGAGGCTTTGTGTGTAAGACATGTTTCCTAGGAGGACATCTAGTCGACACTTTCTGTTGATGTCTAGTTCCCAAAGTAGGGAAGGTGGCATTGGTCATGGAGCTTTGACCTTGGATACACACCTAGATCCATGGGTGGATGGTTAGCAAATAAGCCTGATGGTACCTAGAGAGGCTAAAATATTTAGTCCATCTTAGTCCCACCTGGATAGATTGTCCTGGTCAGGAATCTAGTCCATGGCATTATGGTGCCTAAAACTATTAGAGGACCTTGGATAGATTGCCCTGATCAAGAATCTAGTCCATGGCATTGTGTTGCCTATATTCTTCATGGTTCATGTGTCCTGAGATCTTCCTTGTACTTGTACTTATGAACACTTCCCTAGTTAAAAGGGAGTGTTGAAATATGTAACTAGGTTCGGTCTTCATAAATGTATTTGAAATGTACTTATCAAAAGAATGAATAAAATATTATTATTATTATGACTTATTAAAGCATGGCTTTCATGCTTGGGTCATTTTTTTAGGTCAAATTCCCCATTGAGTACTTCTAGGATTTATTTTGAGTCATTAGAGTCTTTTTCCATTAAAATAGACCCTTCTTGGGCTCTCGAAACATGTAAAAATAATTATTTTTGGTAAAAAATGAATTTAGTCTTCTCCACACCAAGTTGGCCTCAAGAAGGGTAATTCGACCTCACTGGAAGGCTATATATACAAGACAGCTCGAATTCATTTGGATCAATTCACTCAATCACACATAGTTCAATATTTGAAGTTGGAAGCTAGGAAGTGTGAAGTTGGAAAAGGGTTGGAAAGGAGTGTGAGCTTTTGGAGGAATATAGAAGACACCAAGATTGAAATTTTGGGCCAACTCTCTCTCACTTCTGAGGTGTATCAAAGGAGATTGAAGTTTTCCTAGTCTAGTCGAAGTTGTTGTTGTTGTTGCTACTGGGTCGAAGCTGCTACTGCATGTTAATGATGTTAGGTCAAAGTTTATTTTAAATGGTTATCATCTTCTAGAAGGATTGAGGGATGACTTAGTTTGGAGGAAGTCTTTGTCTAAGTCAAAGAGTCTTGGATTATCTTGAGAAACTATTAAAAGAAGAATTGTTGACCGGGTTTTCCCCTAGATAGGGGTTTTTCCCTGGTTGTCCGCCTACATCTATTTTCCTTGTGTTATTGTTTTGGTAATTGCTTGATGAAATAAAAGATAAAAGAAGAACATAAATATAAAAGAATCACAAGTAATTATCTATATAAGAAAATTTTTCTTTCTGGTTTTCTAACAACCTCTCCTCCATATATAACCTGCCTCCTAATTCGAAATACCACAAGCTCATATAACATTTATCCCCAACTGCCATGCTTACAAGCTTACATACATTATCCATAACTAAATTATGGGGTTCTAAGCATCTGACCCCCCCTCCACTTTTAACAAACACCCTAGGATGATGTCATACCTGAAGCCTGAAGGAAAATATAATTATAATTTTGAAAGTCTCTCGAGCTTCTGAGATCACTAACTTCTAGGCTATCTCATTAATATAGGTCCATGGCATCTCATGAGAATAGAGGTAAGAGGGGATTTTATTTTTGTTTTTAAAAAATATACATATGGAAAGTGGCCTACTCCCTAGTTCCCCATCTAATGACTCACACTCAGTTACTTATTTTTACCAAGTTTTGGTAGTTCATTCGTTGTGTTTATTTTTATTTTTAATTAATTAATTTAAAAAAATTATATTTGTACCATAAGGCATTACTTTTTGAGAAGAACTCCCCTGGATGCCACTCTGTACTAGTCTTTAGCGTTAGATGGAGTGTTAGACGATTGAAAATATGTTGACCATTAGATACTACTTCAATTGTGAACCACCTTCTTGTGTCAGTTATCAACCAATTGCTTGTGTTTAGCCATTATAACTGGCTCCGTGCTCCTCTAGCTTTTTAAATTTTCACAAGCCTGGGTTCTTCAACTGGAGGAGAAGAATCCATCGAGTTTATAGAATTGTTTCGTACTGCAGTGAGGCATGTGGACTTTCGAAATTTTGGGGGAGTAGAGTGGGCATAATTGGTCACTTAAAAACCTTAAGCACGATGTGCACCTCCAACAACACTAAATTGAAACTAACTGGGTATTTTAACCATTCTTATTGGTTCCTGGACAATCCTCCTTTCCCTTCAACTTACATTTATTTCACTATTTGCCCTCGGGTGACCACCGGGGATCAGACTGATCTGCAAAAGAAAAGACTTATGGCAGACAAATGAACATAATGGGTTAGCAGGTGCAGTGTAATTAACCTTCCATTTCTTCAAATAGGAATCAAAGTAAGTTGAATCAAATTCATAATGGTGTTATAATTGTAAATAGGGCACATATTTTGCCTGACCTGAGTTGCAGTGTGAAACAGACATTGTGGATAAACTAAGTCAGATGTTTGGAAGATGATGGATGTAACATCCATTGTTGCAGCAGTTTCACGAGAGACTTCAGAGGCCAGATTTTGAAATCGATGATTTAATGGCGAGGAATGAATATTATGTAGAAACAATACCTACGTTCTGATTAGGTCTATCTTTAAAGGTTGAATATTTCCTCCATGTCAATCTCTGATTATGTGGAAGAAGACCCTATCACTGCCCCTTGAAGAAGAGAATTCTCTTTGAAAGGGAATCTTTGTAGTCTTGATTTCCATTGAGAAGGATAGAAGAATCGAGCGCCTCTGTGTATCTTCTACTCATTGTTTCTATGTTTGTCATCGTGTTATAGGGTAAAACCTAACACCCCCCATTATTCGCTTGATTCTTACCATGGGGACCCTTTTTACTGATTGATTGGTAATATTATTGTTTGATTTTCTAAATATGGATTGATCTGATGAGTTCATCTCGTTCGTATTTTCCTATCTAAACTCATTTGATCTAATTTGGACTTTTAATTTGTAAATTACACCGATTTGAAGGTCGGTTGTTTTTCATCCCTTTGACCTATTTGATTTTGTTTGTTTTATTATTTTATCTTTTTATACTTGTAAATAATTCTTTTTATTTGTAAATAGTACTTTTTCATTTTTGTAAATATTTTATTTTTCTTATAGCCCCCGAAGCCAAGAACTTCATTTAGGCCTTAAGCCTAAATCATTTGTCAAAGTGGTACATTGGGATATAGGAGTTATATTTAGAATCATGCATTGGAGAATGATGCATTGGAACACATATCATATCAAAGGTCAAACCATATAATTGTGTTATCAGAACTATTGAAAATATCAGAACCTTTTTACAGGACTTCACATAAACTAGTAACAAAGTCTGAAACCATTTGAAATAATATATGAGGTGAGGGTTTTAAACTATATTATAATGTGAATTCCCGAAAGGATAACCACATAAGAGGGAAGTCGATATATTAGCCGTAGAGCAAAACATATGATATAACAAAGCCACATTTCTTAGAATATTATATCGAGAAATTTCATCAGATGTTTCGTTGTGACCAAAGTTAAAAGTTCTGATATGGCCTCTGACCCCAAACCTCTGATATAGGCCCACTCCTGCCATGTTTCCATGTCTCGATGCCACATCCTCTAATTTTCCTATGGGTTCCACTGCCATATGTCATATCCCACTCCTGTAGATCAAAGATTTCAGGAATTTGAAGTTGTAACAATATTTAAAAAAAAACGATAGCATAAAATTTCGATATGCCAAACGAACCCTAGACCTGATACAATTCTTAATCATAATTTTTATCGGGGTTTGAGTTCTGGGGACTTCGGAACTTTTGGTATGATTGCGTGTTTCAAACTTAAATACCCCTGGCAGAACTGATACATCTTTAAATCGTGATTCAAATCGGGGTTTCAGATCTGGGGTATATTTCAGAGTTTTATTAACTCTTGATATCTCCAGTCTTCTAATACTAGCCCTTCATCTGCCACCTGTCGCACCCCAGACCCGATTTGTTTATTCACTATGGTCTATTGTGGTATCGATTATGTTCCATCGGAATTTTGGCAATGTTTTATACGATTCAATCCATGGGGCCAAAATTCTGATGCCATTCTCCATTCACCACCTCTCTGTAGAAATTTTGAATAATTTAACACATATTCAATGGAGATTATCCTGATCATGTACTAATACGGAAAACATACACAATACATAAGCTCCTCTACGTTGATCAAGAATATAGCAGCATCAATAACAATAAAACATCAAGAGCATTCACACATTAACACAGTATGTATCCCGGGGAAAGCATCTCGCTAAAAACCCCACACTATCTGTATATTAATGATTGAGTCATGTAACATTACACAGCATAATACTTCTCACAAGTATCTCCACCTCTGTTACACACAATACAGCTCAGATCTGATCTCCAAATCTCTTCCACTGCTTGCCTGCCTCCCCTGCTCAATACCTGCTCAAGAACTGATGAGAATTTGCTTCCCAAACTCGATTTTCACCTGCAAAATAGTCACTCACTCTTTGTGGACGTGAGCAAAGGCTAAAATGCGGGCCAAATACGTGAGCAAACTCATTGGCATACTCAATCCTTTGATTGTGCAAGATCTGGTGCACAACTATAGTCACAACTGATAGCAATCTGATTCTCTACCACCTGTCCCTGTTGAACTGAACATGCACTGACATGCAACTGAGTTAACTGATGTATTCTTTAGTTGTATTATGAGTTAATAATTAGTTTAACAACTCATCATTAGTCTATCTGCAGTTAGACTAACTACAACCAGTTTAACTAAGTTAAACTGAACACAACTCCATCAACTGTACCTCCAGTCCACTAAACTCAACTCACTTGAGTTCTAACTGAAGTCATGCATGCAACAACTCAACTGACTCATAAGAAAAATGAATTTCCTTCTGACAGCTGCATGTGCCACTTCCATAGCTCAAACTGAAGTGCTCCAAGAGAATAAGATTAAGTTTATAGTCCAAATATTATTGTGAGATAATAATATTTGACTTTTCTATTTTTGACAGCCAGTCTAAAAATAGACTTGATCACTCACACTGTGATCACTCACACTTTCATCAAAAATAGAAGTCCATCTATTTTTCCCAACTTGATCAATCATCCATAAACATAGACATGATCCATATGTCTAAAAATAGACATAGTCTAAAAATAGACTTGCGCCAAAAATAGCCTGCGGGCCCACTTAGTGAAGGCGACTCTTTTCACTAAGCTCCATCATCTTGTTGCAATCTCAACACTCCCTCTCGACAAGATATGGATTATCAGCAACCCCTATCCTGCCTCGGTGGTACTCGAATTTGCTCCTGGTGAGAGCCTTCGTCAGAATATCAGCATCCTGATCCTCCGTTGGAATGTACGAAAGTAACATGATCCTCCGCTGCACACAATCTCTGATATGATGGTACCTGATGTCAATATGTTTAGATCTATCATGAAATACAGGATTAGCCGAGAGTTTAATGCAACTCCGGTTATCACAGTAAATCACAGTAGGATCCAAATGAGAACCGAACAAACCAACCAGGATCTTCCTCATCCATATAGCCTCGCATGCAGCCAAACTTGCTGCCATATACTCGGCCTCCGCTGAACTGAGTGCCACGGATCTCTGCTTCCTGCTGTACCAAGAAACTGTTGTCGATCCGATACTGAAGACCCCTCCTGATGTGCTCTTTCTGTCTGTTGGGCTCCCTGCCCAATCTGCATCCGTGAAGCCACATAGCTTCACCTCATCCTCCTGTCTGTACCACAAACCATATCCCGATGTGCCTCTCAAGTAGCGCAATACATGCTTGCCCGCCTTCCAGAAGAGCTTGGTAGGCTTAACCATAGCTTGTGAAAGTTGGTTAACTGCATAGCATATATCAGGTCGTGTATTGACCAAATACATCAGCGACCCCACCAACTGTCGATAAACAGTGGCATCCACTTCTTCTCCCGAAGTGGCATCCTCCTTCCTCCAACCTCCAGGAAGAGGAGTATCAACAGGCTTGTAGCTATGCATGTTGAACTTCTCCAGTATCTCCCGAGCATACTTGCCCTGAGAAACAAACAGTCCACCATTGCGCTGCCATATTTCCAATCCTAGGAAATAGTGAAGGAGGCCCAAATCCTTCATCTCAAACTCTGTAGCAAGATCCTTCTTGCATGACAGTATCAACAGCTCATCACCCGTTAAAATCAAATCATCAACATACAGTACAATGATAAGCAACTTACCCTCCACCACAATCTGGTATAGGTTAGGATCCGCCTCGCTCTTGGAGAATCCAAGTCCTGTGAAATAGCTGTCTATCTGTGTGTACCAAGCACGTGGTGCTTGCTTCAACCCATACAGCGCTCTCTTGAGCCTGCACACATGCGACTCGCTGCTGAATACTTCAAAGCCTTCGGGTTGCTCAATGTACACCTCCTCCTCAATGACTCCGTTGAGGAACGCAGCCTTCACATCCATCTGATGAATGTGCCATCCCATCTACGCTGAGAGAGCAAGAATCGTCCGTATGGAAGAATACCTTGCGACAGGTGCAAAGGTCTCCTCATAATCGATCCCCTCAATATGTGAAAAGCCTCGGGCAACAAATCTTGCCTTGTACTTCTCCACACTCACGTCAGCTGCCTGCTTAACTTTGTAGATCCATCTCGAACCTACCACTGATTTCCCTTCCGGTCTAGGAACAATCTCCCATGCACTGTTTCTGACAATAGAATCATACTCTTCCACCATGGCGTCTACCCATGCGGGATCCTCCACAGCTTCCTCGAAAGAGGATGGCTCAGTCACAACACACTTTCTCATAAGAGCCATGTATCCAGTGTACCGATCAGGTGACTTTCTCTGCCTGCGTTGGGCTGTAGGTGGTCCTACAACTTTCTCTGCATCTTGAGCCAGTCGCTCAGCTTCTGTCAAGCGCTTTCGCCCTCTGATGGTTGGTGCTGCATGAGTGGTCTCTTCCACTCCATGAACCTCGTCCTGTGGCTGATCCACGTCCTGAAGCTCATCCTTAGGAACTAATAGCTCCTCATCTGCATGCAAGTGTAGCTCCCTCTCAAGCAAACACTTCATGGCTTTCTCCTCCTGAAATTTTATATCCCGTCGCACAACAGTTTTACCATTGTCTGGCAAATACACACGATAGTTGTGGGGCGTATCAGTGTACCCCACAAATATCCCAACCTCTGCAGTCGGCTCCAACTTCTTTCTGGCATCCTTCGTCACATGCATGTAAACGTTAGCACCAAAAATCCTCAAATGAGAAAGATCAGGCTTCTTACCAGAATAAGCCTCCTCGGGTGTACTCATGCCAAGTATCCTATGAGGACAACGGTTCTGCACATAAACTGCTGTATTGCATGCTTCCACCCACAAGTGAAGGGGTAGGCCCTGATCATGCAACATTGCCCGTGCAGCACCCACAATCGTTCTGTTCTTCCGCTCAGCTACCCCGTTCTGTTGTGGGTTATGGGGAGCTATGAGCTCTCTACGAATCCCTTCTGCCTTGCAGAAATCCTTGAACTCGTCCGAGATGTATTCACCACCATTATCGCTCCTAAGAGCCTTCACCTTCTTCCCCGAGTCCTTCTCGACCAGTGCTTTGAATTCACAGAACTTTGAATATGTCTCGCTCTTCTTCTGCATGAAGAAGATCCAGCACTTACGAGAGAAATCATCAACAAAAATCACATAATACCTGTGTTTTGTTGTCGAAGCAACTGAGAAAGGTCCACACACGTCTGTGTGAATTCTCTCAAGGATCGTCGTGGCGCGACTATCCTTCTCGTGAAAGGTGGCTTTCACAAACTTCCCCAAAGTACACCCCTTGCACTGATCTGACTGCGCAAGTGTGCCTTTAGGAAGCCCTGTAGTAATCTACTGCAGTATCTTCAAGGCTCCATGGTGAAGGTGACCCAATCTCCTGTGCCACAACTCGCCATCATCCCGGCTCACCAATCCTTCTGCCTTGCCTGCCATTGCTGCGCATCCATCTACATGCAACTAATAAAGGTTCCTCACTCGAACCCCTATCTTCCGGGTCTCACCAGTTGTCTTGCTACGCAGGAAGGCCTTTCCCTCGCTGAAAACAACATCATACCCCTTGTCTTCTAACATCGCCACTGAGATGAGATTCTTCTTCAGTCCTGGAACATGCATGACTTCCTTCAATACAAAGGGTTTACCAGACTCCCTCTCAAAGGAAATGGTACCGATACCGGTCGCACTGTATCTACCATCATCGCCCATCTCGATGTGCACTCCAAGATCTTTGTCCTCCAGATCAGAGAACAAATCTCTATCTCCCGTCATGTGAAAAGACGCACCACTGTCCAGGAACCACACTGATCCCATCACACTTGAAACCAAGCATGCAATCAATGAAAAATCAAGCTCAAACTGAGAAGCTAAGGCCTCTCCAAGGAAAATTTTAAGGATGGAAAATTTTCTTGAAGTTTAAAACATTGGCGAATCTCACTAATCCCTAATATGCAAATTATAAATGTTTATTGATATATTTGTAAAATTAATCAAATTTATAATTATTTTATATATAGTCTCTCTATAATGTTGGCGATTTTTAAGGTAAAATAATTTTATATTCTAAAATTTGGGCGAATCGTCTTTTATAAAATTGGAAATTGGCGAATCTTTTTTTTGGAAAAATCATGGAAAATTAGCCCACTGGGCGAATATTAGCCCCTAAAATTTTCCATGGGCCTCTCCCCCTGCAGATCCAGCAGCTTGCTTGTTCTTCTTCTTCTGCGGACAATTTGTGGCATAGTGTCCGTGCTGGTGACAGTGAAAACACTTCACCTTGGACATATCCTGCTTCTTGCCTTTCGCACCAGACTGAGAAGCTTTCTTGCTCTTCCCTTTCTTTGCTTTGGCAGCCAAAGCACAATTCTCTTCATCAGATACCTTTGATGAAGATCCATTCTCACCTTTATTGTTACTGAGTTTATCCTTGAGCACCAGGTCGCTCTTGCTTTGGAATAACATTTGCAATCCGTTGAAAGACATTTTCAACAACACTGCTGCAAATTCGAATTCCACCAGCAACCAACTCAACTGCTTCCGATCAACCCTCACTTGATATCCTGTAAAAATCTCTTCTACAAATCAAGCTGCTTCGATACCATGTAGAAATTTTTTCTACAAATCATCTAGCTCTGATACCATGTAGAAACTTTTTCTACAATTATCTAGCTCTGATACCATGTAGAAATTTTGAATAATTTAACACATATTCAATGGAGATTATCCTGATCATGTACTAATGCGGAAAACATACACAATACATAAGCTCCTCTACGTTGATCAAGAATATAGCAGCATCAATAACAATAAAACATCAAGAGCATTCACACATTAACACAGTATGTATCCCGGGGAAAGCATCTCGCTAAAAACCCCACACTATCTGTATATTAATGATTGAGTCATGTAACATTACACAGCATAATACTAACATCTAGCTCTGATACCATGTAGAAACTTTTTCTACAATTATCTAGCTCTGATACCATGTAGAAATTTTGAATAATTTAACACATATTCAATGGAGATTATCCTGATCATGTACTAATGCGGAAAACATACACAATACATAAGCTCCTCTACGTTGATCAAGAATATAGCAGCATCAATAACAATAAAACATCAAGAGCATTCACACATTAACACAGTATGTATCCCGGGGAAAGCATCTCGCTAAAAACCCCACACTATCTGTATATTAATGATTGAGTCATGTAACATTACACAGCATAATACTTCTCACAAGTATCTCCACCTCTGTTACACACAATACAGCTCAGATCTGATCTCCAAATCTCTTCCACTGCTTGCCTGCCTCCCCTGCTCAATACCTGCTCAAGAACTGATGAGAAAAGGCTAAAATGCGGGCCAAATACGTGAGCAAACTCATTGGCATACTCAATCCTTTGATTGTGCAAGATCTGGTGCACAACTATAGTCACAACTGATAGCAATCTGATTCTCTACCACCTGTCCCTGTTGAACTGAACATGCACTGACATGCAACTGAGTTAACTGATGTATTCTTTAGTTGTATTATGAGTTAATAATTAGTTTAACAACTCATCATTAGTCTATCTGCAGTTAGACTAACTACAACCAGTTTAACTAAGTTAAACTGAACACAACTCCATCAACTGTACCTCCAGTCCACTAAACTCAACTCACTTGAGTTCTAACTGAAGTCATGCATGCAACAACTCAACTGACTCATAAGAAAAACGAATTTCCTTCTGACAGCTGCATGTGCCACTTCCGTAGCTCAAACTGAAGTGCTCC
Source organism: Pinus tabuliformis (assembly GCA_031772625.1). Classification (NCBI taxonomy): domain Eukaryota; kingdom Viridiplantae; phylum Streptophyta; class Pinopsida; order Pinales; family Pinaceae; genus Pinus; species Pinus tabuliformis. The sequence continues at coordinate 726,082,644 of CM062818.1, read as the reverse complement.
AAGAGAATAAGATTAAGTTTATAGTCCAAATATTATTGTGAGATAATAATATTTGACTTTTCTATTTTTGACAGCCAGTCTAAAAATAGACTTGATCACTCACACTTTCATCAAAAATAGAAGTCCATCTATTTTTCCCAACTTGATCAATCATCCATAAACATAGACATGATCCATATGTCTAAAAATAGACTTGTGCCAAAAATAGCCTGCGGGCCCACTTAGTGAAGGCGACTCTTTTCACTAAGCTCCATCATCTTGTTGCAATCTCAACACTCTCCGACTCCCGAACCCAATTTCATATTAGAAAGAGGTTAATTATGCCATCTGTCCCGTTTTTGTCATAAGGATTGTTATGGGCCTCTGTTTCAAGACTCTAATTTATATTCTTCTGATAGATTTTTCAATGGGCTGTTGTGATTTTAATTGGACCATTGTGTTTTATGTGGTAAATGTTGTTTGTGGTCCTGAGGATTTTTCGGAATTCCATTGTGTGTCATTCTGTTATGATCTCTAGATAGGCATAGTTATATTGCTTTAATTATTTTCTCATGTCCTCCGATATGTATTATATAACGAATTATGCCATTTGTTCATGCTAAAATAGGTCGTTGTAAATATGGTCGTAAATATATTAATGTTTCATTAATATTTGTTTATTTTAAGTCTAGTTTCTGACATTTTTATGGTAAAACTCTGATTTAGTTTTTGATTTGTTGTAACAGAGTCCTAATTTTGGCCTTGATTCAATCAAATCCAGACAATCACCAATGGAAATTGTCCAGACAACAAAGGAGTATCATAATAAAAGGAAATTGTTGGCTCATTTATTCCACATAGGAGAATGCGTTGCAACTAAGCGGAAATAACTGAGGCAAATTGTTTCAGTTGTCCCTCTTAGCATACTTCCAGGCCCAATCAGAGAATTCATTTTGTCTTATTCTACAATTATCATTTCTGATTGAGGGATTTGGGGATTTCTGTTATCAAATGTAATCATGTATAAATAGGCATTGATAGGCCTTGTTTTGATGGATGGATCTAGTAGGATAGAAAACAAATCTGAATCTTGGAGAAGAGGCTAGACATTGTTGTGTGTTTAATTTGTTTGTAAAGGGGCATTGTGTCATTATGCATTACTGTTGTGAGGCATAAGTCTTTTCTACAGGCAGAGATCAAGTGTTGGCGATATAGGACTATGCACTACTGTTGTTCTGTGAAGTTTATGTATTCGATTTCATTGATTAATAAATATTTGTTTCATTGATTTATGTGTAACACTATTGTTTGCATTATTAATTGAAATGAGTTTTTCTTTCAATCTTTTAATTTTCATTTCTGATGTATGAATTAATTGTTGGCTTTATGCACTATTGTTGAGTTTTAATTGTTAATTCATTTAGAAGTCTGATTAGACTATTCTACAAACTTAATCTTAAATGCAATTAGAAAACTAAAATATTTGTAGGAACAAACATTTATTATTTTAGATCGGCTAGCTATCTAACGATTTAGGATAATAAATGTCTCACTTATATACATGATCTCTTATTTGAACTATTTCGGTAACTCGTTATGAATCTTTCTAGTTCTTATGCATACATTAAAAAGGAGTTGGATATACTTACATATAGGTGTTTATGTAATTATTTACTAAATGATTTACTGTTTGTATTTGTGTCAATGAGGAATCACATCTCCTAAACTATTTCCTTGATCTAATTCCTCCATCCTAATTTTGATTCCTTAAAGCTTATTTTCCCATTTAGTTAATCTACTCTCGATTGAGAGAAGGATTTCTCTTTCCTTCAATCGAGATAGGCCTAGTATAATTGCATCTTAGTTTAATATTTGCATGTTAATTCTAGATCTTACATCATAAAAGTCCTCTTTCCAAGACGCAAAAATCCAATTGTGGCTTGGTTGAGCCCTAGATCAGCTTAAGGATCACTTTCTTGCCCGATCAACAAGAGAACATATTTGATGTCTCTTCTCTATTGGTAGAAAAAAGTCATATTTTAAGCCAGTGGAGATAGGGAAAAGGTAATTGGACCTATTTAAACCAGATGAAACCACCATCCCAATGGGAAGGGAGCTACTTTAAGTTCCTGACCAGGTGGTCTCCCTTATAGTGTTGTAGGCAGATAATTTCGAGCCTTCAACATTTTTGGCGCTAGAAGGAGGGCTTGAAACTTGTTGTCTATTGGATTTTTTGTATTCTAACATTTTATTTTTATTACAATGGCTCCTCTTAAACTTCCCATTTGGAGTTTTATTTCTAGGCGTGCATCTACCAATACTCCACCAGAAATAGTAAGACACTTGTCAAAGGTAAAGTTTAACGGTAAGAGGAATGCTTTTTTACTTGATCATGCCTTGCAGTTCATCAATTTTGTTTCAAATTCTACTTTTAATGATATTGATGAAGATATTATATGCAAGATTTTTACTCTTACATTCTTAGCAAAAGCCAGAAGCTGGTGTCAATCTCTATGAGTTGCCTCAATTCACAACTGTGATTAGTTTATTACAATGTTCCTTTGTGAATTTGACGACTATGAATACGAACTGGTATGTGATGAAATCGAAGACATACGAAGGTTTGAAAATGAGTATTTTATTGATTTTACCATTAGATTTCGTTTAAATTGTTTGAAATTTAAATTTGAAGATAAACCTTCAAAATATGAACTATTAGATTGGTTTGAATATATTAGCTCTCTTCCTCCCATTCACAATCCATGTGGAATTATTACAAGCTTTTCTCAATCTTCTTCGAGTTTTATTAGCATAATTGAGAATTCCAATATGGAGGTGCAAATTAATGATGATGAAGTGGCCTCTACTATGTACGATCAATTCCTTCATGTAGTGCACACTTCCTACAATATAAATAATGATCAAGATGCACCTCCACATGTCAGTGAATCTCAATCACAAATCTTGGAAAATTTTACTATTCAAATATGAAAAGATACTAACTACAATCTTGGACAAAAATCTACCTTGAAATCAGAAAATCAATGTGAAATAAATTCAGAAAATTAGATTATAAATCAGCAAGTACAAGCAGAAATTGAAACTTCCAAAAATATGAAACCTGTTTTACAAATTTCTGAATTCTTTCACAATGATCAAATGTCAAATTTAGGGCACTCAAATAATATTCTTCAAGAAATAAAAATTAGTCAATTAGATGATCGAAGATCTGAAATTTGTAATGAAGAAAATACAAACAGAGAATATTGTAGATTCATTTCTTCAGATTCACATTTTTCCCTTTATCCCGATATTTTTGCTGATAGTAATTTACCTTCTCATTGCATGAATAATGTTCTAAAAAGTAGTGAGACTAATTCAAATGAATTCCCTATTAGTTTTTATCAGGATAAAGAATTATTTATTGATCATTCTTCCAACATTGATGAACCTAAGCTTAATTTTCCTTCTCGTTTTGATTTGTCATATGGGAATGAAGAAAATTTCAATGAAATTCATGAATTTATTTATGATAATAATTCTGACATTGAGAAAATTGAAACATATTCTACTCAATTAAATTCCCATGATCAAAGATCAATCATATGTGGGAAAAAAGAACATTCTAACTAAGAAGTTGTTCCAACTGATTCTCATCCTCAAGTAAAAAATGATCTTCGTGATTTCGACATTCAAGAGTCTTTTCCAATTTATAATTCATATGATCATCAAGATCTTACACTTGTTCGTGGTTCAAAATCGTTTCCTCTTCCACAAGTCAAGGCCAATGATCCTTCTTATTTTCTGGTTGATTCTTGTGAGGGGGAAATTGTTTTAAATCAATTCTAGTTGTGTTGTAACATTAATTGTAACAATATTCTAAATTACAATTTGATTTTATTAGTTGTACTTCATCTATTTTCATTTTCTTCAAAAAAAAAAAATTGTTAACATTTTTCAGTTTTTAGATGTCTTTTGTTGGTATATCGAACAACTAAGTGTTGAAAATTCGTAATATGTATTGCTAGAATGTGAAGAAGATCAAAAAATTTAAATTATAACCATCAAGAGCTTTTGATCTTTCAATTCTATTTGATGGTTGTATCTTATCAACTTACTTTTCTTTCTAGTATGCATTCTCACTATGAAACAACACTTGGGAAGGAATTGATCCAATATGACTAGAAATCTAATTTAATTAATATATTTTGTTGAATCTATCAGATTTCCATCCATATTTCATAGACCCCTTTGAAATACATTTGGAAAGTTATCCTACATGGAAGATTGTTGATAATTTAACATATGCACATAAAACTAACAAATTTTTGCAAGTCATTGTATCTAAAAAAACAATTTCACAATTTGGTCTGTTATCCCCTCTTTTAAATCTCTCCCAATCATTAATGGAAATCCATCCAGGTTTCTATGATCCAATTGAAATTTAGCTGAAAGAGACATTTCAAGGGAAGGTTATTATAAATAAGTTGCTTTCTGTAAGTATGTTATCAATAGATGTACATTCTGCATTCATATTTAGTTTTCTTAGTTTAATTATATTTGTCTTTTTGTTATTGATGTTTGATATGTACATACATGCAGGAAATAAAATGCTTACATGGTTACATTGGAAGTATGACTATACCTAGTCATGTTTCCTTTCGTTCAGTTAGCAATAGGAATAGATTAATTTAGATTAGTTCCTTTTTTATGTTTGCATTTATTCTATTACTACAAATTTTTAATAAACAAGTAATGAGTCCAAATTTTTCCTTGGCATTCCCCTATCATTTCCTGGCAAAGTGGATTAAAACATGTCATAGTCGAATCATACACACTTGTAATGCACTTGATTGTATTAATTTTGTAAAACTTCATCATATGGTTTTTTTTTAAATGTTTCTGTGATAAAATCATCTATGAAGAAGTTTTCAAGGAATTGTTTTGATTCACCACTCTTGACCTCTAACGTAAATTTGAAGTGGATGAAATTGAAAAGCTCATTACTTGCCAATTTTTACTAAATAAATAAATGATGTTGAACGTGGGGGAATTTGAAGATTCATGAGGTAAAATTTACATTCAATATTCTTCTAGGTATGCATTTTATAGGTTTATCTTCATCTATTGTTGGTTTCTCTTTTTCATAGTTTACTTCTTATTTTCTGTTTTATTTGTTTTGCAGGTCTTCATTGGCTTGATTTTTAAGACTTGAAATAAACCTTCATGATTCATTTTCAAGCATCTACCAGATCAAATTTTGAGCTTATTCTCTTTGGTTTGGTTTCCTTTCAAGCATGGGAGAAGCAGTAATGATTCCCATCGAAAAATCTAAATTGGGGAATTTATGAACCTTTAGTATGTCTCTTAAGCATTACTTTTATTAGAAAATGTTTAAAATACTTTCAAATATATGTTACCTCGAAACAAGAAAATTTACATACAGGCAGAAACTTCTCAATTAGCTTATTATTTATCATCACTATTAGTCACCCTTCAATTTCAGAATCCTAATCACTTATAAATCCTCAAGATAAAATTTAATAGATTCCCAACAAAAGATAAACAATCACATGATTATATTCTTTGATTTATTTTGTCGAGATATTCATATAAGCAGTCTTGTTGGAGTTTATCTTTTAGATTTTGTTTTTTCAGCTTTCGTTTCAGAATTTGTTGATTTCTTTTTACTTCAGTTTGGAGTTCTTTTCTTTTTGCTTTCAATTTTTGTTTTATCTGATTTTGATAATTTTTCCATAATTTATGTGAAAGGCCTTTTCCTCACCCAACAATGGTTGACATACATAGGAGATCTTTTACTCTATCTATATAAGTGAATTTCATTTATCATTAAAGGAATATCTTTATGAAATCACAAATTCATCTTGCTTTAAATATTTTTCATGGAGGAACACACGTCCATTCTAAGTGATAGGTTTATCTTTTCAAGGAAAGAACATATCTGAGTTTAATTCAATGAATCCCTCCCATCCCCTCCACTTTATAAAGCCTCTGATTGATAGTCATGGGGAAATAATTTGGATTCAACATTATGAAAGTATTGTATCCATTATCATAAGTCTCTCTTACCATCCCACCTCTTTCACTCAAATACATCATAAACTAAAAAGCTCAAAAATTTTCTTATCAAAAGGGTGATTAAAAGAGGAAGCATGGGAAATACAAGTAAACCTGTCGGGGCTATGGACGCTCGCTAGCAATGGGGCTAAGCTTTTATGGCATAAATGACAACTTCTCCAAGGTACTGTTCAGGCTCGTTGGTAGAAAATTGATGTCAGGCACCATTCATAACAATGGATATATGCTTTATCAAAAAACTCATATCTCTACCTTCTTCTATTTCTCATATGAGGTAAATTTAAAATTGATTCTTCCCAAAATTTGGATTCATGATTTTTACTCAAGTCTATTTTTAAGTACTTATCTTTTCAAACTCATATGACTTAACCTATTTATGTGGGACCCATAAAAAATTTTAATGTTTATACGGTTTTGTGAAATCGATTATTTTTAACCTTTGGGTAAATTAAATTTCATTATCTTTCACTAGAGATAATTGTTTCTTCCCAGTGTGTCGCCAATTGTTATAGGGTAAAACCTAACACTCCCCATTATTCACTTTATTCTTACTATGGGGACCATTTTTACTGATTGATTGGTAATATTATTGTTTTATTTTCTAAATATGGAATGATTTGATGATTTCATCTCGTTCGTTTTTTCCTATCTAAACTCATTTGATCTAATTTGGACTTTTAATTTGTAAATTACACATATTCGAAGGTCGGTTGTTTTTCATCCCTTTGACCTATTTGATTTTGTTTGTTTTATTATTTTTTCTTTTTATACTTGTGAGTAATCATTTTTATTTGTAAATAGTAATTTTTCATTTTTGTAAATATTTTATTTTTCTTATAGCCCCTAAAGCCAAGAACTTCATTTAGGCCTTAAGCCTAAATCATTTGTCAAAGTGGTACGTTGGGATATAGGATTTATATTTAGAATCATGCATCATAATACATATCATATACCAAAGTTCAAACCATATAATTGTGTTATCAGAACTATTGAAAATATCGGAACCTTTTTATAGGGCTTAACATAAAATAGTAACAAAGTCTGAAACCATTTGAAATAATATATGAGGCGGGGTCTTTAAACTATATTATAATGTGAATGCTCGAAAGGCTAACCACATAAGCAGGGAGCTCATATATATATATATATATATATATATATATATATATATATATATTCTTGGTAAAAACTAATTCTATTAAGAGGAAGCATGGTACAATATGAAGTTACAACCAAGAGAAGCAAGAAAACGGGCAGCTGGAAAGGATTGACTATCCACCTCAGCCCCAAAGAGAAACCAAGAAGAGAGCAGTGCTAAGCAAGAAGTAACAAGAAGAACAGAGAAACAAGAGCAGAACAAAGGATTCTACCCAACGTGGGTAGAATCAACTATTCGGCATTTTTTTCCTTTCTTTTTACCAACTTTGACCCAATCAAGATGACTTTGCTGAGCTGGCATGATTTGCAAACTGATCCGGGCTGACGGAGAGGTCTCCTTGTCTGAATCCGAGGGGGAGGACTCATGAGTTCTTTTCTGTGAGATTGGTGGGACAGAAGATTCCTCAGGACCAGTCGAAGGCAGATCCTGTGCCTGCTTTGTATCCATTCCTTTTGCTTCCCCTTCCTCTTCATCTGAGCTGGAATCATAATCATCCATGGGAGGAGGATCATGAGGTTTCCAGCTTTTGGATTTCGGCTTAGGATTGGCCTTCTTCTTTTGGGCAGGCATCGAGGGACAAGAGCTCTGAAGGTGCCCTGTGTGATGGCAATTTCAACGGCGAAAGGTTGTTTTGTCGTAATCTAGGGACTGAGTCCAATGGAAGTCTCCAATTTTGAGATTTATCTGATCTGGTAGACATTTTCTCATGTCTATTTCTGCACAAATTTTGGCAAAGGTGTATATGCCTTTTTCCCCTCTAGAGGTGTCTGTGGCTAGAAAGCGGCCTAGAGTGTCGCCGATTCCTTGGAATACAGCAAAGTGCCATAGATGTGCCAGGAGATTAGGAAGTCTAACCCAGATGGGGAGCTTGGTGATGATTGCTGAACAAGGATTGAAATCTGGGAACCAAGGGGTGAGGAATAAACCTGCTGAGCCCCAAAACCATGGGCCTTCAGTTAATGCTTTTTGGTAGTCTTCACTGAAAGCAAATACTACAATGAAGAAACCCTTTGAGCAGAGAAAAACCTTGCAGTTGTTGGTCCAGTTAGAGTGAATCCATTGGTAGAGATCTGCTGTGCGAGGCCATAGCCCATTGAACCTGCAAATAATGGCATGCTCTGCATACTTTTGGATTTGCTCATCCAGCGAAGGATGCATTATTTCAATGGAGGGGGTTTCCTCCAGTTTGTCCACCAAAAAAGGTTTGGGAGCCTGAGCTAGAGGAGTTGTTTTCTTGGGCTTCTAAGCATGGACAGCATCTTTGTAAGAAAAAGCCGCAGCTGAAGATGACTGTCCAACAGCTCCCCCTCTCAAACGAAGGGTAAAAAATATGGAGGCATTTCTCTTAATGCTGTAAAAAGAAAGGGGATAAGGATCCTCAAGTTGTTTACCTTCGTGGAGGAGTCGTTGAGAAGCCGAGGGAATCCCCAGCCTAAATTCCAGGATTTGCTTGAGGTCCTGCACTAGATCCGAAGAGCTTGCCCATTGTAGCAGAGTTTTTCCAGAAAGGAGCACGATCTGGATCTAGAACGAGGCAGAGTGATCAGACTGCTGCTTTCCACTACATATCTTCTCCACAGAAAAGCGGGTTGTCGCAATTCCTTGCTCCGGAGCTTCTAATTTGGCACATGCCAGGAGAATACTGGGGAATGTCTTCCATATTGGCTTCACGCCAGTTGCCTGCATTTGGTTAAAGAGGTTCATTGCTTCTTTGGCATGCCCATTCTGTGCAAATCCTGAAATCATTGCATTCCACGAGATCACATTCGGCCGAGGCATTTCCTTAAGCAGCTTCAGGGCTCTGTCAACAAGCCCATTCTGTGCAAATCCTGCCTTCAACGCAGTCCATGAGAACACATCCCTGCAAGGCATTTTTCCAGAGAAACCGACGGCCTTGTCCACACGCCCATTCTGTGCAGACCCCGCGGTCATAGTATTCCACGAGAATGCATCGTGCTGCGGCATTTCCCAAAAAAGTCTCAGGGCCTCGTCAACAAGCCCGGCCTGTGTAAACCCCTCAATCATTGCATTCCATGAGGCTATGTCCCGCTGGGGCATTTCCTCAAATGGTTTCCGGGCCTCGTTAGCGCGTCCATTCTGCTCGAACCCCGTAATCATTGCATTCCACGAGACCACATCCTTCTCAGGCATTTCATTAAAGAGCTTCAGAGCTTCATCTATAAACCCATTCTGCGCATATCCAGACCGCATAACCGTCCAGGATATGACATCTCGTTCCGGCATTTCGTCAAACAATTCGCGTGCAATCTTTACCCTCCCACATTTTGTATACATATGCAGAAGGGCATTCGCCACAACAACATGAAGCTTATATCCTCTCCTTCTGATTCGGCCATGGATCTCCATACCATGTTGCAGAGATGGCAAGGCAGTACATGCCGGAAGAACACTGGCGAAGGCGAAGTGATTCTGCTGGACGCCTGTTCCCATCATCTGGTGGAAAAGATACAGGGCCTCCTGGGGAGGGCCATTCTTTGCATAAGATCCAATCATCACAGTCCATGAACACACATCGCGCTTGGGCATTTGATCGAAAACCCTGCGAGCGACCACCATGCTTCCGCACCTCTCCATTTCCCGCAAGGAGTTGATATATTAACCGCATACCAAAACATATGATATAACAAAGTCCCAACTATTATAATATTATATCGAGAAATTTGATTGGATGTTTCGTTGTGAGCACAGTTAAAAGTTTCAATATGGACTTCGGCCCCAAACCTCCGATATAGGCCCACTCCCGCCACGTTTCCACATCCCGATGCCACAACCTTTGCTTTTCCTGCAGGTGCGGGTTATACTGCCATATGTCATATCCCGCTCTCATAGATCGGAGATTTCAGGAATTTGAAGTTGTAACAATATTTAAAAAAACTGATAGCACAAAATTCCGATATGCCAAACGGCCCCCGAACCCGATACAAATCTTAATCATAATCTTTATCGGGGTTTAAGTTTCGGGGCCTTCGGAACTTCTGGTATGATTGTGTGTTTCAAACTTCGATACCCCTGGCGGACCCAGTACATCTTTTAATTGTGATTCAAATCGGGGTTTCAGATCCGTGGTATATATCAGAGTTTTATTAACTCTCGATACCTCTAGTCTTCTGATACTAGCCCTACGTCTACCACCCATCGCACCCTGGACCCAATTTTTTTATTCACTATGGTCTATTGTGTTATCAATTCCGTGCCATCGGAACTTTAGCAATGTGTTATACGATTGCAATGTGTTAAGCAATTGCATTCTTAGTTACTTTCTGTTTCATTGGAAACATTCTAAATGACAATTGCATTCTTAGTTACTTTGTGTTTTATTGGAAACATTCTAAATATATTATTGATCAGGTTCTACAAAGAAGTTTTGGTTTGCCATCCTTTATATTGTGGGTTCGATATTGTTCAAAAATCAGCATTTTAAATTGGTTATGAAAACTCTCAAGATATATATGGTATTTCCTACGTTTTTGAACATAATGAAAGTTATTGTGAATCATCAAAAATAGTGTTGTTAAGATGAATGTAGCGATGTCGGTAGATGCCAAGGTGAGAAGCCATGTGCTATTTATCATGTTAATTTTTGCAACTAGGGTCAAATTACACAATGGACAGGTCATATGACCGATATGATGCTTGCATTAAATTCCTCTTTTTAAGAAGACCAAAATCGACCTAAAGATCACCGAATTTGGTCAAGCAGAAGTTAAGTTTTGAATTATTTTATTAATACATGCATTATGGAGTGGGTCAGCCCTAACCAAATGGGTAACTGCTTAGGTTGGCCTTAACCCCAAGAAAAACCTCAAGAAAGCCTATAAATAGGAGCGACCTCAAGCTCATTTCATCACAACGATCAAGACATCTTCTTTTCCTCTCATTTGTCTTGGTTCGCACAAGTTCGACAGAAAGAGTTCGCACAAGGGTCCGAAATCACAAGCATGAGGTTCGCTCTGATCCCTGAACGCTAACACAAAACTAGGCCTTTTAGTCTTCGGATGTTGGAACACAAGCTTATGTGAGCATCCAAAGATCCCTAGACGGTGGCACAGAGTCTTAAGGAAGTGCCCAAGGGTTCAAAGGCAGATCTGAAGGTGTCGGCCCCTGGATGATCGCACAGAGTAGTCCTGAGAGCATCCAGGTCATCCTAGATGCACACATAGCAACTGGAAGAGAACTTCTTAGGTTTTTTTAGTAAAACTGGTGGGTTTAACCTCGGACACATGCACAAGGTCTTCCTATGAGTGTCCGAGCAGCTACAGATGCCCTCACACAGCGGCAGAAAGAGCATCCAGAGAGTTTCAAACGCACGCAGATAGTTTTGTTGAGAGCGTCCAGCGTTTTGATCTTGGGTTTATCAGTTGGCTTCAGTTGGATTTATTTTGCTGGTAGATCTAGGTTTATCTCTATTGTTATCTAGATCTATAGATTTGTAGATCTGATTTATTATTATCCGCTGCAAACATGTGTATTAGGCTCATTGTTTTCTCTGCTAAAAACTTTTTATGATGATCTATTAAAGAAGAATATTTGAAAGGGTTTACCCCTTGTGGGTTTTTTCCCTCGTCTTGGACTGATCTATTGTCTCTTATGGTTGTGTTGTTGTCTTCTTTGTCACTGCATATATTTTTCTTTCTTCAATTACGTTGGTGATTGATTCTACTGCTAATAATTGGATGTACTGTTAATGAAAAAGTAAATTGGGATAAAGTAACTGATACAACATAGAACAATCTGAAATTTTAACATGGGATCAAAGTTGAGGTGAAGGACAAGCCCAAAATAAGACAAGCATTGAAGCCCTCACTTTTAGAAAGCAGATTGCCTAGTCAAGGTCAAGATGTCATCCTTTACCTTCAAAGAGCATGAAAAGTTGGGTGATGCATCAAACTTTGTTGCATGGAAAGTCAAATTGGAGATCATAGCTTAAAAAAATGATGTGTTGGAATACATCCAAGGAAGGATGCTCGAGCCTCCAGAAAATTCTTCTGATTCCCTCAAGAACAGGTGCAAGAAAGGAGAGTCCAAAGCAAAGAAAATTATAGATGATCGTTTACAAGATCATTTACTTGCATATGTTGGGAATTTAAGAAAATCTAAAGATATGTATGACAAGATATTTGGCATGTATGAAATCAACAACTTGAATGAGATCATCACCTTGAAAGATCAACTCAAGGAAACTAAGAGGAACAAAGGAAAATTTGTTCAATCCTACATTATAAGGATCTCTCGCCTTAGAGATCAATTGCACATAGTTGGAGAAAATGTGCCTGACAGGGAGCTAGTAGTTGTGACTCTTAGAGGTCTCCCTCCTATTTGGGAAACCTTCATTACTACAATTAGCAACAGAAATGTATTTCTGTCATTTGATGAAATTGTTGGGAAGCTCACTCAAGAAGAATCGAGGATGATAGCAAGAGGAAGGATTCAAAAGCATGAAGAGGGAGAGCCCACTGCATATATCACTCATGACAAAAGGAAGAAGGCAAAAGGAGGTCCATCAAGGAAGCCTCCTTCTCAAAATACAAAAGGAAGGAATGACAAATCGTTATCTCATATTGAATGCTTCAATTGCCACAAGACAGGTCATTATGCTCGTGACTGTCCCGAGAGGAGAAAAATACCACATTACAACACTAGAGGCAACTACAATAACAAAAGAAGAAAAGACAATCAAAGAAAGAACCATGATAAAAGATATGAAAGAAGAAGAAGGGACTCCTCAAGCGACCATGAAGAAGATCATCCTCCTCAAAAGAAGTCAAGGGCTCCTAGGTATGAAAGTAATGTTGTAAATAAATATGAATACATTCTTATTTATGCTCTTACTAGTTCTTCTCCACCAGATTCATGGGATAGTTGGTTGGTTGATAGTGGGGCCACTCATCATTTCTCTGGATACAAGGAAGTCCTCTCTAATTTGGTAGAGAGGGAGACTAAGTTGAAGATCATTCTTGGAGACAACTCCACTCATCCCATGAAAGGCTTTGGGTCCGTCAAATTTCAGTTGAATTCTAGGGAATCAGTTTTGTTGCATGATGTTATGTATGTACCAGGATTAATGAAGAATATGGTATCTATATCCGCATTGGAAGATAAAGGGATGAGGGTTGCCTTCATCAAAGGAAAATTTTTGACTTGGCCCACTGATTCACCTATGAGAGATGCATTCACATTAGGATCGAGATTCAAAGGACTCTATATAGTCACTGGAAGACCTCCTCTAGAATTGGTTCATAGTAACAATCATCTAGGCAAGTTATGGCACCATAAACTGACTCATATACACTATGATGCACTTCTGAAGTTCAAGAAATTGGTCTCAGGTATTCTCCACGTTCAAGCTCATCATGATGGAGTTTTTCTAGGTTGTGGGAGTGGAAAGAAAACAAGGGGGGCATTTCCCTCTAGTAAGAACAAGACAAATGACATCCTCCATCTCATTCATTCTGATATATGTGGTCTGATGCCTGTACCTTATGTTGGCAATCATCTCTACTACATCACCTTTATTGACGACTTCTCAAGAAAGACAAGGATATACTCTCTTAAGCACAAGGATGAATGCTTTGAAATATTCAAGGAATTCAAAGCCTTGATCGAAAATCAATCAGGAAATAGAATCAAAGTCTTTAGATCTGACAATGGAGGGGAATACATTTCAAAATAATTCGTAGCATTTTGCAAGAAAGAAGGGATGAAAAAAGAAACAATCATGACATATAATCCTAAACAGAATGGTCTAGCTAAAAGGAAGAATAGGTCTATGTTAGAAGCTTCCCATGCTATGCTCCATGATCAAAAGGTGCCAAAGTTCCTTTGGGCCGAAGCTACATCTATTGTTGTGTATCTTCAAAACAGGGTGCTTCATCAAGCATTAGAAAACAAGACACCTAAAGAAATATTCACAAGTATCAAGCCTAATATTAGCCATCTCTGTGTATTTGTATGCCCCATATATTTTCATGTGTCGAAGGACAAAAGGAACAAATTGGGAGCTACAGGAAGAAAAGGTATGTTTGTGAGTTATTGTGAAAATTCCAAAGCATATAGAATATATATTCCTAGTTAGAGGAAGGTCAAAATTAGCAAGCACATAACATTTGATGAAGATGCATCTCTTGGAAAAACAAGAGATCTTCCTCTACCTCCTCCTCCCAAGGAAAATAATGATGACTGGGATATTCTAGATGGTCCTTATGTACCCGAGTCTAATACTGATGATGATCCCATGGATCCTATGGATCAGTCAGATCCTCCTCTAAGTGATCCTCCTACTAGGAAGAGACCACTTTGGCTTTCCGATACTTTATAGAATGCTGAAAGAAATGTTCCCATTTGTAAATCATTCATAGAAAGGAAGAAACCATGTAGGTATCAGGGATATGTTGTAGCTATGAGAACTATGATTCAAGTCGAACCATCCTCATTCGAAGAAGTTGTAAAAGAACAAGTTTGGAAGGATGCTATGGCTAAGGAAAATGAATCGATTGTGAAAAATGATGTATGGGATGTTGTACCTAGACCGAATGGGAATTTTGTTGTGACTTCAAAGTGGCTATTCAAGATCAAACATAGAATTCATGGAAGCATTGAGAAATACAAAGCAAGGTTTGTAGCTCAAGGATTCTCTCAAAAAGAGGGAGAATATTATGATGACATATTTTCTCCTGTGGTTCAATATATAATGATTCATTCTATAGTTTCCCTTGCTGCGAGTCGGGGATGGACTCTTCATCAAATGGATGTAAAGACCACATTCCTTCATGGCATGTTACAGGAAGAAATATATGTTGAACAACCACAACGATTTGAAGTGGAAGATCGAAGAACACATGTTTACGGGTTGAAGAAGGCATTGTATGGTTTGAAGCAAGCTCCTCAAGCTTGTTATGCACACATGTACAGTTACTTAGTGAAGTTGGGATTAACAAGAAGCAATGTTGATCCTAACCTTTACTTCAAGATAGTCCAAGGTATTCCATTGATTTTGGTTTTATATGTTGATGATTTATTCTTGACAGGTAGTGAGCCTCTGATGATCGAGTGTAAGAGAATTTTAGCCTTTGAATTTGATATGAAAGACCTTGATGTTATGCACTACTTTTTAGGCCTTGAGGTGTGCAAAGGCCTGGTGAGATTTTCCTTTCACAAGGAAAATACATTGTGAAGTTGCTGGGAAGATTTGGAATGATTGAATGCAAATCCATGGTTACACCAATGGAAATGAACTTCAAGAAGTTATGTGGAGAAGTTGTAGGACCAGACTTGGAAAGTTGATCCAAGTATAAATAATTGATTGGGGCTCTAATGTTCCTTGTGAACACCCATCCAGACATATGTTATGCAGTAAATACATTGATTCAATTCATGACCGAGCCTCTCCACGCACATTGGATAGCTTCCAAACACATATTGAGATATTTGCATAGGTCGATCACACTTGCCCTGAGATATTCTGCCGGAAATGTTCAACTTCATGGATACACTGATGTTGACTAGGCCAGAAATGTTATTGACAAAAAGAGTACATATGGATGTTGTTTTAGCCTTGGATCTACCATGATATCCTTGATGAGCAGGAAACAAAAGTTTGTAGCATTGAGCACTACCGAAGCATAATACATTGCCGCTAGCATGGCTAGCTGCGAAGAAGTTTAGTTAAGAAATCTCTTTGGAGAGCTATTTGAGAAAGTCCTAGATACCACAGTGATATACTGTGACAACAAGAGTGGAATCCATCTTGCAGAAAATCTTGTGTTCTATGAAAATTCCAATCATATTGAGATTTGATATCACTTTATTCGAGACATGGTGCAGAGAGGAGATGTTAGGCTCCATCACATATCAACAGATGAACAAATTGCAGACATTCTCACCAAGGCATTACCAAAGGAATTTTTTTAGTCTTCAAAGAGCAACTTGGACTAATGGATGTGGCCCCTCTAGATGAGGGTCAGGTGTTGATCGAGGACATTGAGCCAACTCTTCCTACCCAGTTTGAGCTCCCAGGATGAGGAATCGAGATAGTGGGCTCCTGGGGTTGAGGGATCTCTAGAAAATAGGGTACTTCCCTATTTTTTACCCATAGGTTTGAGGATGTTTCTCCCCTATATTTATAGGGTAAAAGAATATTTCTCCCCTGTCTGGTCTTTGCAGACTATACCCCAGTTGACATCATACCCACAAGCAGGTCTTGTTGGAAATACTGCTCCTTGTTTGGCCAACGAGTTGAGAGTGTACTTGGGGATGTAAAACCCAAGGAGATTATGATGCAGGTGTTCTACCACATGACTACTGAGAGTCATTGGTGGGAATATCGGTAGGCAATAGGATTGGGTTGAGAGTTACTCCCCTTTTGATATTCTGGGTTGAGGGTAAGCTCCCCGATGAGATTTCGGGGTCGAGGATTTTCTCCCATGTATGATGAGTTATCCTATTACTCGATATGGGTGGAATCTATTGCTCCCCGATTCTTCTTATTTTAGATCTGATAAATTTACAACAGATAGAGTCGAGAAGAGACATTCAAAGCATTACAGGATGATGTGAAGATCAATTGATAGATATTGGTAGGTGGAATTCTTCCTAGTTGACAGGAAGTGTTAATTTTTTAAACTAGGGTAAAATTCCACAATGGAAATATCATATGACCAATATGATGCTTTCATTAAATTCCTCTTTTTGAGAGGACCAAAATCGACCTAAAGATCACCCAATTTGGTCAAGTATAAGTTAAGTTTTGAATTATTTTATTCATACATGCATTATGGAGTGGGTCGACCCTAACCACATGGGTAACTGCTTAGGTAGGCCTTACCCACAAGTAAACCCTCAGGAAAGCCTATAAATAGGAGTGACCTCAAGCTCATTTCATCACAATTATAAAGCCATATTCTTTTCTTTGCTTTTGTCTTGGTTCACACAGGTTCGACGGAAGGAGTTCACACAAGGTTCCAAAATCACAGGCGTGAGGTTCACTCTAACTTAGGGTTTTTGATCCCCAGACGCTAGCATGGAACTTGGAATTTTAGTCCCTTTACGCTGGCACATAGGCTTATGAGAGCATCTAGAGATCCCTAGATGCTGCCAAAAAGGCTTAAGGGAGCATCCAAGGGTTCAGAGGCAGTTCTAAAGGTGTCAGTCCCCAGACACTCGCACAAAGTAGTCCTGAGAGCGTCCAGGTCGTCCCGGACGCACACATAGCAACTGGAAGAGAGTGTCCAAGGTTTTTTGAGTATATTTGGTGGGTTTGACCCTAGACGCATGCACAAGGTCTTCCTGAGAGCGTCTGAGAAGCTACAGACACCCTCACATAGTGGCAGAAAGAGCGTACAGAGATTTTCGGACGCACGCAGACAGTTTTGTTGAGAGCATTCAAGGTTTTGATCTTGGTTTTATCAGTTGGCTTCAGTTGGCTTCAATGATCTAGTAGATATGAGTTTATCTCTGCTATTATCTATATCTGTATATTTATATATCTGATTTATTAGTATCCGCTGCAAACATATGTATTGGGCTCATTGTACTCTCTACTAAAAACCTTTTATGACGATCTATTAAAGAAGAAGGTTTGAAAGGGTTTCCCCCTTGTGTGGGTTTTCCTTGGTCTTGGACCAATCTGTTGTCTCTTATGGTTGTGATGTTGTCTTCTTTGTCACTGCATATATTATTCTTTCTTTAGTTATGTTTATGATTGATTATAGTGCTAATAATTAGATGCATTGTTAATTGAAAAAGTAAATTAAACTAAAGTAACTCATATAGCATATAACACTCAAAAAAAATTAAACATATCATTTGGGGTAGAATGGGTGTTGGCAAGAGTACTACAGTGAAATATATACTTAAAATCTCGTTCTAGTTAGGTGCAACAGATAATGTAGTGGTAGTAGATGTTCTTTATCAAGCTTTGAATTCTTGTAGCTACCATATTAGTCGATGGTTTGAAATTTCCTTCACCCAGATAAATCCATTTGTGACGGTTCAACATGCCCAAGCATTAAAAAGGGTGAGGGGTGGCACAAAGTGGGCTTGTGAAACTACCCATAAGAAGATCTATGGTTAGGATTAATTGTGCCACCCCTCCATCATTTTCCAGAAACTATTGTTGGGACTTGTCACAAAGTAGTTTGTAGTTTTCCAAAACCACAAACGACTCATGACGTGTGCAGTGACGTGTATGTAATCAATATCATGGGCCCGTGTAGCCTCTGTATCAATTTCATATCATACTTTATCAGTTGCAAAGTCAGAGACTAGCATGGCGTGACCTCTATTTGATTTTAAATAATATGTATGGTTATTATGAGGTCGAGAGCTATATATATATATAAAATACATTGTAACAAAATAGACGAGATTTTTATTTTCTAAAAAGATTTTTAAATATGATATATTATCCTATTTAATATTTAATTCTTATTTTATTTGTAACTATATTTCAAGACCGTTTTTATAATTGTTTCAAGAATCAGTTTTGAAACTTATTGAGACAGATAGTTTAGGGAAAAAGATAAAATTCTTATTTAAAAATATTTTTAAATATGATATATTATCATATATAGTAATTAATATTTAATTTTTATTTTATTTGTAACTATATTTCAAGACAATTTTTATAATTGTTTCAAGAATCAATTTTGGAACCTATTGAGACATTTCGTTTAGGGAAAAAGATAAAATTATGGGAATTGAATGGGTTCAGAGTCTTCCAGTTATGAGATAATGTAATGAAAAAAATCTCTCAAAAATTAGTAAAGAAAATGAGTTTTGATTCCATGCTCTGAGTAAGTTGCAATTTTGTTTTCCTTGTTATGTGTTCATTATTTCATGGTTTCTTTTGTTAGAAAAGGCATTTGAAGCAGTAGGATCTCTCAGAGAAGATTGTAGATTTACACATGCATACGGTATCCACAATTAGATTAAGACTCCTTAATGGGCACTCTATCTTTTTTTAAGAATACATTCACATTTTATATTTCTTTCATCATTCTACAAGGTCAAAACTCAGATTCTTGGGAGCCTAGTTTATTAAACCTTGTTCTTTCTCATTTTTCCTCTAGTCATCTATATTTAAAATATTTTTGCAAGTATCATCGATATGACCACTCTGGTTGTAATTGATGGGTTTTTGAATTAGATTCATTCATCGCATTTCATTCAAGCCCAACTTTGACCAAACATTTTTTAAAATATCATCAATTTATTTGGATGTCCTAGGCATTGGTTCCCTTGTAACCAGGAATTGTCTCTAGGGTGATAATGCATTGCACATTGCATAGTTACAGTGACTAGTCTTGCTCCTACTAATTGAAATCCCTCATTGTGCAATCACTTGTCCTGGCTCACTCCCTACTGCACATTGCACAGTTCCAATGGATAGTGAGGCCTTCCCTCTATCCCTGCTATTCCCAACTATCCAATTCTTGTTTCTACGTCTTTTAGTACTCCTCATTGTACATCATTTGTTAGCAAGCTCAGTACCTTTCCTCTTGGACTCCCTCACCGCAAGAAGACTTTTCATGCCCTTCTTTATTTCACATTGCACATTTCCAGTCACTAGTGAGGCATCCCTGAGTTCCTATAGCCCTCAACTGCTTAATTCTGAGTTTCTTTCCCTCATAACTCCTATATGTTGCCTCATCTTAGTCCACATATTCCATGAGAAAGTAGGGGTAGAATAGGTGGTTTATGGACTGATGTTGGCTCGTCATGAGTGTGGACTCCATCTGCAGGTATTATCATTTCAACATGACAAGGTGATTCTCAAGAGAGGTCATTAAGGAGAGGCTACGAGAAGCCACTTGTGAAGAAGGAGCAAAAGGACCATCATGAAGAACACAAAGGAATTTTGGACCATGACAGAATGGTGACATCTCATGCTCCCCTGGAAGGTTCTGACACTGATCCAAACCCTTTGGAGGGTGAAGATAAAGTGCAATCAAAAATACATCATGAAGAAGATATAAAGATGGTAGCTAGGAGAAAGGCTTGTCCTAGATACATCACAATGAATTTCCATGTCATCAATGAAAAGCATGGCATGTCTAAGTGATATGTTGTTAAATGTTAGTTTTGTTGTGCTAATTTCAACTTCAGAATTAAAAATAATTTCTCATCATTTGCTTTATGTGCATATGTTTCCTTTATGGTGTTTGTGAATGTAACAGGTAAATTTTGTCAAGTTTTATGTCAAATTCGTGAGCAAAATAGCATGCAAATAAAGTGTTGAACATCAACAAACAAATATAGAGAAAACCATCAAAATTAACTCTTAACATAATGTTTTGATGAAGGAGTTCACCCCTCCAGGGCTACATCTCCTTGGTCCAGCTTCCATGGCTTGGGCCTCTGTATTAGATCAAAATGAAAAAAAAGTGGTGTTTGTAATGTTCTATTGCTCCTGAAACCTGCTTCAATGTGCTCAGCACATCAAAATAATCTAGGAATGACTTTTTTTGATCCCAATTTGGTCGAAAATTTCAAAAATTATGGAAAAAACAATTTCCCCTAGGAAAACTCCATTAAAGCTGGAGAACTCCAGTTAATCCCGCCAAAAATGGAGGAATTCCCAAATTTATTAGATCCCCCAAAAGAGATGTTGTATATCAGTCCCTTACATATTACTCTGAATTATATGTACCAGCAAGATCGATTCGGAGGTCCGCCAACTTAACTGCGCATTAATTAAATGATAAGTGTTGTTTAATTAGTTGTTAATCATGATTAGCGCATTAAGCGCGCGGTTATGCTTAACTGTTGGCCAGCGGTTTCGTGGTAGTGATCACATGGGAGGGGACTGGATCCCTCCTTGCCCCAACCACCAATGGTTTAAACGTTAAGTAAAACTTGTGACTGTAGTAGGCTAAGAACCATCAGCACGGTGTAGTGGTAAGGCATTGGCTTTGTATGGGCGAGGTCGCGGGTTCGACTCCACCGACCTGCCATAAAAAATTTCTATAGCGCCCCGATGATGCCCGGCCTTTGAGGAGGGACACGTGGTGCCCTTTAGGCTTGCCACATGTCTCCTCTTCATTGGTCCATCCTTCAACCAAAACTTTTAATGCCAACTCACCACACTGCAGACCAACCAAATTGCACCACATGGTGAGACCCCATTAGTCATTGACCAACCCTTTAACCTACCCAGTCACTTGCCACGTCAGTAGTATGGACTGCTAACTATGCAGTGACTGTACTTTTTTTTCAAAATCCCTCTGTTTGGTAAAGTGCACAGAACACAATATCTTCCTCATACGAACTTTGTTTTGAGTGAAACGAGTTGTGTTGGGATCGTATCGCTGAGACAAACGTGGTCGTTTAGGTTTTGAGTAATTCTGAGCACTTTGATTTTTGAGCTAAATATTGATCACCTGATCATTCCTCCCCACTGGAAGCCTTTTGGACCCTAAAAAGATACTATCAATTGTTCAATAGGTGAGGGTACAACTCCCTCACCTTCTCGATCTGCATCCATTTGGCCTTAGAAGGATTTTGTCCCTTGAGTCCCACCAAAGGTATTTGACATCCCTCTCTTTGAAGTTTTGGTTCTTTTGTCAAGTATGAGATCTTGTTGTAGTTCATCAAGATATTCTGGCGATAAATCATCTATTATGGCAGCTAAACATGCTCTCCTTGATCATCAATTAAAGGAGGCTCAAACAATCTAAAATTCTCAACATTAACAACAGATTATATTTGCATATGAGGAGGAAAATCTAGCTTAAATGCATTGTTACCAATCTTTTCTGAAATTTTAAAAGGACCATCACATATTGGATTTAGCTTTTTACCTTCCCCTTGAAGTCTCTCTTTGCTAATATATAACCAAACTTTGTCTCCAACTTGAAATTTATGATCGACACGGT
The DNA here is from genome assembly GCA_031772625.1 of Pinus tabuliformis. NCBI lineage: Eukaryota > Viridiplantae > Streptophyta > Pinopsida > Pinales > Pinaceae > Pinus > Pinus tabuliformis. Next base: position 726,060,516 of record CM062818.1, on the reverse strand, counting down.
GTTTAGCCTTGCCTTGTAGTTTCTTTAACTCTTTTCAAGCTTTTCTTGCACTTTGTGATGTATCAACTGAATTTGCTCAATGAACTTCATTGCCTTATCGATGTCGTTATGACCATAGATGGTGACATATTTATTAAAGATGAATTCCAATGGAAATCTTGGCAAGTACTCAAAACATGCCTCAAATGGCGATGTGTTTGTGGAAGAATGCTTTGCCCTGTTGTATGCATGTTGTATGTAATGCAACTATTCATCCCACAACTTGGGATGTTTGTTGCAATATCCTCTAAGAAAATGAATGATTGTCCTGTTGACCACCTCGGTTTTTCCATGCATTTGCGGATGAAAGGTTGTACTCTTCTTCAACTTAGTGTCCATCATGTCCCACAAATTTGACCAAAAATTCCCAACAAATCGAGAATCTCGATCACTTACAATGGAAGTAGGAAGACCAAAATGAACCCAAATATTTTGAAAGAAAAGATGAGATGTTTGTTCAGCTGTAATTTTCTTTTTACATGACATTAGAATACACATAGTGTTGAACCTGTCTACAACTACATACAAGTAATCATGAGCTTTCCTTGACAATGGAAGACCTCCTACAAAATCCATTGAGATACTCTCCCATGGACGTGAAGGTACCGAAAGTGGAGTGTAAAATCCTAGTTTCCTATTGCTAGGCTTACTTATTGCACACAAATAACATCCTCTAATGAAATGAGATACATTATCAAACATGTGTAGCCAATAACAATACCTTTGGAGATCCACTACTATCTTTCCTACACCAAAGTGTCCAGCAATCAATGAAGTGTGTGCCTCCCTTATGATACTGTTTATTTCTCCTTGTGGAATACATAACTTTCCCAAGTGATACAACAAACTATTATGTACATGGTAATCTAACTCTTCAATTTGGTTTCCTTGCCTCAAGCTTGCATACACATCTTGAAATTCAATATCATATGCATATTGCTCAATGTAACTTTCATGTAAAACAGAATTGTGCTTGAGTATAATAGATGAATTTACAATAGGCCTAGAAATAATATCAACTACCTTATTGTAGATTCTCTTTTTGTATTTGATAACCAAATGAAACTATTGTAGAAACCCCATCCATCTGAAGTGTCATGATTGCTGCAACTTCGGTTGTGTCTGTAAGTACTGCAATGGTTGATGATCGGTATGGATAATGGTCTCCTTCCCCATCAAGTAGTGATTCCATTTTTTAACACTTTGTACAACTGCGTAAAGTTATTTGCCATAAGTGGGATAGTTAGTCACAGCACCATTAAAAATTTCAAAATGAAATGAAATGGGCTTACCATGCTGCATAAGAACTGCTCCCATGGCATAATCACTAGCATCTGTTTGAATCTCAAATGGTTGTCTAAGATCCGGAAGGGCCAATACCGGTGCTAAAATGATCTTTTGTTTTAAAGCATCAAATGTTTTTTTTTGTACATCTCCCCAATGGAATACTTTCTTGACACTAGTCAATGCATGTAGTGGCGCTGCAATGGAAGAAAAAATAGCAATAACTTTCCTCCAATATTGTGTTGCCCCTAGAAATCTTCTTACCTCTGTAACTGTATTGGGCTTGGGCCAATTCAAAATGACCTCAAACTTAGAGGGGTCAATCTTCATCTCACCTCCTCCAACAATGTGTCCCAAATACACTAAATAAGTCTTGCCAAATTCACACTTTGACATCTTTAAAAACAACTATTATTTTCTCAAGACATTAAGTACTTTGTTCACATGAATGACATATTCATCTCTAGATTTGATGAATATGATAATATCATCTAAGTAAACAATGACAAAATCATCTAGAAATGGTCTCAATACATCATTCATAACTCTCATGAAAGTAGTTGGAGCATTTGTAAGACCGAAAGGCATAACAAGCCACTCAAACAATCCTTGTTTAGTTTTAAATGTGGTTTTCCAAATGTCCCCTTCAGCTATTCTAACTTGATGATAACCACTTCGTAAGTCTAACTTAGTGAAATACTTTTCATACCTCAATTGATCAAGAAAATAATCAATGCTTGGGAGTGGATAATAATTCTTTATCGTTATTTTATTCAGTGCATGGAAATCCACACACATGCACCAAGTCCCATCCTTCATTGGCACCGAAACAATGGCTGAACCACATGGTGAAGTAGATGGGCGTATGATACCTTTATTTAGCAATTATTGAATTTTCGTCTTGATTTCTATGCTCTCCATGATCGACACGTGATACATGCCAATGTTTGGAAGTGGAACATCCTATTGCAACTATATCTCATGCTGAATTCCCCTCTTGGGAGGTAACCCCTTTAGTTCCTGAAACATTTCGCCATTCTTTCTTACCACATCAAACAATTCAGATTTTAACTTATCATCACAACCTTCAAAAGATTCATAATAAATATCATTATTTTTCTTGATCATGAGAAGCACAAAATTTTTACTTGCATTTACTAGTCTCTTCATCTACCCTGCATTAACCAAAGAAATGTTTAACTTTTTTCGATGGTCTCTCACAATATACTCCACTCCATCCTTGAGCAATAGATATTTGTTCTCATGGTGATAAAATACTTCTTTCCTATCATACAAATATGGGATCCCCAAAATAATTCCTGAGATTTCAAGTGGAACTACATCTAACTCAACTTCACCAATGAATTTTTTAGTAATGGCAAACTTGAACAAGCATTTCCTTGTAACCTGTAAATTTTTCATTATTGATTATCCAACCCAAGGGATATAGCTTATGATGAGGTATTGTTTCAAGGTTGAGTTTTTTGACCAAGTCTTCTGAAATTAAGTTCGATTGTGACCTACTACCAAATAATGCATCAATCTTTGTATGATTTGAAATTAACCTTACATGGAACAATTCTATCCTTGATTCTTCATTTGGAGTGTTGTTGTGGCTATGTGAGGAACTAGTGTTTGTTATAGCTTCTTTTCCTTTTGTGACCATGGCTGAAATCTTGGTCTCATCACCAGAATCGGATCCAAGATCATGTTGTGTGGTAGTGGTCGTCTTTTCTTTCCCCTTATTGTTTGGTTTCTTAGGCCTTAGTTCGGGATGTAGTTTCCAATAGTGGGTGTCATCATGCCCCACTTTGGAACAATGTTTGCATATAGTTTTATCCCCTTCTTTCTTCACACTTGGATTCTTCTTTCCTTTCCATTTTCTACCCTTCTCTTTCTCCTTACCCTTGAATGGCTTCTTCTTACTACCCTCTTCCTGAATGTTCGTTCCTCTTGCTTCAAGGTGCGTAGCTTACACACGTACCTCATCTAAATTGTTTGGATTGAACATAAGGATTGTGTGTTTTAAGTATGAAAGTAAACCCCCAATATATTTCAAGAGAGTATCTTGGGAATTCAAGTTTACTCCTAACAACAAAGCCCTTTTCCTAAACTCCTGGGTATAGTCTTGAACTATTTGGCCCTTGAGTTGCCTAAAATTTTGCCAACTCATAATGGATTTTTTCATATAGGCTAAAGGATAAAACTGTCTTTTAATTGAAGAAACAAATTCAACCCAAGAAATGGATATCTTACCACGAATTCGCATTTCCTCTTGAGTCTTTTCTTCCCACCAAACTAGTGCTACTCCTTCTAGCCTCAATGAAGCCAATTGGATATTTATGTCATCTTCTTGAAGGTTCTAAATTCTGCAATAAACGTCCAATTGTCGAATCCAATTGTCTAACTTTTCTACATTTACCTCACCATTGTACATGGGAAGTTAAAACCTAATGTCCAATTTGAGTAAGGGAGTTTTTTCTTTTGGGGTTTTTGAGTGAGTATGAACAGTTTTTGTGGTGGAAGTGGAAGATGATGTTGTTTGTTACGATGAGGATGATGAATAACATGATGAATATGGTGGATATGGATGAGGCTTTCCTCCATTACCCTTTGAATCCTTCTTTTCATATTTTTTATCTTTTGAGCTTCCCTCTCCATGTGGGGACTTAGAACTCTCTCCAGCCATTCTAGTATTCCTCTCTTCATATAGGACTCTAACCATATTAATTCAATCATAGAAATATTTCTTGAATTCTTCCTCTTCTGAAATACCTTCAATCTCTCCTGCTCCAGACATGATGGCTTTGGATTCAAGCTCAGCTTCTAGTACTGCTTGTACCTCCTCAATCTCAACTGGAGGTAAAACCTGAGGTGCTTCAAGTACAACTAGGATTGAAACTTTGGGTGGAGATTGTGGCCTTGTGGCTCTCCTTCTTCTGGGCATTACCTCAGGATTTGCAACCAATAGTTTCCCTTCTCCTCTCTGCAACTTTAACCTTGTAAGCATCACAAATTTGCAACCATTAAAACCCTACTTGCACAAAACTCAAGAAATCAAGCAAATAAACTTTGCTCTGATACCAACTTGATCTGTTGTTGAATGTTAGTTTTTTTGTGCTAATTTCAACTTCAGAATTAAAAACAATTGCTCATCATTTTCTATATGTACTTAGGTTTCCTTTATGGTGTTTATGAATGTAACAAGTAAATTTTGTCAAGTTTTATGTCAAATTCATGAGAAAAATAGCATGTAAATAAAGTGTTGAACAGCAGCAAACAAATATACAGCAAACCATCAAAATGAACACTTAACACAATGTTTTGATGAAGGAGTTCACCCCTCCTGGGCTACATCTCCTTGGTCCAGCTTCCATGGCTTGGGCCTATGTATTAGATAAAAATGGAAAAAAGTGTTGTTTACAATGCTCTATTGCTCCTGAAACCTACTTCAATGTGCTCAGAACATCAAAATCATCTAGGAATGACTTTTTCTGATCCCAATTTGGTCGAAAATTGCAAAAGTTATGGAAAAACTAGTTTCCCCTAGGAAAACTCCACTAAAACTGGAGAACTCCAGTTAATCCCGCCAAAAATGGAGGAATTCCTAAATTTATCATATCCAACCAAATCCCACCAACTTAACTTTTCACTAATTAAATGATAAGCATTGTTTAATTAATTGTTAAACATGATTAGCACATTAAGCGTGTGGTTATACTTAACTGTTGGTCGATGGTTTCGTGGTAGTGGTCACATGGCAGGGGGTTGGCCCACGGGGCTAGCTCCCTCCTTCCCCCAACCACCAATGGTTTAAACGTTTAATATAAATTGTGACCGTAGTAGGTTAAGAACCATCAACGCGGTGTACTGGTAAGGCGTTGGCTTTGTATGGGTGAGGTCGTGGGTTTGACTCTGCCGACCTACCATAAAAATTTTCCTATAGTGCGTCGATGATGCTCGGCCTTTGGGGAGGGACACGTGGCAGCCTCTAGGCTTGCCACATGTCTACTCTTCATTGGTCCATCCTCCAACCAATCAATTAACGCCAACTCACCACACTACAAACCAACCATATTGCACCACTTGGTGAGACCCCATTAGTTGTTAACCAACCCTTTAACATGTGCAATCACTTGCCACATCAGCAGTATTGACTGCTGATTGTGTAGTGATTGTACTTTTGTTTTGCAAAAATTCTCTTTTTGGCAAAGTGGACAGAACGCAATATCTTCCTCATATGATCTCTGCTTTGAGTGAAACAAGTTGCGTTGGGATCGAATCGCCGAGATGGACGCAGTCGTTCAAGTTTTAAGTGATTCTTAGCACTTTGATTTTTGAGCTAAATACTGATCACCGGATCACTAAGTGTCATCACAAAGTTATATGTACCTTTCCACATCATTTGTGGATGTAATTATTTTATTTTCAAAAATGAGAAAATGTAAAATGTGTGGAAGACCAAGGGCCCACATGGAATGTGAAAAGTCACTAGAAAGATATGGAGTCATTAGCAGTTCAAAGGTGATATAGGAATTTGAAAAGTCATACTAGAAGCTCAAGAGTCATGAGGGAGGTCAAGAGTCACATGGGAGGTGGAGAGTCATCTCATTTGCTATAAATATACCCTCATAACTCAAGAAAAGTGCTTGGGACATTGGATTTCGGACTTTTCACCTTGGATTCTCTAGTTTGGCATAGGAGAGAAGATATTTCTTTGGAGGAGCAAGTGGTTACTTAATGTTCCACTATTCGGTCTAGTGTGGTAGCATTGTAATTGTATGTCTTGGGACTTTCATTTAATACATGAATCTCTCAGAACCGATGCATTTTCATGCATATGTCATGAATGATTGTGAGACCATTCTTTCATTGTTTGTGGTGTATGTTTGTGTTAACACATACTAATGAAAATGGAATGATTTGTTGGCTTTAGTATGCATCTTATTCAATGTGCATTGTTACTTGCTTTTATTATCGTTTTTATCTTGTGAACTACTTTGCAGGTTAACTAACGATTCCTTTCATGCTCTTGTGCCTCTTTTAGGATAGTACTATTACTTGTCTTCTAGAGGCTCACTCTCTCTTTTCCCTACCATGAAAGTACCTTATATGCATTGCAATTGTATGCCTCACAGTGTCAACTCGCTTGTTTCAAAGATTATTTGCGTAATACCTTATGTTGATAATTGCAACCAAGGAAAATTCATAAGGATAATGGCAACCAACCTTATTTCTTGGTTGGGGCTCCTAATTCAAACAGTGTGAGGTCTATTTGGGACTTAATATTTGGGATACCCCCTTGGTCGATGGATTTCCAGCACTGTCAACACACCCTGAACTAGATTCCAGAGGTTGAGGGATCTTTTGCTCAAGACATAAAAGTAACCATCAACTAGACTAGGGACTCCAAAGAACCATCCATCTCCACCCACCAACTGAATTGAAAATCAACACCATGCATAGGGATTCCATAGGCTAATGGTCTCCACCCATTCAAAACACACACACTGTGGTTCCACCCAAAAACCAGGGATTCCAGAACTCATAGTAAAATAAAAAGAAACAAGGAAACATTCAAAAATCCTCCAGGAATTTTCCAGGACCAATTCCTCCACCCCAACCCATTTGGATTTCCTAAGAAACACCATCTCCACCCTCCAAGAAAACAAGGACTCGAGAGGTAATTAGTTCCACACCTGGGATCTCTTCCTTCTCCCTTGCCATCCAAAAGAACTCCTTCCTCTTTGTTGTTCCATCTCTCTTGGAATTCAAATTTTCTCTAGGAAAAAATCCCCTACCATGTTTCTCCAATGGCTTATTATTATTATTTTTAGGTGTCACTTTGTATTCCTCTTGTGTTTCTCATCATTTTCTTAATTAGATTTTATGCATAGTAATATTATTTTCCAATAATAATCACCCCAACCCTTTGGAATTTGTGTCCCATTACTCATCCCATTTTATTTTATCATAATTTTTACATTGCATACATAAATGTAACTACTTGGGGTTGTCACAACCCCCCCCCCCTTGGGAGAACACCATCATCGATGTTCAATGACACATATACAACCACAAATGACACACTTGAAAATAGTCATATTGTTTCATGGAGATTTATATACCCAACCCTTTATAGTATTTACAATATTCCATGCATTTTCTTCAACTAGTAAACAAAAGATATCATAAAAATCAAGTTATAATTCAACCATTTTTCAATGGTCATCTTTGTAGTCCTTGTATGCCTTAGATGAGTTCAATCTGACTTGGATTTTCTTTCCTCCAATGTCCATCACTACAATCCTTGCGCTCCTTGTTCTCTAAGTGAAAAATTATTGGCTCATTATTTCCGAACACACTCCCAATGTGCTTCCGATTCCATCCAGCAATGTTTATGACCAAAAAAAAATATTCCTCGACCTTCCCTTATCTGCTTCCCAGTCCCTCAGGAAATCTGGTCATTCTATGCAATCACTCACCTTCCAAGTTCAGGCATCACCTTCTCTGCTTCCCAGTCCCTCAGGCAATCCATTCCTTGGCAAGGTTTCCTCACATCGAAATGTTTCAAAACCAAGGCATGCCCTTGCCTCAAAAATATCATACCGGTCACAACATGCTTCGTAGAAATTAATGGACACTATTAGTATCCAATGTCCCACAATGGCCTTGTTCCTAAAGTATTTTACTAGCATACAGTTGCATGCTCCAATTCATTTTTTTGTTGTTACTTACACTCTTGCAACCAGCTCCAACCACCCATACCGAGAAATTTCCATGCTTTCCCGCATAAAACACATAATTTCAATTAGACTCGCCAAAATAAATTGTAATAAATTCAAATCATACCTCATTGGCAGTTCATCCATGAGATGACATTTGCAATTCTATTTGATTATTGTCACAATAAGTCAAATTATATCCTTGATCAAATCATCGTGTATAAAAATATCACATTCATTCAGCTCAAATGCAAACCATCATAAATGATTCAAAATCCTAGATTATGTTCATAATTTTGAAATTTAAAAATGAATAAAATATTGATACTTATCTTCAAATTTCTATTTGTTTCTTCCTTTATACACATTGGACTCGTGGTTCAACCAGTAAGCATCAAGTGGAATTTTATCTTTCCATACACACATTAGATCGGTTCTTAAACCTGATAATCACCCAATGCCTTTTCTTCTCTTTGACCACATACATACACTAGCTTGGTTGCCAAACCAGAAAGCATCTAGTGTCTTCTCTTCTCTTCCATATGCAAGATCGATTGCCCAAAGCAACAAAGGAATCCAGAGGCTCACCTCCACCCTCAAACACCAATGTAATCCAAAGGCTCCCCTCCACCTCAAACACCAAGGGGAATCTAGAGGCTCACCTCCACCCTCAAACACCAAGGGAATCCAGAGGCTTACCTCCACACTGTGATGATTATATGTGTGTGTGTGAGAGAGAGAGGCCATTCGCTACCTCGCGAGTATGGGCACTACCAAACCAGGTAGTCTTCTATCGACAAGAATATTATTATTGGGAATCCAAAGGCTCACCCGCCACCACCTGACACACCACATAGCACAAGGGCCTAGAAAAAAACACGTTAGCACACATAATGTAACATAACATATAGCACATTACACAAACATATAACACAGTTTCACATATACATAATGTATGCACCTATACACCTGACTCGACACATCGTAACATAATATTGAGAGACCACACTATATTTATCCATGCGAACTAGGCCATACTACCTCTAATGTCTTTACCACGCTTCACTACATGCATCCACAATCCAAATCCAGGATTTGTGGTGTTTTTAATCATTCATGCTTGTCCCAACATGTCGCAGATCACACTGGTTCCATTTTGTTGATATATCCTTTAGCATTCCCTATTCATAATATAAACATGAACATAATATTAGAATCATATTTACATGATATTAAAATCATATATGTACCAAAGCTAATTTTCCCACTTGATTCCCCATGAAACTAGGAACATTTTTATGTCATTTACGTTTGTATAAAATAAATCAAAACAATCATTCTTCCACAAGACTGACTCCTAAAAACCCTGTCAGAATTTGGCATTTTCATATATATATATATATATATTAGCATGAGCATGTATACAACATTACACGTGTCCATAAATTCAAGGTTAAGAAAATTTTATGTATCCGTGCAAAGCGTGCACAACATTGAGAACAATAGTTCCCAACTTAGCCAAGGAATTTGATACTTCAAACCTATTTACTTTATCTTTTCTTGTTACCTTTTTTCATGGTTGACCTGCCACTTTCCATTTATCCCTATGGACTCAACCAGCCCAACTGGTTGTCATATTTTTTTTCTTTCCTCTCTTCGGATGCCCTTTACGTTGGGATTTTATTCAGGTATTACATTTCTTATTGGGTTCCACTCAGGTCTTCCCAAGCTCCATTAGTTTTCATATTTCCCCAAAAAAATCCCAAGACCATCAAAACATAGAAGGCAAGAACAATAAGAAAAATCAAGAAAACATAGAAATCCAAACAACAATACATTACCATAAACAAAGTGGCATGGTCGTGCACCAATCACAGTAAAAATTGTAAATCAATCACAAAAAAATTGTGAAACACCAAATGCAAAAAAAAATCAACATACACATTAACTCAATCCCCATGATTGCCCGGTGCTTCCAAGGGTTCATAAATAAAATCTCAGCTCAAGCCTTCTTCAATATTTTATGGCAGACTCTTTTGCCTTGTGATTCCCCGCATCTTGCTACCATATACACATAATTGTCAATGCATTAATAAATATAGAAATATACCCGTTTCTTTTCCCTGTTGTACCAAGCATGTTTCCATGCAACTGAACACATATCTCAATTTACATATTAGCCACATGTCTCAAAATCCATGACATAAATAAGCATATTTTATCTCAACATAAATTTTCAGAAACCAAAATTGCTACATGCACATGCACATATCATCTCTCAAAGGATTTCAATTCCCTTGACGAATTCAACTATAATTGGAAACCAACTATTATGCCCAAACCAACATCATTGATTTTATTTAGCCTTTTTATTAAGACCAAACAACCATTTAAATTCAGCCTTTATACCAAGGCTTTTAATCAAGGCATCTGTGATCTTAAAGGAATTAATTAGAGACAACTTATCATACCATCATTAAATCATAACTTTATTCATGCCTTTACAAGATTAGAACTCAACCTCTTACGTCAAATATCAACCTTAAGTTAACAACCTGTCAAATTCAATGGTATTACAGATACTCATGTTTAATCATCAACATGTTCATGAATATAGCACATATCCACATAATGTCAGATAAAATCAAGGTTAAGAAAACCTCCTATATTCATTCAAAGCACTCATTCATTTGGAATTGCAGTTTCCAAACATAGCCAAAGGAATTCTCACCCAATTCCTTTCTTTTACCTCTTTACCTTGCCACAATTGAGTATGTTCATGTGTTATCACACTCACCTAGTTGTTAATTATATCAAAATAAACAAATCAATTGTTACCTTTCCATGTTAATACCAAGCATGGTGCTCTACAACTATTCACACAAGTTAGTTACATGTTCCAAATATCAAGACATCATGTGTATTAATTTCAAATCAACCTTTTACCAGTGACCAACAACCATGACCTAGTCTACAATTAACTCATAGTCATTATCCATAGTGTTATAACTAGAACCCACTTGCACTCATGTTCATATTAGAACTTTGTCACAATATGCATATCAACAAGTGTAGGTGTCACTTGTTCCATTATTTCATCAGCACCATATTTTCCATAGCATTGGTTCAAGGCTACATGTAATATTCTCATTAGTTTCCCAATCGTGTTGTCATCCTACTCATTGTTACCCGCTCATAAGCACTCTTAGTCATCTGAATCATGTTATGACAACAAACTAAGAATCTTTATGCAAACATATCCATTACTGTATGCACTTAGCATTGCATCTAGTATATCATTATTTAATATCTATTTGATGAATATGCATCTCTAAACTAATCTAGCATTTTACTATGCATATGCTATTATTCATCAACTTATAACAAGTTATTAAAACATCAAATAAAATTATAAACTAGCAGGAGTTAAGTTGAGAGATTCCCCCTTATAATTTTGACAGCATCATTTAGTTATGAACTTTTACAATCCATATCAGGTTGCTATAAGGAATATAATTAACATTCAACATGTTTATCTTGCTGCATCAACTCAAATAACTTCTTTAAATAACATCAGTATATTCATATATATAGCAAAATACTTTCGAGGTGGAGATGAAGACTGCGGCGCGCACTGAGGCAAGCCGCGAGGGTTTCGGTTAGGACAGATCGCAACCCTAGTCCGGTTTTTTTTCCTGCAGACACCTACGTTTATTCCCGAACCGGGCCCGACTTTTCAGGGCCATCTGTCGCGGTCACTGTCAGCTATGGAGACGGTTAATGAAGTCATGGATACAGAGGAGGCTCTCGACTTCTCCGAGGACCTTCAACCGTCGCAGATTTTCCCTGAACACCCCGTTTTCGCTCCGCGGTCTGAGGCTCCGGTTACCTCCTTCTCTGGGTCGCTCTCCTTCCCATCGGTCTCCATCCCGATTCCTCCCCCTGTTGGTACCCCCGAAGGCACTGTCACCACTGCCTCATCAGATCTGGATCTCCCCCCACTATCGCCGGGCACTCTCCGTTTTTTATCCTCCGTGATTCCCCCATCGCCGCCTTTCGAATCGCGCCCCCCCTCCACTTCGATCCCGGTGCCGCCCCCCTCTTCTCAGGCTCAGCCATCCGCTGCGGGTATATCCGCCCTTCTGAGCTCTCCTTCTGGATGCTTTGAAACCCCAGCGGTGAAAGTCGGCACCTCTAGGGATCCGCCGGATAGTCTCCCGGATCCTCTGCTTAATCACCCTTCTGCGCCTAGATCGGGGAAAAAGAGAACCAAATGTGTTAAATCTACATCGAAGGACATTGCTATTTGGTTTAGTGAAGCTACTACTATCTCGGAGACCGCAGCCATGGCAAATACTATTTTGGTGGGACACGTTCGGGGCCGTGCCTACTCTGCTACCAGGTTAACCCAATGGGTCAAAGAAATTTGGGGTGGGATCTTAATGGAACTTCCGGAAGTTCAGGTGCTCTCTCGTGGCTGGTTCTCGCTACATTTCGCAAAGGAAAATTACACGGACCTGGTTCTTGCAAAGTTTTGGCATATTGAGATGGCGCCTGTATTGCTAAAGCGCTGGAGCCCTCTGTTTGACCCAGAGAGAGAACAATTGGGCGCGGGACCTCTTTGGGTTCGGCTGCCAGGTTTACCCCTGCAATACTGGAATGAAGAGACCTTTATCCGCATTGGCAACACTCTGGGAACCTATCTCGACCACGACCGCACATTCGTAGAATCCAGGAACCGAGCCCTAGCTCGGATCCTAGTGCACTTGGACACCAGGGATGGTCTGGAAGAAAAGATCACTTTACATTGGGGGAGATATACTCGCATCCAGATCCTTGATTATGAAGGTGTGCCCTTCAGATGCCGCCGTTGTCACCGGGTTGGGCACGTATTCAAGGACTGCCCGCTCAATCAGAGATGTGCTGGTACAACTGAGGCCACCATTCCCACCCCGAGGACTGCTTCACCGGCTTCTCAACCAATTCCTCCGGCGAACACCACTATTGTATCTGCTGCACCGGCCCAGGGTATCTCAATTGGGCGTCCTTCTGCTCCTGTTACCAGATCAAAGTCGGCAACTTCCACCGCACCAGAGGGACTCCCGGGTAACTCTCTATCTCCTCCATTGTCATTTTTCTCATCATTGACATTATCTGCACCATCTTTATTAGCTGTTGTTTGTTTTATGCCACAATCCTTTGCTGTTGCCCCTGTCATCACATCCACGCTCCCCCCCTCATCTCCTTCATCATCCCTCTCTTCGCCCAGGGGCACTAGCCACCCTTACTTCCTGCGATCTCGACAACAAGCTCAGGGTACACACACCACTCATACGGGTTTGGGGATTATCACACCGGGGTCATCCTCTCTACCCACCCGAGGGAGGAAATCTGATCTTACCAAGGCAATTCGGAGAGTTGGGGCAGAGGTTACCACTGGAAGGCAATCCACCATAGATGGGGTACTTAGAGCGAAGAACACCCTGGGGCTTTTTCCCCCATGAAGTGCCTCTCTTTTAACTGCAGAGGCTTGGCTAGTGCCTCAAAGAAACTAGCCCTCAAGAGGATGTATGAATCCTCTCCTGTAGACATTATGCTGCTACAAGAAACCCTCAGGCCTGCAGATTCCATCACAGCAGCACTATCTTCTATCCTTCCTGGTTGGCAGTTTACAGCTTTGGATGCTTCTGGTCGATCAGGTGGTTTAGCTATTGGTTTCAATCCTGCCTCCATCAAAGCACAAGGTACCCGGGGTGGACCTGGTTTCTTGGGGGTTGATCTTTTCTCAGCGGATTTGGGGACCTCCCTTAGGATCATCAATATATATGGGCCATGCCAGCAGCGTGAATCTTTCTGGAATAACCTCATGAGGTTATCTATCCTTTCTGTTGACCACCTGATTATTGGGGGGGATCTAAATTTCTCCCTTGGATATGGGGAATCTTGGGGAGCCTCGGCTCAAATTGATCCCTTAACTGCATTCATGACAGACCTATTGGACAGGCATGATTTGAGTGATGTTCCCATGATCAAGCCTCTGCCCACCTGGAGGAACAGAAGGATAGGAGATGCTGCCCTAGCTCGCAGACTTGATCGTTTCCTGATGAAAGGGCCATTACTTCAAAGACTACACCACTTCAGGCAATGGGTAAGGAATGGGGGTATATCTTATCACCTACCCATCTATTTAGAAATAAATGGTCCAAATCAAAAGCCAAAGGCACCTTTTAAATTCAATCATGGGTGGCTACAGGACCCTGCGTATATCAAACTTGTATCAGATTTCTGGCCCACACATCCGATAGACCGAGCTGACTCTCTGGCTAAGGGTTTTTGTGCGAACCTTTTACAGCTCAAGGAGCTATCAATCGAATGGGCTAGGAACAAACACAAGCAGGAGGTCTCTGATATTATCCATATAGAAGAGGAACTCTCCACTCTCACTGATGAAAGAGGGCTTGGATTTATATCGGCGACTGACAAGGCACATCTGGTGGAGCTTGAGAATCAGAAGCAAAAAATCCTTAAGGAGAGGGAAGAATCTACTCGTCTTCGCAGTAGAGCAATCTGGCTTAAGGCTGGGGATGACAATTCTCACTTCTTTCATAATTATGCAAAAGGCAGGAGAGTCAGTAACACCATCTGGAATCTTCCTATGCCAGAGGGTGGTGTGGCAGACACCTTCAATAAACTATCATAGTTGGGAACTGCTCATTTCAGGAATCTCTACAAATAGCCCCCGGGCTCCAACCTTGCAGATATCATCAACATTGCTGGACATTTTCCCCGGTTTGTCAATGCTGAGGAAGTTGAAAGTCTTTTTGATCCTGTATCCTCGGAGGAGCTCGAAGCCACTATCAAGTGGTTCAAAAAGGAGCGCAGTCCTGGTCCGGATGGATGGACCATTGAGTTCTACATAGCTTTCTATGAGATGATCAAGATGGATCTCCTTCGGGTGGTAGAGGAGTGCAGAGTGTCGGGCTCCATGTATAATGCCATCAACTCCACCTTCATAGCCCTGATTCCTAAGACAGACTCTCCCTCCTCATTTGATGAGTACCGCCCCATCTCCCTCTGCAATGTCCTATATAAGATTATCTCTAAAATCATTGCAAACCGCATGCGCCCCATCCTTTCCCGACATATTGCTCCTCAACAATTTGCCTTCTTGGAGAATCGTCAGATACATGAAGCCATTGGGGTAGCACAGGAAGCTTTCCATTCCATCTGGACAAAACAGCAAAAAGCTATCATCCTAAAAATTAATCTGGCAAAAGCTTTCGATAGGTTCAGCTGGTTATACATCAAAATGCTCCTCATTCACTTGGGTTTTCCTCATCCGTTCATTACTTAGATTATGGCTTGTATCTCCACCCCATCCTTCAGTGTGCTGATTAATGGGTCGGCCACTCCCTTCTTCCACTCTGAACGAGGCCTTCGTCAAGGATGTCCCCTATCTCCTCTCCTTTTCCGTATTGTCATGGACAGTCTCAGCCGCCTCATAGAATCTGCCAAGTGGAATGGAGACTTCAGCGGCCTCAAAATATCTGATGATTGGTTCCTCACACATCTACTTTTCGTGGATGATGTCATGATCTTTTTAAATGGTAGTATCTGGGACTCGCATACATTCTCAAAGGTCATCACACTCTTTTCATCTGCCACTGGGATGCTGGCAAACCACTCAAAATCATCTATCATCCTTGCCAGAACTTCAGTAAATGAATCTCATCTGGCTCGTCAGCTATTTCCATATGGCATTCACCCCCTTGATCAGGGACTAAAGTATTTGGGATTTTGGATCAAACCTATCAGTCCCAAAATAGCGGATTGGATCTGGCTAGTTGCCAAGCTGGAAAAGAGGCTAAACATTTGGAGTCATCACTATCTCTCTCGAGTAGGAAGGCTGGTCCTGATAAAGGCGGTTTTAGAAGCTACTCCGGTCTTCTGGATGGCCTTGGCATGGATCTCTCGCAGCATTCTATCCAGATTACAGCAAACATGCAATAGATATCTATGGAATGGGGCAACTGAGAAGCGCATATTTGCATGGATCGGATGGAAAAGGATCGCCATTCCCAAGAAATGGGGAGGATGGGGACTCAAGGATCTCCCATCATTTGCTCTGGCATTGGCTGCTAAGATGGGATGGACTCTTATCACTGGAGAAAATCTGTGGACCCACATGGTATACCATAAATACATATGGCCACTTCAGATCATGGATCGGATTCGTCTCCCCTCTTGGCCTAAATCGGGGATCTCCTCCGTCTGGAAAGCACTTTTACATGCTATTCCTCTTATCCGGGATAATTTGACTTGGAGGATCAATGATGGCACACAGGTCAGGGTTGGACTGGATCCCTGGAATGATAGTGGGGGAAGACACATACTCCCGGAAGCGCTCATACAACACCTACACACTCAAGGGATCTCTTACATTGCTGACATTGCAGACCTGCAAAATTCCACTATTTTTGAACAGTGTTGGAAATCTGCGGAACAAATAAACATTCCACCACAGTGGCACCATAACTGGAGAACATACACTACTGCTCTTTCAGAAGCTCACATCAGAATCAAACAGGGTCCGGATGAGCTCATTTGGTACCCATCCAAGCATGGTTCCTATACTCCAAAAGATGGATACCTCTCTCTTATCTCTCACAAGATTCCAGATCACATCTCCTTTTGGTGGAATTCCATCTGGAAGCTCACGGCCCCTCCTAGACAAAAGTTATTCTTCTGGTGCATTATGAAAGGTATTGTACCCACGGGTGAATATCTCATGCGCCGTGTTGTACATGGGCCTTCCTGGTGCATCATTTGTAAACAGGCAGCTGAAACCAGCGTACATCTCTTCCTTAGCTGCCCTATCCTGATGCACATTTGGCAATCCATATCCACGAACATTCAATTCACGGGAAGATGGGAGGGTGCGGATATAAACCTCGTATGGGAACTCTGGTACAACCAGCACCGCAACTCAAAACTACAGAGCCTGCCAATCATCATCTGCTGGTACTACTGGCTTGCCCGAAACTGTTTGACGTTTGAAGACAAAGTAATAATCTGGCCTCATCTCACTGCTAAGATTATTGCTGCTTACAACGAAACCCCCGATCCTGTGCAGCCTAAGGCCCGTCGACCGCATGATCCGCCCCATATTGATCAAAACCAGCCATGGGCTTTTTTCGATGGAGCCGCCCAGCAACAAGGCTGTGGGGGTGGTTTTCTATAAAAATGCACAGCATATCTACAAAGCTAAGCTTGGTCTTGGGGCTGGTTCAAATAATTTTGCTGAGCTCATCACTTTACGCCACCTTCTACATTTTGCATTGAATCATGACTGCTTGCATCTGAATATATATGGAGACTCAAAGATAATCATTGATTGGTTCAACAATATCACCACATGTCATACACACTCACTCAGCAGTATATTGGATGAAATATATAATTTGAAGGCTCAATTTACTGACATATCATGCCATCACATTTACAGGGAACATAACAACTGTGCCGACCAACTTTCCAAGGAGGCCACGGCACTTCCCAGAGGAGAGTGGATGATACATGAGCAGCGGGGTGACAATGCATATCAGTACTACCACCGCCCATACATAGACGCACAGTATCACAGGGCAGAAAGCCCATGAATCACATGGTTTTTTGATCAAATTTTATTTTTGAACTGATTGTATATAGCTGATAAGGAACTCTACTGATAGCCCTGTGTGGCAACATATATATGACTACACAAAACATCCTAGAGATGTAATTTTTTCTCTTTTTGAAAATGTACTGCAAGCTAATGATACTACTATTGAGAAAATACGCAGCATATGCTATCCGCATCTACAACATGTAATTTTTTCCAACTAATGAAAAGATTACGATTTTTCCAGGGGAAAAAAATAGCAAAATACTTTCACATAACAACATATGAAAATAATAAATAATCACTAGCGAAGTTCAACAAGCAGTAATGACTTGCACCCAACAAGCAGTCATTCTCAAAGTAACGCAAAATTCCAAATTTTTAATCTCGAAAGATCTAGTGTAGAACCATTGTTCTTCATTTCATATGTGATATATCCCATTTAGTATAAGTGTTTGAACCTGGAAGCTCTGATACCACCTTTAAACATACCCTCTTGCCACTCATGGTCCACAATAACGTAGAAGGAGGCAGCTAATATAATGGCTTGATATCCAATGGTCAATTATGGAAATGGGGTCTCCGAATCTAACAATAAAAAATCAAAGTTACAACTATAAACATATCATATGAATAGAGATTCATTACAAATCTCTCTTGAATCTCATGAGATCACTTTGTCACATACCTCCACTAAATTTAACCACACTTGCCAAAACTTGATTTCCATTTCTCTTACATTTTGTAAATAACTTTGCAAGTAAACATTTCTTCAAATATATTTGTATACAAATAATTGAGTGGAATTTCTCTTGCATACCTTTTTTCAAACATTTTGTATGAGATTAAATCAGAAAACATTACATTTATTCCACAGTTTGTAACATACTAATGAAAAACATGTCACATAATCATGTCGCTTTTCCATTTCTTTGCATGCAACTTTTAAAATTCCTTGCATGCAAATAGGCATAGACCAGCTACAACAGTATTATCATACAAAAATACTATCCCATCTACAAAGCAACATTTTCTTCAAACAATTACTATACTCTTACATTTGCATTTAATTGTTTCTTCAAACACTTTGCATGCAAATTAATGTAGTAAACTCCTTACATACAAATAAGAATATATTATCTACAACAATATTATTACATAGAAATACTATCCCCAACCACAAAACAACATACTCATTGGGGCATTTCATCAAACAATTTGTTTGCAATGAACCATTGAACCATTTAAACCTTTCATCGAACATTTTGCATGCAAACTAATATAATGAATGATTCAGTGCATATCTCCTAAACTGTAGCAGTTCAAGTTATGGAAACTAACCAAGTGATCAGTGGGAGTCTCCCTCACTATGGTTCAAGTTTAAAATTTTGGAACCTCATAAATGAAAATTTATAACCAAAAATACCAACATAATCTTTTTTGATGCACAGTTCTGGGAGCATTCAGAAAGCTCGACTTCCACTGGTCATATCTCCTAAAACATAGCGACCAAGTATCTTTAATTTTTACCATAGTATCAATGGGATTTCCCCTCACTATGGACTAATTTTTAGCTTTTGATACCTCCCAGGAGAAAAGTTATAATAGAAATTCCAACATGACCTATTGAAGCTTGATTTTAGGAGCATTCAAGAGGCTCCACTTCCTCTGCTCATATCTCCTAAAATATTATGACCCAATCTCTGAAATTTTTACCACATTATCAATGTAATTTCCCCTCAATGTGGATAAATTTTCAACTTCTATAACTTAACAAAAGGTAAGTTATGACATAAATTACATCATGGCATGTTTAAAAATGCATTTAGGAAGCTCATCTTCCTCATATCTCTTGACAAATCTAGGGAAAAAATAGATAGATGATTTCTCTATTATGATAATTTCTTGTGAGTGTATTTTTACTTATTTATTATGATCTTATCTTTGTGTTATTATCGTTTTCTTTTCATCAAGACAATTACCAACTCATGAACAATAAAAGGACATGAGCCACAGTGTATAGGTTGTTAGTCAGGGCTAAAACCTCTCACTCTTTAAGAGAAAAACCCTAACAAGTTCTTCTTGTAGAACCTTAAATTGATTAATACTAATACCATGACAAAAACGCTTAACACTAGAGCTCTTCCAAGACCAAGTCACAAGCCTCCTCTTCTCCCTTAGATCAAAGTTTCTCTTCTTCTTCATATTCTCGACTTCCTTCAAAATTTCGGCCCCTCCTTGTAGGTATGCAACTCTTTTCTTCACAACAGAAACCCTAAATCAATTTTTCTTCTTGAATAGTCTCCTCAAGAGGGAGAATCTTTTCTCTCTCTTACTCGACTTCCTTCAACGAATTTTTTCATCCAAACAAGATCACTTTTATGTGACTGCAATCTTAGATCTTTCTTTTCCAACTTCGGACCTGCAATCTTCACACGTGTGAGGGTAATAGCCCAAAAATAGTCCACAATGATAACACCATCCTTCGCTATCTTTCCTTCTTCCTTCGTTGACTTTAAGGTTCCTTCTAGGATGATTTCCGCACTTGAATATCTCATACTTTCTTCATCGAATTCATGTCCTCCAAATGAGGTCGAGCACTGCTATATATAGTGGTTTATTCATGAAATTTAGGCCGACATGATCACTTGGAGTAGGCTGACTTCATCTTTCTAGAATTATCCTTTCATTGTAGGCCGACTGGAGTGAGCACTAGTGACAATATCTTGGAGGGTGAATTACAAAAAACAAATTTGACTTTTATAATGTGTAACATGTCTTCATGAAAATGACTCTTTAGATTTCTATGACTAGAAGATAAAATCCCTAAGGGCTCACAATGGGAGCCTTAACTAAAATAAAATCTCTTGCTCATGAAACCCATGATGCAAGCATTACAATAATTTTATTTTTCTTCTTTACATCTAAAATCATAATTACATGTCATTATGAAGACCGAACCTAGTTACACTTTTCAACGCTCCCTCTTAATTAGAGAGGTATTCATAATGGTACTTGGTCATTCTCAATCCGAAGAATGTATCATAAGAAGAATCAGATTGGAAACCCATCTGTATAGCATCATATCAACCAGCATTTTCATATAGCAAGGCCTTGACTAACATCTCTATCTCTCCACAAAATCTGAGCTCAACGCTGGCGAGACCAATGATTTATAGACACCCTTATCATTGTCCCTCCTGGAACATACCCTGCCCAAGTTCTCAGGGTGTGTTCCATCACGAATATTCTTATCTTGGATTCCAAGTCCTCAAAGAATATCAGTCCTCTACAAATACTCTTATCTTGGATGCCTTATCCCATCCTCAAAGAACATTGGATACCATATGTTTACCTAATCCTCCATTATGTCTTCCCAAGTGAAGACAAGAATGATGTGTCTATCTCTCCCTCTTAATTAGGGAGGACATATCCATTCCACTAAAGGAATGTACTCATCCCTACGGAAGGAATGTACCTAAGCTCCCTCTTGGCTTAGGAATTTTGCTTCCAAGTTTCTACCAAGTAAGAAACTTATTTCTAGACTCCCTCTTAATTAGGGACCTACAATAGCTCCTTAGATGGAGATAAAAATACAACCAACTGCTTGAAGAGATCCTTCCTTCAATGTCATGAATTTCTTCTTTGTTATAGAGTCTTCATCTTTTTGTACTTCTTCATAGGGCATAGACCATCCATCACTTTCATCCATGAGTCATTCATCTCATCATTCCTTTCATCAGAAAGTGATCCATCAGTCTACATTTTGCCTTGCTTCATGTCATGTTACCTTCCTCATACTGTCTTCTTCGGAAGGATCTTACATCCTTCTACATCCACAATCCTTCCCTTGGAAGTCCTGCATAAGCCCATTCAGGTATTGTTCAAAAAATAAGAAATGAGCACTTAAATAAAAATTACCTTTGTGATGGTCTTTCATCATGACATCTTCCTGTAGGCATCATAATCCTGCATATATGTTGACACATCTCCCAAAGATATATATATTTTCAAGGGTCTCCATCTTTTCCAAACTTCTATCGAAGTCTTCATATCTTTCTGGAAGATATCATAGTCAAATCTTCCAGTTCTCGGATGTTGAATGCCTTCTTCCATGGTTGCATAGTCCATGATATCTTTCTTCCTTTATTCACACATTTCATTCTAGGAGCTTCCAATAAAAGTTCCTCAATAGTATTCAACCACCTCATACATCATATCAGGACATATTATGTTGATTTCATCTAGTGAATATGTGACCTGTGCATACCTACATCCTTTTTAGGTAAGAGGTCATTTCTTTTGATCATGCTCTTAAGATAGAGCGTTGGTTCATGATATCTTCAACCATATGACATGACTACCACAATATAAAATGTAAGCATACATACCTCATTTTTCCTTTGGGTCATCCAGACTTCCTGTAGCAGCCTCCTCTGAATGAAGGAGCTTCAATCCCTTGATCTGCTTCACTTTTATGTCATCATACCATCATCCCATGAATTCAATAAGTTTGGAATTCTTGATGAAACACTTGCTTCCCCTCATGATCGGTGAGCCTTATAATGAAGATTCCATCATAGAATCTTGAGGATCTTGCATATCCTATCATGCAAATGTTACCTTTTGACTGATGTATGATGAGCCTTGTCCTAGATGATTTCTTCCTTTTTCCATAAGTATCACTTGATCTTTGAATGAGGTTTCCAAGAGCTATATCCTTCATAGTTGATTGCCATAGATTTTTTTCTAGACATCCTTCATGTTACCCATGTCACAAGCTCTTACTTCTAATGTTGCTACCATGATGCCATTTTCTAACATGATGCATCCTATCTTATTTACAATGCTTTCTATCTCGATAGCTATAATTTACACAATTGAAGATTACTTTTAGTGAAGGATATTATCTCAATCATAGTAGAGATCTCTCACTTCCTCCTTCTTAAGATTCTTCATCTTAAGTTCTTCCACTTCTTCGGTAATATGGGTTTCTTCCTTATTTCTCTTGTTATTGTCCTTTTTAAGTTTAGGACAATCTCTTATATAGTGCCCATATTCTTTACATCCATAACATTGAACTTTAGCAATGTTCTTATTTTTCTTTTGAGGACCAAATTTACCAAACTTTCCTTTTCTTTTTCACATAGCAGCATATGCTTGATTTTTCTCATTTGATCCTGCAACAGTTTTTGCCTTCAGCCCGGTTTCTTCAATATTGCATAATGACCATAGATCCTAGAAATGGGTGGCTTATTTCTTCCCATAAATACTTGAAGTGAAGTTGCCCAATTCCTCTGGTAGTTCATTTAATACTACAATGGTCATTTCTCTGTCAGACATTATTTCACCCAGATCTTGAAGTTTATTTCTTATTTCTGAAATCCTCATGAAATATGAGGCTATTCCTTCTTATTTTGAAATATTTAATTTGTAGAGTTCTTTCCTTAGAGAGATAACTTCTCCTACATTACTTATGGAAAACAACTCTACCAATTTGTCATAAATATATTTTGAAGTGTTTAATTATGATACATATGGGATGAGGGAGTCCTTGATGGATTCTATGAGAATCCTTTGGGCCCTCACTTCCCCTTTCATGTATCTATAAAATGCTTGAGCGTCTTCTTTAGGAGGTTGGGTTATTGGCCCCTTGATGTGTTCCATGACTTCATTCTCAATAATATTTAGATATGTTCTTTTCTTCCATGCAAGGAAATTTGAAGCCCCAACTAATTTGTTGCTCTCCTTGCAAAAAGACATTTTGATAGATTCAGATGAAGTCATAAATATACTTACTTGAGTAGATGTTGCTTTCTCCACTTGCTTCCTCCTTTAACTTGATAATGATATATATAGTAGAAGACTAGTCCTTGATAGATTATTTCTACAAGATTAATCTTTGATCCCTTTGGTAGAGACATCACTTTGATGAAGTTCTTCAACAGTTAAAGCTTTTCTTTAATGAGAGAGAGCTTGTTTTACACACCCTTTCGAATATGATGAAAATGTTCTTCGATCTAACCTTATTTATACTTTGAAAAATATTCCACTCCTTAGATGATGATTAAGTGATGATCTTGAGTATACTTCTACGGTTTTGGTCTTTCTTTCTGCTTCCTCCTTGATATTCCAAGAATTTTGTTGAAGTAGATTTCTTCAATCTAGGGTTCGGTATGATGTAGATCTTGAAATTTTGCATTGGTATTCTTTGACTTGCTTTGATTCCTTTCTTGATACTCGATACTTATGTGCCTCTTTGATTAGATACCCCTCCTTGAATTTGTAACCTTAGCTCCGATACCATGTTAAGAAATCTAGGGCAACAATAGATAGATGATTTCCCTATTATGATAATTGCTTGTGAGTGTCTTTTTACTTCTTGATTATGATCTTCTCTTTGTGTTATTATTGTGTTATTTTCATCAAGACAATTACCAACTCATGAAAAATAAAAGGACAAGAGACACAGTGTATAGATTGTTAGCCAGGGCCAAAACCTCTCGCTCTTTGAGAGGAAAACCCAAACAAATTCCTCTTATAGAACCTTCAATTGATGAATACCACGACCATGACAAAGACGATTGACACTAGATCCCTTCCAAGACCAAGTCATGAGCCTCCTCTTCTCCCTTAGATCAATGTTTCTCTTCTTCTTCCTATTCTCGTCTTCATTCAAAATTTTAGCCTCTCCTTGTAGGTCTGCAACTCTTTTCTTCACAACAGAAACCCTATATCAATTTTGCTTCTTCAATAGTCTCCTCAAGAGGGAGACTCTTTTCTCTCTCTTACTCGGCTTCCTTCAACAAATTTTTTCACCCAAACAAGATCACCTTTATGTGACTACAATCTTAGATCTTTCTTTTCCAACTTCGGACATGTAATATTCACACATGTGAGGGTAAACTAGCCCAAAAACAGTCCACAATGATGAAACTAACCTTCATTATCCTTCCTTCTTCCTTCACTAACTTTAAGGTTCCTTCTAGGATGATTTGCGTACTTGATTATATCAGACTTGCTTCAATAAATTCTTGTCCTCCAAATGAGGCCAAGCACTGCTATATATAGTGGTTTGTTCATTACAGTTAGGCCGACATGATCACTTTGAGTAGGCCGACTTCATCTTTCTAAAATTATCCTTTCATTATAGGCCAACTGGAGTGAGGACTAGTTTCAAGATCTTGGAGGGTTAATTACAAAAAACAAATTTGATTTTTACAATGTGTAATATGTCTTCATGACAGTGACTCTTTATATTTCTATGACTAGATGAAAAAATCCCTAAGGGCTTATAATGGGAGCCTTAACTAAAATAAAATATCTTTCTCATGAAGTCCATCATGCAAGCATTACAATAAAATTATTTTTCTTCTTTACATCTTTTACATAAAACCATAATTACATGTCATTCTGAAGACCGGACCTAGTGGGATTTCCCCTCAATGTCTATAAATTTTCAACTTATGAAAATCCACAAAAGAAAATTTATAAGAGAAACGAAATCAATTGTACTCATTGATCCCTGCATGTCCACATGCACATATTAACAGGCATATAAAAATCAAGACATATTTCCTTACAACCTGAAGGTAAAATTTCAATATAATTTACAGATCAATCAGGACATTTTACCTTTTGATAACATGAGAAATACTTATCTCAAAAACTAGTGGGAAATTGAGTCTAGGACCATGACTCTCTACCCAACCATAGACAACTACAACCAAGTCTCACTTTTAGTTGTCACCCTCGAGCCATGTTCCAAAGTTTGAAGGATATTTTCCTCAATACATAAACACAACCATTAGTTGGACTAGAGACTCCAGATAACCATCCATCTTCATCCACCAACTGAATTGAAAATCAACACCATGCATAGGGATTCCAGAGACCAATGGTCTCCACCCATTCAAAACACACACATTGCGGTTCCACCAAAAATCCAGGGATTCCAAACTCACAGTAAAATAAAAAGACAACAAGGAAACATTCATAAATCCTCCAGGAATTTTCCAAAACCAATTCCTCCACCCCATCCCATTGGGATTTCCTAAGAAACACCATCTCCACCCTCTAGGAAAATAGAGACACAAGAGTTAATTAGTTCCACAGCTAAGATCTCTTCATACTCCTTTTCTAATCGAAAGAACTCCTTCCTCTTTGTTGTTCCATCTCTCTTAAAATTCGAATTTTCTCTAGGAAAAAATCCCCACCCATGTTTCTCAAATGCTTTATTATTATTATTTTCTGGTGTCTCTTAATATTCCTCTTGTGCACCCGGATGCGGGTGTCTTTAATTGCCCCTCACCATGGCATGCGCCATGACACCTGTAGGCGGAAGAGAACGCCGGCGCCTGTACAAGGCAGCCTGTACAAGGCTCAGGGAGTTAATGCAGTGGTTTATGGTTCTTGGTCTGCGGCAAAAAAGGGAGGACGCAACATTAACGCCAAGCATGGCGATTCAAGCTCTGATGCGAAAGGGGAGAAAGGCCCAAAGCCTTTCCCCCGTGTTGAAACTGCAGGTTGAGTATTATATGGCTCTGGAAATGCCAATTACAACGCAGAACCACCCTATTGTTACTTTAAGGGCTCTGAGGGACGGCATCCTGTCTGCAATTTCTCAAGGGCTCGCTGAGGGTTTGGTAGTGCTTCTCCTTCAAGCCATGTCGCGCAGTAGAGGGATTCCTAGGCGTGGGGGAAGGTCTGGTACCCGTGTGATTATAGACGATATACACCCAATTGAGCCAATTGTTGTAGAGCCACCTTCGTCCTCTAGCTCGGAGCAGGAGTGTCTCCTTCCTCAGGGCACCTACCAGACCTTCAGATTTCGTTTTCCCAGCCGCCTTGTTCGCCCTGAAGTGGTGGTCACCTTTACAGTCTTCATCTCTGAAGAGGAGCCTGGCCGGACTACTTCCAGCTCCCCTACAGTGGAAATTGTCCAAGACAGCGACATCTTCCTGGCCGATATGGAAGGTCTGGTGTATCGCACTCGTCGTTACGCTGCCCAGCAAGCAATTCAGGAAACTTCGGGCCATGAAGCCTCTGTGCAAGAGGTCCAGCCGCTGCCCATTTCCAATGTGGAGAAGAATGTTTACAGCTCCTGTGCTCCGAGACAGGGCATTACCGTTCACGCCGCCTCTGTTTACGAGGTCCTGCCACCGCCCAATTCAAATATGGAGGTGGAGGTCTTCAATGGTCGTGCTTCGCCAGCCCAGGGACACCCGCTCCAGAACGAGGACGAGTCGGTGATTTGGCTCGGTCCGCCAAGCCCAGATACTGGAAGGCAGGAGGCCACATCCAACCAGCCGGTCTAAGTCACGGGTGCTCTGTTTTAGTTTTTCTTACCGTCATGTTAATGCATTTCATGCTGTGTTTTTGGGGTCTTTTTCATGTTTTTGGGTCAGGTCTTTGCTGCAAGCCGCAGGCTTCAGCAATTTGCTATTTCAGTTTAATGGTTCATAATGTAAACCGGCTCTGTCTGGCCAGGGGATATGAAGTCTTTGTCATTTTGGGTCTAGATTGTATGAAGTCCAAGAACTATAAAGGACTCTGTCTCATGATACGGTTAAAGCTGCTTATGCTTGAGGACTGGCTTCGGCCTCCTCGCAGAAAGTAAAACTCTGTACATATTTTCTTTTCCTTAATATAGCAGTAGTCTTAATTTAGAAAAAAAAAATATTCCTCTTGTGTGTCTCCTCATTTTCTTCATTGGATTTTCTGCATAGTAATATTATTTTCCAGCAATAATCACCCCAGCCCTCTGGAATATCTGTCCCACTACTCGGCCCACTTTATTTTATCATCATGTTTACATTGCATACATAAGTGTCACTACATGGGGTTGTCACACTATATGTGTGAGGCATTCAATTGGCAGTATCATATCTCGAAGCCAGTGAGAACATTGTGTGGAAGAAAGGCAAGTATGTCCTTGGCTCAAGCAGTCATCACGATTGATTTACTATATAGGAAGCATGACTAAATAGTTAAGTTTTAGGCTAATATATTTTTTGTTTATTTTCATCTGATGCAGTGAAAATTTTGTCTGGTACGATTTTTCTATAGCGTTTACAGTAGGCATATTTTTAGTGCAGTAGGTAAAATTTATCATAAGAGTAGGGTAAATCTATTTTGGAATTTTGAAGAAGGGCTCATAATGGACCACAATGATGAATGTAAGGATTTTGGTCTGAATTCCAAACTATCCTTTTAATAGAATTCAATAATCATTCCTTTAAAAGAAAAAGAAAAATATTTTAAGTAATATATCCTTCACATCTTGTATCAAATGAATATGGAGCAGATAGGAGGTTTTTTTTTCCTTTGTCATAAATTATAGTATAGTATATTATTATTCAATATTTTTTTTTAATTCTTTTATGATAAATTATAGCATAATCTTTAAATGTATTTTTTTATGTTAATGTTTCATTTTATGCTCCATGAATATGGAGAGAAAAATTAATGGCTAAAATTATCACTAAATTTGTAATTAATGTAATCAATATAAGTTCACGTTTTTTTTACAGGTTGACACAATTAAAGTTTAATGTTTCACAATTTTGGAAACAAAGATATTTTCTTTGTAATTATGTGAAAAATATATGTAGATTATGGAGACAACTAAATGTAATATTTATAATATTTTATCAAAATTGATGAGAAAACTTTCATCCTTATTCAATAGCATAAAATATAAAGAGAATTATCGACCAACATTGAATTGTTGAGCACTTATTTATATATAATCAGAGAAAGGGGTGATAAGAACTATGGCGCAAAGCACAAAATTTCTAAAGCAGTAGTTATCGATTTCAATAAATCACATATTACCACAAGAAGAGTGGACTTGTGGACATAATATATTGACAACTTCGAAGAAATTTATTCCTTCAACCATTGTACATTTCATGAATGGTGAGTTTTATCATTATAGATGTATTTTGATAAATTTATTAAAGGCGAATGTCATATATTTTTTTTTGGGCAATTAAAAAAATCATTCTGCAATAACCATAGAAAATATTCCTCCTCCTACAAACTTAAGAGTAGCTTTCAATGTGTCATGTTTTTGTTCCATATACATATTTTATTGAAAGTAAGTTCATGCAAATGTTGAATTTTGGGTAGTAAGTAGCTTTCAATGTGTCATGTTTTTGTTCCATATACATATTTTATTGAAAGTAAGTTCATGCAAATGTTGAATTTTGGGTAGTTGCGGGTGGTATTTTGTATCTACACAAGTTAAAAGAAAGAAAATTTAAATTTTAAATTATAAGAAAGAAAATTTAATTTAATTTACAAACAAATGTGCTTATTGAGCACCCTAATATCACTATAAAAATATACTTGAACTTCTTATTTTCATACACACTCATCATTCTTATTTTCTCTCTCACACACATGGAAAGCAATCTAAGGAAGAGGTTGAAATTTCTGAGTCAAATTTTTGAGACAACTAATGTTTGACCAATTGAATTTTTTAGTGTAATTACTTAATGATGCTCTAGAGTATGTTAAAGTAATATCATATATCATTGGAAGTAAATATCAGTTGCAAAAAATTGTGCTTGTCTAATTAGCACTGAAAAATCAACTTGGTATCAGACCTTTGGTGGAAAAAGGCCCCAGTGGAGTGTTAAATTTTTAGGGTTGTTACAATCTTTATGTACAACATATTTACTTTTACTCCTAACTAAATTTATGCAAATAATTGAAAAACTTATGGTGGGAAATAATTCTTGGTAAATATATTTATTACCAAAATATAAAAAATGTATTGCATATTTATTTTTTACTTCTACCTAAATTTATGTAAAGAATCGCATAAATTATGGAGGAACAATTTAACAATTCCAAACACCATGTTGTTTGATTATAGCCTAATTCCAATGGATTTAAATACATTTTTTAAATATGAGGAGAGATTTAATCTCATAGCACCAATGGGTAAATGGTTAGAGAATATGTGTGGGGTGAATAGCGACATAGATCCACTAGTGTTCATAATAAATTAACCTAGGAGATTTAAAGGCAATCCCAAAGGATTGTCCTAGGATCAAGGGTAAACTCAACAAGAGTAATTTGTGTTTGAGAGGGAGAAATTGTACAGAAATCTAGAACTGTGCCAAATGATCGGAAGAGCTTCTAGTTCAGAGGGAACAAACAATCATGTAGAATGGAAGGATGTAGCCTACTAGAGATCCAAAGGGTCTCTCATGATGAGGTGAAGGAGGCTCCCAAGGATGTGGTTTTAGGCCCTTTTGTACTTATGGAACATCATTTAGATCATCAAGAAGACCCAGAAGGGCCCATTAAGCTAGTGGACCCACTTAGGGTCGTTGTCCCTGTAGGTTTTAACCTTGTATAGAAATTACCTGCAAATGAATTCTTCAAACATAAAAATAAACAATGGCGAGAACAGAAAATGAATATACACAGAGATTTTCCCCTGGATTCCAAAATCAGGACTACCAGATTGATTTTTCATTTTGTTCCTTTCAATGTTACAATACACATATATACATGTTGAATTCATAAACCCCAATTCATTAACCCTGTATTAGAAAATAATTGTAGTTCTGTTGACTGAATCTACAAAATACCATGGGTAGAAAACCATCGTGCCCAAAACCATGTGCAAAACTCATGCACAAAATCATGGATAGTTTTTCCCACCATCTTTCAGTCAGCCCCCCATCCTTGGCTCCACCCAGCTAGTAGTGGAAATAATATAACACACACCCAACAATCCCAAATTCCAAGAAGAGGTTGGCATGGCTTCAAAGTACATTAAAGGATGCAAAGGGGCATGCAACTCCATGTAGCACATATATGGAAAGAAAACGTCCTAAGAAGTACTCAGGATATGTAGCACTAATGACTCACATCATTGATTCTGAGCCATCCAACTATAAGGAGACACCAAGCCAGGAAGTTTGGAAGGATGCCATGATAGAGGAATATAAATCAATCATGAAGAATGATGTGTGGGAAATTGTGCCAAGACTTGAGGGGAAATCAGTGGTAACTTCCAAGTGGATCTACAAGTTCAAGCATGCAGTAGATCGAAACATAGAGAAGTATAAAGTGAGATTCATGGCAAGATGGTTCTTCCAGAAAGAGGGAGAGGACTATGAAGAGACATTTTCTCTAGTCACCAGAGACACTTCTATTAGACCTATTACTTCTACTACTTCTATTATGGCATGGAAATTACATCAGATGGATGTGAAAATTGCTTTCCTCAATGGAGTGACTGAGGAAGAAGTGCACATAGAGAAACCTCAGGGATTTGAGGTACATGAGAAGGAGTATTGTGTCTGTAGACTAAAGAAGGATTTTTACAGACTCAACCAGGCACCTCAAACTTGGTATTCTTGGACTGATAGATACCTGGAGAATCTTGATTTCACCAAGAGTGATGTTGATCCCAATCTATACTACAAGGTTGTTAAAGGTGAACATGTGATCTTGTTGTTATATGTTAATGACTTGTTTTTTATAGGAGCAAAAAATCTCATTGATTTAGGGTTTTTAAAATAGGTTTATAATATAGGGTTTGATATTAGGGTTTATAATATGGCCAACAATGTTCAACCATAGGAAATTTAGGTCAACTATGGTCAATCATGATCATCTTTGGTCAACTATAGTCACCATAATCAATATTTGAAAACCATGGTTAACCCATGGTCAACATGACCAACAATGGTTAATATGGATAAACATGGTCAACATAGGTCACCATGCTAAAACCCATTATTAATATAGTTTAAAACCCATTGGCTTATTAATGTGGTTAACTATGTTTGACAATGAATACTCTTCAACTTCAGTCAAACATAATCGCTTATTATTTTACTGGTTAATATTAATAGTCAAAGTTAGTCAAACACATTAGGCAAATGTAATCAATAGTCAACGTTTAAATAGTTGACAATGATCAAACTTGTCCAACCTTATGTTTACCATATTTAACAATAGTCAACTTTGTTTAGTCATAGTCATCATCAGCGAGTGTAAATCAACCATATTCAATTATAGTTAACACTAGTTGACCAAATTCAAAAATTGTCAACCTTAGTCAGCTAATCACAATTAAGATTTAAAAAAATTTAATAATAAAATTATTAATATTAATAAAGTTGACTAACAAAAATAATAATATTAATATTAATATTTTGATGTCGGAATGGTATAGAAATCTAACCAACATCACAATGTGACAAACATTTACATTGCAATTCATCCAACATCACAATAAGACATTAAAAAATCATCTAACCACATTTAGTAATGTGTTGACTATGTTCGAGTATATTTAACAATCAACATTCTTCAACTTCAATCAAACATAATCACTTATTAATATTATTGACTAATATTAATAACTAAACATGTTGTGATGTTAGAATGGTACATAAATCTATTCAATGTCACAATGTTACATTACATTGCAATTTATGCAATGTTGCACTGCGACATTGCAAAATAGTCAATCACATTCGCTAATATTGTTGGTTATGTTCGATTATGTTTGACAGTCAACACTCTTCAACTCTAATCAAACATTATCTCCTTTTAATATTATTGATTAATATTAATAATCACATATAGTTAACTGCATTAGTCAAACATAGACAAACACTGTCAAACAAAGTCAACCATTAGTTGAATATAGTCAACCATAATGGTCAATCAAGTTCTATATGGTCAACCAAGATCAACCATGGTCAATCATGGTGAACGAGGGTCATCCATCATCAACATGGTTAGAATGGTCAATCAAGGTCGACCATGATCAACCATGATCAATTATGGTCAACCAATGAGTAGTCATGGTCATCCAACATCAACATGGTTAGTATGGTCAACCATGGTAAACCTTGATCACCATTGTCAATCATGGTCAAACATAATTTCCTATTAATATTATTGATTTATATTTATTTATTTTATACAATATTAATAGTTGACCGTGATCCAACTTGGTCAAATCTATAACATTATATTAATAAAGTTGACAAATAATAAAAGTAATAATAATCATATTAAGATTGACTGTATTAACCATATTCAATTATAGTCCACTTTGGTTGTCTAAAATCGAATCATGGTTATCTAAAATATTGGGTTTTAGAAATACATTTTAATATTAGAGTTTTAATAGTAGGGTGTCAAGAATTAGATTTTATAATGTTAGGTTTTAGTATTAGGGTTTTAATATTCTCTTTTAATATTAGGCTTTAATATTACTAATTAAGGTTTTAATAATCAAACATGTTGTGCTATCATAATGGTACAAAAATCTATTCAACATCACATTATGACAAACATTGTCGCAATGTGACAATCATTGTCGCAATCTTACATTACATTGCAATTTATCTAATGTCGCATTGCGACATTACAAAATTAGTCAACCACATGTACTAGTGTTGTTGACTATATTCAACTATGTTTAACTATATTTGATAGCCAACACTCCTCAACTTCAATCAAACATAATCGCCTATCATTTTATTGATTAAAATTAGTAGTCAAATGTAATCAACCACATTAATCAACATTGCCAAAATAATTAACCTTGATACTATAATATTAGAATCTTAGGTTTTAATATTGGGTATTCATATTAGGGTTTTAATATTAGGTTCTAATATTATCATTTTAGTATAAGGTTTTAGTATTAGGATTTTAGTATGGGTTTTAATATTAAAACCCAAAATTGAGACACCAATATTAAAATTCTAGTAATAAAATCCAATATTAAAACCTTAATATTAATAACCAATGTTTCTTTTGTTTATGTCTTTTATGTGCTCCTCTAGCTATTTGGAGGAATGTTTTAGTGGAGCTTAATGCTCGATTTTTTGTAAGCCTTATGGCTAACTTGTTTGAATGTTTCCGGGCATCTGCAAAATGTATTTTTGTCCATGTTCTCAGGTTGAATAAATTAAGATTTTTTTCAAAAAAAAAAAAAAAAAAAATTAATACCCAATATTAAACTTAATTATTACTTATATATTTATTATAATTATACAATAATTAATATTGTTTTATAATGTTGGTTTTATAATATTGGGTTTAATATTAAGGTTTATAATATTTTGCTTTATAATGTTAGGGTTTATAATATTGGGTTTAGTATCATTGTTTATAATATTGTGTTTAGTATCATCATTTTTAATATTGGGTTTAATATTAAAGTTTATAATATTGGGTTTAATATTAGGGTTTATAGTTTTGGCTTTAATATTATGGTTATACTATTAGGGTATAATATTGGGTTTAATATTAGGGTATAATTTTAGGTTTAATATTAGGGTTTATAATATTGGGTTTATAATATTTAGCTTTAAAATACTCGGTTTATAATATTGGATTTAATATTGAATTTATAATATTGGGTTTATAATATTGAATTTAAAATATTGGGTTTAGTAGACATGATAAAATTTCACGTAACATATAATTTTTACATGTGTTTCAAAAACAGATGAGGGATTCTTGTAGCTCTGCAACGCTAATGACCACGCAGCCATAAGGTAGGCAGCACAGAACACCTCAAAAAACCAGCGAACAGAAATGGCAGAGGAGACTGGGAGGGGTGAGATCCCCTCCTATAGGGATGCGACAGCGGGAGAAGGAACTAGTAACAACAAAGAGAAAGCTGCTCAAAGGCCACCAGGACCTGTTCTGGGTGCACGTTGGCAAGCAGGAAGCAAAGGACGTTGTTTGCCCTGTGCAACGAAGAAACCGAGGTTTGTCATTCCAATGAACAAATTGGAGAGGTATAGAAGCTACATGAAAGATCATGCACTGATTTGCAAGTTCATCGGAGTCTGGCCCTCAGAAAAAGAACTGACAAGATGGATTCAGCAGAAATGGCAGCCACGAGGCCACATCGAACTGAAGCTGGGAGCACGCGGCTTTTTCACGGTAATCTTCTCAAACCTGCAAGATAAAGAGAAAGTGTTTGAAAATGGTCCATATTTCCATAATAATGCAAGGTTATTTATGAGGTATTGGGAGGAATGTTATAACCCAGACCAGGAAAAATTCCTAGCAGCACCAGTATGGGTAAGACTGTTTGGACTGCCTATGGATTTTTGGGATCCAGAGATTCTTGAAGGAATAGGAAACACCATAGGAAGTTTCGTAAAGATAGAAGAATCAACAAAAAGAGGGAGATACACTTCGTATGCAAGAATATGTGTCTACATGAACATAGCAAACCCTATACCAGGTACTGTTGAACTCGAGTATCATGAGGAGATCTGGCAGCAGGCTCTGGACTATGAACACATACCATTTAGATGCAGAAAATGCCATGAATATGGGCACCTATTCAAGGAATGCCCTCTAAATGTAGAGGAAGAAGAAAGAAAGACTAAACAACAGAGGAAAACTAATGAAGATGAGGAGGGGTTTCAAGAAGTAAAACACAAGAAGCGACCTACCAAAGAAACCCAGCAGAAAGGTAGGAAAGATCAACCAAATACAAGTCAAAAGACGAATAGGTATGAAGCATTACAAACAGAAGAAGGGGAGGAGGAGACCAGAAAGATGGATTACCAAGAAGGGACAGATCAGGAAGGAGGAAAGGAAAAAATGGAAACAAAGGAAAATAAGCAGAAAAACCAAAAGGAACCAGAAGAACAGGGGACCCAAGAAAAGGAACCACACCAGGAGTATGAAGTGATGGAAGTAGATATAAATAAAGGGGAGGACGCAACATCAGAAGAGGAAATCCTAAAAAATTTACTAGACAAGTGGAAGAATTTGGATGAAAGGTTTATACCAGAGGAAGATAAAAAAATATACAAAGATATATTCCAAAAATACAAAGAAAAGCAAGAAAGTGGGAAAACAGGGATAAATGAACAGCTAGGAATACAAGATAATAACCAGGAGTATCCACAAAAAGGGAAAGGGGGAAAAAAGAGGAAGGAAGAACCTACAAGAATCCATTCAAATAATGGGTGAAATGCTAGTTAACATAGGAAGAGTTGTACCACTTTCAGCGGTCTTCCAACAAACAACCCAACAGTCTCAATGATTATTACATCCTGGAATATAAGAGGGCTTAACAGCAAGGGTAAGCAAAGATACCTGGCTGAGAGGATTAAAAAAGAAAAACCTCAGATAATGTTGCTGCAAGAAACAAAAATAACGGGAGCAAAGATGGAGGAAATCCTAAAGAAAATTAAGCCATATTATGAAAGTATGACAATAGATGCAAAAGGGAGTGCAGGGGGAATAGCAATATTATGGAACCCAGCAGAAGTAATGGTAGACCTTTGGATAGGAATGCGAAGGATTCTATCAGGGAGGTTCAGAATGGTAGGACACAAAGAGTGGTTCTTGGTATCAGTGGTTTATGGACCCCACATACCGCTTGAGAGAGAGACTTTTCTAACACAGCTGTGTCGAATGGGCGACCTACACACAGAAAAACTCTGGGTGATAGCAGGAGATTTCAATATGATAACAACCATAGCAGAAAAGAAAGGAGGATTGCAACGGGAAGATGCAGATATGGAGAGATTCAAGGAAACCCAGACAACCCTCCAATTGATTGACATCAATACTATTAATGGAAAATATACCTGGAACAACAGACGAGGAGGTAGTAGGTAGATAGCATCTAGACTGGACAAATTCTTAGCCACAGAACACTTCCTAGGGAAAGATATATTTTATGAAGCAACGATCCTACTGTGCCAAGGATCGGATCACTGGCCAATAAAACTGGAAATTGCCATGAACAAAAAAAATCAACATAAACCTTTCAGGTTTGAAGCCTTCTGGCTAAGAGATCCAACTCTTGTTGAAAAGATGGAAACCTGGTGGAAGAAAAGTGAAGGAGTAATACAAGGCAAGAACAAGATGCACACACTCCAATTGAGACTCAAGGAGCTGAAAAGTGAGATTAAGACATGGAATAAAGAGGAATTTGGTAACATCCATCAAGACAAGGAACAACTCCAAATAGCAATGCAAAGGATACAACAAAAAATCATAGAAGAAGGAAGAACTGAGGAGAGAGAAAAGGAAGAAGGGGAAGTGCTACTCAAACTGGAGGAAAGGAGAAAACAGGAGGAAATCCTGTGGCACCAAAAGTCAAGAGTTCAGTGGTTAAAAGAGGGGGAAAGGAACACAAAATTTTTCCATCGAGCAATGCTGCAACACAGGCAGCAAAGCCGAATCTTCTCCCTCAAAAACAAACAAGGTAATAGAGTTATCCAAAAAGAGGAAATGGAAAACCTACTAATCCAACATTTCAAGGGCATATTGACAGAGCCGCAAAGCAACCGAAATGAAGAGATAGCTAAGATAAAACAAGTCATTCCCAAAAAAGTAAGTAGGGACCAGAACCTTGCGCTGCTTCGAGTGATTACGGAAAAGGAAGTTGAGGAAGTAATCAAGACAATGGCGAAAAACAAAGCCCCTGGGCCGGATGGTTTCACAGTGGAGTTTTTTCAAGCAACATGGAGGTTCATGAAAAAAGATCTTGTTAATGCAGTAGAAGAATCAAGAAGCCACAAACGAATGCACCCAGCATGGAATGCTACCTTCTTGGCCTTAATTCCAAAAGTAGACCAAGCAGAAGAACCCCATAACTTTA
Source organism: Pinus tabuliformis (assembly GCA_031772625.1). Lineage (NCBI taxonomy): Eukaryota > Viridiplantae > Streptophyta > Pinopsida > Pinales > Pinaceae > Pinus > Pinus tabuliformis. The sequence goes on along the minus strand of CM062818.1, from coordinate 726,023,171 downwards.
GACCTATAGCTCTATGCAACGTAATCTATAAAATCATGGCTACCATAATGGTAAAAAGATTACAACCTTTGCTCCCAGAATTGATAGCAAAAGAACAAACAAGCTTTGTGAAAGGTCATCAGATAGTGGATGGGATTGTAGTCGCGCAAGAGGTGATCCACTCCCTAAAGAAAACTGGAAATAAAGGAATGATGATCAAACTTGACTTAGCAAAGGCATATGATAAACTCAGTTGGCAATATCTACAAGAAGTTCTGCAAGCCTATGGTTTTGATGAAAGATGGATTGCATGGATTTTGTCCATGATATCCACTCCTAGTATGTCAATCCTTCTAAATGGAACCCCAACGGAAACTTTCAAGCCCACCCGTGGCCTAAGACAGGGAGACCCTCTATCTCTATTCTTGTTCATCCTAGCAGCGGATGGCCTAGGTCACTTAATCAACGACAAAGTAAGAAGAGGAGAATTCAAAGGGCTCAGCCTATGGGGAGAGGACTTAACTATCACACACCAACAATTTGTGGATGATGTGATGATGTACAGCCAAGCAACCCTTAAGGAAGCTAAAAAACTCGGGGAGATCCTAACAGAATTCAATAAAGCTTCAGGAACAGAGGTGAATAAAGAGAAAACTGAAATCTTCTTCTTCAACACACCAAGAATGAGTCAAGCCTTTCTGGCAAGAACTTTGGGGTTCCAAATTGGGAAATTCCCTACAAAATACTTAGGAATTCAACTGAGTGATCAGCAGAACAGAGTAGCGAATTGGCAAGGACTGATAAGGAAAATTCAAAAAAGGATGGAAAATTGGACATTTAGAATGCTCAACACACCGAGCCACCTCATACTCCTAAAATCAGTCCTCCAAGCTATGCCAATCTACCAAATGGCAAGTCAAGCAATCCCGAAGACCATATGTCAGAAAATGGTGCAAATTTTTAAAAATTTTCTATGGCAGGGGGCAAACAAAACAAAAAAATGGGCGTTGCTTTCATGGACATGGTTAAGCAAGTCAGTTCAAGAAGGAGGTCTGGGACTTAGAGACCCAAACATTCTGAACCAAGTCATGGGGGCAAAATTATGGTGGAGATGGATTCAAGGAGGGAATGACCTCTGGAAACAACTGTGGGAACAAAAATATGAAATAGCACGGACCCCGGAAGGTAAACTCCGAACACTGACAGGAAAAAAAGGCTCAACTATTTGGAACCTAGCTAATATGAACAGAGCTCTGATAAGAGACAACAGTTTCTGGGAAATTCGGGAAGGAAATAAAGCAAACTTTTGGCAGGAAGGGTGGCAACAGAGAGGTATCCTGAGTCAAGTTCCTCAGCTACAGGAAGTACAACAGTACACAACCCAAATAGTGGAGGACGCAGTAAGGAACTACTGGGTAGGGGACCAAAACAGCTACTGGAGACAATGGAAGAGGAAAAGTGATTGGCCTGAAGCCCGAGAAACTGATCAATGGAATACATATCACAAAGAACTGGAAACTAGGAAAATAGCTATCAAAGAAGGACCAGACATAATAAGATGGGGCAAACGAATTAAAGGCATGTTTACAATATCAGAAGGATACCACCTAAAAACAAAAGAAGCGGGCAATGCAAACATGGAAAAATGGAAAAGAATCTAGCAATTAAAAACCTGGCCAAAAGTGACGTTTTTTACCTGGACAGTGCTACATGGGAGAGCCCTAACTTGGGATCAGCTAAGACGGAAAGGAACGCATGGACCCTCACGTTGTGCGCTGTGCCAACGGCAAGAGGAAACTATGGAACATGTTGCTAATTCCTGTAATGTAAGTAACATCCTGTGGCAAAAGCACCAACAAATCTTTGGGATTACAGAAAGAAAGTTAGAAAGCATTAAAACAACAATTGAAACATGGAGTAGCAAACCGTACCGAAATGTAATCCTTAACCATGCCTGGAACTTGTCAATTGGATTCTTCCTGTGGAATCTATGGAAAGCCTGAAACAGGGTAATATTCAGAACAAATAAAAACGACACAGAGGAAATCTGGAACCAAATTATGGAGAATATAAGGGAAACAATAATTCTGGGAAATTGGACAGAGGAAGATTGGAAGACAGAAGGCATGGAAACTAGCATCATGAACCGACTGGAAATTCAAGTAAGAAATATAAGCAGCACAAGGAAGATACAAGATGCAGAACAGGTAAGAGCAGAAGAAAGTTATAAGAACCCCCCCAAGGATTCACAAAACTAAACTTTGACGGGGTAGCCAAAGGCAACCCAGGGGAGGTAGGGATAGGAGGGATATTCAGAGACGAAGAAGGAAGGATCAAAAGGGTATATGCAATGGACTGTGGCAATGCTACCAACAATGAAGCAGAATACCATGCATTAAACAGAGGACTGGAGATAGCGATACGAGAAGGATACCAAAGATTGCAGATAGAAGGGGATTCTAAGCTGGTCATTGACACTATAAAACAACTACAACAAGGAGAAAACGCAGAAAAACTAAGCAAAAGCTGGCGGACGGCGTGGGTAATTTCAGAAGTCGAAAAGAAACTTCAACGACTAGCATACATTATCGCGTCCCATGTGAAGAGGAAAGGAAATGCCCCAGCGGATCTCCTTGCGAATTGGGGATGCCGAAACAGAGAGCACCAGTTAGATATGGGAGAAGCAGAGCTCAACAGGAATGAGGAAATGAACCAGATAAAACAGGTCGTCGAGGCAGATCAGAGGCAACTAGAGAACCCAAATGACATTGAGAGGAGGGAAGAAAGACGAAAGCATACGCAGGCAGATCAGCAAAGATCATCCATGGAACAGAATAGAACGGAGGAAAGGACGGAAAGGACAGGGATGACGGAGGAGGAAAGAGAAAGGATAATCCTGAGAAGCGTGGGAGCAGAAATGGAAGGAGGTGGGCACAGGGAGAATAGGACAGCAGGATTGAGAAGAGACAGTAGAGGAGAGCCAGATGGCAATGCGGAGTCAACACAGGGACGGCAAGAGCAGCCGGGAGAAGGTAGTCATAAATGAAGCATGGAGGACAAGACATTTGGGCAGCATCCCAAGGAAAGTGGGACGGAAAGCATGCCACGGATCATCGGAAATGGAGACAACTGGAGGTAAGGTTAAGACAGAAGAATGTTAAAAGAATAAAGTTTAAGGGAGTCCATGCATGTTGCATGTGGACGCGGGAGAAGGAAGGTGGCGAGAGAGAACACGTCGACAACCAAAGACAATTGCAGAAGAGAGAACAGCGGCTCCAGACTGATGGGTATGTGAAATCTTCTCCCCTTCACTTGGATAAAAATTCTTGCATGAAGCAAAACATAGGCATGCAGATAGATAGGAATAGTCTGCATCTCCCCAGACTCAGTTATCAAGTTAAGATAGCTTGGGTCGGGAGAAAACCTTGCGACTCCATGGCTGGAAAGGAAAATTATAATAGTAATGCGAAGGGTTCACAGGAAAAGAAGGTCCCAATAATCCTTGACCCCTGCAACAGATGGGAAGGCCCTGGAATGCCAAACCCTGAGATTATGCCTTCGGTAAGGCGAACCTGGAACACCCGAGTGAGGAAGAAGATCCCTTCCACAGATTCTCGAGAACTGAGAGAAAAAAACGGGAGGGGGACCCTGAAGCTGTGGAAATCAAAACAGGAAGGGGGTCAGGAAAACCTCAGAGAAATGGGAGGGGTATGGATTACAAGGCAGCCCGCGCGGCCCAGCAAATCTACACCAATTATAATCAAGTAAACCTCATCAAAGAAAACTTGGGCCAGGAGAGCTTTAGAGAGGCTTTGGATAGGTATTTACGAGTTAGACACAACTCGGAAGAACCTAGGAGGAGGGGTGGTAGCGCTATCCCCTCCAAGTACTTGCCCCCAATAGACAAAACTGACCATTGTGTTTATACTGTGATAGGGCTAAACCATAGTGAAGGGTCAACTGTAACCCAGCAAGCAATCTTGAAGAACCAGAGCACCAGGAAACTGCCCAGTAAAAACATGGCGCCCAGGAGAAGCAAAAGGAATGTCAAGCAGGAAGCCGAAACAAGCAGTAGGGGCCAGAAAAAAGGCAAAAAATCTACAGATGAATAGGTAAAGGAACTTGTGGATGCCTACATGAAAGCAAATACGCAAGAAATTCGGGAACAGATCTGGAGCTGGGAACGTGAATTAAGACAAAATCTTCAAGGTAGAAACCTTCCCCTGCATGAGTGGGAAGAAATGATACATGATCCAGGCACTACAAATGGCAGACAATCTCTCTATACCAGAACTCTGCAACTTTATTGGATCATGAAACACATAGTCGCTCGTGCTATGACCCTCCATCAGGAACACATGGAAGGAGAAGTGGAGAACTGACAAGAGTGAAACAAAGAACCAGAACAGGTCAACCGGGAGATAATGAAGGATTTGGCAACCATCCAGATCCAAACTTACAGGAACAACCTCGCTTTGGGCCGCATTGAGCAAACTCTGTCTGAGCTAAAATGGAAACTGTTTCAGCAGGGACGAGAACTCCCAGGCCCAGGGGTAAAGCCGCAGAACAAAGGCAAGCAGATGATGACCCCGGAAGAGCAGGCAACTTTCCAGATCGCCTCCTCAGATGAGTAGTTGGTTTTTAGTTTTGATTACAGTTTTTGAATGTTTTTGTCTAAAAGACTAGAGAGAGGTACTGGGGAGATACAATTGTTGATGATGAACTTATTTAAGTTTTGGAATGGATACAATGTTGATCGATGGCCACCTGGTTTCCTTCGGGCAGGTGGCTAGTTAATCGATGTCTTGGGACTGTAAATTTTGAAAAAAGTAAATATAGAAAGTACTACCTTGTTTACAACATAAATATATATATATATATATATATATATATGGGTTTAATATTAAGGTTTATAATATTGGATTTAATATTAGGGTTTATAATATAGGGGTTTAATGTTAAGATTTTTAATATTGGATTTAATATTAGGACTTATAATATTAGATTTAATATTAAGTTTTATGATATTGAGTTTTATATTAGAGTTTATAATGTTGGTTTTATATATTATATAATAATTAATATTAATATTAAGGTTTTGATGATATTAACATTAACATACACATATCTCGACAAAGTGGTCTTTGGTATTCTCTTGACCAGTGAACAGTTGTGGTGTATCATCAAGCTATGGATCATTGTTCGTTACAAGAATAATTAGGGTTACAAGAATAAAAAACTAAGGTTATAAAAACAAAAGATTAGGGTTAAAATGCAGGGTTTCAATGTTAATTAAAACTTACTCACTTATATGCTTACCTATATTAAAATCCTAATATTAATACCTAACACTAAAACCCAATTTTTTAAAGCATAATTATTAATTATATAATAATTAATATTAGTATTAGTATTAAATCTCTACCATACACCTAATAATTATTAATGTGGTTAACATAAACTTATCAGTGTATATCAACCACATTTACTAATGTGGTTGTGCATATGCTTATGGATGCCTATTGATGTATATCAACCATATTTATTAATGTGGTTGTGCTAGTATTAGTTCATATTTTTTATAACATATAACTTAAATCTATAGCTTATATTAACTCATATCATTGATTAAAATTTTAATTAGTAGTTGAAATAAATTTTTGGGTTGTATACCCAGTGGGGTTTCCCCAAGACCTAATAAACAAAATTTACAACAAACTAGAAATTCATTTTATCGCAAATCTAAAAAATTAGAAGTGGTTTAAACAGAAGATAATTCTACTTTCTAACTTCCCCACCCTTATATCCAAGGTCAAGGAGTGTATAAACACTTTTGAGTGAGTCCTCAAGGGGTTGACTTGCTAATTTTTACATTTTTTGCACAAATTACAGTGCTATAAAAACATAGCAACAGCGCATATTATATAGTAACCCCCCTAACTAACCATTTGTTCACTAAAATAATTATATATTCAATTAAAATATTTTCTATACACCAAATTTAACTATTTACACACTATAGTTAATCAAGTTTGAGTGAATCTTGCTTGTTAGTGTTACCTGCAAAACTTGCAAACCTGTAAAAAGTGACAGTGATCAATTTTATATAATAACCCCTCTAACTAGGTGAAAAATCATAGAAACGATTCTATCTTGTTAGTATATTTTGTGTATATCAATTTCTACTATCTATTTACTATATTATGTTAGTATTTGGTGTACTTCTTGTCATTTTAAAGTATTTTACGCAGATTTTCACAATAGAACAACAAGACAACGGTGAAAATTCCTCTACTTCATCTATTTGATCGCATTCCTAGTCTTGTAATGGTTTTTTGGATTTATCCATAAGAAGCCTTCCATAACCATTTGTGGAAGGAGTTGGACTTAAAGAGGGGAGAATTTGGGTGAGGTGACAATGGGTCTTTGCCTTGTGTATGTCGACCAAATGGGGATAACACATCTACAACATTAAGGATGATATCTAATGTGGTAGAGATTCATAGTGTTTATAACATCGACATTGGTAAAAAATCAGCAGCAATGGGCCTCTTTCCTATGTGTGTCAACCATAGTGGGTTGCATAGAATCTTCAACCTGCTAAATGAATAAATAACGCATCTACAGTGTTAAAGTTGATATCTAATGTGGTAGAGACTCACAATGTCCATAACATTGATATCAGGGAAAAATCAACAAGGGTTTAAAAAACATCTTGGAAGATCGGCAAAAATCAACAAACTAAGACAAACATTACAAAATATAAAATATATTCATTTCTTTTAAAAAATTTAAACATATAAAACAACAATCATTAGAGGAAGTTTTAGCCTAAAAAGGACCTCCCGAGGAAAAATAATAAAATAAAATTATGAATTTTGGATGGAAAAGAAGAAAACTATTTTTTTTAATTGTATTTTTTACTTATCTCCTTATAGCTTTACTCAAATTTCAAGTGTAAACATTTGTTGGATGCGGAATTGAATTCTACATCCAACGAGTACCTATTATGCATACTTCTGAGAAGACCCAATCATGTTTTTTTAATGTATCTTCTAATTTTATTAATGTGTATTTGGTCTTCTCAGAAGTATGGATAATGGGTACTCGTTGGATGTGGAATTCAATTCCGAATCCAACGAATGTTTACACTTGAAATTTGAGTAAAGCTATAAGGAGATAAGCCAAAAATTCAATTAAAAAAAGTTAGTTTTTTTATTTTCCCTCCAAAATATTTACATGTACCTCTCGTTAAATTTAAAGGATTTTGATTGGTTTACATATTGTGTACATGAAAATTTTATGGGCACTTTTAGGTTGAAATTTCCTCTAATGAACATCACATAAACACATTGGCACATAAATATGAAGAAAGAATTAGTGGATGCCAAATAAGAAATGATACATCAAAGTCAATATTATATCCTAAAAGCTATCAATCAAGGAATCAAAAGTGGAGAACCAATGAAAAATGATATGACATATATAAATATATCTCATCATCATGAGATAGATGTACAATGAAAAAAGAAACAAAACTAGCAACTAACTATCTGATATCAATATCCTCTCCCCTTTTTGCGAACATGGGTTGTTTGTCAGGTTTTCCCCTAATGGAAGAAGGCGCTAACCCTACATAAAATATATGATGGTGACTTATGGGTGTAGAACTATGTTCATCAATATCTAGAACGTGGTGTTGATGCTAGCACATCCCCTCACTCCTCTTTATCCTCCTTTGTTTTAGTCACCTCCTCTTGCTCCTCTCGTTGTTGTTCCTCCTTTAACCATGCAGGTGCCTCCTCCATGATAGGCATGTCAAAGCCCACCCTCCACTTAGAAAATACATCAATAATGTCTAAATAAATGGCATCCACATTCATTTTTCTCTCCATTTTCCTCATCCATAATTGGAGGTTATAAAAAATATACACCAAGTCATTTAAACATGAGAACTCCAACCAGTAAGAGGGTCACAAAAAAATTAATGTGTCTTGAAAGTCATAGTATATTAGAATGTCATAAATTACAATAAAGGCAATTACTTTGTTGAAGTTCTAACCTTTAACCTGTTGCATTTCTTGTGTTTTTTTTTAGTACACTCACATCCCAAAACACTAGATGTTTTACTAAGAATTTTGATGATTTTTTTTTGTAAATTTGGTTCTCTTGTACCATAGTTTCACCAGCAAACATCTACAACGACAAAAAAGAAAGGAAATAAACTAAATTACATTTCATTGCAATGTAAAATATAAAATAAAGAAAACATAATTAAAGTTTCAAATAAAACACATAATTGAATTTAAAAAAAAAATCGAAAGTTATAAATTCTAATAACTTACATGGAATCAAAGTGGTGACTTCATGAACAATACCATTAAAGTGAAATAGTCCAGTACCATCTCAATATCTCTCTATTTTGCAATTGATTATGCTACAAATATCGACATCAGGTACCATCCTATGAGGACAAATATGGAGCACTTCCATCACCTCACCATCAAAATCAAAGTTGCTTGTGTAGTAAAATTTGAGGTTGAGGAAGAGTATTTTTGCATCAATGAGTTGATGGAGCATCCCAATCCATTTAATATCAATAAAATCCCATAACATCATTTTACTATAAAACCTGGGGATACCCTTGCCCAACTAATAAGCTCAGATGGTTTATATGGCTCTAATATTCATGGCCTCATACAAGCAAGTCATTGGGGGGCTTATTACTTCAACCAATCTCAAAGCCTTTACCAAAGGTTCACTGACTAAGCCCACTTCTTCCAGACATTTCCAAGAGTCACTCCACACCCATCTAGCAATGTATCTCTTATCCTATCTCCTCCTATATGCATAATCACGCCACTCATCTCAAACAAACATTTCCTTCAACTCAATTTGACATGTGATCTATAAATTGTCTCATATATTCCACTGGGCAATTCATCACAACGGATCTACTAAAATATATTAAAAAATCTAAAATCTACACTATGAGGGTTTATCTCTTCTTAGATTTATGGATCTGTTAATTATTGTATATTGCACATGCATACAAATTATAATTATGCAAAAATAGAGAACAACAAAATAAAAACTCACAAACCAAAATTCACATAAGATATATCATGAGAAACCATGTTGGGATAAAACCCCACTAGAAGGTGAGGTCGCTCTTCTCTCTTTCTTGGAATAAAAAATGGATGCAAGTGCAAAGAAGTAAGGTTTCTGGCTCGTGGGCTACTACAGTGCACAAATCCTTTCTATGTGTTTTCTCGTGCCTCAGTTTCTCTACTCATCTAAGAAACAAAACGCACTTGAAAAGAATGGAACCCCTCTTCCTCCTAGTGGCCATGTTGGAGAATCATGTACAATGTAGATTAATGCTTGATTCTTCTTCTTGATAATTACTTGTGAATATAGCCCATGGGGCTTTGGATTGACGGTGAATGGGTGCGTTTTTAAGGCACTCCTTGCAATAGGTCACCGGTTCAAATCCCCGTGGGTGCGTAGGTTAGTCTTAACAAGCAAAAAAAAAAAAAATTACTAGTGAATATTATTCCTTATGTGACCTTCTTCATCAAGAAATTATACAAATGCTCAAAATATAGAGACAAAGGACACCAAAAATTTGGCCAGAGGCTAGGGCAAAACTCACAAGGGGAAAAACCAACAATCCTTCTCTTATAGAATTAGATCAAGCCAAGGCCAAGACCAAGCAACCACAAAGATACCAATTCAAACCCTCCTCCAAGTCTCCTCCAATAGTCACAGTCAACACTGGTCAAACCTCATCAAATTCTAGTCAAACTCATATTTTTGACCCTATAGCAGAGGCCAAATTTTGGCCTTGCAATCATCTCACAATTTTGACCCTTTTACACAGAAATTGGTCACAAGTGTGAGTTGCAATGGGGTAGAAAATTCAGCTTTCTTCTTTAGCTTTGGCTTTCTTCTCTCTCCTTTGACTTCAACCTTCTTCTCCTTGTTTAGGTGTAGAAGATACTTGATAATGTGTTGATGATTGAAGTCCCCAACAGGTCAAACTTATCTCTTATATATAGTTGTCTAGGAGGGTCGAGTAGGTGTCACTAGGCCGACTTGTCCGAGGAGGTTCGACTTGGTCATATTGTGGGCTTATGACTCAAAAATAAAATTCTTTTTCTTTTTCTTACAAATGTCCAAACGGGACATGACTCAAATAAATTTTCTTTTGACTCAAAATAAAATATTTTTTACTCTAAGCATGAACAACATGCTTTAACAAAAATATAATAAATATAATAAGTACATCAATGATATATTTACATTATGAAGACGGAACCTTGCTACATTTCCAACACTCCCTCTTAACTAGGGAGGTATTCATAACGACTTATCAAGATAATTTCAAGTTGAAATATCCATATAAGAAAGGATCTGGATTGATAAGCATAAACGTCACAACAAGCATTGTCATATTACCAAGGCCTTGACAAGTAAGCTCTATCACTCCACTAGATCATAGCACAATGCTAGGAAGCATTCCATAGGACACCACACTACCTCTTCGAGGCACATACTCCACCTAGGATCACCAAATAATGTCCTCCACAGGACCATTTCCCTCAAGGAAATGTCAATCCACCGAACCATTCTTTATCCAAGTTCATGTACTTGACTTAGGGTGTTAATCTTAATCTTCCATAGTACATGACTCAAGAATGTTTGTCCAAGATGCTTATCCAATCCACCATTCTCCTTATCCATATCCATGTTCTTGACTTACGTCTATTAGTCCTTGTCACAATACATGACACAAGGAGAACTATGTGTCCAACCTCACTCCCTCTCAATCTAGGAGGAGCAATCCACAAGCCCAAGCTTGTCTTGAAAGTACTCATACTTACCCTTAGGAAGGTATTTTGTCAAAACATTAGTACCTAATCATCAGTGGAGATATATTGTAGCTTCACAGCTTCATCTTTCACCACATTTCTAATATAGTGATATTTAATCATAACGTTATTTTATCTTGCATGAAATATCCAGTTCTCTATCAGCTTTATGCAGCTTTGATTATCATAAAGTGTCAAGGTCGTATCTAGCACACCTTCAAACAAATCAGCAAATAATTTACAAAGCCAAACAGCGTCACGGCTAACTTCACTAGCTACTATTTATTCCTCTTCAACAGTGCTTAGTGCGATAGAATCATGTTTCTTGCTCATCCATGACATAACAGATCCCAAATAGAAATAATAGCTAGTAGTAATTTTCACATCATTCATAATCAATGAAGCCTAACAATCAAATATCCTTTCCTGCAACATATCTCAAACAATGATGTATAGTGCCACAAAGATATCTCAAGATATGTTTTGCTACCATCCAATGATCATGTCTTGGCTCCATCTAAAACTAGATCAAGATATTTACAATAAAGCATATATATAGACGGGTGTTCACTAGATACATTAGAGAACCAATCAACTGATGATACGATGATGGATCAACAAGATTTTAATCTAAACTTCTCAGCTTCTTCAAATTGGTTATCATTGGAGTTTCCATTGGCTTACAATCGGTCATCCCAAATTTTTGTAAGATCTTGAACACATATTTCCCTTGCCTAGAAATATTTCACCTGGGTTTTTCCAAAGTTCAAGTCCCAAGTAATAGTGCATTAATCCAAGATCCTTCATGTTGAATTCAGCTGTTAGTTCCTTACACTGACGAATAAGATGCTCCATGCATGTTATCAATAAGTCATCCACATATAGCAATATGATCACAAGCTCATTCTTTACTACCTTGATGTAGAGATCCAAACGTGTAGTACTTTTGATGAAACCAAGCCTTATTAGATAAGCATCCATTCAGGCATACCCTGCTCTAGGGGTTTGTTTTAAACCATATAGAGACTTTTTTAACCTGCAAACATGGGATTATTTTCCATGGACCTCAAATCCTTGAGGTTGTTCAATGTATACTTCCTCATCAATCATGCCATTAAGAAAAGCAATCTTCACATCCATTTGATTTATAGTCCATCCCATAGAAGTTGCAATAGAAATAAGAGATCTAATTGCTACGTACCTAGCCGTTGGAGCAAAAGTTTCATCGTAATCAACTCCTCCCTGTTGTGAGAATCCTCTAACTACAAATCGTGTCTTGTATTTATCACTACTTCTATCAACTACATATTTGATCTTATACACCCATAACATCGTAAACTTTGAAACATGAACTATAAACTCAAAACGAGAACTCTAGCCAAAAAATCCCCAAAAAACATGAAAAGTCAACTCGAAAATGAAAAGTGTTGATGCTGGAATAACAATTTTTTTTTCTAGGGTAAATTTTCAACGTGTTTTAAAATTGGCAGTGAAAACCAATTTTTTTTATGCAAAAAACACCCTGAAAATGAAAAGTGTTGATGTGTTGATGTTGAAATAACATCTGTTTTTTTTTCATGATAAATTTTGAACATTTTGAAATAATGGCGTAAATGATTTTATCATGACTCCAAAAAAAATCATAATTTCAAAAGAATAATGAAAATTTTAAAAATTAAAACAATGAACAAAACAAAAAATTAAAAAATAATAATAATAAGTAAATAAAAAATATATTAAAAACACTGTTAATGAACAGCTCCCTGCGAGGAGACAACATGTTTAAATTTTGTTTATATAGTACTACAGACTGATCATGGTAGGCACAGCTGCCTGTACTTGAATGCTTCGGCATATACAAAATGTAATTTCTTAATCTTTAATAGAAATTACGACTTTTTCCCAGGGGAAAAAAAAAATATATATATATATATTAAATAAACATAAAATTAGAAAAATAACCCAAAAAAAAAATCAAACATAAAAATGTAAAAAATAAATAAAAAATAACCTAAAAAGGACAAGAAGGAAAAATCAAACATAAAAATATTAAAAAAGAAAAACAAAATTAACCTATAAAAATTAAAAATTAAAAATAATATACAAAGAAATAAATAATAACAAAAACATATTTTCAAAAAACATGATGAAAGAAAAAAAATAAAAAATGCATCATTGGACAATTAAAGAAAAAAAAACAAACAAACAGAAACACATTTAAAAAATAATAATGACATAATTTTTTTAAAATTCAAAAAATAAATAAATAAAAATATGAAAAACAATAAACAACTTGAAAATAAAAAAATAAAAAAATAAAAATAAAAAACCATTGAAAAAACATTAAAAAAAAAAAAATCATTAAGAAAAAATATTACAAACAAATAATAATAATAATATACAAACAATTAAAATAACAAAAGACTCAATAAAAAATTAAAACAAATAGAAAAACCATAAAACCAAAAAAAAATTATAAAATAAACGATAATTATTATAAAAATAAATTTAAAAAGAAATAAAAATTAAAAATTGCTCTTCAGGCACTTGAGCAGGGTCAATTTGATTCTCGGATTGGATTGAGCCCGCGTGGCCCCTCAGGCCCCTGGATGAACAATCTCTGATTTTGAGAATCGAACAGAGCCGGCTCAGGGGCCCGAGGACTCTTGACCCTGGGCGAGATCGCCCTGGGCAAAATGCAAAACGACCCCTTGGCCTGCCCAAGGGTCGATCCCAGCAGGCCAGGGGGACGATTCTCAGAATCGGCCCCCTAGCCTACCAAGGGGCCGATTCCCAGAATCGCACCCTGGGCCGATTCTCAAAATCGGCCCCTTAGCCTGCTAGGGGTGATTCTCAGTCGATTCCCATAATCTCTCCTAGCAGGCCAGGGGGGCGATTCTGGGAATTGCCTTGCCCCCACTGGCCTGCCGGTGTGATTCTAAGAATCACCCCTAACCTGTCGTGGCTGATTCCGGGAATCAGCCCAGGGGAAGATTCCAAAAATCGCCCCCCTGGCCTACCAAGGGCGATTTTGGGAATCGGCCCCCTCACAGGCCAGGGGGAAGATTCTAGGAATCAACCCCCTGGCCTACACAAGGGGCAGATAAGTGATCGATTCCCAGAATCGACCCCCTGGCCTGCGAAGGGGCCGATTCCCAGAATCGCCCTTGGCAAGCCAGAGGGGCGATTCTGGGAATTGTCCCCTTGGCTTGCCAGGGGCGATTCAGAGAATCACCCCCGGCAGGCCAAGGGGACAATTCCCAGAATCGCCCCCTCGCAGTTCAGGGGGTTGATTCTGGGAATCGCACCCCTCGTAAGACAGGGGGTCATTTTGTGATTTTCCCAGGATGAGCAGGCCCACGGTCGGGCACGCTCGCTCACATCTAGTGCCTGTGGGAGGGTGCGCCCATCAGTGGGCTTGCCCACTCGCGGCACGGCAATGTGCTGCATGTTGGCGTGTTGCAGGGGGACATGACCATGGTCGGGCACGCTTACCACAGGCAGTTCCCAAGGCTTACGTGCCCATCGTCGGTGTACCCGCCCGTGACACGTCAGTGTGCAGCGCGCCGCTGTGCCATAGGGAGGCACATCAATAGCCAAGCGTGCCCACCCACAGGCAATCCTGTGGCAGGCACGGCCAACCGTGGGCATGCCCACCCACATGCAATCATGTGACAGGCGTGCCCGGCCGTGGCTATGCCCACCTGCGACACGACAACGTGCAGCGCGTCGTCGTGCCGCAAGCAGGCACGTTGACGGCAGGGTGAGCCCACCCATGGGAAAGCACTGCTTGTGGGTGGGCGTGCCAGGTCGTGGGCCTGCTCGCCCTGGGAAAAATGGAAAACGACCCCCTGGCCTGCCCAAGGGCTGATTCTCAAAATTGGCCCCTTGGCCTGCTAGGTGGTTGATTCCCAAAATCGGCCCCCTAGCTTGTGACAGGGCCGATTCTCAGAATTGGCCCCCTGGCTTACTAGGGGGCTAATTCCCAGAATCACCCCCTGGGCTGATTCTCAGAATTGACCCACTAGCCTGCTGAGGGCGATTCTGAGAATCAACCCCCTAGCCAGGGGGGCGATTCTAGGAATCACACTTGGCAGGCTAGGTGGTGATTCCTAGAATCGCCCCTTGGCCTACCGGCGGTGATTCTGAGAATCGCCCCTGACAGGCCAGGGGGGTGATTCTGGGAATCTCGTGCCTGGTAGGCCAGGGCACCGACTCTGAGAATCAGTTGCCCCCTAGCCTACTGGGGGTGATTCTAGGAATTGGCCCCATGGTAGGCCACAGGGTCAATTTTGAGAATCGACCCCCTGGCCTAGCAATGGCTGATTCCTAGGCAGGACAGGGGGTCGTTTTGCATTTTTCCTAGGGCAGGCAGACCCACACTCGGGTGTGTCCGCCCACAGGCAATACGAGTGGGGGGGCATGCCCCACCATGAGAGTGTCTGTCTGCGGCATGGCGGCGTGTTGTACACTACCGTGTCGCAGTCGGGCGCCCCAGACCACAGGCCTGTGCATATGGGTGTGCCTGACCTCGGCACGATAGCGTGCTGGGCGGGCACGCCCGGCCAAAACGGCCCCCTAGCAAACCACAAGGATGAATCTCATAATCGACATCGTGGCCTGCCTGAGGGTCGATTTCTAAAATCCAGCCCCGTTAGGCCAGGGGGGCAATCCTGGGAATCGTCCCCCTGGGCCAATTCTGGGAATCGGCCTCGTGGCCTGCCTAGGCGCTGATTCCCACAATCGCCCCCCGCCAGGCCAAGGGCTTGGCCTGTTGGGGGCGATTCTGGGAATCGGCCCTGGGGGCGATTCTGGGAATCGGCCCTGGGGGCGATTCTGGGAATCGGCCCTGGGGGCGATTCTGGGAATCGGCCCTGGGGGCGATTCTGGGAATCGGCCCTAGGGGCGATTCTAAGAGTCGTCCCTGGGGTCGGTTCTAAGAATCGCCCCCGGTAGGCCAGGGGGTTGATTCTAGGAATTGGCCCAAGGGGGCGATTCTGGGAATCTTCCCAACGAGATGATTCTAGGAATCGACGCCCTCGGCCAATTCCTAGAATCGCCACCGGTAGTGCAAGGGGTGATTCCCATAATTGTCCCCCTGGCCTGCGAGGGGCGATTCTCATAATCATCCCCCTGGCTTGTCGGGGGCCGATTCTCGGAATCTCCCCCCAGGCAAGCCAGGGGGCAATTCTGAGAATCATCCCATTGCCCTGTAAGTGGGTCATTTTGCGCTTTTCCCAGGGCGGGGCGGTCCACGACCAAGCGCGACATGACACTAAGGCATAGCAGCCCGATAACAGGGGGCCTACTAAGGGACCGGGGACAAATGAAAAAATAAATATTTTTTTTTCTAAGGAATGGATTTTTTTTTGTTCCCTGTATGAACCTAACATCCAACTTGTCATGGGGGTCGATGTGCATGTTTTTGGTCTTTTTTCGTTTTAGAATTACCCCCTAGGTCGATTCTCACAATCTTCCCCCTGGCCTGCTAGGGGCAATTCTCAAAATCGGTCGCAGCCCTGCCAGGGGGCCGATTCCTAGAATGGGTCGTAGCAGGCTAAGGGGGCGAGTTTGGGAATCACCCCCCTAGCCTATCGGGGGTGATTACGGGAATCGGCCCCCTAGCAGGCCAAGGGGTCGATTCTGAGAATCGGCCTACGGGGGTGATTCTTAGAATTGCCCCCGGCAGGCCAGGGGGGTGATTTTGAAAATTTCCCCCGGTAGACCAAGGGGGCGATTCTAAGAATTTCCCCCGGCAGGCTAGGGGGGCGATTCTAGGAATTGGCCCCCTGGAAGGCCAGTGGTGGCATTTTTCAATTTTCCCAGGTCGAGTAGGCCCACGACTAGGCGCAACATGACACTAAGGCACAACGGCCCCCAGCAGGGGTCCTGCCAAGGGACCAGGGACAAATGAAAAAATAAATAATTTATTTTCTAAGGAATGGATTTTGTTTTGTTCTCTGTATTTGATAAGTCAAAGTGTTTTGAATACAATTATTATGTGTTTGGGGGAACCATTATGTAGAAGCTCAAAGGCAATTGATGGGGGAATATCTCAATAACTCACGTTTTGAAACAATGAAATGTATCATTTATGTTGGTTTATCAAATACATAAGCAAATTTATTGCCATGGGATCATAATACAGATAATGAGTATAGGATGTATATGACTTTCATTCAAAGGGTTAGATTTATTCATAATGAATTTGAAGAAAAATGTGGTGGAGATAAAACAAAGGTTGTTTTAGAATTTCGGAAGGAATGTTGCATGGAAATAGGTTATCAAATTGAAGAAAAAATCAATTCAAAAGGCGACAAAGTACATTATGATATAGTCAGAGGTATTGATAACATTTTCCAGTTGGCATTTAGCACTGAAGAAATATGGGAATTGATTAATGAGATTTTTAGCATGTCTCAAAACATTGGCATTAAATACCATTGATATGTAGCAACGGCAAATCAGGCCCTGAAATGAAGCAGCTTCTAGAAGATATGACTATCACACCTTGGAGAGCATTGCAAGGAGTGAAAGATGAAAAACTTGTCAAAACAATATTATCTCGTGTGAAGTCAAGGGAATTATCATTGGACGAAATTTGTGAGGAATTTCAAAAGTAAGTTTGTTGAATTATTTTTACTTATTTCTATATTATAATTTTCTTTTAAATATAACATATTGTTGTTGGTAGTATTTATTATACATATCATTATATTAACTTTTTTATTTTATCTATTCAATCACAAGGTTTACATGAAAATACAAAAACAAATGGTTAAATTGTTGAATGAAGATAATTGGGATGATGTTTACGCAACTACCCAGATTCAAGTTCTACATCAACGCTAAAAGATTTTTATCTTGCATTTAAAAAAGTATGTTGATTTATACCTTCATTTTTATTCATTTGTATACTATTTTTATTTTATAGCTTATACATATATTTGATTATTTTATTAAAGATGAAGAAGGATGCAAATGGAGCACTAGATAGTTTCAGAAGCTTTATTGAAAAAATTAAGATCAAAACATTGAGAAAGCAACGTCTTAGTAATGTTGAACTTGATCCAACTCTTACTCATTTCATTTGGAATGGGCTTGAAATTATGCAATGTCAAATAATACAAGGTGATTGTGAAGACATTGTTAAACTCATACCTAAAAGGGATTATTCCCTAGTTATTGCAGATATTCCCCATGGTTTCAATATCCTAAACATTGACTATGATAGTGACCCTTGTACTTATCAAACTCTTAGTAAAGTGGTTGCAAGATTTGTAGAAATCGCATCATCACCATTATGGATATTTGTAACATTTCATTCAGACACACAATTGACAATGTTATTGACAAGCTTCGATTGGAAAGAAAACTCAAGGATATAGCTTACATGGTAAGACGTTGAAATTGTATGTTTGATTAATGTTAAAAAAATTATTTACATACAAATTAATTGAACTTTTACTATTTCATGTTACAGGCAAAAGTCAAATCTTATTAACTGTGAAGATCAACCAATTATAACTGATTGTGAGTTCATCCATGTTGAAAGTTGGACAAAAGATGATAGGTATAATTCTATGTTTCTTAATCAGGTTGACGGAAAGAGTCATAGCCAAGTATTGGTTTATGATGTTGTTGTAAAAAAATAACTCATGAAGATAAAGAAACAAAAGGAGAGATAGTTAACATTTATCAAAAACCACAGTGATTGATTAACTATCTTATAGAATTCTGTTCAAATGAAGGAGATTGGGTTTTGGATTTAGATCCACAAAAACTTCAAGAACTTATAAAAGAAGAAAAGTTCTTCCGGCAGCAACCATGGCCCATTATGTGCTTTGATCATAATAGGGTTTATCAACCGATACGATATATTGGAAATAACCCATTTACTCGACCCAATTGCAAGAGCGAAGCTCTACCAACTGAGCTATATCCCCCGTACTTGGACCAAGTGGTCCATACATGAAAAAAAAAAAATAATAATAATAATAAGATGCTTTTTATTTTTCTTCAATCGATGTTGTAACAATAGCATAGTGGAAATTTTCGATTGGAATTAGCTTCTGCATACGGGTGACTTTAGAACCGACCTATATGGTGGATGGATTTCTGGGGTCTGGGTCAGATAAGATAAATTTGTAATTTTTAATCTATTTAAAGCATATTTGGGTTGAGGAGTTCCGGGATTAGAGGATATAGTGATCGGGACAAGCGAACGAACAGTATATGTAGGTAAATAGCGCTAATTCAGCAGCTTGATACCGTTTATCCATATATGGAATACCAATTTCATAAACGATCATACCACATCTAATTAAGAATCTTGCTAGAAGATGACCGCCCAACCAACCGCAAAGACCACTTATCATAAAGGATATATTAGGGCTGTAACGAAAAAGAAAGAGGTTCACCAGTCTTGTGATCGAAATTAAGATGTGAAAAGAGAAAACAAAAGGGAAAAAAAGGGTTTCACTTTTGGATCACAATGGTTCAATATATAACTTCTTGAACCGAATGGACCTTTGACCATAATGGTGCGAATTGTCCGAAAATACATATACAGATGAGATGTGTGTATGAAGAGAAGAGATAATGATCAATGAGAGAAAGGTCATGAATTATTAGGCTCAAGTAAGTTTTATTATATAAAACTAAATTTCAATATCTTCTTTCTTAATTTATATGTGATTATACTATTTTACTTTATTATTTCTTTTGTGCTTGATAATTAGGTACAACACTCGCATGTTTCCTACAAAAAGAAAAAAAATTGCATTGTCATTGAAAAAAACCCACTACAGTGCAAATTTATTCAGCAAATAATTAATGCTCTTCAATTTCTTCCAGATTCAATGCAAGAAATTGGGTTGAGGAAATGGGGTTTTAATGAATCACGTGTGGAAAAAATGCAAAGGAAGCTCAACCAACATTAGATGGAATGATTGGAAAATCATATAATGGAAAATTCGCACACATCAAAGATTCATCGGAAGAGGAAAATGAACAAAGGGAAGCAGAAAATATTGTGGAAGAAGACAATGATGATACTCTAGAAGAAGAAGAATTTGGATTACATGATATTATTGATTATATTTAAGTGATGCTTGGAATTCAAACTCATTTTTTGTAACTATTAATTAGTTATACTTGTAATGTTTTGACTTTGACATTTTATGAGAAAAATAAATATTTAGGTAATGTTATTATATATTCAATATTTGTATTATGTGATTTTGGCTTTAATTTTTTTTTTTCCAAGGAAAAAAACCGCGCTTTTCTATTATAAAAATAAAAGAGCTACAAAAGATGAGTTAACATCCAGCAGATAGAAACACTGCCTGAAACAGATATGTTGCCACATGGGCTCGCAACGTTAGTGAACTAACGTGCACAAAGAATATGAAGGAGAAGAGAAAAAGAAACGAAAAAAAGGGGAAAAACCTGGCTTCCGGCTCAGGTTTTTCGCCCCTTTTTCTTTTCAACCTTGCGCCACTCTCCCACTGTGGGCTCGGTCGATACAATGACTAACTGGGTTGTTTCATTTTGTTGTCCAGTTTCTTTATCTGAATGATGTTGCCGTTTGATGCCTCCCATGCTTTGATCCACGCTTGTCATCCGTTGTTGGGTCTCTGCCTGGAAAGAATGTGGCTGTAGCTCCTTGTTGACTACTGTAGTTTCCTTTTGGGTCTCTAGATCCACCTCCTATATGGTTGTATCGTCCTCCTCTTCTTCTGTTTCTGCATCTTCTGATACTGTGGGTACTTTCTTTTCCTCGGTTTTCTTCTTTATGACATTGTCTATGTTCTGCCATCCTTTGTGCTTCCTTTGTTGTGGCTTGTTCTTGTTTTGGCTTTTGCATGCATTGAACAAATGACCTGTTTGTTGACATCCCCTGCATCTGAATGTTGTGTTCTCATAGTCCAGAGATTGTTTCCATTGAGTATTGTTGAAGTTCAGGATGATGCTTTCTGGTAATCCCTGGCTGAGATCTACCTCGACACAAATTCTAGCAAATGTAAAGATCCCTTTTAGATGTCTCTCTGTGTCTATCCTTAACATTCTTCCGAGAGTATTTCCTATGGCTGCTAGGGAAGAAAAGTGCCAAAAATGCATCGGAAGATTATGTAGTCTTACCCATACCGGCATTTTTGATACCACCATGGAGTTTGGATCAAACTCCGGGAACCAGGGGGTAACAAATAATCCCGCACTGCCCCAGAACCATGGTCCTTCGGTGAGGGCTTTATCCCTCTCTTCTTCGACTCGAAAGACTACTATGAAGAATCCTTTCGAGCATAGCTGAATCCGGCAGTTTTTTGTCCATGTCATGTGTATCCATTGGTACAAAGCATCCGATCTAGGCCAGAAACCGTTAAATCTACAAATGATTGCATTTTTTTGTAGATCTGTGAAAACGCCCTTTACCTCTGGGATATCCAACAGAATGGAGGGGCTCTCTCGTGCTTCATCTACGATATACTGCCCTGGAGGGGTGTTTACATTTGCATGTTCTTTCCCCTTTTGAGTTCCTGTCCCCTTTGCTGCATCTCTGTAGGATCCTGTAGGTTTTGATGTAGATCCCTTTGATCCACCTCGCAGCCGGAGATTGAGAATAACAGTTGAATCTTTTGCAACCCTGTAATGCTGGAGGGTGTGTTGATCCTGCATGCATAACCCAGAAAATAATAGGTTTTGTGATGCAGCTGGAAAGCCCAGTCTGACCTGTATCTCTTTTTTTAAATCCAATACAGTCATCCATGCCCAGATCTGCACACAAAAATGCCTTCCGTTTGTTGATCTAACAAAGATATGTTTCAGATCTACTATGTCAGCCTTGTTCTGGTTCCTTGTTAATATTTGTTGCGCTGCCGGAGGTATAGAGACCTCATAGCCCATATCCCTACTCCCCCGCGAACCCGAATCCCTACTCCACCCCATACTTGTTTTATGGCTTTGACATTTTAAAAAATGCCCTAGATCTGCAAAATGAAGCCCCGGCGTACCAAAACGAGGCTTGAGAGCTGGCTTGCTCCTCTTTTCTCCGTATTCCAACACAGAGTTTCCATACCTATGCAGTGTATTCTTGAATACGGGCGTGACAAACCAGAACAGGAGAAGAACTGTTTGATTTGGGATAAGAAACTCCAGACAGAGGGTTTCCGTTGCCGCCGTGCGGTAAACCATCTGCAAAAATGAGTAGGGTCGCCCCAGACGCCGTTTGATGAGATTTGATTCGAAATAGACCTTTCCATCCGCCGATCCAGACCAGAAACCGTGTGAGCCGATCTCTAGATCTCCCGCGGCCATGCATCCAGCTGATCCAATACGGATCAGGCCATTTAGGACCTCGACGGCGCAGAGTTTTTCCACTGAAACCCTAAGTCCTCGACGCGCCTCCATTTTTTCTCCAAACTCGTCCAAATTTTTTTGGCTTTAATTTTTATGTGAATCATTTTTTTAAAATGTGATTATTATTATTTTTAACATGAAATTCATAAAAATAATATATATATATATATATATATATATATATATATATATTATTTAACCATTTTTTGTTAAATTTTTCCTATAAAAACTGTGATTTTGACATGTCATTTCTAGCAAAAAATTATCAAAATGCGTAAATGCTTTGTTATATTTATGTTCAAAATGTTTATTTTTATGTCAATTGTTAAAAATTATTGGTTTTTTTAAAGACAATTATTGAATGTGCATTGAAAAATTAATTAACGATATATAAATATGTAGAATATCGAAAATTTAAAATATCGACCTTTTTCTTTAACTATGCAAAAAATAAAGACTTCACTACAAAAAAATAAAAAATAAAAGAAAAACAAAAAAATATTAAAATGACTATTTAAAAAATAATTATTCACATTTAATATATTAGAAAATTTAAAATCAAAAAATATGCACTTTTTAAAATTAGTTGATTTTTTTGCTACCTCAAAAAATGTGTAATCGTATCAGTCTCGTTTCAAAGTTTACATTGTTCCATTTGAAAGTCATAATTAATTTGTCTTTTGTTCTAGGAATGATTTTCCAAACATCATTCTTCATAATTGATTGATATTCTTCCATCAATGCATTCTTCTAAACTTCTTGTTTAGCAGCCTTTTCATAGGTAAAGGGTTTTGATTCAATGAGTTTGGTCATATATGTTGCATAGCCAAAATACCTTTTGGGTCTTTTGCTGTCTCTAAATGTTCCACTTAGAGTTGAATT
The DNA here is from genome assembly GCA_031772625.1 of Pinus tabuliformis. Classification (NCBI taxonomy): domain Eukaryota; kingdom Viridiplantae; phylum Streptophyta; class Pinopsida; order Pinales; family Pinaceae; genus Pinus; species Pinus tabuliformis. The sequence continues at coordinate 726,000,078 of CM062818.1, read as the reverse complement.
TCCTTTGGTGTCTTGTAATGTTATTTTTAGTCAAGCAAGTATTTTTTTATTTTATGGAATAATAACAAGGTCCACAGGTTCGTTTGGTCCCTCAAGTTCTTCATGATGATCAAAGGAGGGTTCTGGAGAATTGATTTGCCTTGGACTATCTTCACTGGGAAATACAAATCCTTCTTCATCAGAGTCAATGGATATTTCCTTGGACTTTGTGTGTGCAATATTTTCATCAAATGTGGCATCTTTGCCTACTTCAATACAATGTAGTTCTTTGGGATAGATTATGTACACTTTGGACGAATTACTATAGCCAACGAAGATTTCTCTCATACTAGAAAGATACAACATCTTTCTCTTGTCTTTGGGAATGTGAATGTAAACTAGACATCCAAATATTCTGAGATGATCAACATTAAGCTTCTTTCCAATAAAGGCTTCTTCTGGAGTCATGTCACCAAGAATTTTACGAAGGCTTCTATTTTGAATGTATATTAAAGTCATACAAGCTTCTCCCCATAGGAATTAGGAAAGATGTTGATCATGTAACATGGCTCTTACACATTCTTCGATAGATCAATTCTTCCTTTCAGCTACACCATTTTGTTGGGGATTATAGGGAACTATAAACTCCCTCTTAATCCCAGCTTCTTTGCAAAAAGCCACAATTTCTTTAGATGTATATTCACCTCCATTATCAAATCTCAAGGTCTTCATCTTCCTTTTTGTCAAATTCTCAACTTTGGCTTTGAACTCATGGAATTTGTCAAATACTCCATCTTTAGACTTCAAGAAATATATCCAAGCCTTTGTGGAATAGTCTTCAATAAATATTACATAGTATTGATGACCACCAAGTGATTATTCAAACATAGGGACACAAACATCAGAGTGGATTATCATCAACCGATAGTTAAATGCTTGATTCTTCTTCTTGATAATTACTTGTGAACATTACAATCTTCTTTATTACTTCTTATGTCTTCTTCATCAAACAATTATACACATTCAAAATATAAAAATCACAATGAGACAAAGGACACCAAAAATTAGTCTAGAGGTCAGGGAAAAACCCACAAAGGGAAAACCCAACAATAATTCTCTTGTAGAATCATATCAAAATGAGAGATGCCCAAGTGAAGACCAAGCAGCCACAAAGATACCAAGTCAAACCCTCCTCCAAGTCTCCTCCAATAGTCAAATTCAACACTGGTCAAACCTCCTCAAATTATGTTCAAACTTAGATTTTCGAGCCTGCAATAGAGGTTGGATTTCGGACCTGTAATCACCTCAAAAATTGAACCCTTTTCCATTGAAATTTGTACACATGTGAGCTACAATAGGGTAGAAAAAATGACTTTCTTCTAGTGCTTTGATTGCGTTCTTTCTCCTTTGATTGCGGCCTTGTTTAGGTGCAGATAATACTTTATGATGTGTTGATGATTGATGTCCCCAAGAGGTCAAACTTGTCTCTTATATAGTTGTCCAAGAGGGTTGAATAGGTGCCACTAGGACGACTTATCCAAGGAGGATTGACTTGGTCATCTTGTGAGCTTATGACTCGAAAATAAAATTCAAATTTTTTTCTTACAAATGTCTAAATGGGGCATAACTCAAATAAAATAAAAAATGACTCAATAAATTATTTTACTCTTTTTTACGTTGAGCATGAAAAACATGCTTTGACAAAAATATAATAAATAGAATAAATACATCAATGATATATTTACAGTATGAAGATTGGACCTTGTTAAATTTCCAACACGAGATAGCCTACGAGTGGTTAAGTTTGACTCTTTCAACTCTTAACATGAGTTACAATATTAACTCTTTTAGAGTCTTTTTTATCATGATCACGTGGCTAGCCCCTTTGCTCTGAGTAATAGGGGTTGACATGACATCCTTTCGAATTATGTTGCTCAAAACAAAAATGTCAACTTCTGAGTGGCATAACTTTCCCATACAATCTCTAAATGAGGTGATTCTTGCATTGTTGGAAATGTATTTGTGTAGAATAACACTAAAAGATGTGGCACTTGAGCAGCAAAATTTTACCCTCAAAAAACATTGTTTAATGCCTCAAATTGCTCCCAGAATGTTTCAAACCCTAATCTGACAAATTGGGTCCCACTAATAAAAATGGTCTTGTAAGTTGATTCCTCCACTTTTTCCACTCTAAAAACATTGAAATGGATGACAATAAAACATAATTATCCAATCTAGATCAACATCAAAGTAAAGATTGAAGAGTAATGAAATTGGTGGGAAAACATGTGACTGCAAGATGTTGCAACTACTAGTTTCTATTGCATCTCCTCATATGCTAAGAACAAAAGCATGGATATATGATCATGGATATGCTCCTAACATGATCAACCACCTCCTTGATAAAGGAAATTTTCCCCATATCCTCGTGTATCAAATCAATATAATGTGCAACATATGGAATCCACAATAATGAGAAATTCCTCTCCACAAATATCCTACTAGCAGTGACATAATTCGCTGCATTGTCTATTATGATTTGCACTACATTTATGCAAATCGATCTCCCAAATGAACCCATCCATCAACTCACATATCAATGTTGCATATTTTACATGTACATGATATATTGTCTCATGACAATGTACCAAGAAATTTAGAAGGGTCTCACACTTCCTATCATCTAGCTATCAGAGATCATTGTGCATCAAAAAACTTTCCTGACTGCTTTAACTCTGCCAATCTAGAATTGGTGTCCTTTTTTGCTTGAGGAATTCACCCCTGCACCTCCTAATGAGTTGCACTTTTATACCCTAGGCCGACAACGATAATGGCATCACACTTTGGCCACCAAAATGAATTTTTTTGTGATGTTGAGAGGTAAGTCCCTCCAGAAAAATTACTTCCCCGTAACCATGTATGTTTTTGCCTTGTCCCTTTTTCCTAACATTGACTTTGCAACGATAATGGCGTCACACATTGGCTACCAAAATGAATTTTTTTGTGATGTTAAGAGGTAAGTCCCTCCAGAAAATATACTTCCCCATAACCATGTATGTTTTTGCCTTGTCCCTTTTTCCTAACATTGACTTCACTCTACTTGGTGGCACAAAAAAATGAGGACATCTCGATAGGTGAAATCGTGGAATCCTCCCACTACCCTCAATGGTAGATAGCCTTGGAGTTCTAGTTGCACACTCAGCATTGTTTGCGACTTTTGCAAGTCTCTCTTCTTTCTTTCTATCCTTTGCATGAATTCAATCATGCACCACTCATAACCTCCAAGCCAACTTCAAGATAAATCCCAACATCGTGCCCAAGGATTTTAGCCAAATGGTATTTCCCCTACTAAGCCCTCCCATCATATGTTGTCAACACAATTTGCAATTCAATCATTGTCAATTTGTCTCATCTTCAAGTTCCCAATACTACGAAATTGGATCCAAACCCGTTCGCATCTTTGGAATGGAAATGGATAACTTCAAAATTCAAATATGAGGCACCAAAAACACAAGAAAATGGCATTGAACCCATACTAGAAAATACATAACACTGTATAGATTTGAAAATAAATCTAACCTCTTCATATTTAGATTATTAGTAATGACAAATGACGAATAAGAGTGGATAAAAAATTAAAATTAAGCTTACTCTCTCATCTAATTATTCAAAAAAACATTACATTGTTTTATGGGCATAAAAGTCGTAGCAAAATAACCCAAAAAAAAAACGCAAAATGTAGGCTAACAAAAAGGCAAGCAAGCATGCATATATCTCTGAAAAACACTAACATGGTGAGAATAAAATATATACCCGTGTATGGAAAATTCAACATTGATTAGCAAATGAAATTAAACCAACCCTTCATTATAAAATCCTTTATGGTGATGATGGTAGTTGTGTAGCTATCACCATAAACATTGATAATGACTACAAGCCCCCCTCCAACACCCAAGAAATACAAATGACGGGAAAAAACAAAATAGGTTAAAACCCCATGGTAGCAATTTTTATGGTTGTAGTGAGAAAACAAGATATTTTCAAAAACATATGATTTTTTGTTTAAAGAAAAAATTGTGATTTATTAGGCTGATTTCAACCACCGACAAATTCGTGAATCGTTGAATTGTTTGGAAAAACAAAGGACCACCCTATGATGAACATGTATTCATTATAAGCTTTAAAACACGATTTGCCGAATAAGGAGACAAATTATCTTACATATGTATTATTATTATTATCTAATTTTAAATTCATGGTCAAGCCAAACACCAAATTGGTGTATGAAACCCCTTGTTTATGGGACAGGGACCCAGCTCCACGCAACAATTTTGACTGCTAAACTCTGCAAAAACATACATTCTCTACCCCCTCTGGGTTTGAGCTTGTGACCGACCTCTCAGAAAGAAACACATGCTTTTAACCATTATATTGTATTATATTACTCAAAAACATGATTGCTCCATATTTATATGGTATTTTATTCATTTTCTGGATCAATGTGTTTTGTAAGTCAACTTAGCAAAAGTTTGTATTAGTGCTTTTTAAAAAAGCTATACAAATGATAAGAAACAAGCACCATGTCACCTCATGTTTATGTGGTATATATTCATTCTCTGTATTAATGTGTTTTGTAAGCCAACTTAGCACAAGTCTGTATTAGTGCCTTTCAAAAAAGCTATTCGAATGATAAGAAACAAAGCACCATATCAACAATGTCATGTACTTGTTGAAAAGAGTTCGGAAGTCACAAAAATTCAATATAAGGGGAGACTAAATCTCTTTCAATGGCAACTAATTCCCAACAATTACAAAGACTTGTTAATCCATGTACAACATGTACAATCTAATAAATCCTGCACATCTTAATCCAAAATTCCAAATCACTGTTTTTAATTGTGCACTGGAGCATTGAATGCAATTAGGTAACATATAGTTGTGTGTACATATTGCCAAATGGACTTCATAAGGGGTAAAGTGGAATTGCAGACAAACGACCATAATCCCTACTTTGGTATAATATTGATGACCCCCTGTCTAATATTGATGACAAACTTCAATTTTGATCTATAATGGAGTTTTTACATGCAGGGGCCTCTATAGAAGAAATTTAAAGAGCCCTTTAGTTTCATCTTTGCTGTAAATACATATTATCAGAACCATAAAATGAGAATTTATTAGAACTCCTCACGCTATATTTAAAATTTTCAAAATGTGCCTGAATATAATGTGCATGCTCGAGATTGCAAAAATAATAATCAATCCACCGCCCACTCTACCAATGAAACAAGCTTATTCAAGTGTAACAAACATTTGGATACTCATTCAGATTATATAAAATTTCCTGTTTTCGTCAGGTCCTCAACATGAAACTGTTTACGTGATGATGTTATTACATCACATATTGAATATTCACTCCTGCATCTCATACAACAATCTTTATTTGTAAACAGCACACACAGATTAAACTGCCACCTCATTTTTGAACGGTATAATACTACTCACATGCAACCAGCTTATTCCTACAATATGCGTACATAAAAAAGAGAGAATGATCTGTATCCCCAGCAAAATGTAATCAGCATTGCTGCTTTATAAACCGGTTCACATACATTTCCCTGCAACAATAAAAAGAAAAGGACAACAATTAAACCCGTAAATATCAATTGACCAACCATTTATTAATAATCCCATTATATTCTATTATATCAAAGATCAAGCATGATTTGAAAAGATGTATGTTTCATTAAAGCATGTTAAAGAAGAAGGAACGATCAACATGATGTAAAGAAATTTTCCTTCTACCAGATGTACCAAACAGGAGTGAACAATCAGAGATCCAGTTTAATCATTAGTGCCATTAATTTGCATCAATACACCTCCCGTAAAATTTAGCTAAGAAAGTACAAAGAGATAAAACCACATGAAATAAGTACCTTATATTTATTCTGCCATTGTCTCATATGATTTGTCCCAATAAACAAATAATAGCTACGAAGACAAGGATCTGATGTTAGAATTAGTAACAAACTTACCTAGCTGGGTTGTCATCATTTGGACGATTGTATGCTGTCCAAACTGGTTCACCTTGGAAGAGCCTCATAACCTGGAATTGAGAAGTCAAAGAAGGATAATAACTAGTGTAAAATCTCCCAATCAGGTTTGAAACGGTATTACATACCATGAAGTTAGTGAAAGAAAGCATAAAAGAATAGCATTTACCCGAATGTAATTATTTGTATCAAGAGTAAATCGATGGTAGCATCCCGCTGGCAAGACAATCATATCCCCCTTCTTAATCCATATGCGTATCCATTGGTCATCTTTATCTCTTACATCAAAATAGCCTGTACAATAACATCATTACTAAGAATTCTATGCTGATATATAGATAGCTGTAACTAAAGAAAAAGGAACCAACCAACAGAGAAAAAAAAAAAAAATTGGGCTAGTTTTGTGCCAGCAAGTGCTGGCTCAAATCCCCCCAGGTTAGGCACACTAGTCTACACCAACAAAAATTACTAGGGACGCCATCAATGAATGTTGGGTAGCACCCCTGGCCTTCCTCACAAGATTTTCCTCAGTAAAGCAAAAGGATGTCTCTAAAAAGGTTAAATAAGTATTAAGAGGGTTCCCTTTTTTAACTCTGAACTGCACTCGATATACAATTGACTGATTCTTGTATTATTATTTGAAACACATTCAAGAAACACGAAAAATAGTCATGATTTAATGTTACTAACAATATTGATAATTCTAGGAGTGGCAGATTTGCATGCAGGCAGCAGTGACCTTTTGATGGCACCGCAGAGGGGCTAGGATGCCTGGTCTTTTGGTCTGCTTTTGCATCAAATAGAGCAGCCACAAGCAGGCTTCTGCTATTATTCCTGATGAACGTGGGGCTTCATCTGCCCTGAATTAAGTTTTCCTTAATCTGCAGAAGGTGCAGCACTCCCACTTGATCCTCTCAAAAAGCTGTAACCATTTTGTGTGCACCCATTTTTAGCGCAAGTCTTTCCTTCAGGTCCCAATAGCAAATGTATCATAGCAATTATGATCCACAAAAATAAGCTGACTACCAATCCTAACCCAGCCAAGGTGATAGGACCTGTATATGACTGCATACTTCCTATACCTGTATGGGTTGTATGTACTTGTTACTATGCCTAGTATGGTGTTCATCATATTTGCATTGGCAGAGTATTGGCCAATCAATAATCACCATACAGAATCATCACCACTCACCAAGTATGAAGTATGAAGTATATACAAAATATTCTACCATGGTCCTGTCGGACTTCTATCTGAATCATGGTCATTATCAAAATCAAACTCTTCTGAAGAATCATGCACTGGTCTGGACTCGTCGAGCATCTTTTGGTAGTTCCGTTCAATCATCTTAGAGTACTCTTCGTCCCAATCGATATCTGCTGGGTCCTGGGCATCCGACTGTTTGTCCTGTAAAGTAGATTCTTTTGCTTTTCCTTTTCCTTTGGCATCTTCAGCTAATATTATTGTCCTTTTTGATGATGCTCTTGATGACTCTCCTTGTTCCGTATTCGTCTTTATTTGGTGGAGACCCTGTTGCTGAGGTGTGTACCTGGCCAATTGTTTTCCCCACTTGGTAAGGAAAGGTAAAGGGCTGATCTCGATATCTAAGAAAGAATCTTTAAAGACATTTCTGATCGTGGGTGATCTCTGTATTGCCAATTCAATACCGTTTAAAAGTTCCCATTTGAAAATTTGAAACATATTAGTGGAACTTTCAATTGCATGTTAAACCCATTCTCTACAATTATCACTCATATAAGTTCTATTTTGCCAACCTAATTCAAAAATCATAGATGTACAGATTCTATTTGAAATCATCAGACTAATAATATGGATCACATTGTTATTCCAATTGCTTGAAATAACACTAATAGTTACCAAAGCCTTTTGATTGATTATGAATTTTAATGCCTTTGGTTCTCCTTGTAAATCATCCATTTTTTGTAGAATCTGTATCTTTTCTGTTAACCTCAGATTTCCAAATTCATTAAACCAACCAGCATGTTGCTTAATCATTTCTTCATTGTTGCTGGTCTGAATTTCTCCGATTTGCTCATGACTAAAAACTTGTGCAAAAGGATTTGGAATGATACTTTCCCTTAATCTGAGACTATGATAATCCCATGGAGATGAAAAAGTTCTGAGATATTGTAAAGTTCTTTGAATGCATTGAGATATCCTTGTAGTTGGCCTTTTCCTGCAGAAGCCATCTTTAATTTCCCAGTCAGCAAACCCTTCAAATATTTCATACTGCGGAAAGGTGTCGTTTGGTGCATAGTTTTCATCAAACCTTTGAAGAAAAGATGCTTCTAATTCCTCAAAAATATCTGGGATTTTTAGAGAAATAATGTATTTCTCTATTTCAGGCTTGAAAGGAATAGCTTCAAGATCTAAAATTTTTGCTCCTGTGAAAATGCTGAGACCAAAATCAACTCCTCCAATAAGTTGATAAAAATTTAAGACTTTTAGGATCCAAATCATTTTTTCAGCATATTCACTAGACCACAGATCTGAGAGACTTCTGAAAAATAATTCTACTTTCATGTTAGGCAAAAAAGGATATACCTTTACCAGTTCAGCATCTAGGCCCAACGACATACCTACATTCTTTGATTTCCATGCTTGGCATTTTCTGATCCAAGTATTTCTTCTCAGTCTCATTCCCACAACTTTTTAAGTTTTTTTATTTCTTCTGCAATATGACTTGCATGTCCTTCAAGCAATCTGAATCTATCAACAAATGTACTAAAATTGTCGTCCTGTGGTCCTTTACCTGGAATAATAAAACACGAACCTGGACACATAAAGAATGCTTTGTTCATATCCCTGGTCAATGAATCAGTTAAATAATTTGAATTACCTGGGATCCATTCAACTTCAAAATCAAACTGTTGGAACCAAATCTGCCATGCAAGTATTCTTCCTTTTGCCATTTGTCTTGAAATCTTGGCAGATAAAAATATTTAAAATTCTTGGAGTCTGTTCTTATCAAAAAATTTATAGGAGTAAGATATAATTCAAACCTTTGTATCCCATTCAAAATAGTCAGTGTTTCTTTTTCTGCTATGAAGTAATTCTTCTGGCTAGGTGAGAATTCACCTGATGCATAGGCACAAAGTCTTTCTTCACCTTTCTCCCTTTGTTCAAAAAGAACGACTGCCCAAAAATCTAAAGAAGCATCAGTTTGAAGTATAAGCAAACCATCACCTGGTGGTTGGAGTTTTGGCAATTGCTGACATTCTGCTTTCAACTGTTTCACTGTTGTTGTTGCTTCTGGTGACCATCCTTCTTTAAGATGTTTTCTGATTGGAGCTGTCTTTTCTATCAACCTTGGGATGTACCTGTGAATGTAGTTCAAGACTCCTAAAAACCTTTGAATTGTTTTTGTATCTTTCAATTCATCTGGAAATTGGGTTAATTTAGTCAACACATGTGGTTGCATCTGAATTGCACCATTGACTACATGAATTCCCAGAAAATCTATATTATCTTGAAATAAAACCATTTTTCTCTCTGATAAAACTATGCCATGCTGTTGAACTTCTTTGAGAAAAATCTCTAAATGCTCTAGATGGGTTTTTACATCTAGACTATGAATGAGAATGTCATCAATGTATGTTACAATGAAATCATACTTAGAGAAAATGAAATCCATTCTTTGCTGGAAGAATGCAAGGGCATTTTTCAAACCAAATGGAACAACTTTCCATTGGTAAAATCCCACTGGACAAGTAAAAGCAGTTTTATGCTGGTCTTCTTTTTGTATCTGAATTTGATAGTATCCAGACTTCATGTCAAATTTGTTGAATACTTTGCTATGTTGTATTTTTTGCATTATGGTTTCTGGTCTTGGCAATGGATAATTAAAATTCTGAGTAATTGCATTCAGAGGTTTGTAATTTATTACCATTCTAGGTTTACCTCTGACTATCTCAGAATGATTTCTTACCAGAAACGCTGAACAAGAGTAATGAGACTCACTTGGCTCGATGAGCTGCATTTCTAGCAATTCTTTTATTTGTCTCTATTTCTTGCTCGTCTAAAGGAGTGCAAGGAATCAGTTTCCCTTTGACTCCATTATCATGCAAGGTCACAATGCTTTGCTATGTTGTATTTTTTGCATTATGGTTTCTGGTCTTGGCAATGGATAATTAAAATTCTGAGTAATTGCATTCAGAGGTTTGTGATTTATTACCATTCTAGGTTTACCTCTGACTATCTCAGAATGATTTCTTACCAGAAACGCTGAACAAGAGTAATGAGACTCACTTGGCTCGATGAGCTGCATTTCTAGCAATTCTTTTATTTGTCTCTTTATTTCTTGCTCGTCTGAAGGAGTGCAAGGAATCAGTTTCCCTTTGACTCCATTATCATGCAAGGTCACAATCTCTTGCATTGGACTTTCTACTACCAAAAACTGTTGTGGATTTTTTGAGCAACTTTTAAGAAGTCTATCATGGATAACAGTTTGTTCTGTAGACCAGTTGGGATCTATACATGCCTTTTGTCTTGATTTAGATTCTGCTCTAGATTCATATATTTGCAGGACTTCCTGCCAATCGTCAGAATCTTTTAAGGGTCTTCTGGCTCCGACTCTTTTTTGACTATTTTCATATCTTGCTTCTGAATTTGCAATGAACAATCTAGGCACAGCAATAGCCTTTTTCTTCAAATTTATAATCAACTTATCTTGGCTGATTGTTACTGGAAGCACAGAATTTAAGAATGGCATTCCCAACATTAGACTAGCTGAAGGATCATAATGTTGTATTGCAGAAATCTTGACTATACTCCCTCCAACTTTTAATGAAATGTTGTCTACATAATGAGTTAAACTCATAGATCCTCCTATGGTTTCAGACACCAGTATATTTTGTAATGGTTTCCACAGAGATTTAAACAAAGATGGCCTAGCCAAATTGTTCGATCCGCCGGTATCTATGAATGCATCAACAGATATCCATTCATTTTTTACTTGAACTTGAACCGGGATATAAATAAGGCTATTAGTCTTGACTATCTTTTTTAATAGAGTATTTTCTTCTACTCTATTGATCTCTGGCTTAGGAAGACTGGTCGAGGCTGTGGTTCTTTTTTGAAATGGACAGAAAGAATTTACTTCTGGAAATGGTGACACAGATTGCTTACCTTTTTGTTCTGGCTGCTCTGACTGTGAACTTTCGGATTCATCTTCTGAAACATCTGTTGTTTCACTGGTGACTTCAGTATCACTTTCTTCTTCACTTTCTTCTTCTTGTTCACTGTAATGGAGCTCTTCTGAAAAATCATCTTCTGAACAAGATAAACAGATGTTCATCTTTTGTACACATTCTTCTTCTTCTTCTGCATCTGATATTTCAGTCAAAATATATACATCTGAAATATCATCTTCTGATTCTACTATAGACCAATCATCTTGAAATTCTTCTATATCTATACAAGCTTTAAGTTTACTTGATGAATTATTTGGGCACTTTCGTGCAAAATGTCCTTCCTTTTTACAAATGAAACAACAATTGTTGTTTCTTGGTTTTGATCTTTTCTTCAGAAATTTATACTTTCTGAACGACTTTCTTGGATTTGAGACTCTCTTGGGTTTAAATTTACCATACCTCTTTGTTTTCTTTTTCTTTTTGAACGGCGTCCATGGTAACATGATTTTGCAGACATCTGAGCTGGGTGTGATGTCATGCGCCTTCTTTTGCCAACACAAGTATTTAACTTTCTCTGTAATTCTGAAAAGAAGGTCAACCCAATAAACTTGATCTAGTCTTTTGTTCTGTACATCTAGATCTTTCATAATGAGGTCTCCTAGATTGCCTGGTAACTTTGACAAAAAAGAAATTTTTTGAGCAACATCATTTGAGAGATTAGCTTTGAAAACCTTAGCCATGAAATCTTTACTGAATTGATCAAAGTACTTTAGATCTTTTAATTCCATTCGACTAAGATCTATTATCAATTGCTTTTTCTCATCAACAGGTTCTGGCACGAACTGTGTTTTTAGCAATAACTCTAATGTAGACAGTCCAGCTTCCATGACGGCTCTTCTCTCTTCTTCAGATGGTCCCATCCACCAATCATAGACTATACCAGTCATACGTTTTTCTGCTAGGACCATAATGGATACATTATCCAATTTTGTTGTTATCTGCATCTGATACAGAGCACCTATCCAAATTCGGATCGATTCTCCAGGATTTGAAGAATTATCTAAATCTAGAATGTAGCCACTTGTATTAGCAGCATACAGATCTTCTTCAACACGTGGATATTTATTCACTTCTTTAAGGATATGAGCCTTGTTCTGGTTATTTATGGATGGCAAGATAAAAGAAGGAAATTTGGATGCAGCTTGATCAAGGGTCATCACTTCTTTTTTTGAAACAAATGGTTTATCTGTTTTATATGCTTCTTTCTTTTCACTGGTTATTTTTCCAGTGTTCTTTGAAGTGGACTCTTCTACACTAATCGCAGACATTGCTTCTTCTGATTCTTCTTCTTTCTGATCCCAATAATTGGGTGCACTCATATCTATTTGAAACTTAGGGATTTCTTTGGCCTTTTTCTTTTGTCTCCTTCTTCTTCTTTCTTCCTTTTCTGATTTTTCTGACTGTTGCTCATCATAGAGCAATTTAATATTGGCATTTATCAATTCAGCCTGTTTGCCTAAATCATCTAGAACATCTTCAGCATGTGAACACCAAGTGGTTAGATAGTTTCCTATCTGGTAGACCTGTTCTAAATCATTTGGGTTTTGTGAATTTTGTTCTAATAACGGGGCACAGTCAGCTCTTGTGGATGGTTGTCTAGTATTGGATGAAGAAGTACAAAATTTTGTTTTAGGTGGCCATTTCCCTCCTTTTACAAATCTGCGATTTGCAAACTAGAATTCCTCTACGGGTGGTATATGACTAACATATGTACGAAACATCTTATTTACAGCAAAGAAAGGTTTTTCTTCTGGTATGTACAATTGATTTGTAGACAGTGGTGTACTAGTGGAAGAACTTGCTTCATTTAATGAAGGAATATGACGATAAAAAGATTTTCTACCACTAACAGGAGGTTGTTCATTTTCTTGAATTGTTTGTAATACATGTTTTTCTGACATAACTATGGGCCAAGGTACTTTTGGTCAGTCTGGAAGAATTATAACACGACCATCTGATATAGACAGTCTTTTAATATTACTTTTTGAATTATCTGTGGATACTGGTGATTTATATTGGACATACCAGTCATTAGGCAAAGCTTCTTTGTCATAATGAACACCTTCTACTTGAGCATTGCTCACACCTACAGCAACACAATCTTTTAGAACTGGCTGTCTTAGTTTAGGATGTACAGTATTTATCAGCTGGAAAGAGGTTTGGATTAACACAGATAAATATTCACTATCTTGAACCATTTCTAGACCTTGTACTCCCACTGAAGCTTTCCAACAATCTTTTAAGTGAACATCAGACAAACTAATGACATAATCTGGATAGATAGTGCCATATTGACATCCCGAAAATAGATTTCCAGGTATTGTTCCGATCCAGACATGATCATATATGTTATGTCTGGTGTCGAAGACTTTTGCTATACAAGGAGTATTGAGACCATGACGAAATAATGGAGCTAATCCAATTCTAATTCCCCCAAAATGTAAATAGGAGAATTTCTTTTCAGCAACATATTTTCGGAATTTTTTAATTTCATCTTCAGAAAACAAATTGAGACCAACAATTTGTACAGATGGACCTGATATTTTTATCTTTAGTTCAACTTCTTTTAGCCAACCTTTTTTGGATAGACTAAACAAAGATGGAACAGGATAAACTTCCTTAGAACTCAAAACTGGCGGGTTCCAACTTTCTGGATCTTCAACCTTTTCATGTTCTACACTGTCAGATTCAAGAGATCTACAGTCTACTTCAGATACAAATCGTCTATCGATATTTGAGAATGATCTTAAGAAACTGGCCATGTTGAACTTTTACAAACTATTTCAGAAATTGACTGAAGCAGCTTTTATCTACACAGCACTTGTATTACAAATGCTTTTCAAAGGCTTCCTGGCTAACTTCATACTCAGTCTATAGAATGTATTGTTTCCTATCAGGAATGAGCTAAGGCTCTGATACCAATAATGGAGACTGACTGACTAACTGACTGGATAACACAGCAAAACTGATAGCCTGAATAAAGCAAGTATAAACACAATTGATCGAACCGAGTCAATACTCATGTACTCGAGTGTTTTTACCTACATTGAAAATGAGATGTTTTCCAAGTTTTCAAACTTCCGAGTAGGTTGAGTACAAGTATGCAAACTATGGCACCAAGTCACCTGCCTCAACAAACACAGGTGTGGTTTGAGTATGATAACTGTACATACTTGTAGATTTAGTTTGAGAGTATTGACAAATTTTTGGGAGAGAATTCTTTTGAATGCTATTGATGAATCTTTTATCCAGCCATTATGTGTAAAAAGAACTTCTCTAGTGGAGGCAAGACACTTTGTAGTCATCACCACCAAGTGAGGATTAAAAGTGTTTCAGTTCTCTGGTTGCTGCTCCATGATCAAATCCTTGATTACGCTGGCCATTTGTTTGAGACAATATTCATCAGAATGACCCTAAGCCTTGTGATATTGACAGCAATTTCATAACCCCTTATACCAAGGCAAGGGGAAAGATGGGCAACCATCGTACAACTGTACAAGTCCATATTGGCTCAAAGAAAAAACATGCTTGAATATGCCCTGATGGAGATTGATGTTGATGCAGACACGGATGTTGATGGAGATTAGGATAAGCTAAAAATGAGGACCCAATACCAACTAATACAAGAATATGACTGAAGTGAGGAATCGGAGAGTTACCTCACAATATCACCGCTTCTATTCTGTGTGCTTGTATCACTCCCTGTTTTAAAGTTAGGCCCTTCCGCGAGTAAGGAAAAGCCAGGCATAGATAGCACCGCTCGTATGCCTATTCACTAGTATGTATACAAATTAGTCAGTGTGGTGGACCAGGACCAGCCAGTTTGTCGAAATGATTTGAAGGTAAGAAGTTGCTTGTCCGCATCGGGCAAGGTTTTTTTTGTAACCGTGTGCCCTTTGAGTAGACTATGCCTCAGTTCAGAAGAATTTGATTACTTGTCCGAGTTTATTGCAATCTTCAACTTTAACTGCTTTTAGGCCCAGCAAAACCACTCTCGCACACTGAATTGAAAGCTTGTGACTAGAATGCACACAAACTGGTTACCCTATTTATTCCTAGGGTTTCTTGATTTTTTAGTATTTACCATAAGGTTTGGTTTCTCGACCAACAAATTTAGGGTATTCAATGGTCCATGGAGATCCCTGGTTTCAAGAATTTGCTTGGAAGCTCATAGAACCATGGTTTCTATATTTTAATCCAGCTGCTACAGTACTACCATCAACCTACTAGAGCGGAGCTTTTAATGATGATGGTAGGAAATCAGACAGATACTTCTGCTTCTGCACAGGGTCTACGCGTCTAGACGTGTGGATGTCTTCCAAGAACTTAACCTTAGCAAATTACTCTAATTAAAGGAATTATTAAAGTAATTACTTTTTATAAGAAAAAGTGAGTTAATCTAATGAAATGCAAAGACTATTTGCATTAGTGAATTAAATAAATCTCAACCATTGATCTCAACTGAAGTTGACATCTAATCTCCACCATCAATCACAGTCCAGAGTAGGGTTGCAGATTTAGTCAATAACTCGAACTCATAAAAAGAATAAGGGAAAAGACATCAAGTAAGCAAAAGACATAGTGAGATCTATGTGATTGGATGGAGAGGAACATTCATCCAAGTGTGCATATTCCAGAGAGAGAGAGCAAGGAGCTGCAAAAGAGAAGTTTCTAGCAGTTAGCAATATCAAAGGACAGATCTTGAAATATTTTGCAGCAGAACAGACCGTAGAGTGCACAGGACACCATACAGCGCAGGCGGAGCTGAGAAACAGCATGAGCAGAGCCAAGAACCAGCACAGACAGCAGGCCATACAGCTGCAAAATTGGGCAGGAAGAAATATTTCTCAGCTGGGAATTTTCCAGGTTTTTTCTGTTTGTAATTTTCCTTAGTGGTCATTTTAATTCCCCGATTGGGAAAGCCCTTGTATGCTGACGATATTATTTAATGAAGCAGCAGATTTGAAGGGCAGAAATTTATGTGTGCATGTGTGTGAAATTAGCTCTAGTTTGCTTCCACTGTTTGATACTCTATTTACCTTTTAAAATTCCAGCAGTGCTTTTATTCAACAAATCTGCAGTTAATTAATTTACTGTTAGTGAATTTAAGAGGTAATAAATTGCCAGTAACTGTGGTTAATAGAGATTAACATTTAAACCTACCCTTCAATTTTTGGTGGATAATGTTTTTTAAGTGTACTGATAATATAATTGGGAAATTTATTGTCTTTGAGAGCCAGGAAAGATTCTACTATTATAGTTTCTTCTGATCATATATTTGAATAAGCATAGATCTGAGGAAACGTTCACTGGAAGAAACCCAACAGGAGTCTTCTTGGTCAGCTTGGAAACAGTGATTGGATAACTTGGTGTGCATATGTAAAGCATGCCATGCACATGGTCATTTGGTGTCTGAATGCTAGAGAGGGTCTACGGAAATGGAGCGAAAGGTTTCTGAAGGAAATTTTCCAATCCACAAATGTTATCAAGTGACAAGAAGACAAATGTAAAAAGGAGAAAGCCAAGTTGAGAGCAGACTTAAAAAGCACCACAAAGATTGTGACTTCATAATGGAAGAAAAAATCTGTAAGGTTTCCCCTTCTAACGTTTCACCCTTTCCAAAGACTTTAGTAGACAAAGCAAATTGGCTTTTGGCAGTTGATTTGCATTTTCTGGTAGAAGAAATGAACTTTTAGGCCAAACAAAAATACCGTTGTATGGAGGATTAGCTTGCTCAATCCACCATGTAGTTATATATTTATACACTACAAAAACACTTTGTATCTTTGAACATAAACAACTGAAATTTTACATATATTTTTATTAGGATGGATGATCAGTAGTTACATATTTTAAGATTGGTTTCAACTCTAATTCAAAATACTTTCATATTTCTTCATCGCAAGCTTAGACTGCAATAGTTCAGAGTTGACAGATATTTAAGAATGATTAGGTGTAGGATAGTTATGCAGGAAAATTATAACATGGAAGGAACGCAGAGCATATATATATACATATATATATATATAGATATATATATATATATATATATAGATACATACATACATATGTACATATATATATATATATATATATACATACATACATATATATATACATACATATATATATATATATATATATATATATATATATATATTGATTGTTGGGACCAAAGTAGATTTATAGTCATGTATTTTGATAATATTTTAGCATCTAGGAATGCCCTAGACACTCCCTTAGACTATTGGCCAATGATTGTATTCTCTAGTCCCACTGACCTGTTTCTTGATCATTTGTGGATACTAGAATATTTTATTTAACCATGTTGAATCAAGCAAACAACATAACATGGTTAACAGTTGATATAGGTAACAAGTCAACACTGTCAAGAAAGAGTAACAAGGTCGCAACCTACAATGACTGCATTCCTAGGCAAGATTTTGATATGCATTTACCAGCTGGCACATCAGATTCTGAACTAACAAAAGAGGCTATCTGCATACTTTTAAAATCAAATTTGTTTTCATATTTTGATTTGAATTTTGCATATTAATGCACATGCCTCTCAGTAACTTTATCCTATGCATAGACATAATATGCAGGCATCCTCAATGTCTAATTCGTTAAAAGGTTCAAACTTTCGACCTCATAAAGTGTACCTTCTCTAACCTTTCAAACAATTCATAAAACAAGAAATCTGTAAGTGCATACCAGTGCCATCTAAGCAATAACGGATCTCCTCATCCATGTGCAAGTGCTCCTCAAAGAAATTTTTTATCTTCTGTTCATAGTTCGGAAGCTTATCTGGGCATACTGTTAACATATCCTGTGAATAAATGAAAAATGAAATTATTGCCTTTACATAGAATTTCTATTATTAAAATGGATTTGAAAACCAGAGCGCACAATTTAAATTTTAATTTTGCCTGGAGACCAGCTGTTGAAATTCCACACTTCTTTGTAATTGGCAGTTTCTCTTAAGGTTGAATATGAACATATTATAAAATATAAATATGCAAGACTACCTATCAGATATATATCAATTCACACACCCAAAATTGTGATCATGTATTGGTTTTAATCTTTGATATTTAGGGAGTCCATTGTGCTGTGGTCTAGCAGTTGAGAAGCGGTGCCACTGTGATGATAACTTAGGCTTAAACCCTAGTGGGCTGGAGTCTTCACCATGTGTACAGGTTACCCAAGTTTGACGGCCCGTGCATTAAAGTGGGCTTTACTGCAGATTTTCTTTGCCGGCTTTCATAGCTCTCTATAGATCCAAAAACGTGGTTAACCTTCCATCATAGATATCAAAAGTAACGTGCAAATATATATATATATACAAAACATAGACCTTAGCTCAACAGATTGTCACCAATGTTATTAGGCATTTGTCTAGTTCCATGCCAGCAGGTGCCTGGAATCCCATGGGTGATGCATACTAGTCTACAAAAATGTTTATTAGGAATGCCATCCATAAATGAGGGGAAGCATCCTTCGGTTTCCCCACAAGCTTTTCCTAGGAGGGAAAAAGGATGTATATATAGATGGGGCACCCTCTCCATGTATAACAAATAAGACTCCCATCATATCAACCTAAGCCAGAATTTCTAGAGATGCACACACCTATCAACCTAAAGCCGGAATTTCTAGAGATGCACACACCTTTCCTAAACACAGCCTAATTCTCCAAATTTGTTCAAGCATTTCCTCAATTTGAATATACATCATCTGTATTGAGCTTTACCTTGGGGCCCAATCTTTTATATTTGATCAGATGTATTGTTACCCACCAACTTGCATAAGGTTGGAACTTGGAAGGGCATCAAACCTCATGGCACCAGAGCTCATATATCTCTGTACGAGTGGCATTAGGAGCATTGTGACTTGGTCTAACTATAGGAGGGTGTGATCAACACAGGAAAAATCAAGAACTCATTTCTGGTTAGCAAGCAAAAGAAGCAGTTTCCCCTATATCAGAGATAACAGGGAGCTATATTAGGGGTTCCACTTTCCAGATGATATTGGGCTTTGGTAGTCTAATGCCAAAAGCATGGAGAAGGAAGTGGAGAAGTTGAGGAATCGGTTGACCACAAGCCATTTGGTAGCCACAGGATAAACAGTTCTATAATAGCGTTGTTGATTCTTGTGATTACAAACTGAAGAAGCAGAGAGTATTATATGTTGATGGGAATGCCGAAATACTTAAACTCTAGAAACAGCGTTGAGAGTTCATTGATGACAATCCTGCAACTGAAAAATCACAACCAGTAATTGCAAGCTCCAAATCAGTTATAGACGGGTTGGCAAAGAGGAGGACCAGTAAAGCGGAAAGCACACCAATAAAAGAGGATATAACAGAATTTTTGACCAAAAAGGGGACCTGGGAAGGAATCTAGGTTTCAGTTGGATGTGAAGCCTGGTTACAATGTGGCATTGGTAAAAAGCATAGATGAGTGTTTATCTGAAATGTTGCTTCAGAAGGCATTGCATACTCTATTATGTCTCCAGAGAATACTGAATTTGAAGATGTAGCGTGTTGAGCACATATATTGATGATGGCAATATGATAGACTTTATGAACAAAACAGGTCGCAGCTTGAATGTTTTTGAAGCCCATATATGCATGTGCGTGTGAGAGAGAGATCATATGCAATAACACATTTGATATGGAACAGACCTTGAAATAGGTCATGTTGTGTATATAATACCCAGAGCCAACCTGTGTAAGTAATGTTTGTTTGATGATTGGTCCAACCCGTCTGAAGAAGTTGCCAATGTTTCATAATATGAGGATTGTCCTACCTGTTACCCCTCTTCCAGCAGGGGTACCTATATCAATTCTTTTCACAATTCAAGGGGGGGCACTTAAAGAGGCAGATGATCAGCACTTTCTCTTATTTAATAAAGTTCAAAAGGCTTGGAAAGTTGCAGACAGTAAATGCTGCAGCAGTCAGGCATGTTTTATCACCAAAATCAGTTTGCAAAAACCTTATTGATGCTGACTATTTCACGCATTAATTTGCTGAAGAACTAGAGGGGGATACAGTTGATTCAAATGAAGGACATTGCACAGTTTTTACAGGCTGAGCGGGAGGCTACTGCTTGTATTCTGGTGGAACACATCATACGAGAGCAAAACATTCTGACTGAGTTTGTTGAGCCTTTTGGAATGGCCCTTAGACTTGCAGGAAGCAATAGCCACATTAATATTTGCCACACCATGATGTACTGACCTGCCAGAACTGCTACATATCCGTAATTTGTTTGTTGCTATATATGGAAAGGAATTTGTTGCAGCTGCTGCAGAATTTCGACCTGATTTGTGGTATGAACCGGCAGATTATTGGAAAACTATCTCCGAACAGTCAATACAAATTGAGGTTACTATGCAGATAATCTTCCTCGAAAGGATTAGATTTTCTTCAGGGGCTGTCAGCTGGAAAGCACAGCGGCAGGGTGCTCTTTGCGAAGGATGACAAATTCTGCCACTTTTTCTATTCGGCCTTCACAACCCACCCCGGTGGACAGAATCTTCACTAATCCACAATTAACGAGGAATGACTTTTCTCGTGAGTGAAATGGATAGATAGGGAAGTTCTCTTTCAACTGGTTAAACAAGCAGCTCGACACATCTTTCGCAACGAACTTATACCTTTTCTCTACCGGATTACTCGAGCGCAAGCATTTAGTCACAGCTCGTGTTTGAGCCTAACCCAAAGACTACACCCAAATACCCTAGCCACAGTGAAGATAGTGGGTAATATTGAACTATAGTAGGGGTCGTTCCATCAATCAATCATGGGGCTGATGGGCTGGATCACCCACTCAGACAAATCCAAAATCCAGTGGACCGCTGGGATGCTGAGCAGATTTGGCAAATTGAGCCTTGGCAGCGAATGCCCCTGTGGAAAATAGATTGGCAGCGAATGAGGTTATACGTGCGCATACATTTGTTAGGGCCGAACTTTGGAGCAACACCGAGGGATATTCTGGAAAACACAGAGCCATCACACACTGAAATTCAAGCATGTCAGGGCGATCGATGAAGGGTTTCAAGCTAGCTGCTGTTGGAGGAGGTATGCACAGTATTCCAAACTAATGAAATGAAAGCCTCTCAGCCATAAGAGAGGATTCTGCTTTTGTCATAGCAGCAATAATCATGTCCAAATATTTCGAAAGGGGTGTCGTTCCCGTCAAAACAGATGCCGCAGCAAGCCATGGACATTCGACATTTTTTCACCCAACTGTGGAATATTTTATTACTTTATGCACCGAGTGGACGAATGTCCAAACTAGCAATTGCTTTATTTTATTATATGTCCGAGTGGAACCTGGTCAAAGGAGACGAATATTTTATGAATTCCTTTTAGAGATTGAAGGCTAGAAATGTCACTTAGAAGAAAGGTCGCTCCTAAGCAGATCTGAAAGTTGGCAGCTAGATTAAGCAACAGTGAGGGCAATTTCCACCACCTTATTTCTTTTAAGGTCATTTACACTGTTTTGCTGGGCTTTTACTCTCTGAAATTATCTTGTAATTCCTTGAATGTGAGTGTTTGGGGATCTTCCATTTGAACTCAAGTCCTGCTGTTACCAAACCCTACTAACACTATCCTAGTGAGAACCCCCTTGAGCTATAGAGCTAGTCAAAAGCAAGAAGAGGGTGGTAAGGTGACAATGGTCCCCTTTGAAGTGACAAATACAAATAACACCAATGGCAAATACAATTCCTATCAAAGAATCTGTTTAGTTTGTGGTAAGGCATATCAATACCAAGTAGCTAATAGGTGAAAATATGGCATCGCAAAAGGATTGATCATGTTTTATTCAAGTGCAAACCAATGAAAGCTATAGAAAAATCCTGTCTTTATCCTCAACGAAATGCAAATTATAGTAGTACTAGTTAATGCCCAAATATCTATGGGAAGTACAGAGATGACTGTGCTCAAAATTCAATCATCTTCCCAAATTGCATGACTCATCTTCCTGAATTGCATAACATAATTCATTAACAAAGGCCATGTATATACCATATAGTTATATCCTCTGGACTTTCGAATTTCTTGCAGCTCTGGGTCTGTCTCAAAATTGTCTGCATCCAACTTCCAGTATAGAACTCCTAAATCTGAAACAATAAGATTCAAGTGTCAATAGCAACTCACTATGACAACAATGGAAAGATAAATCAAGTATTTCATTAAATACTTGACAATACTGCATTCATAGTATTTAATTGTGCGTGTCGATCCCAAACAGGTTAGAGAGAGGCATTTTATTCTGCATAACTCATCCAAAAAAGGGAAATTATGGTTTTATAAGATCCATATAAAGCAAATTTTACCAGCTTTAACTCTATCCAACAATGTTGGGCATATTTCAATCCATTTCGGACCATATTTCCACTACATCAAAAAAGTGTTTTCCTGTTTATTGATATCTGGATGGCTAGATGCTATACATTTCGACAATGAACAAAAAGGTATGCTTGGAATTTCATTAACAGCAGTTGAAAAATCTATGTTACTCCATCAAATAAACTTGAAAATTATTGCAGCATCATTTCTCTATGTATAACTAAAATCAATAAATTTACTGTTATCTGACCAGTTAGATGACCCTAGAAAGTAGTAAAGCAACTTCAGTTGTAAGGAAGGAAGAGAAGTTTCAGTCTCATTAATGCTTGGGCTTCTGCTAACCAGGAAGTCAAATTCCAATCTCCTTTTGTGGAAGCTTTCAAAAACAACTGATCAACCACACTACGATGAAGGAATATTCATCAACTAAATGGTGTCTCTAGTTCATGAAAATTAATGAAAGGCAGGAATTCTGTTTCAATGAACTTTATAAAGTACACTATCAAGAAACATCCAATCAAATGAATTTGATGGTTCATAATTTTAAAATGCATCCATTCTTTATTTGTATACACTATTTCCCTTGTACCATATGTTAATCTGAAGCATCTCTTAGCATGTTCAAAGAATGAGTGTATTTAACAGACAAGCTGCTTTTGTCTCAGCGAGTCAGCACTTAGGCTATCAATGGATTTGCTGGCATATGTTACCTCCCAGTACTAGCCACAATTATGGGTCAACCTTATGTAATTTAAGGCTCCAGGAACTCATTACTATGACAGAATGTTCATGGGGCCTCCATTCTCAGCATTACCTCTATTTGTGCTCTCTCTGAGTTGCGAGAAATGTATCAAATCTTTAATTTCATCCAATGAAGCTAAGACTTTATATATATCTCTGGAAAGGCTTTAAGCAACGACAATAAAGCTATACAACCTCCATGTTTTTCAAGCACTAAAATGGATTGAGAATAGATGATGATCCCCACCTCAACTGGCATTCCCTCAGCTAAACACAATACCGTTTACAGAAGCACTGCAATGGGTCTGACTAATACAAACAACAATCCACACTCCAACTATCTGGGCGGCTCAACGCAGTCAATTGGCAAGTACTTGTAGTTCTGATGTTTCATAATTTTGCTTGAACTGGAAATCAAAGTCGTCACATTTTTTTCCAATCAACCATAGTTTTGGAGGGCTAAATTATTGTTCTACAAGTCCTAGGAGAGAAATATAGGGACCATTATAAGTCAACCATCACCATTTTCTCTCGCTATGCTGCTACCATGCTATTAACCGCTTCACACACAGCCCACAAGCATAACACTTCCTTTTGGGGCTTTTGACCTAGCCACCAGCTATTATGGCAACACTATCTTACTCACTTGCTCCACCCTTGGCAATCCTTCATGACCAATTGATTGCCGAGCAAGTTTCAATTCAATCAAAACTCCAAACGTTCAGATTCTTATCAAATAATTGTCATCAAATCCAGAAGTTGATTTTATCAAATTGTTGGAATATGTAGAGTTCCAGAATGTGACAACCTCTTGGCACGGACTTAACTACAAGCTTCTCTGAGGTTACCAAAGAAGAAACCAAATCTTCTGTTACATAAGAAAACGGAGTACAAGATTGACTCTCATCTTTTCAGTTTCTCTGACCATTCAAACTCTGAAGAATGTAACAATGTAGGCTCAAACTTCAAATGTACTGTAGAAATTATGCTCTCTCTTATTGCCCAACACAAACAGTAAGACAACATCTATTAACAGGGAAAGGATATTTGCTATCATTAGTTTGCTGCAAGTAGATTCATACCAGCAATACTGACTCATAGAACCATTTGTCCAAATAGAACTGTAATCAGAGATCAAACAATCGATATTTCACACTCTAATGTCAAACAGCTCATTACTAGAGCCAACTTCCAAGGGGGAAAGTTGAATCAAATAAAGAGATATATGTACTTGCACTTCTTTTTAGTAGATTGTAATCTATGCCAACAAATGCATATTTCAAAGCTTCAGTTCGCATAGAATCCTTAAATGCAAACATTTATATTTGATTTGAATTTTGTTAAACTAAGGACACTGATAAACACTATGATCCTAACTTGATCATGACTGATAAACAAGGCAAGAGAAGGAAAAGAAGTTAACTTCAACTTAAGACAGAGCCAGTGAGAGCTTAAAGACAAAACTAGGAACATGCAACATCATGCAAAGGTGTGCAATGACATTCAACTCTAAGAGTGGATTGAAAAGGGTTTTACAAGGAGCACGCAACCACATGCACTGATATCACATACTGTGCTTTCTCCAGAACCACTGGGGCAGAAGTTGATAAAGTCCTCCATTTCATACAACTTGGTACCAGAGCAGCATAAGGACATGATCACAAAGATTCACCCCTCTCCACTGTTTGCTTTGATGATACACTTTGCTAGCTGGGGTTCCAGCTGAAGCCTTCAGGATACAGAGTCAGGAATTCACTATAGTAAGTGGACAAATTGAGTTACCTTGGTGGATCCACAGTTTATTGTCTCTCTCTGGCATGTATAACAAAGCAGATTATACGCAGAATTATGAAGCTTTGCTGTTCTTATCTTTGGAAGCGCAACAAGGTTTCAGGTAGCCTTCCTCTGGCTAGTTGAGAAGCTCTATCAAAATCTAAGAAAGGCCCAAACCATGAGTTACTGTCCAATAAGTACACAGACCCTACAACTCCCTAACAAATCCCAAAAGGAAGCTCTTCAAGAAGTACATTGACCCTACAAGGTGACTGGTAAGTATCTATTTTAGCATGTGAGCAATTTGGCAAATATCAGTGACTTGGTAAAGAGGACTACAAAATGCCTAGGGAGCTCAAGTTTAGCTTACTAAAGCATCCATATAATATTTAAATTTTAATGAAAACAAAATATTGTAAAGATTCCAAACCATTAGAGACAATATGCTAAGTCAACTCATGTATATACCATGTAAGGGCATATATATCAAAATTGCAAATACATATCAGCAACAAAACACATAATCAATAAAGTTCTAAATAACATCTCTAGTCCAAAAACCATGCTACAAGCTACTAGCCTACTACATAGTACATAGTACAAATCATTGATCAACATGATCAATCATCAAATTCATCGCCACTGCTAGAAATGGGATCTTTAGCATGACCTACAAAACCATCCTCTGGCCCAGAATCTTCAGACCCTCTAACTCCTAAGGGACATCTGCAAGTACAGTAGTAATACTAGCAGAAACACAAGCTACATGCCTAGTACTTGCACATGCCATGCCTCGCAGGGTTTAGTTTGCTAGGATTAGGTCTTAGATATTTTTTATTTTAAATTGAATTTTCCATGAACAGTGTGCCATGTGGGGGTCCCTGGGCAACCCAACCGAGTAGGTATGGACTCAGTCAAGTTGGACCAATTTGGTACTGAACCTGCTGAGTCATATCTTGACTCGACTAGTTTGGTATCAAACTTATTCCCTGAACTCAACGAAGGGCAGAGTTGACATGGTCAAGGGCTAAGTTGCACAAAGCGCCGAAACGTTTCAGAGTTTCTAAAATGGGTACATTTAGAAACGTCACCTCCCAAAAATAGAAATGTCAACGGAAACGTTGACCGAAATGTCATATATGTATATATATAAAAAAAGAAATTTATAAATAAGTGAATAACACATTATCTTGCAGGAAAAAAGGGAATAAGACCCATAGATGACAATTTAGAAGGAAAACCAAGTCTATATTAACTCTCATAGATGATTACATTATGGTCAAGTTTCAGAGTTTCAGGTACGGGTACGGCCCAAAACGCCAGGTTCCTAGAAGTTTCGTGCAACATAAAATACGAGTAGATGAACCTGGGCTTGGTACAGCGAGCAAAGTCAATCCCAAGTGAAATTTCACTGCTGGCCCAGAATTTTACTGTTGATGCTGCTGCTGGAAAAGAAAGGGGATTTTTGGTCTCCAGAATGCTCAGAAAATTCTGAGACTTCAGTTGTTACACTTTCCCACCCAGGTCAGCAAAAACTAGAAAGGGTTTCCCCTCAATCCAGCTCTCCGGAAACCCACAAAAGTGTGTATTCCCCAGTCCTTCGTCCTGCACGCACTATTGGGAATTAGCCACTAAATGCCCCCTGAAATTCTCCTCAAAAATATTTGCAAACTCCCTTGCAAAATTTCTCCTCAATCTCCCTTACTTCTCCGGCCCTTTGTTAATTTTAGGTATGTTCTATGCTTAAAGCAATTTATTTCAATTTTCATAGTTAGCTCCATATCTTTTCCAGATTAGAAATCACATCAGCATTAAAGTAAACTGCAGATAGAACATAAACATAAATCGCAAAAAACAAGCCAAGACAAGAGGACACAAGATGTGGCACTAGCTAGGGACAAACCCCAATGTGGGGAACCCTTGATCAATTCTTCTTATATGTACTTCAATAGTTCAGCACAGAGAGAGAGAGAGAGATAGTACGTTTACACCAAATGTCAACACTTTGACTTATCTAGATAAGAGCAGAGATCATCTCTAAGAAGATGATACATGAGATTAGTTGAAGACATGCAGCTTCAACTAATTCTCCAAGGTGACTCCTTCACCTATCGTTGTGCTGCATTCTGTCATCATGCTGCACCTCACCGCGCTGCACCATGCTGCACCCATCACCACTATGTTGCATCTCATCATGTTTCATTAATCAAGATTGTACCCATCACTGTACTGCATTATGTGCCATTGTTGCACCATGTTGCCATCCTGACCCATGTGTTGGTTGCACCTTGCTTGCTTGTTGTCCCTGCTTGCTTGTTGTCCCTAGCATGCTTGTTGTTGCATGCTAGCTGTAACATTACATGCTTGGTGTATTTGTTGCTAAGTACAATACAATTGTCCCAATGTTAGTTAGCTATCCCTTACATGCTGCTCTCCTTCAGAGATAGATGCTCCGGTTGTTTCGGCAATTCTGGCAGTTCCGATTGTTCCGGCTGTTCCCGGCAGTTCCGGCTGTTCTCGGCAGTTCCGGCAGTTCCGACAATCCAAGCTTTTTCGGCAGTTCCGACTTTTCTGGCAGTTCCGGCATTTCCAACTTTTCCAGCGTTTCCAACAATTCAGGCTTTTCCAGCAATTCTGGCAATTCCAGCTTTTCCAGCAGCTCCCGTAGTTCCATCTTTGCTGACTTTTCCGGCAGTTCCGGCTTTTCCCGCAGTTCTGGCTTTTCCGGCAGTTTCAGCTTTTCCCGCAGTTCCGACTTTTTAGGCCTCTGGATCAGGGCAACGTTATTCCTTAGGATCTCTCCTCCTACTAAAACCCAAAGACAAGTAGAGAGAGGAAGAGATCCCAAGTGTGTTGAAATGACTTGAAGGCCACCTCTATTTATACTAAAACGTTGAGCACATTTGGGGTTTATTTGGTTGCTAGTCGACCTTAACGAATTGTCTTATAACACAAATAAATTCATAACTCCATGAATACTTATCGGAATCAGATGATCTTTAGATCAATCCTACACCTCTCGATGAGAGGGATCCAAGAAAAATATCAGCTACCATAAATAAGATGACCCACATGGAGTTTGGTCCTAGTTGCCAATTTTAACACTCCCTCTCAACTAGGGAGAACTCCATCCATTGATCCATATGTTCGACTGTCCTATCTCCGCTATCAGTGCCCTACACTGCTTTGCCGAGCTCTGCTCTGCTTTGATCTATTGAGCTTTGCTCTGCTCTGTTGAACCATGAAGAAGAAGAATTGACCCGAAGTCAGTTTCATCTGAAGAGAGTGTCACATCACTCTTACTGACTCGAAGTCAGTTTTACTGATCCCATATCAATATCACAAGAGAGTCTCAAACCACTCATATTGATCCCAGATCAGTTTCATTGATCCCAGATCAATGTCACAAGAGAGTGTCTCAAACCACTCATACTAATCCTAGATCAATGGACGTCATCCTAGCATAGGGAGTATGGTAGATACAGCGATATGTCCATCAATAGTACTACTATGGTCCCTATCCTCATTTCCCTGCTCATTGATCAGATGAGAGGTACTTCCCATGAGTCCCAGACTGCATGGGTAGGATGCCTCGACAGGAGAACTAATCATCCTGTCCACAAGAGAACAAATCATCCTGTCAGTGGATGCCACGGATAACTAATCATCCTAGCCCACAGGAGAACTAATCATCCTGTTCCACAGTCGCCACGAAGAACAAATCATCCTGGCCCACAAGAGAACTAATCATCCTGTTCCACAGTTGCCACGAGAGAACTAATCATCCTGTTCCACAGTTGCCACGGGAGAACTAATCATCCCACCCCACAAAAGAACCAATCATCTTGTTCATAGCACACAACCAGGGGAGGGTGAGTCGCCCTGTGGTCATATGTTGCTCCAGTAAGTACCCCAAGCCTCCCAAAGCTCCCAGAGCTCAATGCATGCAACATGCAGGGCCCTTATGAGAAGGCCTCTCAACGACTCCAAGTTGTTCGAAAAAGTCACAAATTTGACGTTTCCTGAGGCTTTGACAAAATGTCTACGACCTGTACATCAGTCTTAATGCGATGGAGCCTCCTCGCTCATCGACTTACCATATCCCAGATAAGGCAGTATCTGATGTCTATCTGTTGGAGCAATCATCGAATACGGGATTCCTCAATAAGGGTTTCGACAAAATGTCTATGACCTGTACATCAGTCTCAATGCAATGGAGCCTCCTCGCTCATCGACTTACCATATCCCAGATAAGGCAGTATATGATGTCTATCTGTTGGAGCAATCATCGAATACAGGATTCCTCAATAATCGAATCCCTCCTCTGGTTGTCACAGAGAATCACAGTGGTATTCATCATGTGTACAAACAGATCACTTAAGAGCTTTTGCAACCATGCAGCTTCACACGAGATCATACTCGTAGCTATGTATTCGGTCTCGGCAATGCTTATAGCAACCAACTTCTGCTTCCTGCTCATCCATGATATCGAAGCAGAATCCAAAGAGAACTAGCACTGAGAAGTGCTCTTATGAGATCCTACTGCCTGCCCAGTCAGCATTCGAATAAGCATGCAGTTTCATATTTCCGGCAATGTATCTCAATCCACGAGAGATTGTGCCCCAAAGATATCTCAGAAGATTCTTGGAACCAATCCACTGAGGCTCAGCCAAATATGGGCTCACCATGCTAACTACAAAACATATGTTCGGACAAAAGTTCACCAAGAACATCAACACAAATGAGTTACATAAAAGAGACTCTGTAAATGAATAGAGTTACCCTCATTCAATTGAGGGGTAACATTCCCTACACCCTTTCCGGGATAGGTGGCATCGGCTCCAAGTATAATCCCACGATTGTTTCCATCTCTACCAAATTCGAGAGAGTACCCTTCTATCCGATGTCGTGCCTGGGGTTCCTTGCTTTCTCTGAAGAGTCGATCGTTTCCTTGATGACCTGCATTACCTATCATTCCTTTAATCATTGAAGATGTCCCTGGAATGATTGTTATCATCATTAAGTGATGTGTCCCTACCTCAAACACTCCTTCGCATAATGGCCGAACTTATTACAACCAAGGCATCTGCCTTTCCTTCCACCCTTGGATCCAGACTTCCCATTGAAGTGATCATTAGGTAGGCCATCAAAAACTTCCGCTGCACCATTCTGATAATATTCTCTGCTTCGACTTCACCCTCGGTGAATTTGAAAAGGTATGAGGAATCCACTGATCCTTTTGTCCTTTCCCAACTATCTTCGGTGATTGCTCTTTCACTCTTGCTTGGGCATTGTCTTCACCTTAGCTCTGATACCATGTTAATATTAGGTATGTTTTATGCTTAGAGCAATTTATTTCAATTTTCACAGTTAGCTCCATATCTTTTCCAGATTAGCAATCACATCAACATTAAAGTAAGCTACAGATAGAACATAAACATAAATTGCAGAAGACAAGCCAAGACAAGAGGACACAAGATGTGGCGCTAGCTAGGGACAAACCCCAATGTGGGGAAACCCTTGATCAATTCTTCTTATATGTTCTTCAATAGTTCAGCACAGAGAGAGAGAGAGATATAGTACATTTACAACAGGAGTCGACACTTCGACTTACCTAGATAAGAGCATAGATCATCTCTAAGAAGATGATACACAAGATCAGTTGAAGGCATGATGCTTCAACTACTTCTCCAAGGTGATTCCTTCACCTATCGTTGTGCTGCATTTCGTCATCATGCTACACCTCACTACGTTGCACCATGCTGCACCCATCATCACTATGCTGCATCTCATCACGCTTCATTAATCATGATTGTACCCATCACTGTACTGCATTACGTGCCATTGATGCACCATGTTGCCATCCTGACCTATGTGTTGGCTGCACCTTGCTTGCTTGTTGTCCCTAGCATGCTTGTTGTCCCTAGCATGCTTGTTGTTGCATGCTAGTTGTCCCTTGCATGCTAGCTGTAACATTGCATGCTTGGTGTATTTGCTGCTAAGTACCATACAATTGTCCCAATGTTAGTTAGCTATCCCTTGCATGTTGCTCTCCTTCGGAGACAGATGCTCCCACTGTTTCGACAGTTCCCGGCAGTTCTACCAGTTCTGACAGTGCCGGTTGTTCCCGACAATCCCACCTTTTCCGACAGTTCCGACTTTCTCGACAATCCCGGCAGTTCCGGCTTTTCTAGCAGTTCCGGCTTTTCCGACAGTTCCGGCTTTTCTGGCAATTCTGGCTTTGCCGACATTTCCAGCTTTTCTGGCTTTTCTAACAGTTCCGGCTTTTCTGGCAGTTCCGGCTTTTCATGCTTTTCCGGCTGTTCAGGCTTTTCCGACTTTTCCGGCTTTTCCAGTTTTTTTGGCAGTTCCAACTTTTCTTCCCTCTGGATTAGGGCAACGTTATTCCTTAGGATCTCTCCTCCTACTAAAACCCAAAGACAAGTAGATAGAGGAAGAGATCCCAAGTGTGTTGAAATGACCTGAAGGCCACCTCTACTTATACTAAAACGTTGAGCACATATGGGGTTTATTTGGTTGCTGGCCGACCTTGAAGAATTGTCTTATAACACAAATAAATTTATAACTCCATAAATACTTATCGAAACCGGATGATCTTTAGATCAATACTACACCTCTCGATGAGAGGGATCCAAGAAAACATCAGCTGCCATAAATAAGATGACCCACATGGAGTTTGGCCTTAGTTGCCAATTTTAACACCCTTCCACACCACCAATCCACCTTTCCTCTAACCCCTAAGCATGCCCAGAATTACCCAAAATTCATCCTAGAAACCCTTCACTGCGCTGCCCTGCAACCCTCCACAAACCTTCAACAACATACCAAGGAAAATTTCCAAAATTCTTGGAACTAGAAATGCTTGGGAGCTGACTTCCCCAAGGAGAGTGAATTCTCTTTCCGCACCCAGTCTACTCCTACTCTTGTAGTTGGCTGAATATAACTACAAATGGCTATGGAACAACTCCACGATGGTGAAATGGAACTCTTCTAGAGTGGTACTCGAAGTCCCGTAAAGAAGAGGTGAGATTCCTGTCAGAAAATCTCTATGCTAAGCAGCACGAGTTGATTTCGCTAAGCAGCACAAGCAAACTATAGTTCAGGTTTAAAAAAAAAGGGCCAAAAGTCCCCAAAAGTGGAGGCTTCCTCTCTTAAAAATACTTTCTGTCTTTCCTCTCTCCTTGTGGGCACCACAGTTCGACCCCTTTCTCTCCTTCTTCCCTCCAAATCAAAATTCTCCAAGGGAGTTCGAATTCCCTCTTGGAGTGGCCCCCGCATCCCTCTATGTTAAAAAATTTCCCTTTTTGTGCTAATGTTTGGAGCCTCCCTTCATAAAATTGTTCTCCACCCAAAATTGCAAAATTCACTTAGCCGATTTTTAACTAAAGGGAATATTATAGACTCATTTCTTCCATGGTGTCTCTTATATCTTATCACTTCCTCCAATAATAATGTGATCTTTTATTTCCCATGAGTGGCTGAAAATGATGATATCCATGGTGTACATTGATGCTTTAATACCACTATTATTCTCCTATAACTTGAACACAATTGATAAACAAAGCAAGGGCAAGTAAAATAGCCAATTCCAATCCAACCAAGGAGTCAATGCGAGTTTAAAATAATCAAACTTGCAACATGCAATAAAATGCAATTGTAAGAGCGGATTGAAAAGAGATCTAAATGCAACATGCACCATAACAATGAAATAGTATAACATATTTACTGATAAAGGAACTCCTCCACAGTCCATAAGTCAAAAAAACTTCACTAAGGTGTGGACAACAACCAGGGCAGAGTATACATGCTACAATATGGGCATTGCACTTTACCAAAGGGTTGGTCTCTAATGACTCATAACTACAACAATTTTGTAACATCTTCCTCTTGAGGCTTAAGGCCTATTTATAATTTCCTCTCACACTTGCCTCTTTGTTCTTACATGTGGTATAAGTGACCTCTACATGCATGCATCCTCTTTAGCGCCTCACCACTTAGAAAGATCTTTATTATCACTTGTCAATTGAACCTAGAATCTCACCACCTAATGAGATTCTTAGTGTCGCTTTTGGATCGATTCCTTGTAATAATAAGTTATTCTAGCATTTGTAGCAATAAATGTCTCAATAGCCACAATTTAACATAGATTCCCAATAACTAAAGTAAATATCTAATAAGTACATTAAGTACCAATGACTACATGATTAACATAAAGTGTAAATGGCTAACCATATAATACAATATATCTAAGCATCATACGATATAACTTGCAACAATAAACCTCAAATAGACATTAGCACTAACAAGTGCTCATGTAAAAATGTTTGAGACAAGAATTAGAGTTAAAGGCAGAACCACGAGTACCGGCTAAATTTTCCAATGATAAATATTGTGGAGGATCTCTATGATGCGGTAACCTTTGATCTTCTGTTGAATCATCCATGTACCAAGCTTCAATGGGAGAAGACTTTACCTGTAAGTTAAAACATCAATCAAGAGAGATGCAAACACAATATATGTATTCAAAATATTAGCAATATATAGTCTTTCATTGAAAACATCTATTTGCATATGTTCCTGCTATTCCATTCTGCTACAGTATAATTATTAATATCATATTGGATCTCGATTTTTTGATGATGCCATTCAGAAAAATCAAATATATGACTGGTTGAACTCAGAAAAAAAAAATAAGAACAAATTAATCAGTTATTGATACCTACTCTTGATCAAATGATATATGGGGCCAAAGCTTTTATCATTAGAAGATTTAGCTGAAGCCTGATTTATATAACTCCCGTGTTCAAATAGCAATTCTACCAGGAACTTCACATTGTAGTTACTTATAAATGTTTAGTTGGCATCTCCACTCTTAAGTGTATGCAACTTGTATTCCTTTATGCTTCAATTTTCTATGTGCACTTTCTTTTCACAAAAACATCTTGCATTTGCATGAATAAGAATTGATGAAACAAGCCACACAAGTTGAGAATATGGAAAAGACTGATTGTTATAATTGCATTTCCAAATATGGCTGTCTCCTTACTTACAAACCCAAGGCTTAGAACATGGGTATACAAAAATCTGTCAGAAGCATGATTGCTACAAAAAGCCTCGTAATCTTAAATTTCAAACAAAATCAAATGAGAATCCTTTTGGATCATTTGATGTATATGGTCAAATTGGTAAGATGTGCTTATTGTTTCCATAGATACCATAGATGGTAGCAACACTTTTTTAAGCAAGCCGAGTTGGGAAACAGACTCTGAAAGCCGAGATAGAACAATTTCACATGGCACATTTCAGTGTTGAAAACAGGAAATAAAAGAACCTCCATTGCTGCAGATATCCTAATATACTGGAACCCAATAAAATAAAGACCTCATAAATCAAAGAATAAATTGTTTCTACTTTC
Organism: Pinus tabuliformis; assembly: GCA_031772625.1. NCBI lineage: Eukaryota > Viridiplantae > Streptophyta > Pinopsida > Pinales > Pinaceae > Pinus > Pinus tabuliformis. Next base: position 725,965,528 of record CM062818.1, on the reverse strand, counting down.
AAGGTCATTAAGATGGGCAAAACCTCCATGGAGCACCAGGCTTTTAAAAGTCCCAAAGAATTCAGAAAAAAATCGCCAATTCAAACAAGCTTATATTTTCCTTGCGTAATCAATAAAATTGCAGGGATTGGACTCTTAATATCCTGGCCAAACACGAGACACCATAAGAGGAAATAACAAATGTTGTCATTTTGGAATCTATGTTAACATGTACATTTGTTATAAGTAGAATTTCGGCGTAAATCACATAAAGAGAGACATTTGTTGACGCGTTTCGAACCAACCAGTGTGGCTCATCGTCAGGACAAGTTGAAGAAACAAATCCAACGTTGCATGCTAAATAGTCTGAGCAAAGCCTCCAACGGCTATCTTGATCAACAGCTAATTTTGACTTAGGGGCTGTAGTCAAAAAGTCAAAATGATAAATTAATGGGAGTTAGTTATCATACCATAGATTATATAAAAGAAATAATTATAGATGTTGATTACGTTATTAGTTTATTAAAAATTGTGACTTATATGGGAATTAGTTAGATCAAGGACCTGACTTCTATATATATATATAAATATATGTAAGGTAATTTTAGGATGATAGTTAGTTATAATAACTGTATATTACTAGAAAGTTATTTTTATCTATAGGATGATAATTAGTTATAATAACTGTATATTACTAGAAAGTTATTATATCTATTTAATTTTAGGATGATAGTTAGTTATAATAACTGTATATTACTAGAAAGTTATTATATCTATTTAATTTTAGGATGATAGTTAGTTATAATAACTATAGGATGATAGTTAGTTATAATAACTATATATTACTAGAAAGTTAAAATTAAATAGTTATAATAACTTTCTAGTAATATACAGTTATTATAACTAACTATCATCCTAAAATTACCTTACATATATTTATATATATATAGAAGTCAGGTCCTTGATCTAACTAATTCCCATATAAGTCACAATTTTTAATAAACTAATAACGTAATCAACATCTATAATTATTTCTTTTATATAATCTATGATATGATAACTAACTCCCATTAATTTATCATTTTGACTTTTTGACTACAGTCCCTAAGTCAAAATTAGCCATTGGGGGCTCTGCTCAGACTATTTAGCATGCAACACTGGATCTGTTTCTTCAACTTGTCCTGACGATGAGCCACACTGGTTGGTTCGAAACGCGTTGACAAATGTCTCTCTTTATGTGATTTACGCCGAAATTCTACTTCTAACTATTATGGATCACAGAAGCCTCAATTCAACAATGTACATTTGTTTTCCTGGAAAATGCTTCCGAGTTACAACTGCAACTCTGACCATATGCAAGGGATGGAGTAGACAGCCCATGAAAGGTGAGCATGTCTCTGGAGAATCTGAACCTTAGTTGGGTATAAAACACCCCAGCTTTGCCACCCAGCCAAGGCCCTGTTCACCAGCGTAAGAAAATTTAAATCTAATAAAATTCAAAGATTATTATCCTCGTCTGAGGTCCGAGGTGCAGAATAAGCCCCTTATGGGTAGAAACCCCTTCCGCAGAAACTTAAAAAAGAATCTTGGCTGCCAGAGAACATAAAATACTAATTACACGTTAAAAACAATCACGTTTTCAGAGAGTGGCTGAATCTATTCTAAGATGTAAAACACTGTCTATGTTTATTTATTATTTATTGACACCAAATAAACCCTAACAACACACGTTCTAAAGAGGGAGAGGCCAGGCAAGCACTGATATTTACCCCGCAACATATAGATCATTTTGTTCATAGTAGGGCCACTCCCTCTCTATAAACACCCTGCCCATTGACATAAAGATCTTAGTCCTGGAGCGTATCATTTTCTGATGATGAGTCCTGTTTGAGACTCGACACGTAGATATAAAAATGACTACTGTACTACCGTGGATATTCCTCCAAATTCTCACCTATTAAAACCCTACCACAGAAATCTTTAAACAGAAACAGAACAGTATATTTATTAATTGGTTGAATGCTTCTAAAGATAAATTCAAACGGGACTTGAATTGGAACTACCTGAACGGCACAAAGAAATCGACACTCTGCAGAAAAAATATGAGAACAATGGTCCCTAATTCAACCATATTTTACAGTAGCAAATGCTAAGAAACTGCGATCTGTGCGAAAAAATTCTAATGGGTCCAAATCAACGGAACCAGAATGTTAAAATCCTGAGATCCCGACCACTATAAGCTCAAAAACGTATGATTAGAGCCAAGGTTACTGTGCATGGATTCACGCCATCAATTCTCTGCGCAAAATAAAACAACAAATTGAAAAGCTGAGAGAGAATTGTAAGGGATTCGAACTACTAACCTCGATGCCCATTGATCGCTGATAGCGCTGAAACTGTAAAAGAGCTCTACAAAGGTATGAGAGGATTATTGAGGATGAAATGAAATAATGGTGCAAATATTTGGCGTTGATTTCACCCAATAAATAGAGAGACGGCAATTGATAGAATGGTGTTATTGTTAGCGTTAGATATACACCACACGTTCCACGAAGCAATCCACAGTCCTATCTCGATAGATGATTCGAGAAATGTGAAATGAAATCATGATGTTCAGATATCTGAGATACGTCAATGAAATCGTAAGATTTTCAATAATGGGGAGATTAGGATTCTGATTAAATTTGATGAGGTGCGAAATTTCAAAGTTCTGAGTTGACAGTCCATCTATCATACAGGAATCCTCCAATCGAATTTACTAATAAATATAAAATGTGATTGTTTATTATTAAAATAATATTATAGGAACAAATATAAACAGAGAGATTATTCTTATCACTCATGTCAAAAATATTCTTTTATTTTTATGTTTTATATTAATAAATTTTCGAGAATAATGTTTTTAATTAAGATTTAAAATATAAAAATAAAAAATACTGATGTGATATTTTTATTATTTTTTAAATTAAAATTATTAGTAATAATATGGTATTTTCAATAAATTTTAAGTTTTTGTTGATTTATAGAAATGATTGAAATAAAGTTAAAAAGATTTTAGTCCAAGTAATTTGGTGAACCATTTATTTTCTTAATTAGTTGTTTGGTAAAAATTATTAATTTTCTAGATATTTTTATTACAGTTTAAAAAAAATAAATTTGAAATAATTAATATATATATAAGTTATATGGAAGTTATTAATAATTTATTATGAGTTTATATCAAAAACAAGGACTATAGCAATTAACATCACTAATTTTCTAGTATGCTATGATTATAAATATTTATCTATTATGCTTTGATTACAAATATTTATCTATTTTCCTATATGGGGTGGGTTCAAAGGTCGAGGAGGGTCTCAAGGGGTGAGCCCACCACCCTGCCGTCAAGATGGGCATTAATGGTCAGGGGGCACAACTCATCTCTGACATGTAAGAGCATGCAATCATCTAGATGGCTATTAAATCACAACATGGGGAGGAGGTGGGCAACATGAGTCTAATGGAGAGCATGGAAGGTATGTGCCTAAGTAGGGGGGAGGAGGTGAAACCCCCGCAGCAGGCATCTGAGTATGATTTTGGTCCAAATCGCGTAGAGCTCGGCCTGAATTTTGATGACCCAAGAAGAGAGGTTGATATCAGTGAGGAGAAGAAGCTAGCCCGAGTCACTAGGCTTTCATTTGGTTGCACAAACTCACAAGTGGTGGTGGAACGTCGAGGTTGGGCATAGTCGCATGCAAGGTTGGCTATCAATAGCAATAGGAGGATGTCGCATATCTCGATCATTCATATCTTAGTTGTCTGGGTCACGACATCTTTATGACTTTTATTTTTCCTGTTAATTATATTGGTATCGTGTGTTTTCGTTCAGACGGTCTGGTGATTAGTGAATTAGGATATATGTTAATCCAATGTTTGTTAGGCTTTGGGTCTGTTATGGTGGGGTTTGGTCTTGGTCCTGGTCATCTCTGGGCCATAGGTCGAGTGGTACTATTTGGTTTGTGGTTTTGTAAGGTAATGTTTGTATATCTCCTATCGGTGTTTGATGTCTTGAGTAATTATTTTTAAAAATATGGCTTTAATCCTGGTACGCCTCTTTTATGGGTTTGTTTGTGGCTTTGTTTTAGTGCTCTGAGCACTAAAGGTTATAAGTCTAGAGGTGGGTATTACCCTTGTGAGCCTGACAAGCATGGGTTGTTTCGTGGCTTGAGCTTGCATCATAAGTTTGAAGTCTGTAGACAATGTGTTGTTAGTGAAATTGTTACAGTTTAGTGCAAACCCCAAACCCCCCAATGTGAGTTTCTGTGTGGACATTTTAAGAGGGTGCCTCTTCTACGTGTCATGTCACCTAGACAGTATATATGCAACAAGAGGGGTCACAACGGCAGGGGTCCTCGGGGCCAACACAAGGCTTGTTTATTCACATAGAAATTAGTCGAGGCTTACTTCAATGTTGTCGCTCTTGAGACTCGACAAGAAATCCATAATTTGGAAACCATGGTGGGTGTTGAGAGGCAAGCATTTTCTGACTTTGAGATCCTACTGGGTTCCCAAATCTAGTCACACCGGGGGATGAAGGAAACAATACCTCAACTCAATTGCAATGCACTGGAAAATGAAGACTCTGCTCAGCATGGTACTGAAAGACAAATCGGTGGAAAGATATAATGTGTTTGCCTCATTATAAGACATCAAGAGAACATTAAGAAATTAATGTTTCTTCAAGGACAGATTGGATGCAAGGTTGGCCCATATAGAAGGTCATCTTCAATGTGATTATGATCCTCCTGGTTCGAGTGCAAAGGACACAACTCTTGTTTCTTCCTTGGATTCTTAATGGTTTGCAAGTTTGTTAGTTGTTTTGCTTTTATGTTATGTTTTGTACTATCAGGATATAACCAAAATGTCTAGTTTGTTTTTTGAGTTTCTTTGTAATGAGTAGGTGGGTGAATTCCCTGGTCTCTGTTGAGACAGAGAAAAACCTCCTATGTAAAATGAAGAATGAGCATTGCAAGGATGGACAATGTACTCTGGTTTTGAAGACATACTAAGGCAATAAAAAAAATTAATTTACAAATTTTTTTATCTATTTGGTATAAAATATTAGGTAAATAAGTTTTCTTATTTTTATTATAGTTTAGAAAATTATTTATGTATCATTTTATTGGTGAAAAGAAAAGAAAAATAACAAAGAAAAAGCCTAAAAATTGTTTTAGTTGTTCTTTTTAACTAAAAACTCTTAATCTTGTTGAGATTTTTTAACAACATTATATACATTAATACATATAATATAATAATTATATATACTTATTATGAACATAATATATGGTATATATTTATTTTATTTTTTACGAGTTTCACAATATTAATGGCTAATATATATCTGATGGTATGAATATATTTTGTTACAATAGTGTCAATAACTAATTTACAATTTAACAATTGCATAGCTCGAGCAAATGTTAAAATGAACACGGTTTCACCCTCGTTGCTCAATCTTTACCCTCTTTGCATGGATTCTCTGCAAAATTGTTAGGTCCCTATAATACTAGTGTAGCCCCCTTATTGTTATTGTTGCGCCCATGTAGCCCCCTTATTGTTATTGTTGCGCCCATGTAGCCCCCATATTGTTATTGTTGTGCCCCATGAAAACCAACTATTGTTATTGTTGTGCCCTTACATTATTATTGTTATGTGGGCTCTAATTATATTGTGACCCTTTAGACTCTTATATATACCAAGGAGGCCTTGTCATTTCTATCATCCAAGAATTGTTCATTTATGTGGTGTAAAGGAGGTTGCCCCCTCGAAGAAGCTAATTTTCAAGTTGTTGATCTATCTTTTCTTGTGTTTTGTGATTTGGTTACATAACATTTGGTATTAGAGCATTGGATTCTAGGGTTTTGCTACTTCAAACAAACCATCTTGAAATTTTTGCTATTACCTTTTTTCTACGAGGATTAAGAAGTTGAAATTTTGACCACATGGATCTGAAATATTGGCGAACTTCATGTAAAAAAAATTCAAATCTTAGTTCGCTATATTTTCTAAGATATGGTCTGAAGAAGTTAGGGTTTTTGCATGCTTCAGAATTCAATCTCAAACAGGTGGCCTGGGGAAAATCATCATAACTTTCCCTATCAACATCAGATTTGAATTTCGTAAAAAAATGCTAAAATTGCACGAACTATAGTTTGTCATGTATCATTTTCAAGGCCAAAGGTTGAAACAGTGACATGTGGCATTCCATACAAGTTCATTGTACTGAATCAATCCATAATCAAGTCATCGTGGGAGATTGGGCATAAATTTATCTTGAAGAATCCAATCTCGGTCTGACTTGTGGAGTTGGAAAGAAGACTTAGAGAGCTACCAAAGGACGAAATTTTAGACCTTGGAGAGCCAAAATTACAGAGATATAACAGTTTCAATATTGAGCTCCTAAAAGCAAGAAAAATGTGTGTATTTAAAAAAAAAATGCATATTTTTTGTTTGAAAATTTAGTTTGAAGAGATTCAAAGAGCATAGTGAAACATAGAAATCATTATTTGGTCTCAATATGCCTCGTAACAAGAAAATGGATACACCCAGTAAGGCAATAGAAAGCTCTAGTATGACACATGAAGAAGAGGAAGAAATGCAACATGATAAATCAAAATTACGAGACCGAGCGCAACAAATTTCGCTCTTGCAAATAGTAACCAAAAATGAACTGGGAGTTAAGATGGATGGTTTGAAGAATGGTTTAAAGTCCGACATGGAAGCAATGATGAATGTCAGGATGGAAGGTTTGAAGGAAGGTTTGACAAAGTTTCCACAAGAAATGCTTCCTAAAGGTGACTAGGTACTCCATGAAAATCACGATGAGGACAAAATGAATATGAATTATGATTTTAGAGGCTCCAATTGTGGGTTGAAGACTAACCACATTCCAAAGATTGATATGAGGAAGTTTAATGGTAAGGATATGGTAACATGGATAATATAGATGAAGTAATCATTTAATCTACATGAGGTGTCATACACACAAAAGGTACACATTGCATCTTCATATTTAGAACAAAATCAGTTTGTGTGGTATCGATGGCTTTGTTCTCATAAATCAATAGTTAATTGGACAGTTTTTACAGAAGAATTGGTAGCACATTTTGAGGACACAAAGAGCAATACCTTCTTTAGCCAATTGATAAATCTCAAACAAAAGGGTTGAATGGTGGATCACATTGAGGACTTCCAAATATTGAATATCAAGGTAAATGATATTCCATAGGAGCATAGGATTGATTTCTTCATAGGGAATTTAAAGGATAACATCCAACATGAGGTTAACCTTTGGAAACCTAATTCATTTGAGAAGACATTCAAGGTGGCAAGAAATGTTGAAAGAAAAATTATGGCAACAAGTAAGTCTAACGCTCACAACTATAAAGATGGAAGTGTTGTTTCTCCTAGCCTCCCATAACCTACAAGGCTGACACCACAAAAACTGCAGGAAAAAAGAGTAAAAGGACTTTGTTATAGTTGTGATAGAAAATACACTAAGGGTCATAAGTGTGTTGAGAAAAAAATATTTTACATAGATTGTGAAGAGGAGAAGGAAAAGGAACAAGAAACATAAAAAAAAAAAGAGGATATGCACCAAGAACCAACACTAGAGAAAGAAGAAATGAATCTAACCATGTCATGTAATGCATTGGCACGAATTACCACTCCTCAAACTCTCAATATAGGATATATCAAGAAAAAAAGGTAATAATGTTGATTGATTATGGTGGTACTCATAATTTTATTCGTTGTAAGATAGCAAAGGAATTGAATTGCTTTATATATTCAACACCGAAGTGTCAAGTGATGGTTGCAAATGGAGGAACTATGAATTGCTCAGGGAAGTGACATAATATCAATCTAACTATGGGGGTATATGTATTGAATATTCCAATGCTTTCCTTTCTAATGGGTGGTGTTGATGTTGTATTAGGAGTCCAATGGTTACAATCTTTGGGGATGGTAGCTTTTAATTTTCAATAAAGTTTATTTTAATTTTCCTGGGTAGGAAGGGAAATTGAATTAAGGGGCATCCTAGGGAAACCATGGAAGATAATCATCTCTAATGGCATGACAAAGCTTTTGAAAAAAGAATAACAAGGCATAATTGCACAATTATGCTCACTAGATGTTCAAACATCGAATCATTTGTTTTTCCAGATCTCCAAAGAATCTTGGACAATCATTCCAAGGTATTTGAGACTCCCAAAGGCCTCCCGCCTATTTGTGATCATGATCATGCTATTCACTTAATTATAGGAATTGTTCCTCCAAACATCACACCTTATAGATATCCTTATGACCAAAAGAGTGAAATTGAACATATGTTTGCAGAAATGCTAGAGGCGGTGTAATTCAACCTAGCCAAAGTTCTTTCTCTGTTCTACTAGTATTGGTACACAAGAAAGATGGATCATGGAGTATGTGTCTAGATTATAGGGAGCTCACCAAGCTCACTATTAAAGATAAATATCCCATTCCTGTCATTGATGAATTGTTGGATGAACTACATGGAGCAATTGACTTCACCAAGTTGGACCTTCATTTAAGATATCATCAAATTAGAATGAAGATTGACGACATTCTGAATTTTTGGTCATGTATTTTGGCCTTACTAATGCAGCTTCCACATTTCAAGGTTTGATGAATTCCATTTTCAAACCCTTAGAAAATTTGTGTTTGTATTTTTTGATGGTATACTAATCTATAACAATTCTTGGAAAGATAATGTTCAACATGTTGACATGGTGCTCAAACTATTTGAGGAGAAACAAATGTATGCAAAAAACTCCAAATATATCGATGGCTTTGTTCTCGTAAATCAATTGTTAGTTGGACAATTTTTACGGAAGAATTGGTAACACATTCTGAAGATACAAAGAGTGATACCTTTTTTAGCCAATTGATAAATCTCAAACGAAAGGGTTCAATGGTGGAGCACATTGAGGACTTCCAAAGATTTAATATCAAGGTAAATGACATTCCAGAGGAACATAGGATTGATGTCTTCAAAGGGAATTTAAAGCATAACATCCAACATGAGGTTCACCTTTGGAAACTTAATTCATTAGAGAAGGCATTCAAGGTGGCAAGAAAAGTTGAAAGAAAAAATATGGCAACAAGGAAGTCTACCACTCACAAGAATAAAGATATAAGTGTTGTTGCTCCCAGCCTCCCACAACCTACAAGGTTGACACCACAACAACTGGAGGAAAAAAGAACAAAAGGACTTTGTTATAGTTGTGATATCAAATACACTAAGGGTCATAAGTGTGCTAAGAAGAAATTATTATACATAGATTGTGAAGAGGAGGAAGAAAAGGAACAAGAAACATCAAAAGAAGGGGATATGCACTAGGAACCAAACCCAAAGAAAGAATAAATGAATTTGACCATATCTTGTAATGCATTGGTAGGAATTACCACTCCTCAAACTCTCAAGATAAAAGGATATATCAAGAAAGAAAAGGTAATAGTGTTGATCGATTATGGTGGTACCCATAATTTTATTTATTGTAAGATAGACAAGGAATTGAATTGATTTCTATATCTAGCACCAAAGTGTCAAGTGATGGTTGCAAATGGAGGAACTATAAATTGCTCAAGGAAGTCATAATATCAATCTAACCATGGGGAAATTTGTATTGAATAGTCCAATGCTTTCCTTTCCAATGGGTGGTGTTGATGTTGTAATAGGAGTCCAATGGTTACAATTTTTGGGATGATAACTTTTAATTTTCAATTTTTTAAAAAAATTTCCTAGGAAGGAAATGAAATTGAATTAAGGGGCATCACAAGGAAACTAAGGAAGATAATCGTCTATAATGGCATGCCAAAGATTTTGAAGAAAGAACAACGAGGAATAATTGCACAATTATGCTCACTAGATGTTCAAACATCAAAATCATTTGTTTCTCCAGATCTCCAAAGAATCTTGGACAATCATTCCAAGGTATTTGAGACTCCCAAAGGCCTCCCGCCTATTTGTGATCATGATCATGCTATTCACTTAATTCCAGGAAGTGTTCCTCCAAACATCACACCTTATAGATATCCCTATGCCCAAAAGAGTGAAATTGAACGTATGGTTGCAAAAATGCTAGAGGCAAGTAAAATTCAACCTAGCCAAAGTTCTTTCCCTGCTCTAGTGTATTGGTACACAAGAAGGATGGATCATGGCATATGTGTCCGAATTATAGGGAGCTCAACAAGCTCACTACTAAAGATAATTTTTTCATTCATGTCATTGATGAATTGTTGGATGAATTACATGGAGAAATTTACTTCACTAAGTTGGACCTTCGTTCAATATATCATTAAATTAGAATGAAGACTGAAGACATTCTGAAAGCAACATTCAAAACTCATGAAGTTCATCATGAAGTTTTGGTCATGTCTTTTGGCCTTACTTATGCACCTTCTGCATTTCAAGGTTTGATGAATTCCATTTTCAAACCCTTAGAAAATTTGTGTTAGTATTTTTTGATGATATACTAATCTATAACAAGTCTTGGAAGGATCATGTTCAACATGTTGATAGGGTGGTCAAACTATTTGAGGAGAAACAAGTGTATGCAAAAACCTGTAAAAAAAAATTGGGGTACAGGAGATGGAATATTTGGGTCATATTGTATCTCATAAGGGTGTTAAAGTAGATCATGTCAAAATTAAAGCCATCAAGGAATGGAAAATCCCCACAACCCTAAAACATCTTCGAGGATTTCTCAAGTTGACAAGGTATTATCACAAGTTTGTTAATAAATATGGGAAAATACTAGCACCTCTAACAACATTACTGAAGAAATATGCATTTTTTTGGACTCCATAAACAACTAAGTCCTTTGAACATCTTAAAGAGACAGTGTGCTAAGCTTTGGTTTTAGCTACTCCAAACATCACAAAAACCTTTATGGTGGAATGTGATGTCTCAAGAAATGGAATTGGTGTTGTTTTAATGCCAGAAGGAAGACCCATTGCTTTTGAATGCCATCCAATCAAGCAAAAGTATTTACATAAACCTATTTATGAGAAGGAAATGTTGGAAATATTACATGCCATGAAGCAATGGCGCCCTTACCTAATGGGAATAAACTTCAAGGTAAAAAAAGATCATGATAGTCTTAAATACTTTTTGGAACAAAGATTATCTTTAGGAGAGTAGAAGAAATGGTTCACTAAGATGTTGGGTTATGACTTTGAAATCATCTACCAAAAAGGGAAGTAAAATGTTGTTGCAAATGCACTCTCGAGAAGGGATGTGGAAGCATTGCTTTATGCCATTTCTATTATCCAACCTAACCGAATAACTGAAGCAAGGGAGGAATGGAAGAATGACGAAGAGGTGTGGACACTCATTCAAAAGTTGCAACAAGATCCCAATATATCTTATACATTTATTTGGAAAAATGACTCATTATGGTACAAAGATATCTTATATCTATGTAAGTATTCCTAAATCAAACAAAAGATTCTTTTGGAATTGCACACATCTGCTTTAGGAGGGCACTCAACATTTTTAAAAACTTATGACATGGTCAAGAAGGAATTTTTTTGGGATGGCCTTAAATCTAATATTCAGGAGTTTGTGGCAGAATTTTTGGTTTCTCAAACAAAATAAAGTTGAGAGAAATAAGACCCCGGGTCTGTTACAACCTTTAGCCATTCCAATTTAGCGTTGGGAGGAGGTCTCAATGGATTTTATCACAGGTTTACCCATGTCCGAAGGAAATAGTGTCATCATGGTGGTAGTTTATAAACTTACCAAGTATGCACACTTTTATGCATTATGTCATCTTTTTAAAGCTAGTACAAATGCTACTGCATTTATGGAACCAATTCAAAAGCTACATGGAAACCCAAAGATTATTGTAAGTGATAGAGATCCCATTTTCACTAGAAAATTTTGGACAAAATTATTTTCTTGTCTTAGTACTCAATTAGCTCATATCTCACCTTATCATCCTCAATCCGATGGGCAAATTGAGATAGTGAACAATTGTTTGGAAGCATATGTTTGTTGTTGTGTATGTGGCTGAATGGTGGTATAACAGTTCATTTTATACTGCAACAAAAATGACCCCATTTATGGCATTTTATGGATATTATCCACCATTCATCACATCATCTTTAAGAAAAAATTCTAAGCAGTGGAAGATCACATAAAGCATCAACAACAAGTTCTCCAACTCTTAAAGGATAACCTCACTTTGGGCAGAATCAAATAAAACAATAGGCATATCAACATCACAATGAAAGAAGTTTTGACGTAGCCGACTGGGTATTTTTACGAATACAACCATACAAACAAATGTACCTCAAGCAGGCTAAGAAGGATAATAAATTATCACCCAAGTATTATGGTCCTGATATGGTGTTGAAAAATATTGGTACTATGGCATACAAATTGGAGTTGCGTGCATTGTCCCAAGTACACCCAGTTTTCCATGTTTCATGCTTAAAAAAGGTTATCGATGCCAAGCTCCCAACTCAAACAATATTACCAGAACATGATGAGGAAGGAAAAATCATATTGGAGCCTGAAGCAGTCACAGAAACAAGAACCCGACAACTACGGAATCAATCAATTTTATAGTATATCTCATTAAGTGAAAGAACTTACCCACTGAATATGCCACCTGTGAGGATGAGAATTTTATACAAAAACATCTAAAACTACTCAAGTGTTGAGGACAACAATTTTTTTGAAGGAGAGGGGCATGTTAGGTCCGTATAATACTAATGTAGCCCCCTTATTGTTATTGTTGTTCCCTTACATTATTATTGTTATGTAGGCTTTGATTATATTGTGACCCTTTAGACTCCTATATATACCAAGGAGGTCTTGTCATTTGTATCATCCAAAAATTGTTCATTTATGTGATGTAAAGGAGGTTTCCCCCTTGAAGAGGTTAATTTTCAAGTCGTTGATTTATATTTTCTTATGTTTTGTGATCTGGTTGCATAACAAGATCTTTTCTGCAGATCATCCAATGGTGATCCCTAGCGATTTGGCGAATAAATCTGTTTCTTTTGCAAGTATGGTTGTCGGTCAAGCTAGTTCTTCTTCGGTTTTGTACAAATCTATGTTGAATTTTGATTCTGGTCTTCTAGTGGTTCAATAAATTTCTTTGCTTAATGTTCTTGTGGATGAGGAAGCTTTTTGTTGTGATTTTTTTTTTGAGAATGGTTTGGTTTGCAGGTTTAATGGGTACTAGTCACGACTAGTCGATCTGCATAAATGGATCTCTAAGACATGGAAGCCCCTTTTGACGGACGAGTTGAATATTTACCTTATGGCTCAGGGTTTTTTCACTGTGATTTTTGATAAGATTGAGGACAAGAAGGCTATCTGTGAAGCTAGGCCATGGTTTTGGGGGAGCGTTGGCCTCTTCATGTAGCCCTTGACTCCCACTTTTCATCTGGTAACGACATCAATTTTTGTAGCCCCATTTTGGGTAAGGCTTTTGAACCTTACCTTGCAATTATGGAATAATACATCACTTTCCTCCATTGGGAATGTGCTTCAAAACATCTATCGTAGTTGTCCAACAACAAAAAATAAAAATAAATAAATAAAATAAAATCAAGACTACATATGCCTACATTTGTGACGGAGAGGATTTTCCAATGGAGATTACTTTGATGACTCCAAACTATGTTTGGGTCCAAAATATTGGCTATGAGAATATCTCATTTTAGTGTAGAACATGCTATGAAACAGGGCATGTAATTAAAAATTGCCCCAAGCATTCTCAGAATTACAAAGATCAGAAAAAACCTCAAAGGCCCAAATGGAGGGAAGATTGTTAGGGTCCAACCCTAACCCCCTTATTTATGTAATAGGGTCGAGTCATAGTTATAGTTAGTTAAAGAGTCAATAAAGCCCATATTAATAATTGTAAGTGGTTGACCCACATTTAAAGAAGGGACCATAGTTAGTTGCAAATGGGCCATGGTATTAGATAGATTGTATTAATAAGAACCATGGTACTGACCCATGGTATTGCATGTATGAATCTTATATAAAGGATAGAGACTCCCCTTGAGGGGCGTCGTGTCTTATTTTGTAATTAAGCCCAACTCTATTGGAGGTTGCCCCCTCGAAGAGGCAAGTGAACATTGCTTTCCTTTATGAATAATAAAATACATGCTGTTATTTCTTATTGTTCTGTGTTCAGGGTATATTTCTTCACATATTTGGTATGTTGGTATCTTCTCGCAGGTCAAGAGCATAAAAAATGGTATTAGAGCACTTTCCAGGGCCGGTGGGATCTCCATTTTTAGCATAATTTTTTTTGGCTAGAGACGTGTTTCGGCGTCTTTAAACCACGGGATTTGTCGTTGAGCGCATAAACCTACGGATTTGGGGAGGCATGCACGTAGGAAATACAAGAGGTGGTCATGCTTGTTGGACTCCCTTGTAACCCCTGTGGGTACCCCTTCGAGTAGTAGCGCATTAGACAGAACCACGCACGAACTGTCTTCCAAGTACCCTCTGGGTATATCAGAAGCCCCCTAGGCTCTCTTGAAACCTCGCCATAGATAAACCGTCGGTCGTCTTGCTGCTACAGTACACCGAGAATAGTACTGGGGGAGATTACTTGCGCGTACAATAGGGTAGTTGGGTTGTATGACTAAGGGTACGGTTGATCCTCCTTGGTTAGTGCCCTGAAAGATTAGGCCGAGTACTATTGTTGGACCCTTATGTATATTGCGATCTGTAGCACCTGACACTCCTTAAGACCATATTTCCCTTGTCTCTCTCTAGATCATGCATCATCGTTGCCAGATCAGATCTAGCAGGTTGGGTTCTATCGCAGCCGCAACAATCAGATCCGCCATTCAGATCTATCAAAGCCGCCATTCAGATCTATCAAATCCACCATTCAGATCTATCAAATCTCCCATTCAGATCTATCAGATCCGCCATTCAAATCTAGTAGGTTGGGTTCTGTAGCAGTCGCAACAATCAGATCCGCCATTCAAATCTAGCAGCAGGGGTTTGATCACTGCCACATTCCTACTCATACTCTACAGTTGAGGGTTTCGCCAACAGATTTGGCTATTTGTGTGGCTCCTATACCTAGGTGCGATTCTCGTAGGACATTAGGCAAAATTAAATTTTCTAGGAATCGGCTACTGCAGTATTCCTAAGCAAGGAGTAAAACTCGTTTCAAAGTAAAAAATAAATAAATTAATTAATTAATTAATTAAAAAAAAAAATTGAGACACTCCCGGGACACTTATAGGAGACTTAGCCCATCAGAATCAGGTTGACGGGCTGAGCAAGGTGGTACCATTCACTTATCAGCATCAAAATTTCGGGTGGTCCCAATTTTTTTTCACAATAACGACAAGTGCACCGGATCTGTGCATAGTATAAACCAGAGTTCAAGCTATGGCCAATGAGAAGATAGACACCCTTGAACAAAAGTTGGAGGCATTAATGAAGCAGATCCAATCCTTATATGACACAATCACCAAGGGCAAGTCGGGGGAACAATTGGAGGCATATGATTTTAATGAAAACCTTGAGGGCGAGTCTAGCCATTCTCTTCACTTCTATGGAAACCACCAACAGTCCCAGCCTCGACCACCCAAGCTGGACATGTATAAATTTGATGGCTCTCATCCGGCCATATGGCTAGCACAAATGGAGCAATATTTCACATTGAATCACATCAAAGATGATGCGACTAAGCTAAGTGTGGGAAGCCTGTACTTGGACCAAGAAAGATGGCAATGGTGGCAGTGGCATCAACGCTGCTATGCAAGGCCAATGACTTGGCAGATATTCTCAAAAGCCCTTTCTGATCGCTTTGACCATGAATCTAACTTTTTGGGTCGTCTTACTAAGCTTCGACAGACAGGCACAGTGCAAGAATATATTAAAGCCTTTGAAGCATTAGCCTTCCGCACAGGAGGTCTAGCAGATGAATTATACTTGGAATGTTTTATCAGTGGTCTCAAAGACGCCATACAAGCCCATGTCCGAATGCACCACCCAGTCTCATGGCTGGCAGCTTGCAAGATAGCTCGGGAAGTAGAACGCGCATTAGCGGCCCAGTCGACTCGTCCAAATTTCATAGCCAAGGGATGCCCCACCCAGGCTCCGAGCACTACCCAAACACTTAAGGTTCAAAAGGTGTCACCAGCGGAAATGGCAGAAAGAAGAAAGCAAGGATTGTGTTACTACTGTGATGAGAAATACTCCCTGGGACACAAATGCAAGGAACCCAAATTCTTTCAAATTGATGCTACTGATCACAGTTCATCTGAGGAAGCCCCACCATTTGACGACCCAAAGGAGGAAGATGAGGACAACTAGTCAGACAATGAGCTCCCAGCTACACCTGAAGAACCAGTTATCTTGCTTCATGCTTTGGCAGGAATTTCTTCTCCCCAAACTCTCAAAATCAGAGGTTGTATTAAGCATCGCCCTATAGTAGTCTTGATTGATAGTGCCAGTACGCATAACTTTATCCATCAAAGAGTTGCCAAAGCAATGCATTGTTTTGTTAGAGCAGTCTCTAATTTCCAGGTCGAGATTACTAATGGGGGGACAATGAAATGTGAAGTCCGTTGTGAAAATGTCAAACTTCAAATGGGGGCGTATCACCTAAAGACCCGCATGTTTTCCATCAACATGGGTGTGTGTGACATTGTCTTGGGTGCTGAATGGCTCTGCACACTCGAACCAATCACAATGGATTTCTAGGAGTTATATATGAGCTTTAAGCAAAATGACCACACACATACCCTCCGCAGACTCCAGGTAGGTGCTCCTTCTTTCATCAACTCGCATAGGATGGAAAAATTGTTAAAAAGGGGCCACCATGGAGTTATAGCCCAATTTAATGCCATCCAGGCCTTCGAACCCACTTCTCTTCATATTCATCCTGAGATGCAACAGGTCTTAAACAACCATTGTAGAATTCAAACTAGTCTACCGGAATTGGATGAAGAAGGTTCAATCTACCTCCAACTTGAATAGGTTCTTGACACGCGAGAACGACACCTACACGGCCGCATGATCAAGGAAGTCCTCGTCAAGTGGAAAGACACCTCTCCAGAAGATGCGACCTGGGAACCAACCACTGTTCTTCAGCAGTTTTTGTAACTTCAGCCTTGAGGACATGGCTATTTTTATGAGGGAGAGCATGTTAGGGTCCAACCTTAACCCCCTTATTTATGTAATAGGGTCGAGTCATAGTTATAGTTAGTTAAAGAGTCAATAAAGCCCATATTAATAATTGTAAGTGGTTGACCTGCATTTAAAGAAGGGACCACAGTTAGTTGCAAATGGGCCATGGTATTAGATAGATGGTATTAATAAGAACCATGGTACTGACCCATGGTATTGCATGTATGAATCCTATCACCTTGAGGAGCGTCGTGTCTTATTTTGTAATTGAGCCCAACTCTATTGGAGGTTGCCCCCTCAAAGAGGCAAGTGAACATTGCTTTCCTTTCTGAATAATAAAATACATGCTGTTATTTCTTATTGTTCTGTGTTCTGGGTATATTTCTTCACATATTTGGTATTCTGGTATCTTCTCGCAGGTCAAGAGCATAACAAAGATGCACATGGTATCACTATACAATATTAAAATAAGAAGAGATCCTAAACAAGAAAGAACCAAAAGACAAGCAAGACACAGATCCAGTCAAAGAAGTCGTAGCCGCAATAATGAACTCTAATCATGAAAAATATCTTGCTAATGTGGTTCCTCCAATTACCAGAACAGATTCCCGAGATGCAATGTTAGTGGAAAAACATCAAACCCTTATGGAAAATTAATTCCCTCTAGAAAGTACAAGGAATCTCGTTGAAAAGGAAACTTCTTGGGCAGATCAAGTGGATGAGGAAGATTTCAAGATTAATATTGTGCAGATGTTGGGCATCGGATCCCCCCACAACATGTTTTGGGGCTCTAATCCCAGATTTTGGTCAAATGTAATGTAAGACTCTGCGAATTACGGGCGTGGAGCGCGAACTGTATATTGAGTCATAGGGTTGTCCGCCCTAAGTATTGTAATGTAATGTAATGTCATGTCGGCCTACCCATGGTTCGTGGACCATGAGATTGTATAAATAGAGCGAGGCTCTAAGTTGTAAAGATAGCTGAGCAAGCGGATGAGTGGAGTAGAGATAGAGCATAGAGTGAGAATCTAAGTGTATTGGGTCGTAGTAGTAGGAAGAGGCTCTACAGCTGAGTGCGCAGAGGCCTAGTAGAGTCCACACTTGAGTGCGCATACCCTTGCAACTGAGTGTGCAGGGCGGTGTCGAGTCTGTAACCTTGAACGAAGAATAATAAAGAGAAGTTGACTCCAAATTCTGTGCATCTACTTGTGTATTGCATTATATTCATTTATACTGTTTTGTTTATCGCGCACACTTATATGATTGTTGGATAACTGTTAATTATCACTACTCAAGTTAAGTAATCACAGGTTAAATAGTAAGGAACTTGGGTATAATACGAATCACACCCCGAGTAGGGCTGCGCGAAGGCATCGTCACAGGTTGCGAGGGACTAATCGATGCGCATAGTGATATGCGCGCAAGGTCAAACCGTAGACCACCAGAAGCTCATCAGACATCCCCAAGGTGCGGAAACCTGGTTCTAGCACCCTCCCATACTACTTCGGGTGAGACCTCAGTCCACGCTCCACAGATTGTTGCCAAAAGGGCCAGTAGTATCGGGATTTGTTTAGCTAAATCACCTCTGAACCTGGGTTAGGCCCATGCAAGCCAATAAATGGTTCTGTAGTCGAGACTGGGATTTGCATAAGGGATGTCTAATGTCGTGCCACTAGAATCCAATAAAGAAAGAAATTGAAGGGTGGTTGGACAAGAAGATTCACGAGTTCGCAACGCAAGAAAATAGAAATCCGCGAGTATTTAAGGAACAGTGGTTGGAGCGCTACTTATATACGGAAATCCATGAAATTTTCTTTGCATCCTTTCCTTTTGAGCTATATGAGTGGATCACGAAGCTAGCAGACAGTCAGGGAAGGTGTAGGCTCAACAAACCAATCGTGTGGACTCCAGAATTAGTGCGCAGACTAGAAGCGTCAGGAGATAAGATCGCGCAAGCTGTGGACCATTGGCTCGACCGAATTATAGGAGGATTTATCACTGAGTTCGCAGTAGATACGACTATCAGCTATAGTGAGGCAGAGCGACATTTCCTCAAAGGACCGCGAGGTAAGTATATTAAATCTTTGAACACTTGGATTAAGATGTTATTGTGTGAAAAGTGGGTTATGTGAATAAATTAATGTTTGGGACTACGCGAAGTGGGAAGATCTACAGAAGCGGAAGTAGTGAAGAATTGGAAACCAGTCCCTTAATTTCCCCCTCACGGGAAAGTGAGGAAGAGCTCGCGAAAGTTTCTCTGAGAAGTGCGGTCAGTCTGATAAGATAACGAATTCCATGCTTGCCACCTCCACCTATGCCGCCACTCGTCTCACCCTCCTCACCTCCATCTCCACCCACCCCACCTCTGCCACCACCACAGTTCAATATGGCGAGTGTGATCAAACTACCAGTATTCAAAGGAGTAGGGAATGAAGACTCGGACCAATTCTGGTTCGTGGTAAGAGCAGTATGGGAAGCGCAAGGAGTTGTGGATGAAATTATCAAGAAGGCTACACTGGTGAGCACGTTTCAGGATCGCGCATTGACATGGTACATCAAGCATTCTAATGACCTTTCAAACGCAGGAATCGCAGAAATCCAAATCGCGCTAAATAGGGAATTTAGCAAGCCAAAGTCAAAAACACAATCAATCATCGAGTTTAAGGAGATCGCGATGCTCCCGGGCGAGACCCCCTGGGGTTTAGACCAAATACTAAAGGGTATGATTCGCGAAGCCAACATGACGTTGATGGATGGACAACACTACGCATGGTTTGTAGCATCACTATCACCGCACTTAAGGACGACGCTGTCTCAACAAAAATTTTCCAACCAGGCCAAATCTTTGGAGATGGTGATGAGATTGCATGAGACCCCTATATAAGACCCTGGTCTAGGAGTCCAACAAATCCACGCGCAACTGCAAAATCTGTGCCTGGAGATGCAAAGTTTGAAACAGGACAGGACACCTCGGCCAGAGGCGCGCGAGGAGGTATGGTGCATAAAATGCAAAGGCTAGGGCCATGATAAGGACCACTGTCCAGTGTTCTCGAATTACTTGGCAGGAGGAGGGCCGACGCTGTTAAGACCTGAGGCATAGGCAAGACCAAGCATGGCGCTTGCATTATGGTGCGCAATCTGTCAGATAGGAGGAAAATACATTACAGATAATTGTCATCTGTTGCAGAAGTATACATAGACGTCCCAACAATTGTTTTGTAATTTCTGCAGGTCGGTAGGCCATGATGAACGTACCTGCAGAAGCTATGAACTAATGATGGATCAGACTCCTGCCTATAGGGTGCAGACCGAAATGTGAGCCCTCGACCCAAATGCAGGAATGGCGCGCACTGGATTTCAGGGGCGCGGTCGAGGTCGAGGTGGAATGGGACTAGGAAGGGGTCATGGACAATTAATTTGTTACATTTGCGGAGGTCCAAGACATTATGCCCGTGATTGTACAAACCTGACAAGGACACCATGTTTGTATTGTACTCAGTTTGATCGTGAGGCAGAATACTGCCCTACATTGATAGCAAGACTGCGTGAAAAAGGGATACTTCATCCTACTCCAACTCGAAATCTAAAAATGATGGGGTCTGAGCTGCGTGAAGAAGACCCGAATGTAAACACGATGCTCAGGATCGGTATGACCATTGGCGATGATGAAGGGAAGCAGTCAGAAGAAAGTGCGTGAGTTCGCAAGGCTCCTACTAAGGAACCTGGATTTGATTTAGAATGCACGAAGGAGACATTCATGGAAGCTAAGAAGAGCTTCACAGAGGCCTCCACTTCAGGTAGTGAGGATCAACTAGAGCCAAGGATAGATCCTTCAATTCTCACTACCTTTTTGGAGACATGCATGAAACTACTACGCGACAACAAGGTAGTAAAAGGACTACAGGAACTTATCACTAGGTGTGCGGGGTCAGGAGAACCGCGCGTGGTTCGGAAACTTGGAAAGCATGCATTGCACACAGGAAGGGAAATGAGGTTGACTGCGCAAATCAACGAGTATGAAATGGATTAGGTAATCCTGGATCTCAGATCAGACGTGAATGTACTGCCAAAACAAACATGGGAACGCATGGGCAGACCCACGCTACAATGGTCTCCTATTCAGTTACAAATGGCGAACCAACAGAAGATCTTGCCCATGGGAATATTGCAAGGGGTAACAGTAGATATTGAAGGTGCGAGTGCATAAGCAGATTTTGAAGTGAGAGAGATTGTCGATGACAGTAATCCCTATCCTGCGCTACTAGGAAGAGACTGGGCCACTTATATGATGGAGTCATAAATATGAAGAAGCGCAAAATGATCTTCGAGAAAAAGTCACTACGTGTAGTATTACCTCTAGATCCTGCCGAAGGAGCGCGATATACTAAGCCAGTGCGCGATGATGATAGTGATGACGATCTCGATTGTATTTACAAGATAACCGCATGAGAAGAGGATTGGGTGAACCCGACTACAGATGGAAGGATTTCGTGGGAGCGCAAAAGCTCCTGCACTTCGGATTCAGACAAAAATATAGAGCGATGGCAGAATCGGTTGCACGATGTAACAACACTTAATTGCAACATGATGGTTAGATCACTGTGCTACGTGACAACAGAAGCAAGGGATCTGCCTACATATGATGGGTTGACAACGATGGATGAATTCCTGAACAAATTTGAAAGCACAATACCAGAACAACAGTGGTTTGATGCTCTAAAATGGGCACTGCGCACAACGCCCGCATGATGGTGGGGTATGCATCAAGGAAGTTTTGAGAACGGGCACGAATGTAGAAGAATGATGCGTTTACAATTTGGAAAATCGTAGATACAACTAGTAGACAAATATGACGCACGAGATGATCCACGCACACACCTCGCGAAATGGACCAAGGTCTACGGGAAAGAGCCATAGCCTAAATGGGTACATTTATTCTATCACACCCTCGATGTCATACCCATGAATTAGTATACTGAGACGGAACTCCTCCATGGTACGAGCGAATGGGATGTCTTGCGCGAAGGATTTCTGTTAACCTTCACGTTTGAATATTGTTGGTCAGATACTGTTGACGATGCGCTACAAGCAGTAAAAGTAGTTATCTTCAAAATACCCCAAGAGCCAATGGAAGTACTTCAGCTAGAATGGGCGACACAGTTGAGCTGTGCACTAGAGTGTTATAACATAAATGTTGAGGAGGATGATGAGGACCCACGAAATATTAAAATTTCAGAAACGGAAGGTTGTCGCGAGATTCAAGGACCATCACTTGAAGACCCTGACATCATCGCGCCGCTAAAGACAAAGCAGGTCAACATTGGAATGGAGGCGGAGCTGAAGTACGCAATGCTTGGGGACTATTGAGACGATGCCACGGTGGATAAGGTCACTGAGTTACTCCGCGAATACCAAGACTTGTTCTAGACCAAAATTACAAACTTAAAAGGGATCGTTGGCGACTTAAAGATGATGAAGATCACCCTGAAACCTGACACGAAGCCAGTTAAGCAGGGCCTTACCGCTTGAATCCGAAGTATAAAGAAAAGGTCCGCGACGAATTGGATAAAATGCTTGCAGCTGGAATTATTGAACCAGTGGAAGAATCTGACTGGGTGAGTCCTATGGTAGCCCAGGAGAAAAAACAGAAGGGCGAAATAAGAATATGCAGGGACCTTAGAAAGCTGAACGATGCTTGTGTACACGATCTATTCCCGACACCATTCACAAATGAAGTACTAGAGAATGTTGGCGGTCAGGAATCATACTCATTAACTGATGGGTTCTCAGGGTACCATTAGATCAAGATCGCGCCGGAAGATAGGATAAAAATGACATTCACAACAGAATGGGGCTGCTTTCAATACACCGTTATGTCGTTTGGACTGAAGAATGCGCAAGCTATATTTTCGCGCATCGTTGTGGCTGCATTCAAAGAATACATCCACAAGTTCTTGGAGGTCTACGCTTAATGCTGGATACTTGTCGGCGACCCCAGATTGTGTTGAACCTTAAAAAGTGCACATTCCTCGTCCCCTTTGGAAACCTACTGGGACGTGGTCTGAAAACAAGGACTGATGGTGGACCCTGCAAAGATTGTGGTTATTCTCAATTTGGAAGCAACGCAGAGTGTTAAACAACTGTGCGCTACTTTGGGACACACTAGATATTATAGGAATTCCATCAAAAGTTATGCCCAAATAACAATGCCGATCGAAAAACTATTGAAAAAGGATGAATGATGATTGCATGAAGAGTTTGGATGTCCTAAAGGGGAAACTAGCCTCCGCTCCAATCCTGGTCTTCCCAAAATGGGATGTGGAATTTCATGTACATGTGGATGCGTTGTGTATCGCGTTGGGATCCGTACTCATATAGGAGGGTGCGGAGGGCGTGAATCACTCGATCGCGTTTACAAGTCGGAGGTTGTCCAAAGCAGAAAAGAACTATTCTACCACCGAGCGCGAGGGGTTGGCAATGGTGTACGCGCTCCAAAAATATCGACACTATTTACTCAGAGGACATTTCAAGATGTATACCAACCATTCCGCGTTGAAATACCTAGTGAATAAGCCTGTGTTGGGGGGGGGGGGGAGGCGCATATGTAGATGGCTCTTATTATTTCAAGAATATGATTTTGAGGTCATAGTCAAGCTGGGACAGTGAAACGCAAGACCAGATCCTTGTCACGAATTGAGATAGACGAGGAACCAACGAATTTGGAGGAGGGACTACTTGATGCACAACTCTTTGTAGTGCGCGTCGCGGACGGGCACTTCGAAGATATAATCCAATTTCTAACAACAGGGACTGCGTCAAAGGAATACTCAGTCCAACAGAAGAAAGAATTGGTGGTCCGCGTGGCAGACTTTTCTGTCATCGCAGGGCACCTCTACGAAATGCGCAATGATGAGATATTGCGAAGATACGTACCTGAATTTGAACGAGTTCAGATCCTTGAGGAAGCACATGGGGGCGCTACAGGAGGACATTACACAGGACGTGTGACCGCACAAAAGATTCTTTGCACAGGGTTATGGTGGCCAACCCTGCATTAGGATTCAAAAGTGCACTATAAGGCCTGCGATATATGTCAAAGGACTGGAAAACCATCACGAAGGGACGAGATGCCATTAAATCCACAAATGACACTGCAGTCGTTTGAAAAATGGGCAATCGACTTTGTGGGACTGATCAAACCTCAGGGAAAGACGGGCGCACGCTACATCATCACCGCGACGGAGTACCTGACACGATGGGTGGAAGCGCAGTCGATCAAAGACTGTACGACAACTATGGTTGCGAAGTTTTTGTTCGAAAACGTGTTGACACGATTTGGCTATCCGAAAATCTTAATGAGTGATCATGGAACACATTTCCTAAATGAAACCATCAGCGCACTCACAAAAGAGTTCCAGGTGTATCATCAGAAAAGTACACTGTACCACCCACAAGCTAATGGGACAGTAGAGGCATTCAACAAAATACTGGAGACTGTGTTGACCAAAGTATGTAACACGTAGCGAAATGACTGGGACCTACATGTACCTACCGTATTATGGGCGTACAGGACAATGTGCAAAAAATTGACGGTACAGACACCTTTCCGGTTAGTCTATGGCACAAAAACTGTCATGCCGATGGAATACATCATACCTAGTTTACGAATAGCAGCGCTCACAGGCATGATGGATCGCGAAGATCTGGAAGAAAGGCTCGCACAATTAGAAGAACTCGAGGAAGAACAATTTCTAGCTGGATTTCATCAGCAGGTACAAAAGCAACGTGAAAAGGCCTGTCACAACCGCCATATCAAGTTGCACACCTTTAAGGTAAACTAATTAGTGCTGCTGTATGACATTAAGTTTGAAAAATTTCCAGGAAAATTCAGAATGCACTAGCTGGGACCATACGTGGTTAAGGAGGTCACAGATGGAGGCGCAATCCAGCTAGTCAAACTAAACGGAGAACCCTTCCCAGGCAAAGTAAATGGTAGCCGCTTCAAGCCCTACACAGGTGGGCCGGCTATTTGACTAATCGGCCGAAGTACAGTCCTCGCGACCCAAGGAGCCGGACAAGGGCGCGAGATTATAAACATACACAACGGATGTCGGTACAGATGTAAGGACATAATTCAGACACAGATGATGCAGAAGCAAGAATGTAGCAGGTACAACTAGCAGCAGCTCAATGCGCTACCGACATTCAGGTCGTTCGGGACTAGTTGGAGGGACTCCGCGCCAAGATCATCGCACTAACAAAGTGGCTCGAGGGCAAGTCATGATTTTTGTGTTGGAGGCCTGTTGGGCATCGGATCCCCCCACAACATGTTTTGGGGCTCAAATCCCAGATTTTGGTCAAATGTATTGTAAGACTCCACGAATTGCGGGCGTGGAGCGCGAAATGTATATTGAGTCATAGGGTTGTCTGCCCTAAGTATTGTAATGTAATGTAATGTCATGTCGGCCTACCCATGGTCCGTGGACCATGGGATTGTATAAATAGAGCGAGGCTCTAAGTTGTAAAGATAGCTGAGCAAGCGGATGAGCAGAGTAGAGATAGAGAATAGAGTGAGAATCTAAGTGTATTGGGTCGTAGTAGTAGGAAGAGGCTCTACAGCTGAGCGTGCAAAGGCCTAGTAGAGTCTGCAGCTTGTTGGGTGTGGAGCCTGATTATCTTCTATATTCAAATGTCTCAGCCGGATGTATACCCCAGGAAGACTGTAGACCCCTCCATGCGGGGGGGTGCGAGAGAGACTTGTCCCCCTCGCAGGGGTCCGGAGGCCAGTGGTCCCCCAGCGAGGGAAGCTAAAAATAGATGTAAAATTGCCTTGTAAAAGTCTAATAATTTCTAGTCAATCTGGGCCGTTCATTAGGCAGATGATTTGACAGTAGAAGTTATGTTTAATTTAGGGTTTCTTTGCCCTAGAAGGCAACCCCTCACTATATATGAGGGAATTGTGTTGTGTCTATGTATATCAGTATTCTGAGTGAGGAAGAGAGAGGAGATTGAGAGCGAAGAGGGTGTTACAATGGATCTGCTGTAGGTTGTATCTCTTCAGTTTGCTGGATAATATAATAAAGAAGGACTGGCTGTTTCTCCTTGGATGTAGCCCAAACTGGGTGAACCGCGTATATCTATGTCTCTCTTGTTTTATGTGTTTTCTGTGCTTATATTTCTGCAATATTTTATGTGTTCCATTGCTTTGTAATATATAATTTTCTAACACAGGTAGGTGCGCAGACCCCTGCAGTTGAGTGCGCAGGGCGATATCGAGTCTATAACCTTGAACGAAGAATAATAAAGAGAAGTTGCTTCCAAATTCTGTGCATCTACTTGTGTATTGCATTCTATTCATTTATACTATTTTGTTTCTCGTGCGCACTTATATGATTGTTGGATATACTGGTAATTATCACTAATCAAGTTAAGCAATCACAAGTTAAATAGTAAGGAACTTGGGTATAATACGGATCGCGCCCCTAGTAGGGTTGTGCGAAGGCAACATCACAGTTTGCAAGGGACTAATCGACGCGCGTAGCGACGTGTGTGAAGGGTCACACCGTGGACCACCAGAAGCTCATCAAACATCCCCAAGGTGTGAAACCTGGTTCTAGCACCCTCCCATACTACTTCGGGTGAGACCTCAGTCCGCGCTCCGCGGACTGTTGCTGAAAGGGCCAGTAGTACCGGGATTTGTTTGGATAAATCACCTCTGAACCTAGGTCAAGCCCATACAAGCCAACAACAGATATCGAAGAAAGATCCACCAGAAGTTACGAAAAATGTGGTTTGAATTCAAGTTTGGAATAAAGGAAAAAAATTTCTCCAAGAAAAACAAGAAGTCAAACTAGATCAAAATAAAATTATAGTGAAAAATGGAATGTAAATGTGTTTGTATTTTGGGGTTTTTTTGGAAAATGTTTAGTTCGAAAGGGACTGAATTTTTTGTGTCACAGTGTGTTGAATAATATAGGGCATCTAGGTTATGATGAGATTCTTCTGATGATGATAACTATTTGTGAAGAACTTCTACTTTTCCTATTAGCACAATCTTCTCTTATTATTATTAGTGTGTGTTCTCTTACTTCATCAAATAGTTACCAAAACAAAAAGAGACAAGAACACAAGATGTTGGCTCTCAGCCAGGGCAAAACCTCTCTCTCATAGAGAGGAAAATCCATCTGCAAATTTCTCTTATTGAAGCTTCAATTGACAAATTCAAAACCCTAGGCCCTTGATCAGTAGATCCTCCAAGTTCAAGACATAGTCTCTCTTTTGTACCTTCCCTTATGATCTTCAATCAAGGCCTTCTTTTGCACTGCACCTTGATCTCTTCCTTAGCACTTCTTCTGGCAACTGATGGCTCTTTTTCCGACAACTGTAGAAACCCTCAGTGTCCTTAGAGACCTCTTCTTTGGTGTCCTCCTTTCCTTCTCTACATAGCTTGGAAATATTCCTTCTTCTTGATGCTTAGGCTAGATAATGAGGCCTTTCTTCTGGTGTATATCTGAGTTTAGAGGTTGATCCTCTTAACCTATTATAGATCTGAATTCTTTGCACGTGTGGTTGATCTAGGCTTGTAGTTGACCAACTTTTTATTTTCTCTTCCTTCGCTTGAGATGGCACCTACCTCGTTGGAAATGGAGGCCTATTTGGAGCCTCTCTTTAGCCCAATCGAACCCCTTTAAGTTGCTGCACTTCTAGATCTTATATGACTGCAAAAATGTCCTTCCTTCTTCGCACGTGTGACAGAAAAGAGCCCTAAAACAATCCTCCACAATTCGGATTTCTTTCTTCTCTTCTTCGCTGCCCTAGAAGCACCCTTCTTGCCCTTTTTTACACCTATTTCTTACCTCTTCTCTTTGCTGATTTCAAAGATCATTTTATGATTTAATGGTAAGGTCGTATTGCTCTATATATAGGATTTTGTCCCTCCTTTTAGGCCGACTTGACATTTGTGCATAAAAATTCATTTCTTGAGCCGACTTGAAGAGGAGACTTGTCTTTGCTTTGGAGGATCATTCTAAACATATTTCTTTGACTCTAATACATATGTTTACATAGTGTAACATGCCCACATGGGTCTTCAATAATTACATTGACTCTTTGACTTTACTAGAAGCACTTAAACATGTGATTGACCTATTGAATGGACAAGAAATCCATTCTTGATAATAACAAAAATAATAATACTTTTCTTTTGTAAGTGCAAAGATCAAAATTACATTTATGAAGGCCGAACCTGGTTATACTTTCTTCAACACGAGGAACTCGTTTGAGGGTTTGGATTGAGCCCCTGTGCTCAATCTCAAACTTGTGAGGAAGATTGGGATATGTAAAGGTTTTGACCTTGTAATCCATATTTTTAATACAAATTTCTACCTGTTCCGTTAAAAAAATAAAAAATAAAAAATTTACAAATTACAAATTGTAATTGTAATTGATAATTGTTCATATAAACTTATTGTTCAAAGGATTTAAATCTTTTTTTACTTTTAGGATAGAGGGTTCAATCATCCTTTACATATTCTATAAGTAATTTTATTTTTATTTTTTTTAGTTATCTTTTAACGAAAAACACTAGTTACTTTTGCACTTAGTGACATTAAGTTTAAACATGGACTTCTTGCTAAGTTCCTTGCCCTTAAGCTCAAACCCCTGGTTGGCCGTACAAAGTCCTTCGTAAAAGACTTTGCTTCCTTCGTTAATGAGCTTAAGGACATAAAGCTTGACCCTGAGGACATTCTTGTCAGCTTTGATGTGGTCTCCCTTTATACTTGTATCCCTATAAAGGAAGCCATGGAAGTGATCTTTTGCCTAACAGATCCTGATACCGCGCATCTGGTTGAGATCTGTCTCACTTCCACCTTCTTCTGTTTCGAGGGTGAGTTCTTTGAACAGACCTGTGGTGTTGCCATGGGCTCACCCCTTTCCCCTATTGTTGTGAATCTTTTTATGGAAGATTTCGAAGCTAAAGCTTTAGCCTCGGCTCGTCTCCTTCCCAAGCTGTGGAAAAGGTATGTAGATGACACTAATGTCATCTGGTCCCATGGCCAAGAGGAGTTGGATCTCTTCTTCAATCACCTCAACTGTCAGTCCTCTGCCATTAAGTTCACTATGGAAAAAGAGGTCAATGGTTGCCTCCCTTTCTTGGATATTCTTATATCTAAGAATAAGGATGGTTCACTCTCCCACTCGGTGTTCTGGAAGAAAACGCATACTGAGCAGTATCTTCATGCCGATTCCCATCATTTCCCTGCTCAAAAGTTGGGTGTTCTTAACACCCTCGCTACGCGTGCCCTGAGAATTTCTGATAGGGAGAGCTTCGATAAGGAGAAATCCCATCTCCTTAATGTCTTTGTGGAGAATGGCTATAGTAGGTGCCTAGGTCAGAAGGCTTTCCTTAAAGCCTCTAAAAACTCGTTAATTAAAAAAGAACCTAAGGAGCACCGACTAGGTGTCCATCTTCCCTATGTCCAGGGAACCACGAACAAGATTGCTCGGATTCTTAAGAAGTATGATATTCCCTCAACCTTTAGGCCCCTTAACACTATTCGCAAATCCCTCCGATCAGTGAAAGATCCCATTGACCCTAAAGACATGAAGGGTGTCTACTTGATCCCTTGTTCTTGTGGGACCCCCTATATAGGGGAAATAGGGCGCTCCATCCATCAAAGGATCAGCGAACATGCAGCTGACCTAAGACATGGGAGAACCAAGTCTTTAGCGTTAGCAGAGCATGCGGAAAAGACCAAGCATCAGGTTTGTATTGAGGAGGCCAAGGTTATTGCCAAGGTTGCGCAGTTCCATCACTGTAAATTCAGAGAAGCTATTGAAAATGAAAGAAGGCCGAACAATCTCAATAGAGATGACGGCTAGAAGATCAATAGTTGCTGGATCCCTGCCCTTTCTTCCTAGTCTTGTTTTTTCTAGCTTTCGTTGTTTCCCTCAATTTCGCGGATCGTTTTCCGTAGAGCCTTGTCTTTTCCTTCCTCCTAGTGTTTCCCCTTTTAGCTCTTTAGTTTTTTGATCCTGATTGTGTCGCTCAGTTGATCTATTTATTTATTATTTATTATTATTATTTTCTCGTTATTTATTTATTTATTGATATATATATATATATATATTTTCAATTTCAGTACCTTCTATAACGTTCTTTTTTCTTAATTAATCTATTATATATATATATATATATATATATATATATATATATATATATATATATATATATTTTTTTTTTTTTTTTTTCATTTATTTATTATTATTTATTATATATATATATATATTTGTACTTTTACATATTTATGTTATCTTAATTTTCTCGTTCCAATAGTTTTAATAATTCTAACAACCTATGAATATTACTTTATATATATATATATATATATTCATATAATTTATACATATAAGAAAGGTACTTTATATAACTAATTCCCATTTAAATGCTAAATAACTTATAATTTTTAATTATTAAACAATTCCTCTTTAACTAACCATTTACACCATTCATATTATTTATATATTTTTTTCACCTAATATAACTAATGTCCATTAAATTATAATAATTTTTTATGACCCTGGTCCTAAAGTCAAAAGTAGCCGTTAGTCAAGTTAGCCGTTGGAGGCTCTGCTCAGACTATTTAATATGCTAAGCTGGATCTGTTTCTTCAACTTGTCCTGACGATGAACCACACTTGTTGGTTCGAAACGCGTTGACAGATAATTTCTGCATGTGATTTACGCCGAAATATTTCTTATAAAAAAAATTTAAACTCGTCAAGGATTAAATTACCAAGATTTGTTAAAATAATATTAAAAGAATAAATACAAAATAGAGAGATTTTATATTCTTGATTATTAAATCAAATTGTATTCTTAGTTTTTTTGTTTTGTTTTGTTTTTTTTTTTTTAAGTAATAGATTGTTTATATTAATATTTTTTAGGAACAATGTTTTTGAATTAAAATAATAACTAATAATGTTGTATTTCCGTGACTAGGGTGGAGGAAAACACAAGGGAGGAATTCGGTAATGGGGTGGTGGTGTTGAGGGGGGCACTCGTCACCTTGTCGATTCCCGAGACCATTAAGGAGGGGGGTGGTGTGGTTTGCCCCTTCCTATTAAAAGAATAAATACAAAATAGAGAGATTTTATATTCTTGATTATTAAATCAAATTGTATTCTTAGTTTTTTTTTTATATTAATATTTTTTAGGAACAATGTTTTTGAATTAAAATATTAACTAATAATGTTGTATTTCCGTGATTGGGGTGGAGGAAAACACAAGGGAGGAGTTCGGTAATGGGGGGAGGGGGGGGGGTGTTGAGGGGGGCACCCATCACCTTGTCGATTCCCAAGACCATTAAGGAGGGGGGTGGCGTGGTTTGGCCCTTCCATGCACTATATGTGCAAAGGTTGTCACTTGTCATTATGGTTCACCTAAAGTTAGTTTGTTATCTCACAATCCTTTGAATGTTTCAACCACAAATGTATGTGAAGCAAGGTGAACATGGGTCACACAAGAGTATCTTTGGTATCTTTGTAGCCCAGATTAGGGTCTGGCCAAAGGTATCATCCTGGTTCTGAGGGAGTCTACATAGGAAAGTCTAGATTGAAGAATAGATTCTAAAGTTTATATGTCAGTGTTTCCTCTCAAAGGAGAAAGCTTGCCATCTTAGGTTGCGCTTGTAAATGGTTCTTTCTCGGTGGCTATTCATCATAAAAAGAAAGTTGGATGCCTACCTCAGTTGCACATATTTTGGCATTGTTCGGAGGGTGATTTGACTTTGTGTTGCAAAGTTGGTCTACGACTAGGTATATTATTTTATTATTGGTTGTGTGCCAAGGTAACATTGTGTTCTTGGCACTATGCACCTTGTTATCTTGTCACTGTCAGTTTCTATGTGAAATTGGTTCTTGTTATCCCTTCTCTAATAGAGTTAGTGGGTACTCTGTTGGGTTGGATTCTAAAGGCTCCATTTCTTTTGAAATCTATTACATTTCTTGAAATAATTGTATATCAACGTTATCATCTGTTCACCCTTCTTTTGTGGCATTGGCTCTAATGTGTCACATTGCTATGGTCTTTTTAAATTCTCCTGTAGGGGTTTCAATTTTTGTATCTAGCATCTGTTTTTTGGGAAGCGGGGAGAGTCTAAACCCCTTCAATTGTGGGTATTCTCTATTTGTGCTTAAGAAGTGTGACTACTTTAGGTTTAAGGCGAAGTGAATTTGTGAATATTATTGTGGATTATTTGGTTTACCATGCCTCCATAGTGTGGCCATTGTTGCCGAGGTGCTGGAGAGTGTGTCTAGTCTAGCAAGACCCGTTCTAAGGATCTTGCCTAGGAGGCAACCTCTTTATACTAGGTTTTGATCCCTCCATTCACTAAGGTGAATATTCAAAGCCTTGAAAGAAATGTTCATGGGGACATACAAATAGTCTCAAATTCTAAGGTTAATGGAACAATTTTCTCAGTGGATCCCAAACCTTGGGCGCTAGTTCTCAAGGAGAAGCATGATGATATAAACGAAATCATTTCCTTCCTCAATGAGCTTAAACAAAACCAATAGAGAATAAAATACAACATAAAACATTTGGAAGCTCGTATAAAGCACTTGGAAAAGCAAATATAGTGTGAACTGAGGTTTCCAACACCCCCAAGCACTAGTTCAAACAATATTGCTCCTGTGACATCTTTAGAGTCATAAATGGTTGTCTATTTTCATATGTTTATGTTGTTTTTTTCGGTTCTCTTGATGTATGATATGTTGGGCTATGCAGTTTATGTTGTGGGATGTAAAAACTTTGACAGTTAGCATACTAGCCAACCCACAACACAAGTTACAATGATAACCCAAGATCCAAGGTAAGATAATGGAAATGGGACCTAAAAATTTCAGTATTTTTCAACTTCCTTAAAACTTCGTATGGATGATTTCATAGTGTTCATCTCATTGAAATGATACTAGCGATATAAATTTTGTCTTGATTTGACCTCTAGGTTGAAAGCTATGGCCATTTAAAATTTAGTACCATGTCATTAACCTGCAACATGGAATCCACGTGGTCCCAACATGGTTGTCCCATCAGCCTCATCACTGCTACTTGGCATTATTGCAATAGTTGTCGACTCGTTCATGACCTGAGGTTATAACATATATATATACATGAGCATATGTATAAACCGTCCCCTCTCATGTAAGCACAATGACCCACAACTGCCACGTCACCTCGGAAGAAACCACCCCAGTGGAAACTCTATCGCACTAAGCCCTTAAACCACTGAGGTCCGAGGTTCTAAGGTCTTGCCATGTATCTCAAGGAAACTCACCTCGAGGAAAACCTTTTATGAGAAAATTCCTTCCCACGAAACTATTTCTCGGTGCAAACCCACCTCAAAGGTAAACCTTTCTCGGCGGAAAACCACCTCAGAGGCCAACCTTTCTCAGTGAAAAAAACATATAAAGAATCTCTGATCTCAGAGAAAATGATCTTGGGAGAAACTCCGAGAGACTACGTGCTAAACCACCAAGACCGATAAGCTTATCGACAGTTGACAAAAAAGCATCAGTTAAGAGATGAAGAATATTCACTGTTATGGGGTTGACAAATCAAGGTGATGGGATGGAAATTTAAGTATATAAGATTACTGAAACTCCTTTTCCATATTGAAACATAACCTCAAAGAAAACAATCTCGAAATGTTAGGAGGAGCTACATGACAAGAACGAGTGAGATCTAATATTCTTATATCTTGATGATAATTGAGGGTCATATGAGTTGGAGTGTAAGACGTTGAGGGATAATAACACAAGGACCATGCCTATATGAGTTATTCATCGTATTTACAGAATCTTGGACTACATTTTCACCACGATGGTTCTGTGAGGATATGGCCTACTCCAGGACCTGGCATATCGCCATCAAGGTGTTTACATAGTTCACTTTGGAGCTATCTCTCTTGAACTTTTAGCTAGAACTCTACCTAGCCTGGTCGACGCTTATGTGTGTGTGTGTGTCTATATATATATATATATATATATATATATATATATATCCATCTTGAGCTTAAGAATAATAAAACGAGACTTAATAGCAAGTTCTTTTGGCATCATAATAAATGGAACAGGGACTTTCCCATTCACGTTCACTGAGGCTCTTGAGCAATTATCAACTCGTAGTTTACAAGCCTCTTCAGTTGATAATAATTGGCAAAAATCAAATCCATCTTAACTCATAGATATCTTGATCTCTCGACTAATGAATAATATGTAACAAACCCATGCAAACAAACAAGAAGCCATACAGTGCTCCAAAGTCCTGCTGGAAATCGACATTTCACAGGTACATAAGAAAATTCATTCCAACCTTGATTTACAGGCACAACCACACATTTGAGCATCAAACTAACATCATCATAGGCCTTCATCCAACACAGTGAGTAGATTTTAGACATTTAATTTCAAGAGCGAGAGCATTACTTATCTTAAATAGTAACGAAGTTTTCCAACGGAGAGTAGGACTTCAACTCTCCACCAAATGATATATAACTACAACCAAGTCTTAGTTTCAATTGTCACACCTGATCCAAATTCAAAATCTTGAGGTGGAGTGCTTTTGACATATTTTAACCAACAAAACAGCTGACACAAGATGCCACTAGGGCACACTGTCTCATCCACCAGCTATACTCATATTCACTCACACTTTTTAGGCATATTCACATTCATGTTAGCATACTACAATACAAAGAACTCTAACTCACTTTGAAGAGAAGAGAGTCGACTATAAGGAGGGTTCTTCAATGGTTAAGTTGTTTATGGGTAAAGAAATCATTCTCCAGGCAGGCGGTTCCTTAGTGGGTCAAGCACTAGAGTTTCAGCCCCGAGGAAACTCTTGGTGATTCATCAACCCTCACAAGCACATGAGTGATTCTTCCCAGTCCAACAGGTTCATCAATCCACAATCTTCTATTGGTTTCTCCAGGCCTACAAGAAAGCCATTTCCTTCTGTGATCCTTATGTTTATTCAACCACTAAGAGGGGTTTTCAGCTAGTTTTAAAATTTTCCCAGTGCTTGACAAAAACAGTTTTCTATGTTGTTCTCTGCACTCTTCCATAATAATAATTAGATGTGTCTTTCATGTGCTCTTCCACAGCTTCTGCGTGCCAAGAATTTCATTCCCTTGGCGTATGATTATGTGAGTCCTCAAGCAAGAGAGAGAGATCCCATGTATCAATGGGTGAATAATAATAATCTTTAGGTCCTCCTCCATCTTTTCCAACAAACTAACTACCTCCTTCTCCATGATCTCGTAGTAGTCAGCCTCATGGATAGTGCAACCCATGTTGCCTTAATGTTTTGTCCTGTTCGTTTCTTGTTATTGAAGCCAAAGGGTACATGCCGCTATCCCTTCTTTTTTTAGTTAATTTATGGCATGGTCATCCCACTCAACCAATAGAGACTGATATTTAAAACAATAATTCCCTCAAGCAATGGAATTTGTGTCCCTCTCTTGGCCATTTAAAAATAATTACAATTATTTTCAAGAGAGAAATATTAACCAGGGGATGTCACAATCCCTTCCCCCTTGAAGGGGAACACCGTATTCAGTGTACAATAACCATATACAGCAAAAACATGCTTCATGCCAACCATAATTGATTATGGAGCTTTATGTACACAATTTTGTACAACATTTACAATGTACTTACAACTTGTTTTACTCAAGAAATGAGAAAGGATAGGTTTCCCTCATCTGGTTAGCCATTTACCATGTGGCTTCCTTGGGCCCAAAGTGCCTCCACTGCACTTTGACTTGCTCTATTACTCAATTCCGGAGCGTGAGTTGTCTTCGATCTAGGATGCATAGAGGTTCTCACTGGAACTCTTCCTCTGGTTCCACCTGTAACATGGAAAACATCATGGACCTTTATCGATGGTGGTAAGGTTAATCTATAGGCCATTGGTGCTATTCTATCAAGTATATTAAAAGGCCCACAAAACCATGGTGCCAACTTGGCACATGACCCAATATCCAAGGAACTTTTCTTGGGCCTAACTCTTAAGTAAACATGTTCCCAAACTTGGAACTCCTTATGAACCCTATTTTGATCCACATAGCTCTTCTGTTTGTCATGTGCTACCTTCAAATTCTGTCTAATGATCTACATTTGTTGCTCCATTTGTTTTAACATATCTAGCACACTAAGGAACCCGTTCTTTGGGTTACTCCATCTCATAGGAGAAAATCAACTTCTTCCGTAAAGTGTTGCAAATATGATCATCTTATGATATTCTTATTATCCATTATTGTATGTGAATTCCACAAGTGGAAGGTACTCTTCCCACTCCCTTGGCTAGTGCATCACATACATCCTCAACATGTATTTGAGGATTTCGTTTGTCCTCTTTGTTTTCCCATCTTTCTATGGATGATAAGCTATACTTAAGGCCAATTCTGTCCCTGAGCCTGTAAATAATTCTTTCCAAAACCTTGAGGTGAGCTTGGCATCTCTTTAAAATTATCTTCTTGGGAACTCCATGCAACCTCACAATATCCTTTATGAAGATTTGATCCACCTCACTAACTGAATTAGTGGATTTGATAGGTACAAAATGAGCCACTCTTCTCATCTTGTCGATGACCACCATAATTGAATCATGTTGTCTAGAGGTTATTGGAAAACCAGTAATGAAATCCATGGAGATCACTTCCCACTTCCATTCCAAAATAGGAACGGGTTGTAAAAAACTAGTTGGGTGCTTGCACTCAACGTTTACTTGTTGGAATTCCATGCACTTGGAGATAAATCCAACCACTTCTCTTTTTAAATCAGGTCAAAAAAATAACTTCTTGATGGTTGTAAGAGTCTTTTGGTAACCTAGGTGGCCAAAGTACAACTTGGCATGAAACTCCTTTAATATGAGTTTCCTCAAGTCATTTTTATTTGACACATAAATTCTTCTTCTAAATTTAATTATCCCTCCTTCTATAAGGCCATAGTCGTTATCTTCCTTATCTTAGAAGATTTTCTATAACTTCTCCTTCAATTGTTGATACTTTTCATCTTGCTGCCCAAAATTTTTGATCTTCTCTTCAAGATCAATCCCATAAGAACTTATGGCTACTAAATTATTTAATTACACCCTTCTACTGAGTGCATTCTCTATTCTATTCTCCTTTCCTTTTATATATATGATTTCAAAGTCCATTTTGTTGAGCATGGATAGCCATTGAGATTTCCTTGCTTTTAACTTGGGTTGTTCAAATAAATACTTCAAACCTCCATGATTATTCATTAGGGTAAATTTCCTATCAAGAAGGTAGTGTTTCCACATCTTCAACGCATGGATGATGACATCCAATTCCAAATCATGAGATACATAATTCTATTCATGCTCATTTAACTTTTGGGACTCATAACACACCACTTGACCTTCATGCATCAATACTCCTCCAATTCCCTCCTTGTAGGCATCCATGCACACCATGAAATCCTTTTCAACATATGTTATTCTTAATATTGGTTCATGAGTCAACAATTTCTTCAACTGATCAAAGCTTTCTGCACAAACAATTGTCCATTTGAATCTCTTCCCTTTCTTTTTGTTGACGGTGATAGACCTGCCAACATGTTAGGGGATCTCCCCAGTAAGAATTCCCAGCTAGTCCTCAAACCGTTTGGTGTAGGAGTCCCAGCAGTGGGTTGTATGGTATCGCCTTGATCGTAGTTGTGCGCAGAGGCAAGTAGGATGTCCTTGTTGATAGCAAGGGTGTGACATATGCAGCAAGTCAAGGAAGGTGCATGAACAGTTCTAACACACATAGGGTGAGGTGAGTGCGCCCCTTGGAAACCTGTGAAAGCATGAGGTTAAGAAGGGAACACACGAGCATAGATGCATCACAAACTGGAAGGAAAGAAACCTGGCAATCCAAAGTGATGGTTAAATCAACAACACATTTCAATAAGATTCATACATACATATACAAAAAGAGTCTATACACACATTCATTAGAAAACAGATACATATATCATTTAGAGTAAACAAGATAGATGAAATACAATACGACATATGCATGAAATGTGTTGGCTCTGTTATATTAAGAAGTGAAAGTTCCAGTCATACAATACAACCATGACCAACCACTAGTTCCGACAACGGAACATTACAGTCATTGCCGCCTGCTCCTCCAAAGAGATATACTAGCTCTGCACAGTGGAGAAGCCAAGGCTCATTACAATACTCTCCAAGCTTTCTCTAAGATACTCATATTGGAAGCTTGGCTGACCAAAAGCCTCTACAATGAGTTATGAGGGACTATTTATAGCAAAGGGTGGGGTGACCCTTGACATTCCCCTTTGTGACTGTTCATTTACCCTCATGACTCTTACTTTATGACTATTACATTCAACTATCGACACTTGAACTTCCACTTGACAAGACGTTACATACAATCTTCACATGTACCCATGTGAGACAAAATGGCTTGAGCAAGCCATGCAAGGCATCACTAACACTCGAACCATTGTGGTAAGACCAAATCTTCGACATCCTTATGATGGTCGATGGTGGCGAACTGCTGCCAAGCTTGGTCATCCATGATGGTGTCTGTGCGCTCAATGGTGACATCCTGTTGAAATCGAACTCTTGCCTCCGTTGCATCTGGGTACACTTATATAGCTCCTTTGTCCAAATCGTCTGACAGCATGTGCATCATCGTCTTCAGTGCAACGGGACCAACAACATACTAATGCATAGTGTCTGTGCTAATCTCCAAGTGTTTGCTGGTGACCATGCACATCAACTTGACGAAATACA
This sequence comes from Pinus tabuliformis, assembly GCA_031772625.1. NCBI lineage: Eukaryota > Viridiplantae > Streptophyta > Pinopsida > Pinales > Pinaceae > Pinus > Pinus tabuliformis. The sequence continues at coordinate 725,926,536 of CM062818.1, read as the reverse complement.
TGTTCAGCTTCAGTTGGACTTGCTTCTTGTCTTCGCCTCTGTGAGTGTGCCAATGGGTGGGATCGCATGCATGCACATAGTGACATCCATGTTCTTGAATACCCTTGCATGCGATCGACAACATTTCTCACCTTGTCTGCTCCATGCCAACTGCTGGATGGTTCCATAACCTATATGGGTGCAGTTTCATCAGTCTGTGCATGTTCGCCTCCTGTTGTACCCATTCCCGTTGCAAATCCTTCTCTTGTCGGTGCAGCTCATGTTCTTCCTTGAGTTGTCGCTTCAACACCTGCAACTCCTTCTCTGTTTCTCTCTCTCTGCCTTCACGCAATCCTCTTGTCGTGCTGTTGCCTCATAGCCTCAATCTCCAAAGTTGATTTCATCACGAGTGGATCTGCTTGAGCTTGAAACTTTGTTTCGCGTCTATGATGTCAACAACCTTCCTCTTGTATTTGTCGCATGCAGGTGTGCTACCTTCTACTACTGTTGATGGTGCTGCTCGTTGTGACATTGTTGCCATTTCATCTTGATATCCTTGTCCATGAACAACTTTATGTCTTCATAGATAGGCAAGTTGATAGACACTTGATCGACTGCATCCCCAAGTGTGCTTTGAATTGTGTCTTGGACTTTGGTCTCCTGGAAGCCATTGTACCTACGCTGCTGAGAGGCAGATGAATATCTGTGATACCTGGAGACATAGAAACACTCATGACAAGAAATCTGTCAGTCGAAAACCAAAACAAACTAGAGGACTAACATGCAACATACCTATGTGACTGTCTATGAATATTGCGCAATTTTCACCAGGAGGCTGGGAGACTAAATACCAAAAATGCACAAGGCATAGTCTGGGTTGTCAGGAGGCTGAATGACTGTTGGAACTGTACAATGCACAGTCCATCCTGAATTGCTGAGGATTGAAACTGCGCACTGTGCAATTTTGACAAGCAGTCACATGCAAACCAGCGAACTTCATTGCACAGTTTTTGGGGTCAGCAAGGCACTGCCTCCTAGAATTGCGCAATGCAAGCTTGGAGGTCAGTGCTAGGCCAGACTTGCAGAACTTATGGAGGGAAGGCAGAGCCTTCACTTCTAGAAACGCGCAATGCTAGCCGGGTAAGGCGAGGTCGGGGCTAAGGCAGCCTAGACCCGCCGATGGGTGACTAAAAACATGAGAAGTCGGAATGCATGGTGAAGCTCAGTGTAAACAAGAGTGAATGATCATGCATGCAAACTGTGAATACAGGATTCAGAAGACGGGACAACATGCATGTGTGTGAAGCGATCCGCTGTAACGACGACCGTTGGTGCAAAAACAAAGTCATGCATGCGACAACAATGAGGTGCGAAAGAAAGCTAAAATGGTTCTTCTACAAGTTAACACACATCAAAGTGACAACAAGCGCTCATTGAAATCAAGAAGACAACACTCAAACAAAGCAAAACACAAAAAGCAACAGAAACGCGATGCAAGACATGAAAAATATACTTACCTTGAAACAACTAAGCTAAAAGTGTTGAAGACTCCTCAATGCAATGTAGGATGTCAGAGTTGTAAGATCAATGTGAGGAATGAGCTCTACACATCCGGTTCATAAGTTTTGACAAGATCGAAGTTATGATGCGTATGCCAGAAATCTAGGAAAAGGCGACACTTGGTGAGAGGTTTCTAAAACGATCTTTGCATGTAACCTCCAGCTGCTAAAAATATACCCCTAGATATAGGGATGCCTTTTGCATGTTTCCATCTACTATTTCAGGAAGAGCAACCCATGCATGCAAATTGGGATAGCTCAGTCCCAGAGGGGACCGGTTGAACTAAAGGCACATGCAGTAGTCTGCAAGCCTGGGAGAGGGATTTGCGTAGTTTCCGGGCTGAGCAGAGCTAGCTGTCCCAGAGGGATTGCGCAATTTCTTGGAAGAACAGGTGACTACCTCCCAGAATTGCATAATTCCTGGGCTGAGCAGCTGTACTGGGATGAATTCCGCAATTTTTCAGAGCAAGCTTGACAGAAAACATTGCGCAATTCTTGATCTCAGTAGGCTGGCCAGCTGATTTGCATAATTTTTGGAGGTAAGGTTGGTTCCCCTCTAGAATTGCGCAATTTTCTGGGGGATCTGCTCGGACAACGCATGGTCTAAGTCCGAAAAGACAACTTTAGAGGGGAGTGAAACAAACTGACATGCACAGGCTGGAAAGACACTGAGAAACAATTGAAGCCTATATGCTTGACGATGCAAGACATGCTACTGAGGATGGTTGATAGGGAGGCTCCAAAACGAAGTTAAGGCAAAATTTTGGAGGGTGGTTGTAGCTATTACAACACTTTTGTAAAGGAGTAATTAGACAACCAATCTTGGAAAATTTTTAATAAACCTCCTGTAATAGCCTGCTAGTCCCATGAAGGACCTAACTTCAACCACATTTTTAGGTGTTGACCAGTCCATGATAGCCTTGATTTTCTTTGGGTAAATTACCACTCCCTCCCTTGAGAGAAAGTGTCCCAAGTAATGAATTTGTGACTGAAAGAAATTCCATTTACTTAGAAATTGTAATACTGCATCGAAAAGCTCTTTGTACTCTTCCTTGGTCTTTGAATAGACCAAAATGTAATCCATGAAAACTATGACAAAGTTATCCAAGTAAGGGTGCAGTACATTGTTCATAAGGCACATAAAGGTTGCAGATGCATTGGTGAGTCCAAAGGGTACTACGACGAATTCGTAATGTCGATACCTTGTTTTGAAGGTTGTTTTATGGATGTCCTCATCTTTCATACACACCTGATGATATGTTGACGTTAAATTAATCTTGGAGAATACACTTTCTCCTCTCAGCTAGTCAAATATATCATCAATCCGTGGTGATGGATACCTGTTCTTGATGATCACTTTATTCAATTGTAGATAATCAGTGCACAACCTAAGTGTACCATTTGTCTTCTTCATGAACATGAATGGTGCTCCCCATGGAGATACAATTGGTCTCATGACGACCTTATCCAACATCTCCTTGAGATTTAGCTTCAAATCAACCAATTCTGGAGTGCTCATTCTATATGGCACCTTTGATGCTGAAGCTACTCTTGGTATCAATTCTATGGATAAATCCACCTCTCTATGAAGAGGTAATCCAGGAATCTCTTTAAGGAAGACATATTGGAACTGCTTCAAGATGGTATCGGGCTAATATGTAATTATCATTACTCTTAGCGTTGTTACTGGCTCCAATGCTACTAGAAATTTGCACAACAAATAAGATGCATCCCTTCCTACTGCTTCTCTTGGCTTGCATGGTTGAAATTAGCCTCACGAATATGGGCTTCCACTTTCCCTGCAATGCTCTTCTTACTTCATGCTCATCTAAGCACTTGATTGCCTTTTCAAAATATCCACCTTGGTATGGTGCTTATATAGCCAATCCATGCCCAATATTATGTTATATGTTTTTAATGGGAACACATTGAAGACTGCCATAATGGGTATTCCATTTAATTCTATTCGGCAAGCCTTCACCCAATACTCAACCCTCTTCTTTATTCTCGTGGCTAATTGAACTAGCCAGGATTCCTCATGTGGTTCTTGGTTCAATTGAAATCATTCCACAAGCATTGGGCTTATGTAGCTATAATTAGAACTAGGGTCAATCAAAATAGAAATAATTTGGTCACAAACCTTACCTTCCATCTCGATTATGGAAGCCTGATGGTCTTCCTGTCGATTGTCCAATGTTGCATAGATCCTGGGCATTGAATGTGCCACATCTCCCATAGTCTACACTTCTTGTGCATTCTACAGCTTTGACCCAACGTGCTTGAGTTGCGGGAAATCTTGTATCAGATGATTTTCTCCATGTGTCTAGCACTTATATGGACTATTCCCATAACTTTTGGCTCCTTCTTGAGTAGAGAGATCTTTGCCAACAGTGTTGAGCCTTCGCTGATTTTCTTGAGTAGCAGGGATAATATGTGTTTCATTAATAACTTTTTTCCTTTCCCCCTTGAACTTGGCACTACTTTTAGATTTCCTATCACTCTTGAATTCTGGCCTGCATTTGGATTGTGCATAACAGTGCTTCAACTTTTTAATGGCATCATTTAATGTTTGAGGCTCTTGGATCTCAATTCGATCTTTGAGGGATAGGGGCAACCCACTAATGAACCTTTGAACTTTTTCCTTCTCATATTTAAGATATGGTACATATCTCAGCAATTCCAGAAACTTAGTGGTGTTACTCATCTGACATTGGTACCATTCTAAGCTCATAAGATTCTTTTGCCTTGTTGTTAGAGTAGTTGTCTGATACATATTTCTTTGAAGAGCCTTTTAAATTCATTCCAATTCAATCCCTCTTTAGTTATTCCATTGAATTTCTTCAAATCATCCCACCATATGTATGCTTTTCCTTTCAGACTGTAGGTGGCTACCTTTGCTTTCATGTTCTCGTAATAGTTATGGATTTTGAAGAACTTCTTCATTCCAAGAAGTCAAGCTTCTACATCTCCATATTTATTCATCACTCCATCAAATGTGGGTGGTTTGACCTTCTTAAATTCATCTGGCATATGGTCCCTTTCTCTCTTTCTCTGATGATGATGATGATAATGCTTCCTTGTAGTAGAACTAGAATGTTTACCATTGTGATGTCCATAAGTGCTATATTTTCTCTCTGGGGTACTCAATGGTGCATTCCCTCTCACAGTGTCTTCACTTTCCCTCTTATACCTTTTCATGGGCCTATTACCATCTGCCCCATTTGTTCTTTCTTCTGATCCCAAAGGGGTATGCATGTCTCTATGACTAGTCACCATCTCATGCTGCCTATGCCTCTGTAAGTTAGAAAGGTTTTGCAGTATGATTACATTTACCTCAACTTGCTTTTCCTGAGCCCTCACCAACTTTTAATTATATGTCTTACAACTCCTAATCTCGACCCTTAGGCTCCTCAAGGTATCCATTAAATCTGAAGAGCCTACCCTCCCCTTGGTCAATTAATCTCTCTTCTTGCTCATGTGTGCGATGAGAACTATATTCTACCATCTTGCTGATCATTTCTTAGTCTTTACAATTTATGTTGTACTGCCCTCTTCTATTCTTGGTGATCTTCATGTGCTATCATGCACACACACCCTTGTTAGACTCAAGAAAAAATCAATATACATAGAGAAGGTTATCACCTTCATTCTTCTCGGGAGGTTATTGATATGTGTTTGGTTGAAAACAATAATATCAGTTTAGAACATAAAAACCATATCAGATCATTAACATATATCATAGTAGGTCACATATTGGTATTATGCTACATAATTAAATCACAAGGCAAGCATATCAATCATACATGCGATCAATTCAATCATTGATCGAATTTTAACACTTAAACATTTTTTTGATCTATTTTCTAGAATTCAATAGGAAACCTCATTGCTATATTAACTCTGTAACAGAGTGCCAACTAATTTCCGAGGCTTTAAAGGAACCTCGCCAAAGTCCAAGTGTTAAACTTGGCTTTGGTACCACTCTGTAACATACCCCCTCCTCAACCCAACCCACAACACAAGTTAGAAGGAGATGGTTATTATGCTAACCATAGATCCAAGGTAAGGTTATGGAAACGGGGCCTAAAAATTTTGCTCTTTTTCAACTTCCTTAAAAGTTCATATGGATGATTTCATCATGTTCGTGTCATTGAGACGATTTTGATGATATAAATTTTGTCCCAATCTGACCTCCATATCGAAAATTATGGCCATTCAAAGTTTAGTGCCACATCATCAACCCACCAAGTGGTCCCCACTTGGCGCCCACATGGTTTTCCTCATAAGCCTCATTTCCACTTGGCATTAGTGCATTAGTTGCCCACCTGTTCATGACCTGGGGTCCTAACATATAAATAAATAAATAAATACACACACGTGCATACGTATAAGTCACCTGTCTCATGTAAGTGCAATGACCCACAACTACCACGTCACCTCAAAGACAACCCACCACGATGGAAACTACGCCACATTAAGCCCTTAAACCGCCAAGGTCCAAGGTTCTAAGGCCTTGCCATGTCATCTAGGAGGAAACTCACCTTGGGGAAAACCTTCTTGGAGAAAACTCCTCCTCTTAAAACTCTTTCTCGGCGAAAATCCTCCTCGAAGGTAAACCTTTCTCGATGCAAAATACATTGAAGGAAAATTTGATCTCAAAGAAAACGATCTCAATAGAAAATTTGAGAGAGTATGTGCTAAACTGCTGAGACCGAGAAGCTTGTCGACAGTTGACAGAAAAACACCATTTAAGAGACTCAGAATATTCACCATCATGGGGTTGACAAATCAAGGTTCTAGGATGGAAATTTAAGTATATCATATGATTGAAACCCCTTTTTCATCTTAGAACAAAACCTCAAAGAAAACAATATCGAAAGATTGGGAGGAGTTACACGACAAGAACAAGTGATATTCGAGATTCCGAGATCTCGTTTAGAAGTGAGGGTCATATGAGCTGGAGTCTAAGATGTCAAGGGCTAATAACATAGGGACCACGCCTATATGAGTTATTCGTCGCATTTGCAGAGTCTTAGACTACATCTCGACCATGATGGTTTTGCAAGCATATAGCATGCCTCAGAACCTGACCTGTCGCCATAAAGGTGTTTACATAACTCATTTTGGAGCTATCTCCCCTGAGTTTTCGACTAGAACTCTGCCCAACCCAGTCAACCCCCATATATATATATATATATATACATACATACATATATATCTATATACATATATATGTATGTGTATATATATATATATATATATATACACAGCGATATATACATATATATGTACATATATATATGTATACACACATATATATATATATATATATATATATATATATATATATATATGTATATATATACATATATATATGTATATATATACATATATGTATACATATACATATATATGTATATATATACATATATGTATACATATACATATATATGTATATATATACATATATATGTATATGTATACATATATGTATATATATATATATATATATATTAAAATTAGTTATGGTTAGCAAAATCATATAAAAATAACCATATATTAAAATATGGTTATATTAAACAAATTTCAAAAAAAAAAAAGCCCAACGTGAATATATGTATATATACATATATATGTATATACATATACATATACATATACATATACATATAGCTATCCTTCCTGAGCTTAATAATAATAAAACAAGACTTAATAGCCAAATTTTTTGTTGACATAAAAATGGAATAGAGACTTTCCCATTCATGTTCATTGAGGCTCTTGAGAAATTATCAGCTCACTATCTGCAAGCCTCTTCAGTTGATAATAATTGGTAAAAATCAAGTCCATATTAACTTAGATATCTCCTAATATCTTGGCCAATAAATAATATGTAACAAAACCATGGAAGAAAACAGGAAGCCATACAATGCCCCAAAGTCCTGCAGGACATCAACATTCCATCAACATTTCAGAGGTGAACATGAAAACTTATTCTAGACTTGATTTATAGGCACAACCACACATTTGAGCATCAAACTAACATCATCATAGGCATGTAGACAACACAGTGAGCACATGTTAGACATTTAATTTCAAGTTCAGAAGTATTACTTATCTTAGAAGTACTATAGTTTTCTAACTGAGAGTGAGACTTCAACTCTCCACCCAACCATAGAAAATTGCAGCCAAGTCTTACTTGCAATTGTCACCCCCAAGGTAGATTCCAAATCTTGAGTTGAAGTGCTTCTGAGGGATTTTAACCAACAAAACAACTGACACAAGATTCCACTATAACACATTGCCTCATCCACCAGCTATACTCATATTCACTCACACTTTTCAGACATATTCACATTCATACTTGCATACTACAATACAAAGAACTCTAGCTCGCTTTTAGGATAAGGGAGTCCTCTACAAGGAAGGTTATTCAACATTTAAGTTGTATGTGGCTAAATAAATCACTCTCTAGGTAGGTGGTTCCTCAGTGGGTCAAGCACCAAAGCTTCAACCCTAAGGCAACTCCTAGTGATTCATCAACCCTCACAAGCACATGAGTGATCCTTCCCAGCCCAATGGGTTCATCAATACACAAGCTTCTAGTGGGTTCTTCAGCCCTATATGAAAGTCACTGACCTCTATGATGTTGATGCCCAACTAGCCTTAAACAAGGTTCTTCAGCTGGTTTGAAATTTTTCCCAGTGCTTAACAACAATAATTCTCTATGCTATTCTCTGCACTCTTCCACAACAATAACTATATGCTTCTTTCCTACACTCTTCCACAACTTCAATGTGCTAGGAAGTTTGTTCCCTCGGTGTATGCATGTGTGTGTGTCCTCGAGCAAGAGAGAGTACTCATGTATCAATGGGTGAATAATAATAATTTACATGTTCTCATCCCTCTTTTCCAACAAACTAATTGCCTCCTTATCCACAATTTCACAGTAGCTAGCCTCGTGGATAGCAAAACCCATGTTGCCTTAATGGATTGTCATGTTCTTTGCTTGTTATTGGAGCAAAAGGATACCTGCCCTGTCCCTTCTTCTTTCAGTTAATTTATGGTATGGTCAACCCATTCAAGCAACCAAGACTAATATTTAAAACAACAATTCCCTCAAGTAATCTCCTACCTCAAGCAATGGAATTTGTGTCCCTCTCTTAGCCATTTTAAAATAATTATAGTTATTTTCAAGAGAGAAATATTAACGAGGGGATGTCACAGTGAGGCTGATATACTTTTGTGAAAATTAAGAACAACAATGTAATCTCTCTTTTTTCTTAATGGAAATATCTCACTTACAAATAATAATAATGTGGTATTTTTATTATAATGTTTTAATAAATTTTAAAAATTTATTTGTTTATATAGAATGTGAATATTGATTTGTAATATTGTGTATGGGGGCAGGGGGAGTTAATTAAAATAGAAAAACAAAGACAAAAACACAAACAATTAAAAAAAATGATTAATGGCATATATATATTTAAGTGTTCATTATCGTCATTTTTTTTTGGGTGATATATTAAAATTATTTTTTGTATCATTTTATTAATAAAGAGAATTGAAATATTATTAAAGAATAATGATTGAGTAAAGATAATTGAAATCTTATTATAAAATAATGATTGAGTTATGGTAGTTAAGTTGGAATTAAAAAAATACAAAGGAAGAATTTAACAAAAAAATTGAAAAAACACTCTTGTAATAATACCTCCAATTAGCACACTATCCACCCAACATCATAGTTGAAGTTGTAGATCGCTCTTATTTCTGGGCTTACTTTGATGGGGCCTATCTTACTGGGGGAGAATGTGGGGGAGGAGGGGGGGTTATATTTTCAGGATAACCATTTCTTCAAGTTTTAGATCAGGCTAGGCATAGGCACCAATAACTATGTTTAGTTACTCAACCTCAAACTTCACCTCATGTTTTCTATAGAGAAGGGTTGTCTTTAGTTGTAGGTTTTTGGAGACTTAAAGATTGTTATAAATTGGTTTATGATATTACGAGATGTCAAATTCACACACTATTTCTAATCCTTGAAGAGATTTTATAGTTAAAACTTGCTTTTGATCGGATTTTATTTTGCAATATTTACAGGAAAAGAAAGTCTAGTGCATATACACTCTCTAAAGCAGACATTGCGCATAATTTGGGCACTTGGAAGATCATGGAGAAGATAGATGAAACTACCTCTAAATATTATCACAAACCTTTCATAAAGGGCACAAAGATGGACATATTACCTCACTGATTACAAATATTCATTTTTATTCTGTAAGATAAAATTCCGAGGAGACTCAGAGGATATTTATGTATTTTCTATTTTATTATGCATGCATCTATTTCTATATAGACTTTTCCCTAGAATAGAACGAGCTTTTTAGTGCCCTGGACTTTTGATCTTTTTTTTTTTAATGGTCGTATCATCCCATTTTTTAATGTACTATAGTGCATATACATAATCTAATTTTATTATCTATTAATGGACATTACAATTTTTCCTTAGAAGAAGAAAAAGAAATAAAAAGTTAAAAAAAGGCGACCTCCAATTAACTTATCTATTACAAAATAAATAATTGAATTTCAAAATAATAAGAAAAAAAAATTAATTACCCCAATGGGGGTGTCAAGTCATGAAGCATTAGGAAGTTTGGTGAGGGATCTCCACCACATGCCCCCTCCATGATATGGGTTAGACGATTTCCGGTAGGTGGATTACATGCGAGAGATCTTGAGGTGTCATTTCAGAATGTATTGTGGATTGATGGCATTAACAACCACCTTAACGACTGTTTTTCAAAAATTGAGTTGGAGTATCAAGCAATGACGGTTGGGTACCCTAAGGCATTTATGTGTTATGAAGGTGGTATGGATTATTCTAGATTTACCTTCAGAAGCGGCTCCCTTTGTTGTTGAGTTCAAGTCTAACCAAGGATGTTGAGAAGAGAGTTTATGTGGTTTTAGATTGTGAGGTTGTTTGCAAACTTGAGAAGTTGTGTATCGGTCACGATGGGGTGGTGAGTGACAATGTTTACTTTGATGCATGGGTGTTTTTCGTGGTGGTCTTGTGCATAATTCATACTCATCTTAAACTATTTGGATTTAGTTTCTTTACCTCTTTAGTTTCCTGGTCTTTGTGGTGCACCTCGACAAAGAAGTGTGGGGTTTTAACTAGGATTGCAAAGGAGTGGCATAACATGTTCTTATCAAAATTCAAGGAAGCATAGTCGTGGTGCAAGGTTAAGGCGGGACTTTGGCCTATTTTTGTGGCATGAAATTGTTCATTCTAGTGGTCTTAGGGTTTTGGCTACCTAAACGCTTTTCTTCCCGTGTGTGGGGCACAATAGAGACCTCATTTTGGTAGAGTCTAAAGAGGTTCAAATTTTTAATGTATCTCATTTGAAGTCTGGCCAGGACCACCTAATGATGGCATATCATATTCTAGGTCGTCTACCTAGCTTGAGGTGTGAAGTGGTGGAATTCCACTCAAGCTTAGGTTGGAGGACTTGTCTTCAACCAACAAATTTGGATATCGATTGCATTGTGGAAAAGTCTGCGAGGATAAACATAGATCTCGATGCAAAAGGTTCTGGGAATTATTCTCTTTTCCAGGAGGTGGGCGGCATGAACATGCGTTATGTGTAGCACCACCAAATGTCTCAAGAGCGAGGTCTTGGAGAAACTGTGGATCCTCCATTGCCATACTCCCTCCCTTAGGATGGTAACTCTCCATCTTCAAATGACATTGTCCTCATACTTTGTCAGCTGCATAATTCTATTGTCTAGTTAGACCAGGCACACGAGGATGACCACAATTATATATTTAACTTCATGGAACACCTACAACAAAATTTGTGGCAAACTCATGAAAGATTGGTTGCATTGTGGCAAGGACAAAGGTGATTCCAAAATCAACTGGATAAGTTGGAAACCTAGATTGTCATGCCCATTGTAGGTTTAAACCCTTGTCTCCTCCAGGTTCAGCTCCAGAACACCCAATTTCGGTAAACTTAGATGAAAATTAATGTGTTGTGTTTATTTTCTTATGTTGTTTGTTTTTTGGCAATGGGGACTGGTTAGTGTTAGCAAATCAATGTCTCTTTGATAGTACATTTTGTACTTGGGCATGCCCCTATTGGCCACTAAATCTAGTAAGAATGAGGCCAACGAATTTTTGGAAAAATGGATGAAACGATGTGATCTTATGAAGTAATAGAAATCCTTGATTTATAAATAAAAAATTAATTTGCTAATATAAAATTTTGAATTGTTATGCAAAATATTTAGTGAAGGCACAAATTAATGTGAAGTCAAAGACAAACCAATTATGAAACCTTCCAAAGGCAAGTTATATTGTTTTTTATTTGGGTTAAAAGGCTTTGACTTTCCATTAGTTTTGAAAACAAAAATATTCAATTGAATATTTTGAAAAAAAATAACTTAAAATGTAAATTGATTTTTTCTAATTGGTTGATGACTATTTTTATGCGGTTTTAAATTGAATTGTTATATATGAAAATTATATTAGAAATTTAAAAAGATAAAAAAAGTTCTTATTCACTAAGTGTCATAATAATTTAGGTTTTCTTACAATACCATGAGCCAATACCATGACTTATCAATATCACATGGCTAAAAACCATAACTCATTTCAAAATCAAATTATTTTATAAATATTTTAATTTAATTTAATTTTATAACATTTTTTAAATTAAAACTTAATACTTACAATATAACAAGATTCTTAAGAGGGAAGGAGGATGGAGCTCTGCTCTGAAGCTCCGCAAGGCTTAGGTTAGGGTTTCACACGACCATCTCTACTGCAGTCACTGCTGAAGCATCCGCCTTTTACCTACAGCGTGGCACTATCACCATGACAGTTTGCGGATCGCTGCCAACCCTATCTACGGTTAGTTTCCTTTGATCTCGTTCCTGTCTACTGCTTGTCGAAATGGAGATTAATGTTTTCTATTATTCGGTTGATCCAAATCCCTACGAGCCTATTTGTTCACACCCTTATGCATCGCCTAAAGTGTTGGATTCTGGACCACGATGCACACATCCACCACCATGGACGGGATCATCGTCTATCCTTGTGGATCCTGACCACTCTGGGCCCTACCAACCTTTCTTTGCTCTCTACATTGCCTCACTGGGTCTCGACTACCCACCTCTTTCACCTGCTACCTTCAACCTTCCTGTCTCCTGCATAACCCCTCCCCATATTTCAACCTTCCATCACCAGATTCCACCTTTCATCCTACCTCGTCTGCCTGTCCCTCATCGATAGGGTTTGTACCTGCTGGTGGATTACCCACCCATACTCTGATCTCATCCACCCTCCTTAACCCTCCCTTTGATCCAGGGCGGCCATTTATCCCTTCCGGCTGTTTTAACATTCTGGCCGTCAATCCACAAACTAGTATCCACATCTCGCAAGCAGGCATTCAAGGTTCAGGGGATCCCCTTCGAGACCATCCGACACCTCCTCGATCCGGCAAGGCAAAGAATAACAAGTGTGTCAAGGCATCTCGTAAGGACGTCTCCCTCTGTTTTGGTTAAGGTGTCAATATGGGTGAGGTGGTGGACACAACGAACAAGGTTTTGGTGGGTCGTGTTAGGGGTAGAACTTATTCTGCTGCGTGCCTTCGTCTCTGGGTTATGGAGATTTGGGGAAATTTGCTTAAGGAACTCCCTACTATTATGACTTTGGTGCGAGGATGGTTCACTCCCAGTTTTCACAGGGAGGAATACACCGAATGGATTATGTCTCGATATTGGCACATCGAATTGGCTCCTATTCTACACAAGAGATGAAGCCCTCTTTTCGATCATGAGCGGGAACAATTAGGTGCTGGACCGATTTGGGTTTGCCTACCTGGGATTCCATTGCACTTCTGGTCGGAAGATATTTTCACTCGCATTAGTAATTCCCTGGGTACTTACTTGGACTATGATAAGTCCTATACCACTTTGAGGCAATAAGTCTTTGGCTTGTATCCTGGTTCACTTGGAGACTAGGGAAGGTCTGGAAGAGCAGATTACACTTCACTGGATACATTTCACCTGTATACAAATACTTGATTACGAAGGGGTGACTTTTAGGTGCAGAAGGTGTGATAAGGTTGGACATATCTTCAAAGAATGACCGTAGGCAATGGATGGTGGCATTGCTCAGCCGACTTCTACTGTCTCTCCTCGCCCTCCTTCTCTGCCCATGATGAGATCTCGAGCTGCAGCTACGACCGCTCTCTCTTCAGGTACTCTTCCTCCTCTTCGCTCCTACATTTCTTTATCTTGTTCTGCACAAAAATTACATGTTTCAATTGCATCCATTGCTTTCATATCTACCACTCCCCTCACTTGTCCCTTGGATCTTCCTAAGTCTACTTTTTCAACTACCCCACCTTTTGTAACTAGTCTGTCCATCACCTCTTCTCCGGAACCCTCCACTTCATCTCGACAATCTCATCCCTACAACATCCACTCTCGTGTTTCTCTCCCACTTGAGCCATCTGGGATTGGCCTTATCTCCCCTCCTAAATCCACCAAGATCCCTCGAGGGATCAATCATTTATCTCGAAATCTATCATCCAATTTGGGGTAGATGTGGCCCAGGGCAAATAATCCACTCTTGACATGGTTCTTAGAGCAAAGAACACCCTCGTTTGGTCTCATCATTGAAGTGGATGTCCTTCAACTGCAGAGGGTTTGCTAGCCCCACAAAAATAATTATCCCTAAAAATACTTCTGGATTTAGAGCTGACTGACATCATTTTCTTACAAGAAACCCTAGGGAAGGTTGAGCATGTCATCCTGGTTCTGCTCTCTATGAAGCAAGGATGGTGTTTTCATGCACTTGATGTTAATGGTCGATCTGGGGGAATTGCACTTGGTATCAATATCCGCACTATCAACCTCATCTAAACCTGGGGGGTTCTGGATTTATGGGCATGTATATTTTCTCCTCGGAGATGGGTAGGGATTTCTAAATCATCAATGTATATGCACCCTATCTCAATAGGGTTGCTTTTTGGAATCGCTTAATGCATCTTTCCCTGACAAATTCCAACAATATTATTATGGGAGGGGGTCTTAACTTCACAATTGGTCATGCAGAATCCTGCGGATATAATGCACAGTTGGACCCCCTATCTGATTTTATGGAGCAACTTCTGGAGCAACACCATTTGATTGATATCCCCATGAATAAGAAGAAACCGACATGGCATAATAGAAGAATATGAGAAGCAGCTCTGGCCTAGTTATTGGATCACTTCCTCATTAAGGAACACTTGTTAGGAACCCTATCAAATTATTAACAATGGGTAGGATATGGTGGTATCTCTGACCATTCCCCTATTTACCTGGAGTTGGTAGGACCTTTTCAAAAACCAAGAGCACCATTTAAATTCAATGCAACTTGGATGATGGATCCTGATTGTTGAGTCTTGAAAATGTCATTCATTTGCATTATACTTTCACTATTATGTCCATTATATCACCTCCATTTCACTACTATGTCACCACATTCATCCCACTTTCATTATCATTGGGCCACCTTTATGTTTTTCCAATATTTATTATTTCTAAGCCTTTTAAGTGAATTTGTGGTTAAACATTAGAAAATAATGTGCATATGCTTATACCTAACAAATGGGTTGAGATTGTTGACATGTGTAGGTTGAAAGGAGGCTTCTAGAAGACCCTTATGTGACACTCCAAGGCCAAATTCGAATTTGGTTGGAAAGAAACATGGGATCATGAGGATATGTGTCACATCGCCTAATTGTATTGTAACTCTAAGAAGACATGTGTCTTATCAGTTCCTATTTTGATGAGGACTCTAGAGGTAGAGGGAGAGATTCATGGACTATCATTAATGAGATGGCTCTCATCTTTTTGTATAAATAGGAGATCTCTCTCCTTCATTTGTTAGTCCTTTTTAGTCTTTTAGTTTCTAGTTCTTAAGTTTTTAGTTCTTCCTTGATGGCTTTTGAAAGCTTTTGTACTTTGTACTTTTGAAGAAATTGAATAAAGCTTTGATGTTCTCAACATGGAAGGAGATGTGAAGTAGATGTCATGGAGCATATTAGGATGTAAGTAGAGTAGATTTCATTTTGTAAATATTGCTTTGTAGAATGTAAGGTAGATTAGATTTTTTATTCATGCAATTTTAATTCATGCAAGTGTGTTTAATTTTGCTTTGATTTCATGACTAATGGCATATGTGATCATCTTGTCTATGTTGCTGACCTTCATTTTTCTAGTTTGATTTTCATTAGTATCATTTCTTTAACTTGCACTTTACTTTCTGCTCTTAGATATCAAGTTGTTCATCTATTGATGGTTCTTTTTCCATAATCAAATAACTTTATTGGAGCCAAAATATCACTTAGTATAGCTTGGTTTAGTTTGCTTTAAGACTCACATTGCTGACTTGTTCATAACTATTATCACATGATGAATCTAGCTGAAAGGCAAAAAGGTTAAGAAAAGGTTAAAGTAGTGTGATTTGTCTCCTTTATGTAGTGTCACTTATATTTCACATTTCATTTTCATTTTAAATCAGTAGCATAGATACTGGGCCGATGTCATTAGTTCTTTATTTGATGTCTTTATTTTCCTTTAAGCATTTGATTTCATAGGTGGAGGGGGGCCCCTGCCTTGTATAGTTGTCACTTTAATTTCTTGCATTTCTTTTTCTTATTTCATGTATATTAATGTACAATTTGAATTACTGCATTTTATTTTCTTTTTAACATGTATATTATTGTACATAAGTTGCTTTCAAGTTGATTGTAGATTAGTGATGCACATAGCCTTTTAATGAACTAATGACGTGATAGAATCATCTTGTCCTTTTGCTAAAGCAGCAAGGATACTGGGTCTCATAGTCATTCTCTCATTATTTGATTATTGCATTTTATTTTGATTGAACTAGTTGTATATTTACACTTTTGTTTAATTACTAACTCCACCAATAACATGTTTTAAGTTCTTTTGAAGTGCTAAGTTTTGGAAGTTACCATTAAGGACATAGGCCTTGTCTTGAAATCTTTATCCATACTTGTCCTTTAAAAGTATTCTTAAGACCTTAGAAAACCAACAAGAACAAAACCCCAAAAACAACATAAACTATAAAACAACGAAGTAAGAGAAAGGTTAACTAAACACATATAGTGCACCACACTTTATCAGTTTACGATACCCGGATTGATAATTTATGTAGAGCAATTTAAGACATTAAATTGACTAGACATTTTGGCGCCGTTGCCGGGGAAGTGTAATTAGGAGACCTTATTTCTTACATCTGAAAAAAAAAAAAAAAAAAAAAAAAAAAAAAAAAAAAAAAAAAAAAAAAAGAAGGTTAATAATTCTTGAGTATGCTCTCCTCTTGCACTTTGTGTGATCTAGAGGATCAGAAAAAGGATTATTAAGTAAAAAAAAAATAAAAAATTCTTTAGTATGCTCTCCTCCTGCACTTTTTGTGATCTTGAGGATCAGAAAAAGAATTGTTAAGAAAAAAATAGGAGACAAAATAAACTTCAACATTTCAATTGATTCAATAAAAAAAAAAAATGAAAAAATGAAACTCAACTGCTTTGATAGGTTCAAATTGTCCAAACTTGTCTGGTTATGGTTTGTAGTGGTCTTCAAAATATTGTGTCCTGTTCTAATAAGGTTTTGCAACTTAGCTGCGGAAACTGCCCTGATTCCTCAGCTGTTTCAAGGTTTAGCAGGTTACAGGCATCCAATGAAAAAACCAACCACATGGGCATCTTCAGAATTGTCCCGACATGGATCCTATCCTAGTCACCCAGCTCAGATCGATGAAAAACCAGCCTAGGACCTCAGTCAAAGTCTTGTTTTTAGCATATTTTTCTTGAAGTATTTGCTTCCTGAAATTGAAAATCATTAATCCTTTTTATAAAATTTTACAATTTCAGAGAAGAAAAAAAAGAAGAGAAAAGCAATCTATGGCTATCTCCATTCCTAGTTTTCATTGTGGCTTCAATAAAAAAATATGCCTCCTTGATCAAGCTTTGGCCTGAAATAAACACGCAACATAAAAAATGCACTGTATATATGAGAAAAAAAAGAGGACTGAATTGTGCATTTTTGGAGGTTGGTTCCTGTAGGAGGCATTCATCATTCAGTGGCATATTTTTGAGTTGATTTCACCCTTGGATAGGTACATTATCAGTCAGAAATAGAGAGTTGCTTACATCCCTGCGCTTGTCCTTCAGCCATGGCCAGTTTTCTAGCTCGGAGTAGCTTTGATGTTCCTGAAACCACAACCATCTGAACCTCTGCATTGACATTGTGTCTCCGCTTCCTTCAATTATCGGTTGCAGTTGTGTTGGCTACAGAGCAGATTTACGTGAAATCCACCTAGCCACCCAATTCAAATGATTTTTAATCTTCTGAGTGTTTTCTGTTGCGAGCAATTCAATTTGATATACCCAATCACTATGTTGAATACTGCAACCAATTTGGTGGAGTCAGAGGCTTATGAAGACCAATCAGATTCACTTTTAAGAAAGTATGCAATGGAACAGACAATTTTGTGGTTCACATCTGTGATTGCTGGCATCGCTTTGTGTAAGATTTTTTACGATACAACCAAGGTGATCACTCCGCTATACTTCAAAGGCTACTACAAGCTTGCAAAATTTGAGCAAATTGAATGGAACAACAGGAGTTTCTCTACTGCACATGCAATTCTTGTTTCAGTTGTCATGAAAATAAAATTTCAATAATGGAACAAGCTTATCAAAATTCATATGCTGTGAGTACGTCTCAAAACAAATTTTTTCGGAAATCAATTTCACAGTCGAAAAGCAGCAACTCAGAAAAAAACGTAAACACAGAAAAAACGTCAAACTTAAAACGTTTGATTTGCCCAAATGGAGACGAATTTCAAAAAACTAAAACATGGGTTTTTTTTCCAGGTGGGTTAATTAGATAACCCAGAAACCGTTTGAGGAAATTCGTGGCGGTCTGGGAGAAATCTTCGGTTCTTTGGAGCCTCTTTCTTGCTGCCGCGTGAAAAAAAACTGGAGTTGAATTGATTAACAGATAATTTGAATGTGTTCCGCGTGCCTGAGGAGGAGAAATCCAAATAGGAATCGCATGTGCTGTTATTCAAGCTTGATTGCATGTGTTTAATAACTAACAGTCCCATGCAACGTGTGACTGTGTTTCAGTTTCAACCATCAATAAAGACGTGTTTTAAACTCATACGGCTCTTCATAGCCGCATAACTCCCGCTGCAAACTCCACGCTTCAAACCTTGATTACAGTCCGTTTACCAATAGCCCCATGTGACCAACAGTTAGCACACTGTGTGTACTTAGTTTCACCCGGCATCCCAAGCGATTTCATCCATCAAAACATCGAATGAGATATCGATGTTGACAAAGTTTCCACCAAACAATAAAAAAATCCGCCAGACGAGATGAGACTAGCGATACCATCACAACAAGAAAGGTTTACAACAACTGTTTGCTTGTTACATATGTCGATATACATTTTGAGGATCATATGCAAAGATATCCAGGGAGGGGCTAGAGCCTATAGCCAGAAGACAATGTTTATACGCATGTTGAAACCAGATCTTGTAGACAGAGTCATCACAAGTTTTGGAATGATTGCAAGATCTTGTTGGATATGAAGTATCTATTGAGGTTGGACAGCAATTTGTTACAGCCTTCACTCCTCCACATTTTTTTCTCTTCCACGCACACAGCCACTCCATTTCACAGTACTTTCTACACTCTGCACTTTCCGCAGCCAATACAGCATTTCCGCAGCTCACACAGGCTTTCCGCAGCCAATCCCGGATTCCGCAGCTGTTTTGTTAAACTATAGGTTGCAGGTGTCATCAGGCAAAACAAGTCACATGGGTAGCTAGGGAAATGTTGGTACATGGATGGTGTCCTATTCATTTGATCAAATTTGATGAAAAAGACCCCGGTCAAAGGGAAGTCAAAATGTGTGTTATCCCAAAGTCGCCACATTGAGTCGCTGCATGTCAAGAAAAAATAATAATTTTGAATCAATGAAATGAACAAGTTATTTTCTCACTTTTCTGAAGGTATTGATTAATTTTGGACTAATAATGAAAGATGAATGACTAACTTTTTATTCAAGATTTTTAGCTACAGAGCTGTTCCCCAATTCCACAACCAGAAAAACCTCATTGTTCAAATCAGCCTATATTTCTCATACAAAATCAGATTTTGATGATTTAAGTACCATTGGAAAGATCTATACAGTGAGAAATATATCATTAGAGTTTGAAATGGCAAATAATGAAATAAATTGCTGAAAAGAAGCAACATCAACTTGAGGCACTAATTCCAAAGCAGGTATAAATTCTTTTGATTTTTCCTTTGAGAACTTGTTTCATTAATACAAATTCTTAGTTTTGTGTGTAAATATCATAACTAGAGAGATTGATCACCTCTCTCCTTTGATAATCTTACATTCTATTGCAGAAGAAGTATTAGTTTTTTTGTAGGTTCCAGGAGGAAGGACAAATGACTACAAGAGAATGGTGTCTCTCTAAGAGACCAATTTGTTTCATAAGAGGATGATCAGCAACAAAGAGGAAATATGTTGATGCAAAATCAGATCCAAACACTTGAAAAACTTTCAGATATTATTGTCTCCATCACATCCATCCATCACAGCCATACTTCACAATAAACCATTCACCTCATTTTCCTCCATATTTTCCATTTTCATTCACATACACTTTCCCATCTATTTTTGTCCATTCATAACCCACAAATAAAAGCAAGAGGCTCATTCACATGCTTATTTCCATTGCCATTTCTGTTCTCCATTTCCATTTTCCATTTCATTTTCCATTCCTTGTCATTTTCATTCCGCAAATAAGCCCTGCTTCAATGCAAATTTTTGAGTCCATAGTCCTTTGAGTCTAATTTCTTTGTAAAAACACATTGAGGCTTGCATGCCTTAATGGCAAGTCCTCATGCTGACAAACAATGGGAATACATTAATGTCCCTTGTTCGTTAGATCTTCTAGGTGACTCGACATCAGCAAATTCATTCGTACCTAGCAAGATGTGTTTGGGCATCTTGACTCTCATTGTCATCAATGGTGAGAGTTCTCGTGTTGACTAGTGGCATCCATTAATGGCCACTAAGCCAACAATTTCCTACTATGTTCGACATCAGAACATCTTTTCACATAGTAGGAATTGTGCCAATGAGTTTTGAAGACATGAAGACTATTATTTTCAGCATTTTGGAGCAGATTCAACAAGTTTTAGTAGAAGCAATAAAAAGTCATCTTATCTCTCTATCCATGACTCCTCTTGATCAGCCACTTGAAGAAGAAAATGATCAGAAGTTTTCAGCCACCACACATACAACTCATCCATTCCAAAGGGTAAGTGAAGGTACGGAATTTTCTAACTTTTAACCATAGAATTCCATAAAAAGCTAGAATGATAATTGTTGGAAAAACATTTCTCTTCCTCATTTCATAAAATTGCTAATACCATCAGTTGGGGGGGGGAATACATTCATATTCATATCTTGCCATGTCCATATGATATTTACGAGCTCACATACTTCCAACATATATTAATTATTACATTGCTATTATGAGCATACAATGGCTTTTGAAAAAGTGCTTACAGGATAAATTGGATACAAACAAAATCATGGTTGTCACACAAGAACCAACCATCATGTAATCCAATAAAGATATACTTTGAACCAATAATCAAAATATCATTATGCAAAGTTCAAATATCAAAGTAGAAGGCAACAACAAAGAAAAAAATGGTTGTAACACAAGAACCAACCATGTTGCAATTCAAGTAAAACACTTTGCAGAAATATGAAGTTATCAAATGATATCATGCAAAGTTAAGCGAATGCTCAAGGATCAAAAGAGTTAATGTAATATATATTGCATGAGGACATGCAATAGCTTCAGTTGGGGGGTATGTTGAGTCTTGAAAATGTCATTCATTTGCATTATACTTTCACTATTATGTCCATTATATCACCTCCATTTCACTACTATGTCACCACATTCATCCCACTTTCATTATCATTGGGCCACCTTTATGTTTTTCCAATATTTATTATTTCTAAGCCTTTTAAGTGAATTTGTGGTTAAACATTAGAAAATAATGTGCATATGCTTATACCTAACAAATGGGTTGAGATTGTTAACATGTGTAGGTTGAAAGGAGGCTTCTAGAAGACCCTTATGTGGTACTCTAAGGCCAAATTCGAATTTGGTTGGAAAGAATCATGGGATCATGAGGATATGTGTCACATCTCCTAATTGTATTGTAACTCTAAGAAGACATGTGTCTTATCAGTTCCTATTTTGATGAAGACTCTAGAGGTAGAGGGAGAGATTCATGGACTATCAATAATGAGATGGATCTCATCTTTTTGTATAAATAGGAAATCTCTTTCCTTCATTTGTTAGTCCTTTTTAGTCTTTTAGTTTCTAGTTCTCAAGTTTTTAGTTCTTCCTTGATGGCTTTTGAAAGCTTTTGTACTTTGTAATTTTGAAGAAATTGAATAAAGCTTTGATGTTCTCAACATGGAAGGAGATGTGAAGTAGATGTCATGGAGCATATTAGGATGTAAGTAGAGTAGATTTCATTTTGTAAATATTGCTTTGTAGAATGTAAGGTAGATTAGATTTTTCATTCATGCAAGTGTGTTTAATTTTTCTTTGATTTCATGACTAATGGCATATGTGATCATCTTGTCTATGTTGCTGACCTTCATTTTTCTAGTTTGATTTTCATTAGTATCATTTCTTTAACTTGCACTTTACTTTCTGCTCTTAGATATCAAGTTGTTCATCTATTGATGGTTCTTTTTCCATAATCAAATAACTTTATTGGAGCCAAAATATCACTTAGTAAAGCTTGGTTTAGTTTGCTTTAAGACTCACATTGCTGACTTGTTCATAACTATTATCACATGATGAATCTAGCTAAAAGGCAAAAAGGTTAAGAAAATGTTAAAGTAGTGTGATTTGTCTCCTTTATGTAGTGTCACTTAGATTTCACATTTCATTTTCATTTTAAATCAACAGCATAGATACTGGGCCGATGTCATTAGTTCTTTATTTGATGTCTTTATTTTCCTTTAAGCATTTGATTTCATAGGTGGAAGGGGGCCCCTGCCTTGTATAGTTGTCACTTTAATTTCTTGAATTTCTTTTTCTTATTTCATGTATATTAATGTACAGTTTGAATTACTGCATTTTATTTTCTTTTTAACATGTATATTATTGTACATAAGTTGCTTTCAAGTTGATTGTAGATTAGTGATGCACATAGCCTTTTAATGAACTAATGACGTGATAGAATCATCTTGTCCTTTTGCTGAAGCAGCAAGGATACTGGGTCTCATAGTCATTCTCTCATTATTTGATTATTGCATTTTATTTTGATTGAACTAGTTGTATATTTACACTTTTGTTTAATTACTAACTCCACCAATAACATGTTTTAAGTTCTTTTGAAGTGCTAAGTTTTGGAAGTTACCATTAAGGACATAGGCCTTGTCTTGAAATCTTTATCCATACTTGTCCTTTAAAAGTATTCTTAAGACCTTAGAAAACCAACAAGAACAAAACCCCAAAAACAACATAAACTATAAAGCAACGAAGTAAGAGAAAGGTTAACTAAGCACATATAGTGCACCACACTTCATCAGTTTATGATACCCGGATTGATAATTTATGTAGAGCAATTTAAGACATTAAATTGACTAGACACTGATTATCATAAATTGGTCACTGATCTCTGGTGATCTCACCCACCCACTCAATGGCGGACTATGGCAGAAGGTTTTTGTCGCAATCTCATTGAACTTAAGAGCCTATCTATTCAATGGGCAAAAACCAAGCGCGCCTAGAATGATCAGACACTATGAATTATCGAGGATAAGATGGACGAACTGGTGGATGAGCATAGACGAGGTTTCTCCTTTGAAGAAGCTAAAAATACTCTCACTGATTTAGAGGCTCAGAGGTCCAAAATACTTAAATAATGAGAGGAGACCTGGCGACTTAGGAGCAGAGCTATCTGGCTGAAGGTTGGGGATGACAATACTAAATTCTTACATAATTTCACGAAGGGGAGACGGGCTTGTAACACTATATGGAAGATGCCTACTGAACATGGACAATTTGCTCACACCTTTCATCAACTAGCTCATCTGGGAACTTCTCACTTTCATCAGCTATTCAAGGCTCCACTTGGGGCCTCTCTTGCCGAAATTATCCGCATTGCTAGACTTTTCCCTTGATTCGTTGACCATGATGCAACATAAGATCTCACTAAGCCAGTTACTATGGGGGAATTGGAAAGCACTCTTAAATGGTTCAAGAAGGATAAAAGTCCTGGACCAGATGGATGGTCGATTGAATTCGATCTAGCCTTTTTTGAGATTATTGGACTAGACCTTCTTAAGGTGGTGTAGGAATGCAGAACCACTGACTGCATGTATGAGGCTACCAATTCCACCTTCATAGCCCTCATTCCCAAGGTAGACTCTCCTCAATCTTTCAATGATTTCTGACCCATTTCCCTCTGCAATTGCCTATACAAGATTATTACCAAAATCATTGCCAACCGTATCAAACCTATCCTCTTAGCACATAGCTCTTTTGAGCAATTTTCCTTCCTGCACAACCGATAGATACATGAAGCCATTGGTACTGCTCAGGAAGCTCTTCACTCCATTAAGATGAAGCATGAAAGGAGCCATTCTCATAATTGATCTCTCCGAGGCTTTTGATCGGGTAAGCTAGCTTTATCTTAGAATCCTCCTCACCATTTAGGCTTCCCCCTCTCTTTCATTCAATGGATCATGTGCTACATTTCCACTGTTTCTTTCAGCATTCTTATCAATGGTTCTGCCTCTAATTTCTTCCATGCTGAGCGAGGTCTCAGATAAGGGTGTCCCCTTCCCCCCCTACTATTTCTGCTCGCTGTGGAAGGTCTAAGCAGATTGATTTTGCATGAAAGAAGAGAAGGGTGCATACAGAGACTCAAGATCACAGATTAGTGTACAATTTCTCATCTCATATTTGTAGATGATGTGCTTATTTTCCTTAATGGTGGCATTCGAGACTTCTCTACATTCTATGATGTCATGCTACTTTTCAGTTCTGCCACAAGGATGGAACTAATAGGCTAAAGTCATCCATTACTTTCTCTGCATGCTCTCCACAGGAAACTCGATATGCATATCAAAAGTTTCCATTTCAAAGCCACCTATTGGAAGATGGACTTAAATACCTAGGGTTTCGTATAAAATCTCATGGGCATAAAATAGCAGACTAGATCTGGCTGGTGGCATAGGTGGAAAAAAGACTTTTCAACTAGAATCACATATTCTTATCCAGAGTAGGAGATTGGTACTCATTAAATCCATATTGGAAGCTACACTGGTATATTGGATGTTCTTGGCATGGATTCCTCAAGGCATACTTTCTCGAATCCAAAGAATTTGTTGTAAATTCCTTTGGAATGGTCACAAGGAAGGGAAGCCATTTGCTTAGGTGAGATGGAGTCGTATTGAATTGCCCATGAAATGGGGAGGATGGGGACTAAAAGACCTTCCATCATTTTCACATGCACTAGTTGCCAAATTGGGATGGTGTTGTGCCCTACAACAACCCCCCATTTCATATCATATTTATTTACTAAATCATCATATGAAATGGGTCCCTTTAGAAGTTAATTGGTATCAATACTTCATTATTTGAAAAAGGTCTACAAACCAAATGAAGACATTATATAAAAACTTTTAAAAACCCATTTTTGGTCAAATAATACAATCTTTTATCATTGCGATAAAGCGATCGCAAGATCGCATATCGCAATGGCATAGAAAACACAAATAAGTGGCACATTGGTCTCCGCCGATGCGATATCGCTATCGGCTATCGGCAATACTCCATGCACATTTTAAAGCGCCCCACGCCATTAGCCCCGACGCGATGCGCAATCGGCGATCGGCTATCGGCGGTAATCTTTACACAGTCTTAAAACACCCCAACTCTTTCACCCCGATGCGATGCGATATCGCAATCGGCAATCAGCGATACACTATTCATGCACATTGTTATGCCCATTCACCCCGATGCGATGCGATTTCGCTATCGGCAATCGGGATTTCAAAATTGTCAACGTAAGGATTTAAGTGTTCCCGACGCCCGATTACGATATAGCGCGGATTTCAAAAAAGCCGTTAAATGGAGGGATATTATGATTCATTCATATTTAAAGCTTGATCTTTTAAGCAATCATTCACCCGCGCTCAACCGCCAAAACGTCCACAGCACGCTTAAAAGGGCCATTCGGCCGAATAATGGTATAATGGGCATTTAAGGGGTGGCAGGTCTTAAACGGCCATTTAATGTAATTGTAAGATCCTCCCATGGATTGTGTCTACGCCCATTTTTAAAGCTAATCCCTTATTACGCACTTCTCAATATTTCTCATCACTTGCAAGTTTTCATTGCTATTTCTCTGTGTTACGTATATTTGCGCCTCTGTGCAGAATTCATCCAAAGGAGAAAGCTCAAGCAAGATGGGGAAGAAATCCAAGAAGACCACAGGCGCTTCCGCTACACCAGCTGCAGGACAAGCTCTCGTGGACAAAAAGAAGGGCTTGATATCTGATACTACATGTACGGGTCTCGTCAGAGTTACTTGGCAAGGCACCTACAACCTGATTGAAGCCGAAGAACCAACAAGGACAATAGTCGAAGCTACTGTGGATCCTACTCGGAAGTCTGAATGTACTCTCAAGGATTTAGCCGACTCTTTCCTTCACAGAATAGCGGCCAGGGAGCAAATTCTCCCATACACAGACGTAGTGCGCGGGCGATTCAAGAAATCCCAATCTTGGATAGAACTTTCAGCACTAGAGACGGAAGAATCTTCGGATCATTCAGGGTAGATGATCTAAGGCAAATGTATCATTTGCCGCCGGAGAAGATATATAATAAGGCGTTCCTGTAGAAATTCGCAAATGAAAATGAATTTGAATCCGAACCCATCCGGGATTGGAGAAAAAATCTGGCCAAGCACAAACACGAATCTTCCAATAAGTACTCGGTTGATTCTCTAGCTTCTCCTTGTTGCTATGCTGGAATAATGATGTGTAGATTATGGGGATTGCATGACTCTGCTAATTTTACCATAGAAATGGTTCCTCTAATGGAAGCAACATGCAACAGTATAATTATGGATTGGGCCACCATCCTTTCCGACAAATTAGCACAAGCTGTGCTTGATTTTAGAAATCAGACTGTCATCTCTGAAAGGAAAATTCCCCCATTCTATTACAGTGCATATATTTTAGATACATTATGTTTCAATTCTGAATTTCCCATGCTTGGCTGGAGGTGGACGCCGCAAGATCCCACGGCTATCCACATATACCATCAGAAGTTATGGAAGTCCTCTTACAAGCACCATCTGTACCAAATCTGCAATGGCTTTATGGTGCCTATTCATTATTCTATTTTTGATAAACCCATTCCCAAGATTTCCTATCAAGCTTCGTTTGATATAACAGCGGCAGGGAGTTGGTTTGGAGAGGAGAGATTTACCTACATAAGAGTTTTCGGCAGCCAAGCCAACCCACATGTTCTCCCTTTGTACATACCAGATAAACTCCTAGCAAGAGAAATCGCTTATCAGATTACGGCTGAGAGTGTTACACAGACTCTCAAGAAAGAAAAGAAGAGGGGCTGACCCTCTTTTCCCTTGAGGTGTGGTGTCTATACTCTGCATGATCTCAAACATGCAGAAAAGGAAGCCACAAAGATTCAATCCTTAACTCTGGCGACTATCCCAAATAGGCCATATGATCCAAAGAAAGTTGCCTATAATGCACTAGAACAGGCCAAATTGACGAAATTTGAGCATAAAGAAGATACATTTGACGACCTGTTCGTTTCAGCCGAATCAATAGGTCAGGCTAAAGAATTCGCTAGAATGAAATATAATGATGAAGGGTTGACTGAGTTTAATAAGCTTAGAGAACAGAGGTTGCAAACTCTGCCTCTAGATTTACTAGCAACAACCCCGACGACATCATCAAGCGAGCCTGGTCGGCAACAGTCAAAGGAACCTCCGGTTGTAACAAAGGATCATAAGAAGGAACAGGAGGAAAGGCAGAGAAAAGAAAAAGAAGAAAGGCAGAAGAGAGCACAGGAAGAGGAACAGCAAAAGAAAGAGCAAGAGGAAAGGCAAAAGAAAGAACAAGAGGAACAACAGAAGAGAGAGCAGGAAAAAGTGCGGAAGGAGTCCCAAGTTGAAAAGGAAAAACAAACCACCATTGATGTCAATATAGATACTCATATTGACCCTAAATTGCTCCAGGAGTGGAAGCAATTTGACTCTATCATCAGTGGGTTGGAATGTTCCAAGGATACAGACACTTCCAAGACAAACGATACACAGGACATCACTTCACTTCAGGTTCTAAGTGGAACTAGCGGCCCACCCATTTCTAAGGATGTTGAGGTAATACCAAAAGACCCCTCCGACCAAATCATTCTCCAGGTGGAAGATATTCCTCCCCTGGATGTTTTCTACAGCCCGAGGCATAAAGCAGTGGTAAAACGACAAAGGAAAAGAAGGAAGATTGATCAACCTCCCCTTTTCCCAGAACAAACTGTTACGGGCAGCGTGGTTTGGAAGGAGGAATTCGACCCCTCCGATGACCTGACAAAACTGTCGCAGTATGCGGGAGCCTATTCGGCAGCGATGATCGATAAGGCATCAGAGGTAAGTCTTCTACTGAAAACCAAGGATCAAGAAATTTTTTGCATTACAGGCAGAGTTGGCTGAGACAAAGCAGAAGGCAGATCAGGCAGAGCAACAATTTTTGACACAACAATAAGTGAACAGTCAACCAACTCAGCAATTGCAGGCAGAAAAGCAAAGGGTCGACCAAAGCGCGATCCAGAAACAAAAATAATTATCAGAGGCATTGGCACAACTAAGGGCAGCAAACGAGCAAATGATGAAAACAAAGGATGAGCAAATCGCTCAATTGTCATCACAGCTCGAAAAGATAAAGGGCGCTCCACAAGTGGCTGAATTCAGAGCAGAAGCATTACAAATAAACACTGCATTAATATCTCAAATTAGGCTTCTGTGTCAACAAATTGCTCAGGCAGAGCCACTCTGTGAATTAACTACATCCATAAATCAGCAGGTAGAAAAGGCCAGAAATGAATTAGATCAAGCCGAAGAGATCATAACTGCATTTCTTGACTGGCAAGATTCTGATCAAGGGAGAGCAGCAAATTTGCCCAAGATTTTAGAAACATATAAAGATATTCTTTTCACAGAATGGCACTCTCAGATGATGAAAGCAGAGAGGGCAGCTTCAAGATGTAAATCAACTTCCAGCAATTTGGTTGAACTAGTTAACAACACTCTCTACTTATCAAATATGATTTCCCAATGTACACCAGGAAATTTGACAACAACAAACACATTGGAGCAATCATGCTATCCTGATTTAGAGGAAAAGGGGAGATTAATCGCTGGGATTAACAGTTTAACTATGGAAGCATATTGGCTCTTCCTGGTAAAGCCGCATACACAGAAAGCCGCCCTTAAGTGCCTAACAAATGCGATCGGGTATATAATTACCGATATTCAGGATGCCACTTATGCCGCCCAGCTCAGTTCGCGCCTCAACAAACCTCCTGAAGTAGAGCCAATGCTTGCGATAAGTCAGCTCAGATTTAAAGGCAAGCAACCTACCTGATGAATCATGCCGCCGATTGCCAGATTGCTGAGGAAAATAGGATCAAAATTTATTGATATCGATTTAGTTGCATTTCAGTTTAATAGATATTTGGATTAATTTAGTATTTATGGACCCTTTCATTGTTTTGGAAAGGGTCGTAAAATTTTGTACCAGACTTAAAGACTGAAGTTTTCACTATTGTGCTTCAGTCAATATTCTTTTATGAAACTGGACCAGTTGTTCTTAATTCAACAAGGAGGCTTTTTATGCAATTGTGCACTATTGTCTTTGTTGAGAATGTTTATGCATTGAGGAAAGAATTACAAGTAGCGATTGATATCGGGAGTGTCAAAGCAGCTCATATGGTATTTCTATCTATGTCTGAATTCATTCCTGTTATGTGAATTGTTATTTGAGTATCCTTGCTATTATTGATTATATGCATGCGCTGTAACAGCAGATCTACATTCATACCACTATTGGATGTTTTATGATATGCTTTCCTTTTAATCATGTCTATGTCGATAATATAAATGATGAGTGTGGTAATATCGCTGTAATCGCTTGGCTTAACTATTTAGGCACAGTAATCTTGAATGAATTAATATCTATGTTTGTTAGATGGAGTCATCTATATGCCTGTCTTTAGACACAGACCATCAAACGCTGCACTTTAAAGATCAATAAATTCCCGGGATAGGTTATAGTTCTTGTATTCTTGTTTATAGTTTAGTTATTCGCTTACCGCTAGCTTATTTTATAAATCATCCATTCATCCCGTTAATACACTTTTGGGAAATTGGTCCCATTATCCCCAGTCGGAGCCACTATTCCAAACAGAAAAGGAGCTGTACTAAGGTCCGGACCGGGTGGTTATCCCCGATGTTGTTGCAGCGATTTTCGAGGCATCAACATTTTTGGCGCTAGAAGGAGGGCCGACAACTGTGAATGGCACTTAAGCCAAAACCTATAAGCCATTCTAAGAGTAATTCTCCCTCCGAATCACCTCGATCTTCCTATTTGCATACTGGTTCACGAGTATCCAAACAAGAAGAAGAGGAATCAACTACCACTGCTCAAACCCAGCATACTCCAGAACAATTAAGTCTTGAATCACCCGAAGTTCAGTCTCTTATCCACAAACTTCAGAGCTTCTCGATTTCACCACAGAAATTTGAGGTATCACAAAGCAATGCGACTTCGCAGTTCAATTTACCTCACCCTCTCACCAGACTTCAGAGCGAAAAGCTCGGTATTGAGCCCACTGAGTTCCCTTTACCCAAAAGGAAAAAGGCGAAGAAAAATACTGAAGTATCTGATAGTGAAGAGCTTTCATCCATATCCTCCATTGCATCTTCCCCTCTGCAAATTCAACCATCCACTCCCCCATTACATATTGTTGTTCACCAGAGATTAGAAGCTTCAACATCCCAACCTGCTCACTCCTCAGCAATATTTCCTTCCCATACATCCGGAATTCCAATAGTAGTATCAACCACTGTTGCTATTACGATAGCAGATCCATGGACCAGACCTGGTTCAGTCAATATGCCTCCGCCATTGCATCCATTGCCAGATTATCCTGAAAAATGGCTACCCAAGTTTAATCCAGATGATGGAACCCAAGCTGAGGAACACATCAATAATTTCATGTTAGCAGTCAACTTGAAAGGAGTAACAGAACAAGATGTTGTTGTTAGACTTTTCCCTTACACCTTGCAAGGATCAGCAGGATCCTGGTATTTCTCTTTACCCTCTGGTTCCATTACCAGTTGGAACACTTGCCAAGAGCAGTTTCTTACCAAATATGGAGATGATAGGTCTTTGGCTACTTTAATAAACTATCTCTCCAATCTGAGAATAGAGCATAGAGAACCAATTAAGGAATTTAATGCTCGCTTCAATAAACTCCTGAACAAAATCCCTACAGCTTCCAAACCAAGTGAACAAATTCGAAGCGAACGGTATATAACCGCCCTACCTGCCAATATAGCCATTTTTGTAGATAGGGCTGGGAAACCTACCTTAGCCAAAAACATGAGAGAAGCACTTGCTGTAGAAAAACACATCAATGCTCTAGAGAAGAAAGCTGCTCTGGAAGACAGAAAAGCCAAAAAAGTCTCTTTCAAAGATGACTCAAGAAAGAAAACCCCAAAAGACCCATACGACATGGAGGGTTTACAAAAAGTCCTAAAAACTTTATCAAATGAAATGGTTGAAATAAAGAAACAAGTGGCCGAAACCTCAACCAAAAGACCCTTTAGGACTTATAAGAAAAATGAATCAAAGCCCCCAAATGTCATATCTAATGCAGACTCAGAGCAAGAAGAAGAAGAGGAAGAGGAAACAATCGCACCGACTGATGATGAAGAAGAAGTAGTAGAATGTCATGGAATGTGGGATTTTATACTCCCCAACTCCGATACTGATAATGAAGAAGAGGCGTTCCCGGTCACTACTAGGAGCAAAAGTACTTCTGAACCTGTTCAGGTATCATCAAAGAAGAGGAGTGCAGGTGCCGCTACAACCAAAGAAAAAACACCTGCAAAGAAATCACCTGCAGCAGTTCCCCAAAACCAGCCTTCAACTTCTAATACTCCTTCAACATCTAAAACATTAGTGGTATCCGATTCAATGGAATATAACATTGTTGATGACATGAAGAAAACTAAAGCAAACATTACTATGTTTGAGCTTAGTAAATTAAAGCATCAGCAGAAATTACTTCTTAAGGAATTGAATGTTGTTCCTTCTACACCTCTTCCCAGTGCAAAAGCTGCTAATGATTCAGGCCAACCTCCTCCCGGTATGGTTGAAGCTACCGATTCAGTTCTGATTGGCGATAGATCAAATTCTCATACTCCACCTTTCCTTCTAACCTATGAGATTTACAACAGAAACCTGCACAACTGTTTAATTGACTCAGGGGCATCATCTAACATAATGCCAGCTTCTGTTTGCTCTAAACTAAACATTGAACCCCAGAAGTCTGCTATTCATATTGTACAGTTGGACAGGACCAAAGTGCAGGTTGTGGGAGAAATTAATTCCGTAACTATCAGGTTGTCTGCTGATCCCAGAGTAGTACAAAGGATTGACATCCTAATAGCCGATATACCTGAATTTTACGGTTTAATTCTGAGTAGGGATTGGTCCGAAAAATTGCATGGGTATATTTCCACTGATTGGTCACATATGTGGCTTCCCTACAAGGGCAAGCCAAATCAAATAAGGATCAATCGAGAGAAACATATGACCCATACAGTGACTGAATTTGAGCAAGAAAACCAACCCGTAGCATTCAACAACAATATTTTGGGGAATTATTCGTCAGAGTCATTCTTTGGCAACTTTGTTGCCCAACCATCTCCTTTTTCAGTCAATCATTTTACATCTCAGATTGAGAATTTTTCACAAACTGATAGGTCTAGATGTTTCAATGATGCTGAGAAAGCTGTAAATACATTTGTTAATACCTCTTTATTTTGGTCTTTATATTTTGATGGCTCTAAGTCCAACGAGGGCTCAGGAGCAGGTTGCATTTTGGTTAGTCCACAAGGAGAAAAGACAATGCTATCCTGTAGGCTGGAATTTGAATGCACTAACAATACAACCGAATATGAAGCCTTAGTCCAGGGACTGTATAAAGCGATCGGTCTTAAAGTGCAATATTTGAAAGTATTCGGCGATTCTGAAATTATTCTTAAACAGGTGAGGAATGCAATCCATTGTCTTTCAAATCACCTCAAGCACTATCAATCGCTAGTACAAGAACTTACTTCGCACTTTTCCGCGTTCAACATTTCCTCCATCCCCAGGTCTCAAAACTCGGTAGCCGATCTCCTAGCCAATGTAGCTTCCAAGCTTCTACCTTCTGAAGACTACAACCTAGATAGATTTTCCGTAGAATTGCTTTTTAGGCCTTCAATTCCTGACAATGTCACTAATTGGAGAGTATTCAACCATGATGAGGATATTTTACAATTTCTAACTTCTGAAAAGTCCTATGACGATCAAATTATTGAGGAAAATGACCATGATCTACAAATGAAAGAAACACCTCAGGAAAATTCAATTCCTAAGCCAGTGGTAAAGCTCGAAGATCTTTATGATATCAAAGACAGGTTTAAACCTGTAGTTAATGCAAAGCTCCAAAGTTCTACCCTTAGGTTTGAATTGATAAATCTAGGTACTGAGCATGCTCCTCAAAATATTAATTTAGGATTAGGACTTTCCTTGGAAGAGAAGGAGGCATTCATTAAACTGTTAAGGAAAAATAAACAGGTTTTTGCCTGGAAATATGATGATTTGAAGACTTATGATACATCCATTATCCAACATACCATTCCTATGCTTCCCGATCAGAAACCGATTCAGTAGAAGTTAAGGAAATTACATCCAAATTTGGAGAGCCAGATAAAATCGGAACTTAACAAACTCTTGAAAGCCAAGATTATTTTTCCTGTCCGACACTCAAACTGGGTCTCTAATATGGTGCCAGTCAGAAAGAAAAATGGCGACATTCGAATTTGTATTGATTTCAGAAATTTGAACAAAGCGAGCTTGAAAGATAATTTCCCATTACCTACTATGGAGCAAATACTCCAATTAGTAGCAGGCTCTGAATTGATGTCCTTTCTTGATGGATTCTCAGGATATAACCAAGTTCTGGTTCATCTTGATGACCAACTTAAAACCACATTCAGAACAAAATGGGGAACATATACGTATCAGAAAATGCCTTTCAGACTTATAAATGCAGGAGCGACATTCCAAAGAGCTATGGATATAGCTTTTAGAGGGTTGATTAATAGAACAGTAGTCGTCTATCTAGACGATATTACTGTATTCTCTAAGGAGAGGTATAATCATTTGCATGATTTAAATCAAATCTTTCAGCGTTGCAAAAGATATGGTATTTCTCTTAACCCTAAAAAGTCTTTCTTTGCTCTTGATCAAGGAAAGCTCTTGGGTTTTATTGTGTCCAAAGATGGCATTTATATTGATCTTGATCGGATCAAAGAAATCTCTGAAATCCCTTTCCCACACAATAAAAAATCGATGCAGTCATTTTTAGGACAGATCAATTTTGTTAAAAGATTTTTCCCAGATTTTTCTCAAATTATTTTGCCACTTCAAACAATGATTAAGAAAAATTCAGTCTTTAAGTGGGGATCGGCAGAAAAGGAAGCTTTTGGTCTAATCAAGCAATCAATAATCAATGCCCCAGCTTTAAACACTCCAAATTTTTCTAATCATTTTACATTGTATACCATCGCATCCAACTTGTCTTATGCTGCAGTACTCACGCAACTAAATGATCACAATTTGGAAGCACCCATTTCATTTTTTAGCTCAAATTTTCAGGGTGCTGAATTGAATTACTCCGATGTAGAAAAACAAGCCTTTGCTGTATTTAAAGTAGTCAAGCATTATAGACCCTTCCTTTTGAAAACTCACACAAAAGTTATAGTTCCTTTCCCAGCAGTTAGGCAACTATTAATCCAAAAAGAACTGGGTGAAAAAAGGGCAAATTGGGTCACAACGCTTCAAGAGTATGATTTAGAAATTAGGCCAGCAAAGATTGTTAGGGGCCAAGGTTTTTGCAGGATATTGGCAGGAGCATCCAACATTCCAGAATCAAGCGATACAGAGCAAACTGAAGAAATCAATCAGATAAGTGTTACTGATTCTGAATCTCAATATGCAGATTTAATCTTTTATTTAAAGAATGGTTATGCACCTCCTAACCTATCTTACCATAACAAAAGGGCCATTAGGTTGAAAGCAAAGAATTTTACAATTATTGATGATGTTCTTTTTAAGCAGAATTATGATTCCATCTTATTGAGATGCCTTGAGAAAACTGAAACACAAAAGGTTTTGCAGGAGTTACATGATGGACCAGCGGGAGGAAATTTTGGAGCTGATACAACAGCTCACAAAATTATTCATGCTGGTTACTATTGGCCTACTCTGTTTAAATATGCCCACGAGTATGTAAGGAAATGCCTCAATTGTCAAACTTCTAGTGGAAGACAACGTAAATCAGCTTTCCCTCTGCAAACAGTCAACATTGAACAACCATTTGAGAAATGGGGATTGGACATCATTGGGGAGATTACTCCACCATCTTCCAAACAGCATAAGTATATCCTTACCGCTACTGATTATTTTACTAAGTGGGTTGAGGCAATCCCTTTAAAGACAACAAATTCTGAAGCAATTATTGAATTCATAGATCAATTCATCATTACCAGGTTTGGTGTCCCAAATGCTCTTGTTTTTGATAATGCATCTTACTTTTCAGGCAATGTTATGTTTGATTTCGCTATTAAAAGAGGATTTAAATTAAAATATTATGCTAATTACTATCCCCAGGGTAATGGTTTAGCAGAGTCTACTAATAAAAATCTGATCAAAATCATTAAGCGAACTATCGAACAGAATCATAAAAACTGGCACAAATCTTTAGTGTTTGCATTATGGGCTGATAAGATAACACAGAAAGCTTCTATAGGATCTTCTCCGTTCAATCTTGTGTATGGAAAAGAAGCGGTACTACCCACAAATCTTGTTCTTCCTTCTTTAGCCCTAGTGCAGTTCATTGAGGAAAGTCCTTCCTCTTCTATTCAGCTTAGACATGACCAAATTCTAAAATTAGAAGAGGAAAGAGAAAAAGCCAGGGTTATTCATGCCAAACATCAGCAAGTCATCAAGGCAGCTTTTGATTCAGTCTCATCCGGTTCAAAACAATTTCAAGTTAGTGATTTAGTTCTGAAATGGGACAAAGCCCATGAATACAAGGGTAAAAATACCAAGTTCTAGAAGATGTGGCTTGGACCGTTTCAGATCTGTGAAAAGATAGGCCATTCGACCTTTATATTGCAAGACTTATCAGGGTTGAGAGATTCTCTCCCTGTTAATGGCCTTATCTTGAAGAAATTCTTAAATTGAGGAGGTAACCCCTTCTCCTTCTAGTTTGATAGATTTTTGTAGTTTGTAGGATTTGCAGAAAATAATGTTGTAAGGTATCTACTATTGACCTTTGCTGTGTTTGAAAATTTGATCTACAGGAGTACAACGATATTTTCTTTTAAAATAATAGAACTCTTAACCAAAAGGGATAATTTCTAGGAAATTAGGTATCGTTGTATTCTGAAACTATAGTTCAAGTTTTGTGAACTCCTTTCAAAGTTTAAAAGTATTTTAAATCATTCTCTGTTTTCAAATTGGTCTCAAAAGGTTATCAATATCAAGATAGAAGCCAATCCAATTTCAGCATCTTCAACTCTTACCCTGTCATCTATTTACTCTTGAGGAGAAGATTGTTCATCGCATTCACTAAAGTTTATGATTTCTCAGAGTGTAATTCTAAAATATCTGATATTAAAGATAAGAGGTCTTATTACAAGCCTGCTTACCATGTTCATAGGGAAATAGTTTAACCGACATTACCAATACTGCATACCAAAACAGGGTAATGGCTTGAAATTATAAGACAAGGGGTCTCATCAAGAGCCAGCTTGATCGGTTACATTACTACCAGTGAATGGCATTGTCAATAGCTGGCCACCAAACCAGGACAATGGCTTTTTATCTTATCAATAACAGAAAAAGGAAATGGAATACAAAATATGAAAACATGTTTTGAATTCATTTTTCTAATCACACTCTTAATTGGATGGAACAATGGACAATAGCATGGTTAAAAGGTATCCCTGTCGAAACTATGAACGTTTGCTGGCAGCAGAGGCTCTACCTATGACGGAGGAGTTCACTTTAAAAGCTGATTTGGAAAGGTTTTCTGTTTTATCATTATAAACCAATAAAATCCTATTTAAAACTTAGAATGTATTTATTTTCTTAAAGAAGAAAGGAAGATAGCAAAATAGTTTCATTTTACTCGGAATGCACATATACCTAGTTACATTAGAATCTTCCCCTTTGATTAGAACTCTATTGTGAAAAAGTTTAAGTATTTTTATGCTTTCCAGAGATAACTGGTTCTTCCAGCGAATCGCCAATTGTTGTGCCCTACAACAACCCCCCATTTCATATCATATTTATTTACTAAATCATCATATGAAATGGGTCCCTTTAGAAGTTAATTGGTATCAATACTTCATTATTTGAAAAAGGTCTACAAACCAAATGAAGACATTATATAAAACCTTTTAAAAACCCATTTTTGGTCAAATAATACAATCTTTTATCATTGCGATAAAGCGATTGCAAGATCGCATATCGCAATGGCATAGAAAACACAAATAAGTGGCACATTGGTCTCCGCCGATGCGATATCGCTATCGGCTATCGGCAATACTCCATGCACATTTTAAAAGCGCCCCACGCCATTAACCCCGACGTGATGCGCAATCGGCGATCGGCGGTAATCTTTACACAGTCTTAAAACACCCCAACTCTTTCACCCCGATGCGATGCGATATCGCAATCGGCAATCGGCGATACACTATTCATGCACATTGTTATGCCCATTCACCCCGATGCGATACGATTTCGCTATCGGCAATCGGGATTTCAAAATTGTCAACGTAAGGATTTAAGTTTTCCCGACGCCCGATTACGATATAGCGCGGATTTCAAAAAAGCCGTTAAATGGAGGGATATTATGATTCATTCATATTTAAAGCTTGATCTTTTAAGCAATCATTCACCCGCGCTCAACCGCCAAAACGTCCACAACACGCTTAAAAGGGCCATTCGGCCGAATAATGGTATAATGGGCATTTAAGGGGTGGCAGGTCTTAAACGGCCATTTAATGTAATTGTAAGATCCTCCCATGGATTGTGTCTGCGCCCATTTTTAAAGCTAATCCCTTATTACACACTTCTCAATATTTCTCATCACTTGCAAGTTTTCATTGCTATTTCTCTGTGTTACGTATATTTGCACCTCTGTGCAGAATTCATCCAAAGGAGAAAGCTCAAGCAAGATGGGGAAGAAATCCAAGAAGACCACAGGCGCTTCCGCTACACCAGCTGCAGGACAAGCTCTCGTGGACAAAAAGAAGGGATTGATATCTGATACTACATGTACGGGTCTCATCAGAGTTACTTGGCAAGGCACCTACAACCTGATTGAAGCCGAAGAACCAACAAGGACAATAGTCAAAGCTACTGTGGATCCTACTCGGAAGTCTGAATGTACTCTCAAGGATTTAGCCGACTCTTTCCTTCACAGAATAGCGGCTAGGGAGAAAATTCTCCCATACACAGACGTAGTGCGGTGGGCGATTCAAGAAATCCCAATCTTGGATAGAACTTTCAGCACTAGAGAAGGAAGAATCTTCGGATCGTTCAGGGCAGATGATCTAAGGCAAATGTATCATTTTCCCGAGCCCATCCGGGATTGGAGACAAAATCCGGCCAAGCACAAACACGAATCTTCCGGTAAGTACTCGGTTGATTCTCTGGCTTCTCCTTATTGCTATGTTGGAATAATGATGTGTAGATTATGGGGATTGCATGAATCTGCTAATTTTACCATAGAAATGGTTCCTCTAATGGAAGCAACATGCAACAGTATAATTATGGATTGGGCCACCATCCTTTCTGACAAATTAGCACAAGCTGTGCTTGATTTTAGAAATCAGACTGTCATCTTTGAAAGGAAAATTCCCCCATTCTATTACAGTGCATATATTTTAGATACATTATGTTTCAATTCTGAATTTCCCGTGCTCGGCTGGAGGTGGGCGCCGCAAGATCCCACGGCTATCCACATATACCATCAGAAGTTATGGAAGTCCTCTTACAAGCACCATCTGTACCAAATCTGCAATGGCTTTATGGTGCCTATTCATTATTCTATTTTTGATAAACCCATTCCCAAGATTTCCTATCAAGCTTCGTTTGATATAACAGCGGTAGGGAGTTGGTTTGGAGAGGAGATATTTACCTACATAAGAGTTTTCGGCAGCCAAGCCAACCCACATGTTCTCCCTTTGTACATACCAGATAAACTCCTAGCAAGAGAAATCGCTTATCAGATTACGGCTGAGAGTGTTACACAGACTCTCAAGAAATAAAAGAAGAGGGGTTGGCCCTCTTTTCCCTGGAGGTGTGGTGTCTATACTCTGCATGATCTCAAACATGCAGAAAAGGAAGCCACAAAGATTCAATCCTTAACTCTGGCGACTATCCCAAATAGGCCATATGATCCAAAGAAAGTTGCCTATAATGCACTAAAACAGGCCAAATTGACGAAATTTGAGCATAAAGAAGATACATTTGACGACCTGTTCGTTTCGGTCGAATCAATAGGTTAGGCTAAAGAATTCGCTGGAATGAAATATAATGATGAAGGGTTGACTGAGTTTAATAAGCTTAGAGAACAGAGGTTACAAACTCTGCCTCTAGATTTACTAGCAACAACCCCGGCGACATCATCAAGCGAGCCTGGTCGGCAACAGTCAAAGGAACCTCCGATTGTAACAAAGGATCATAAGAAGGAACAGGAGGAAAGGCAGAGAAAAGAAAAAGAAGAAAGGCAGAAGAGAGCACAGGAAGAGGAACAACAAAAGAAAGAGCAAGAGGAAAGGCAAAAGAAAGAACAAGAGGAACAACAGAAGAGAGAGCAGGAAAAAGTGCGGAAGGAGTCCCAAGCTGAAAAGGAAAAACAAACCACCATTGATGTCAATATAGATACTCATATTGACCCTAAATTTCTCCAGGAGTGGAAGCAATTTGACTCTATCATCAGTGGGTTGGAATGTTCCAAGGATACAGACACTTCCAAGACAAACGATACACAGGACATCACTTCACCTCAGGTTCTAAGTGGAACCAGCGGCCCACCCATTTCTAAGGATGTTGAGGTAATACCAAAAGACCCCTCCGACCACATCATTCTCCAGGTGGAAGATATTCCTCCCCTGGATGTTTTCTATAGCCCGAGGCATAAAGCAGTGGTAAAACGACAAAGGAAAAGAAGGAAGATTGATCAACCTCCCCTTTTCCCAGAACAAACTGTTACGGGCAGGGTGGTTTGGAAGGAGGAATTCGACCCCTCCGATGACCTGACAAAACTGTCGCAGTATGCGGGAGCCTATTCGGCAACGACAATCGATAAGGTATCAGAGGTAAGTCTTCTACTGAAAACCAAGGATCAAGAAATTTTTGCATTACAGGCAGAGTTGGCTGAGACAAAGCAGAAGGCAGATCAGGCAGAGCAGCAATTGTTGACACAACAGCAAGTGAACAGTCAACTAACTCAGCAATTGCAGGCAGAAAAGCAAAGGGTCGACCAAAGCGCGATCCAGAAACAAAAAGAATTATCAGAGGCATTGGCACAACTAAGGGCAGCAAACAAGCAAATGATGAAAACAAAGGATGAGCAAATCGCTCAATTGTCATCACAACTTGAAAAGATAAAGGGCGCTCCATAAGTGGCTGAATTCAGAGCAGAAGCATTACAAATAAACACTGCATTAATATCTCAAATTAGGCTTCTGTGTCAACAAATCGCTCAGGAAGAGCCACTCTGTGAATTAACTACATCCATAAATCAGCAAGTAGAAAAGGCCAGAAATGAATTAGATCAAGCCGAAGAGATCCTAACTGCATTTCTTGACTGGCAAGATTCTGATCAAGGGAGAGCAGCAAATTTGCCCAAGATTTCAGAAACATATAAAGATATACTTTTCACAGAATGACACTCTCAGATGATGAAAGCAGAGAGGGCAGCTTCAAGATGTAAATCAACTTCCAACAATTTGGTGGAACTAGTTAACAACACTCTCTACTTATCAAATATGATTTCCCAATGTACACCAGGAAAGTTGACAACAACAAACACATTGGAGCAATCATGCTATCCTGATTTAGAGGAAAAGGGGAGATTAATCGTTGGGATTAATAGTTTAACTATGGAAGCATATTGGCTCTTCCTGGTAAAGCCGCATACACAGAGAGTTGCCCTTAAGTGCCTAACAGATACGATCGGGTATATAATTCCCGATATTCAGGATGCCACCTATGCCGCCCAGCTCAGTTCGCGCCTCAAAAAACCTCCTGAAGTAGAGCCAATGCTTGCGATAAGTCAGCTCAGATTTAAAGGCAAGCAACCTACCTGATGAATCATGCCGCCGATTGCCAGATTGCTGAGGAAAATAGGATCAAAATTTATTGATACCGATTTAGTTGCATTTCAGTTTAATAGATATTTAGATTAATTTAGTATTTATAGACCCTTTCATTGTTTTGGAAAGGGTCGTAAAGTTTTGTACCAGACTTAAAGACTGAAGTTTGCACTATTGTGCTTCAGTCAATATTCTTTTATGAAACTGGACCAGTTGTTCTTAATTCAACAAGGAGGCTTTTTATGCAATTGTGCACTATTGTCTTTGTTGAGAATGTTTCTGCGTTGAGGAAAGAATTACAAGTAGCGATTGATATCAGGAGTGTCAAAGCAGCTCATATGGTATTTCTATCTATGTCTGAATTCATTCCTGTTATGTGAATTGTTATTTGAGTATCCTTGCTATTATTGATTATATGCATGCGCTGTAACAGCAGATCTACATTCATACCACTATTGGATGTTTTATGATATGCTTTCCTTTTAATCATGTCTATGTCGATAATATAAATGATGAGTGTGGTAATATCGCTGTAATCACTTGGCTTAACTATTTAGGCACAGTAATCTTGAATGAATTAATATCTATGTCTGTTAGATGGAGTCATCTATATGCATGTCTTTAGACATAGACCATCAAACGCTGCACTTTAAAGATCAATAAATTCCCGGGATAGGTTATAGTTCTTGTATTCTTGTTAATAGTTTAGTTATTCGCTTACCACTAGCTTAGTTTATAAATCATCCATTCATCCCGTTTATATACTTTTGGGAAACTGGTCCCATTATCCCCAGTCGGAGCCACTATTCCAAACGGAAAAGGAGCTGTACTAAGGTCCGGACCGGGTGGTTATCCCCGATGTTGTTGCAGCGATTTTCGAGGCATCAATAGATGGCTCATTCTTAATTCTCACAGCCTATGGATAGAGGTGGTATCATATAAATACATTTGGCCACTACACATTATGGAATGGATACGACTCGCTACATGGCACATTCAAGGAATTTAGATTATCTGGCGGCCTGTTCTACACACTCTTCCTACCATTAGGAATGACCTTACTTGGCACATTCAGGCACCATATTAGTTCGCATCGGCTTAGATCCATGGACTGGCTATGGTAATATGTATCACCTTCAACCTGAACTCACAAACTTTCTAAATGGTGGGGGCATTACCACGATTGCACATATTGCAGACTCATAGAACTCCACTATATTCATGCAGGCATGGAAATCAGTAGCCTATCTTGGTATACCTCACCAGTGGTTACAGGATTTGGAGGGATACATCACTGCATTAATCGAATCCCATGTCCACATAACAAATGATGATGATGAACTCATCTAGGCACATGAAACTCATGGAGTATACTCCCCCAAGGAAGGATACCCCATCATACACGTTATGCACAAGCCACCTGCTTTGGAGGGGTGGTGGAGATCACTTTGGAATCTTAAGGCACCCCCTAGAACCCAACTATTTATGTGGAATGTTATAATGAATAAAAACCCTACTAGTGTTAACCTGATGAAACAATCCCACTATGGTCCGAACTGGTGTGTCATATGCCATCACGCTCAGGATTCGAATGAGCATCGCTTCCTTCTTTGTCCTTCTGTTAGTCACATATGGGAACAAGTACTATCCTCATTAGCAATCACACAATGTTGGTCCGAGCATAATATCTTGGAGGCATGGAACGAGTGGTGGGATGGGTCCACAAATACGAAAAATCGAAATCTCCCATTGATTATATGTTGGTCTATTTTGTTAAACAGGAACCATATCATCTTCAGCAACAAAGAAATTTGGTGGCCATTAGTAATTGCTCAGATTATCAATACATTTCATGAGGTACTTGATGATAACCATACTCCACCTGCCTGTACTGTGATACCTGAAGCTATTAACCATAATCAACCTTGGGCCTATTTTGACGGATATGCCCAAGAACAAGGATGTGGGAGGGGGCATTTTATTTCACCTATCAAACAATCATTTTTACCGTATCTGAATGGGTTTGGCTGTTGGTACTAATAATTTTGCTGAACTCATCTCACTTAGACATCTATTACATTTTGCTTTGGCTCATGAATGCAGACAATTACAGATTTTTGGGGATTCCAAAATCATCATAAATTGGTTCAATAACACATCT
Organism: Pinus tabuliformis; assembly: GCA_031772625.1. Classification (NCBI taxonomy): domain Eukaryota; kingdom Viridiplantae; phylum Streptophyta; class Pinopsida; order Pinales; family Pinaceae; genus Pinus; species Pinus tabuliformis. The sequence continues at coordinate 725,882,923 of CM062818.1, read as the reverse complement.
TCATGTCATGTGCATTCACTCAAGAACATTTTGGATGATTCCATGCAATTTAAAACACATTTTGAACATATTTCTTATCTACACATTTACAGGAAATGTAATCAGGTTACAAATCAACTATCCAAGGAGGCCTCGAACCAACCCAGAGGTCTATGGTTAATTCAAAAATAGAGGGAGGCAAAGCATTTCCAATATTACCACATGCCATACATCGATTAGTTCCATCAGAGGGCTAATAGACCCTAATTTCACAGCTTTTTTTACTGCAGTACATATTAGCTATCTATGTATTATATATTTTGTATAAACTTTTTATTGAACAATGGATGTATACCCTCTATGGGTAATTTTTGTATAGACCTATATTCTTTGAAGGCTATGGCCACACCATACAACATATGCCTTTAGGCATATACAACATGTAATTTTCCAATTAATAGAAAATTACGATTTTTCCCCGGGGAAAAAAATAAGATTCTGAACCATGGATATTTACTCCCATTTTACCGTGGATATTATTAACTTGTAAATAGGCCTTGTTAGAATACCATGGGTTAATATCATGCTTATCAATACCAACTTTTCTTTGTAAGTCAAATGTCTCCTCCCAACGCACGTGCTTAGCATCCCTGTGAGGTTTGAACACATGTTGCCTTACTAACGAAACCCTTTCTCAACTGATTGTGTTACAGGGACTCAACTTTAAAAGGTGAGCAGGCTTGGCCCTGGTTAAGCTTTCTTGTGACTAGTTACTGTGCTTGCTCGGGTTTAAGCACAAGAGCCGACCGTCATTATGAGTCTGACTTTACCAACCAACCGCCTCCACCAACCTTATGCTTATCAATAACACTTGCCAAAATACCATAACGCATTTCAAAATCAAAATATTTAATTTTATGAGAAAACTCTTATTATGTTAAATTTTTATATTAGTTTTTAATATATATATATCTATATATATATATATATATATAGATATATATAATTATATATTTAAAATTATCAATTACTTTTTGCATAAGAGGCAGGTATTAAGCAAAAATGCTGCATATTGCAGTTGTTATATATTTTGTGGAATCTCCCTATAACAAGTGTTGCATGGCATCTTAGTCTCTGCTACTTAAGTTAGTAATTATGATTTCAAAAAAATAGCATATAAAAGGTCCTAATATTAAAAATGTGTGTGTGTGTGTGTGAGTGGTTTGATATCAATAATCAAACAAACCGAAAGGAGGAGATCAAGATCTTCGTTCCCCATGACATTATGTAAAATCAATGTCTTATTGCAATCTTTATTAGCAACCTTTGGCCACACACACACACATGCAAAGAAATAAAAAAGCCAAGGTGATTGTATGCATATGTGAGACTACGACAATAGATAAGCATATTAGATAATTAAAAAAAATTCAAATAATTGAAATATGGATCATCTCCTTTGTCATGTGGTTCAAAAAGGAACATATACATCTATCCATGCCTCCTTGCAAAAGCTTGACTAATGGAAGCCATATTTTGGATAATTACTGGAAATTAAAAATATTTGGAAATGGGTATTGTATTCTAAAAATACAATGTTCATTGATGAAAAGTAATAGATAATTGTTAATAGTTTCTGACAGTGTGTGAGAGTGACGATGGTTCTGAAATCTTATAAAGTTCCAGCCGCTCATGTGCTTACATGACTCTCGTCTTCAGGGTAGAGTCTTGCTAAGAAAAAGAGGCTTGCGTCATTTATTAGATTTCAAGACATTTTCAATAACAAGATTTTCGGAATAGAGGGATTGTAAATGCTTAGAAGGAGCCAGAGCTTTGCTTGTAAAGCCTATAATGTTATAGGTAATATCTACATCCTACAATAAACCTGCTCCATGCTTGTATCAACGAATGTAACCATATGCATTTATTTTTCTATTGTTAATATTGCATTACGAATGATTTCCTTTGGTCTAATTTTTTTTTTTTTTTTTTTTACAAAACAATTGTAGCATTCCTCCTCATTATCGTTTTGTCGTTAGTAATAGTTCCAATAATTAGGGCTCTTAACAAACAATGGAATATCGTTCTCGACAATAATGTCTAGATTTGAATATCGACCAAATAATAGAAAACCATCACCAATTACTAAGGACTGATGATCAATAGTAAATCATATAAATTGTATCATCTATGTACAAAAATTCAAACAAAACTAAAGTCTATAAACCACATGTTTTTGCACCTATCAATCTAGTAAGAAAGAACGAACGAAAAATAGACAGAAATGGTATTAATCTTCACTTTTGTTAAAAAAAAAAAAAAAAAAAAAAAAAAAAAACAAAGCACTGTGCAAACATGGAGCCAAGTTGCGCTTCCCTCAGTTAATCCATGTAGCGGGATTGATTTCAGGGCTTCTCGCTTGGAGCGAAGATGGAAAAATCCATCCCTTTTTAAAGTGCTGAGTGCCACCACTTCATCATGAATTTTGTCTAGTGTTGCTTTTTGGCTCTACCCCTCTAGCTCTAAGATCATGTTGGTGAAATAACCAAAGCCAACATCTGCTGGCAAGATGTTTCTTCAACTCTGTCATTAATTTTGATTTGCTGCAAAGTTGAAAATGTCTATGAAGTTACTGAAACATTCCTCCACCTATCTCTAAGTTGGTGAATTGGGGCATTAATGTTGTTAGAAATCTAATTAGAAATCGAGGAGAGCTTTCCCTTAAGTCAGTCCATGATTGACACATAGCATTAGTTTCAAGAGCCCAATGTATATCTCTTTAGTCACTAGACATGCCTCCACAAATTGATTACCATCTACAAACAACTAGTATTAAATTGCACAATTTAGTTTGTATTATATTTAAAAGAAATCCAAGAAATTAGTTGGGTTTATATTAGTGATTCACTAAATGCACTAAATGACATGGTACATCAAGCATTCTAATGACCTTTCAAACGTAGGAATCGTAGAAATCCAAACCGCGCTGAACAGGGAATTTAGCAGGCCAAAGTCAGAAACACAATCAATCATCGAGTTTAAGGAGATCGCGATGCTCCCGGGCGAGACCCCCTGGGATTTGGACCAAAGGCTAAAGGGTATGATTCGCGAAGCCAACATGACGTTGACGGATGGACAACACCGCGCATGGTTTGTAGCATCACTAACACTGCACTTAAGGACGATGCTGTCGCAGCAAAAACTTTCCAACCAGGCCAAATCTTTGGAGATGGCGATGAGATTGCATGAGACCCCTATATAAGACCCTGGTCTAGGAGTCCAACAAATCCACGCGCAACTGCAAAATCTGTGCCTGGAGATGCAGAGTTTGAAACGGGACAGGACACCTCGGCCAGAGGTGCGCGAGGAGGTATGGTGCATAAAATGCAAAGGCCAGGGGCATGATAAGGACCACTGTCCGGTGTTCTCAAAGTACTTGGCAGGAGGAGGGCCGACGTTGTTAAGACCTAAGGCATAGGCAAGACCAAGCATGGCGCCTTCATTATGGTGCGCGATCTGTCAGATAGGAAGAAAACGCACTACAAATAATTGTCATCTGTTGCAGAAGTATATGCAGACATCCCAACAATTGTTTTGTAATTTCTGCAGGTCGGTAGGCCATGATGAACGTACTTGCAGAAGTTATGAACTAATGATGGATCAGACTCCTGTCTACAGTGTGTAGACCAAAACGTGAGCCCTCGACCCAAATGCAGGAATGGCGTGCACTGGATTTCAGGGGCGTGGTTGAGGTCGAGGTGGAATGGGACCAGGAAGGGGTCGTGGACAATTAATTTGTTACAATTGCAGAGGTCCAAGACATTATGCCCATGATTGTACAAACCCGACAAGGACATCATGTTTGTACTGTGCTCAATTTGATCGTGAGGTAGAAGATTGCCCTACATTGATAGCAAGACTGCGTGAAAAAGGGATACTTCATCCTCCTCCGACTTGAAATCTACAAATGATGAGGTCTGAACTGTGCGAAGTAGACCCGAATGTAAACAAGATGCTTAGGATCGGTATGACCATTGGCGATGATGAAGGGAAGCAATCAGAAGAAAGTGCGTGGGTTCGCAAGGCTCCTACTAAGGAACCTGGATTTGATTTAGAACGCGCGAAGGAGACATTCATGGAAGCTAAGAAGAGCTTCACAGAGGCCTCCACTTTAGGTAGTGAGGATCAACTAGAGCCAAGGATATATCCTTCAATGCTCACTACCTTTTTGGAGACATGCATGAAACTACTATGCGACAACAAGGACTACAGGAACTTATCACTAGGTGCGAGGGGTCAGGAGAATCGCGCGTGGTCCGGAAACTTGGAAAGCATGTATTGCACACAAGAAGGGAAATGAGGTTGACTGCGCAAATCAACGAGTATGAAATGGATCAGGTAATCCTAGATCTCAGATCAAACGCGAATGTACTGACAAAACAAACATGGGAACGCATGGGCAGACCCGCGCTACAATGGTCTCCTATTCAGTTACGAATGGCGAACCAACAGAAGATCTTGCCCATGGGAAGATTTCAAGGGGTAACAATAGATATTGAAGGTGCGAGCGCGTAAGCGGATTTTGAAGTGATAGAGATTGTCGATGACAATAATATCCTACGCTACTAGGAAGAGACTGGGCCACTGATATGAATGGAGTCATAAATCTGAAGAAGCGCAAAATGATCTTCGAGAAAAAGTCACTACGTGTAGTAGTATCGCTAGATCCAGCCGAAGGAGCGTGATACACTAAGTCGGTGCGCGACGATGATAATGATGACGATCTCGATTGTATTTACAAGATAATCGCATGAGAAGAGGATTGGGTGAACTTAGCTGCAGATGGAAGGATTTCGTGGGAGTGCAAAAGCTCCTGAACTTCGTATTCAGACAAAAAGATAGAGCGATGGCAGAATCGGCTGCACGAAGTAACAACACTTAATTGCAACATGATGGTTAGATCACTACACTACGTGACAATAGAAGCAAGGGATCTGCCTACATATGATGGGTTGACAATGATGGATGAATTCCTGAACAAATTTGAAAGCGCAGTACCAGAACAACAGTGGTTCGATGCTCTGAAATGGGCACTGCGCGCAACGCTCGCACGATGGTGGGGTACGCATCAAGGAAGTTTTGAGAACGAGCATGGATGCAAAAGAATGATGCGTTTACGATTTGGGAAATCGTAGATACAACTAGTAGAAAAATATGACGCATGAGATGATCCACGCACACACCTCGCGAAATGGACCAAGGTCTACAGGGAAGAGCCACAGCATAAATGGGTACATTTATTCTATCACATCCTCGATGTCATAGCCATGAATTGGTATACTGAGACGGAACTCCTCCATGGTACGAGCGAATGGGATGTCTTGCGCGAAGGATTTCTGTTAACTTTCACGTTTGAATATTGTTGGTCAGATACTGTTGACGATGCGCTACAAGCAATAAAAGTAGTTATCTCCAAAATACCCCAAGAGCTTGTTAGTGTCAGTCTTTGCAGCCTTCATCCAGTGATCAAACATGCTCTTACAAAGTGATTTTAAGTTGCCAAAAGTCATTTCAGTCATTAGGTCTAGGGTTTCACAAATTTTGTCTTCAAAGTGTCCAATAATGCCAGCAGGCCCATGAGGATGTCCCTAATAAATTCTCATTATCAATCATTATCAATAATGCTTGAGAATGATTCTTCTTCAAAACTCTGTTTTGAAGAAGAAATCATCAAATGTATTTTTTGTAATAAATATGTAATTTTTAAGGTTTTTCAAGTTCTACAGTTCTTCAGTGTAGCCCTGGTCATCCTTTGCCGAAATCCAAGGCCATCATCCCTGCAAAAAATTGCCAAAAGTTTCATCATTCAAGTCAAAAAGTCAAAATGGGAAACAAAAAATAGAGTTTGTATTAAAAAGTGGAAAGTGCCAAATTCCAAACATAAGAAAGTGGGTTTTTGCAAAATAAAAATCAAATCCATGACTATACAAGATATTTTCACCATTCAAATGTCATTTGCACACAAGAGGTTGTCAAAGACCCAAAGGAAAATCGTGGAGGAGCGAATTCTGTGTTTGAGGCTGGGACTGTGTGTTGGAATGTTGCGCGGCGCATTGGGAGGTAGTCGCGGCGCACCGGGAGGTTGCGGCGCATAGAGCCGCCATTCTGTCGTTTTGAATGTGCGCGGTGCACATAGACAGCATGGCGCACTGGGTATGCTGTGCGATGCATACAGCCAGAGGTCCGAAAACGGTCAAAATTCGCTCAAATCACTCAACAACACACAGATTTGCCTCGTTTCAAGCAGGTAGAGTCTCCAATACTGCTGTGCATTCAAATGTGATGATTGTGTGATGGTGTTTATTACATGATGAATGTGTAAAGGAGAACAAACCCTATCTCTTCAAAATTGTCAAACAAAATTGCTGCCTAGGGTTTTGATGATTGTTTTGCCACCAAGTTTATTCCCTTGTCCCTTTGTTTCCATTTGACTCCCTTATCCCCTAGTTCCCCTACCCCCTAAATTCACTAATCCCCTATTCCCCCATTTATTCCTATCCTTATTCCTAAACCCTACAATATCCCATCCCTATCACTTTCCCATGTCATTTGCAAAAAATCCCCAAACCCCACATTCCTAACACACAGTCAAGTAACTGTTATTGTATTTTAATTTCACTTGGCAGTCCACTTTATCCACTGTCCCTTTTCTTTTCCCACACTCCCTTCCTACTTAGCACACATTTGGCAATTGGAGGCAAATACACCAAATTTTTGTTTTCACCTCATACAGATCAGCATACATAGTGGCATAAACCTGCAACACCATGACAGACACTGAGTCATCATATGAACAAGACAGTGATTCTACCACAGAGCTTCATGCACCGAGGAGGCCTCGTAAGGGTGGCAGACATGTTAGAGAAGAGCCCACCTCTTTGACTGAACTGCAAGCCTGCCCACTTGCCATGGCATGTTTCCAACAACAGTCATGCTTTCAGTATTGCGAAATGATTGCTCAGATTCAACATCATCAGGAGTTGGCTCAGTTATTTGTTTTGCATTTGCATGATGGTCAGGTAACTCTTGCTGGTGTAAATTTCACCTTGACACCAGAGACCATTTCTCAAGCAACAGGAATACCGAATGTAGGTGAGGAGTGGAACAAAAGAATGCAGGTAGAAAGAGTACATTATGAACCATATATTAGGCCTAGCTATGTGAGACAGCTCAGCAGGGTGTTTCCTTTTCGGTTTTTGAAAGAATCCTATGCGCCGTTGATGAGACTCATTATCAGATACTTCAGTTGTGAGGGCCGCTTCTCACGCCTCTATGCATACCATATCAGATTGTTGATGCATTTCATGAGAGTGAAGATGATGAACATTCCATATTTCATGTGCCGAAACATCGAGAGGATGACTACTCTTGTGCAAAAGAAGACTCCTGAACAACAGTACAACAACATTTATCACTATGCGCTCATCAAGATCATTGTTGTGCATCAGCTTGGTTTGCAGGGTATCACATGGGAAGACTTCATTTCCCATGAGTTCTTCATAGCTTCAGCAGCTCATCAGGAGGTTGTCCATCATACAGGTGAAACTTCATATCAGCATGGAGGTCGGGAGGCAGAGACTACTAGTGTGCTGACATATGTCACCTATCAGAGAGGCATGAGAGGATTGTTTGCAGTAGCCCAACGAGTACTATCTCCACCTGGGGTGGAAGGGGTCTCGTTGCCATCATCAGCAGCATAGGTACAGGTACAGGACAGAGGCAAGAGGCCTATGCAGGATGAGGGCCCTTCAGGAGGCCAAGACACTGATTTCATCCTCATTGATGATGATGTGAGCTCTCCTACCTCAAAGCTGAGGGAGATTATTCAGGAGCAGAAGGCCGAGATAGATGCATTGACCGACAAGTTGCAGAGAGATAAATGGGTCATAATATATTTGGAGCAGCGAAAGGAACAACTGGAGGATCAGCATATAGTCGTGGAGTTACAAAACATTCGGCAAAACCGCCTAGCTGCCCAAAGGAGGAGGATAGAGTTCACTTCATTGGAGCAGAAGATAGAGGTTGATCGAGAGACTTGGCTTGAGAGGGTCAATATTCATCTTGAGAAGCTGTTAGCAAAGGAAAACAAAGACAAGGACATGCTCAGGCACATGAAAAATCATTATTGGGCACGAAATCATGTTTGCAAAGCAAGGATCAAAACCCTGAAAGCAAGACTAAGGAGGGCACTAAAACAACGCAAAAGGCATGATAGGCTCAGAAACTTGGCCGGAGCTTCTTTGGCTGAGCATGATACTTGATGATGGACCTTCAGTCCAAATTTCAGCAAGTTTGGAGAAACTTTTGTCAATTTTGAATTTTTTTGCTTCAAAACGGATTTTCTTGCCCAACGCGTAGCGCCACTTGGCATGCGCTTATAATTGGGAGATCCTATGGAGGAAAAATTTGCATTTCTAGATTTGTTATGAAAAATTTATGCATTCTCATGAATTACCTAAGGATTTCATCAAGTTCTGGGTTGCCTAAAGGGTCAAAAACACACAAAAAATGACCTTTCTGCCACCTTTTGCACCCATAGGAAGCAGTGTTGGGAGATTGGATGTTTGGAGGGGAAAATGGACACCAAATCTAGAAATTCCACTTGGGTTGGAAAGTAGACGGGCAGGGATTTCCAACGAGCTATCTTGAGATCAATTTGGACTTCGGGAAGGCCCTCAAAATCAGCCTCAAAGTTGTGCTACGCATACAGATTTCAGGCGCAACGCATAGGGAAATTTGGCCTATTTTTCACTCAGCAGCTCAGAATTTCGCCTAGTTTTGACTAGTTTCACTTTTTCATGTAACTCTTGATTTATCTTGATGTAAATTCATGAATTTGATGTAATTTTGGCACATTGTTACTCATCCATGTAGATTCATTCACTAAAAAGTCAAAAGATAGTGAATGAATCAGTTTCTTTTCATATCGAGGCAAGTTGTTTCATTGCCTATTTTTCAATTCCTTATTTAGATATGCTTGAAACAGCTCCTAGAATGATGATCTCGACCCGTAGAGGCATGGGAAGGAGTTAGGCTTGCCTATATCTTGTGATCTTTCAGTCATTAGCATGGTTGGACACTTGGGATTGTTTGGCACTCCATTGTACATCTGATTTCTGCATTTTTGGCAAAGGAAAGACCTGGGTTTGCAGCACTCTTTGGGATTCCTGTGGCTCTGTGTTTTGATGGTGTTCCTCTCTATGTAATTTTTGAGTTCATTGATATGTATGTGCGTCATTTCCTTTTGTCTTTGCTTCTCAAATTAAACAAATGAGTGACAAAGGTAGAATTCATTAGCTTGTTGTGCTCTACCTCTCAGTTTTGTTTAATTTTCAATGTTTTCTTTAGTTTGAAGAGGATCCTTGACACCCTCTTGCCCTCTTCGAATTCTCACTAGTTTGAACCCTCTATCTTTACAAATCAAAGCATCAAAATGATTGCCTTTCTTGCCCCAATCAGAACTCTGCAAAACTGGCCTTCATCCCTGTACCCAAATTTGCCTTTCCCTTGATTCCAACAAAACCTCCAAAAAATCAAATCAAATCCTTGCAATTCATACCTAGCCTAAAATTAGGTTTTATTTCAGTCATCTCAAGCCCCATCGATTATCTTTTGCTGAGATTGACCTGAAGAGAGTCCTCTCCTGTCCTCGTAGGGCTAGCTACGAGGCTGAGCGTGGTTTGATGTTGGCCTCGGATCCTACCTTTTCAGCTTGAGGTAATTCTAGGCACTAACAGAGCCAATGGAAGTACTTTAGCTAGAATGGGCGACACAGTTGAGCTGTGCACTAGAGTGTTATAACGTAAACGTTGAGGAGGATGATGAGGACCCACGAAATATTAACATTTTAGAAATGGAAGGTTGTCGCAAGATTCAAGGACCATCACTTGAAGACCCTGACATCATCACACCGCTAAAGACAAAGCAGGTCAACATTGGAACAGAGGTGGAGCTGAAGTACGCAACGCTTGGGGACTATTAGGACGATGCCACGGTGGATAAGGTCACTGAGTTACTCCGCGAATACCAAGACTTGTTCCTGACCAAAACTACAGACTTAAAAGGGATTGTTGGTGACTTAGGGATGATGAATATCACCCTGAAACTTGACACGAAGCCAGTTAAGCAGGGCCTTACTGCTTGAATCCGAAGTATAAAGAAAAGGTCTGTGATGAATTGGACAAAATGCTCGCAGCTGGAATTATTGAACTACTGGAAGAATCCTACTGGGTGAGTCCTATGGTAGTACAAGAGAAAAAATAGAAGGGCGAAATAAGAATATGCGGGGACCTCAGAAAGTTGAATGATGCTTGTGTACATGATCCATTCCCGACACCATTCACAAATGAAGTACTGGAGAATGTTGGCGGTTAGGAAGCATACTCATTCACGAATGGGTTCTCAGGGTACCATCAAATCAAGATCGTGCCGGAAGATAGGAGCAAAATGACATTCGCAATAGAATGGGGCTGCTTTCAATACACCGTTATGCCGTTTGGACTGAAGAATGCGCAAGCTATATTTTCGCGCATCGTTGTGGCTGCATTCAAAGAATACATCCACAAGTTCTTGGAGGTCTACGCTTAATGCTGGATACTTGCCGGCGGCACCAGATTGTGTTGAACCTTAAAAAGTGCACATTCCTCGTCCCCTTTGGAAACCTGCTGGGACATGGTCTGAAAACAAAGACTGATGGTGGACCCTGCAAAGATTGTCGTTATTCTCAATTTGGAAGCACCACGAAGTGTTAAACAACTGCGCGCTACTTTGGGACACACTAGATATTATAGGAATTCCATCAAAAGTTATGCCCAAATAACAACACTGATGGAAAAGCTATTGAAAAATGATGTTACATATCGCTGGAATGATGATTGCATGAAGAGTTTAGATGTCTTAAAGGGGAAACTGGCCTCTGCTCCAATCCTGGTCTTCCCAAAATGGGATGTGGAATTTCATGTACATGTGGATGCGTCGTGTATCGCGTTGGGATCCGTACTCATATAGGAGGGTGCGGAGGGTGTGGATCACTTGATCGCGTTTACAAGTCGGAGGTTGTCCAAAGCAGAAAAGAACTATTCTACCATTGAGCGCGAGGGGTTGGAAATGGTGTACGCGATTCGAAAATATCGACACTATTTATTAGAGGACATTTCAAGATGTATACCGACCATTCCACGTGGAAATACCTGGTGAATAAGCTTGTGTTGGGGGGGGGCGCATATGTAGATGACTCTTATTATTTCAAGAATATGATTTTGAGGTCATAGTCAAACCAGGACGCCTAAACGCAAGACCAGATCCTTGTCACGAATTGAGACAGACGAGGAACCAACGAATTTGGAGGAGGGACTACCTGATGCACAACTCTTTGTAGTGCGCATCACAGACGGGCACTTCGAAGATATAATCCATTTTCTAACAACAGGGACTGTGCCGAAGGAATACTCAGTCCAACAGAAGAAATAATTGGTGGTGCGCGCGGCGGACTTTTCTGTCATCGTGGGGCACCTCTGCAAAATGCGCATGATGAGATATTGTGAAGATACATACCTGAATTTGAACGAGGTCAGATCCTTGAGGAAGCACATGGAGGCACTACAGGAGGACATTATGCAGGACGTGTGACCGCATAGAAGATTCTTTGCACAACGTTATGGTGGCCAACCCTGCATTAGGATTCAAAAGCGCACTGTAAGGCCTGCGATATATGTCAAAGGACTGGAAAACCATCACGAAGGGACGAGATGCCATTAAATACACAAATGACACTGCAGTCGTTTGAAAAATGGGCAATCGACTTTGTGGGACTGATCAAACCTCAGGGAAACACGGGCGTGCGTTACATCATCACCGCGACGGAGTACCTAACACGATGGGAGGAAGCGTAGCCGATTAAAGACTGTACGACAACTATGGCTGCGAAGTTTTTGTTCGAAAACGTGTTGACACGATTTGGCTATTCGAAAATCTTAATGAGTGATCACGGAACACATTTCCTGAATGAAACCATCAGCGCGCTCACAGAAGAGTTCCAGGTGTATCATCAGAAAAGTACACCGTACCACCCACAAGCTAATGGGACAGTAGAGGAATTCAACAAAATATTGGAGACTACGCTGACCAAAGTATGTAACACACAGTGAAATGACTGGGACCTACGCGTACCTGCCATATTATGGGCGTAAAAGACAACGTGCAAAAATTAACGGTACAGATACCTTTCCGGTTAGTCTATGGCACAAAAGTTGTCATGCTAATGGAATACATCATACCTAGTCAGCGAATAGCAGCGCTCACAGGCATGACGGATCGCGAAGATCTGGAAGAAAGGCTTGCGCAATTAGAAGAACTCGAGGAAGAACAATTTATAGCTAGATTTCACCAGCAGGTACAAAAGCAGCGTGAAAAGGCCTGTCATGACCACCATATCAAGTTGCGCACCTTTAAGGTAAACGAATTAGTGCTACTATATGACAGTAAGTTTGAAAAATTTCCAGGAAAATTTAGAATGCACTGGCTGGGACCATATGTGGTTAAGGAGGTCACAGATGGAGGCACAGTCCAGCTAGTCAAACTAAACGGAGAACCCTTCCCAGGCAAAGTAAACGACAGCCGCTTCAAGCCCTACATAGGTGGGCCGGCTATCTGACTAACTGGCCGAAGTACAGTCTTCGTGACCCAAGGAGCCGGACAAGGGTACGAGATTATAAACATACGCAACGGATGTTGGTACAGATGTAAGGACACAATTCAGACACAGATGATGTAGAAGCAAGAATGTAGCAGGTACAACAGGCAACAGCTCAGCGCGCTACCGACATTCAGGCCATTTGGGACCAATTGGAGGGACTCCGCGCCAAGATCGTCGCGCCGACAAAGTGGCTCGAGGGTGAGTCATGATTTTTGTGTTGGAGGTCTGTTGGGCACCAGATCCCCCCACAACATGTTTTGGGGCTCAAATCCCAGATTTTGGTCAAACGTATTGTAAGACTCCACAAATTGCGGGTGCGGAGCGCGAAATGTATATTGAGTCATAGGGTTGTTCACCCTAAGTATTGTAATGTAATGTAATGTCATGTCGGCCTACCCATGGTCCGTGGACCATGGGATTGTATAAATAGAGCGAGGCTCTAAGTTGTAAAGATAGCTGAGAAAACGAATGAGTAGAGTAGAGATAGAGAATAGAGTGAGAATCTAAGCGTATTGGGTCGTAGTAGTAGGAAGAGGCTCTACAGATGAGCGCGTAGAGGCCTAGTAGAGTCCACAACTTGTTGAGTGTGGAGCCTAATTATCTTCTATATTCAAATGTCTCAGTTGGATGTATACCCCATGAAGACTGTACACACCTCCATGCGCGGGGGTGCGAGGGGGAATTGTCCCCCTCGCAGGGGTCTGGGGGCCAGCGGTCCCTCGGCGAGGGTTCGCGGGGAGTGCCCCCGAAGCTAAAAATAGATGTAAAATTGCCTTGTAAAAGTCTAGTAATTTATAGTCAATCTGGGCCATTCATTAGGCAGATGATCTGACGGTAGAAGTTATGTTTAATTTAGGGTTTTTTTTGCCCTAGAAGGCAACCCCTCACTATATATGGGGGAATTGTATTGTGTCTAAGTATATTAGTATTCTAAGTGAGGAAGAGAGAGGAGATTGAGAGTGAAGAGGGTGTTACAGTGGATCTGCTGTAGGTTGTATCTCTTCCGTTTGCTGGATAATATAATAAAGAAGGACTGGTTGTTTCTCCGCGGATGTAGCCCAAACTGGGTGAACCACGTATATCTGTGTCTCTCTTGTTTTATGTGTTTTATGTGTTTATATTTCTGCAATATTTTATGTGTTCCATTGCTTTGTAATATATAATTTTCTAACCAAGCTAGGTGCACGGACCCCTGCAGTTGAGTGCGCAGAGCGGTGTCAAGTCTATAACCTTGAACGAAGAATAATAAAGAGAAGTTGATTCCAAATTCTGTGCATCTTCTTGTGTATTGCATTCTATTCATTTATACTACTTTGTTTATCGCGTGCACTTATATGATTGTTGGATATACTGTTAATTATCACTAATCAAGTTAAGTAATCACAGGTTAAATAGTAATGAACTTGGGTATAATACGGATCGCGCCCCGAGTAGGGCTGTGTGAAGGCAACATCACAGGTTGCGAGGGACTAATCGACGCGCGTAGCGACGTGCGTGCAAGGTCAAACCGTGGACCACCAGAAGCACATCAAACATCCCCAGGGTGCGGAAAACTGGTTCTAGCACCCTCCCATACTACTTCGGGTGAGACCTCAGTCCGCGCTCCGCGGACTGTTGCCGAAAGGGCTACTAGTACCGAGATTTGTTTGGATAAATCACCTTTGAACCTGGGTCAAGCCCATACAAGCCAACATCAGATATCGAAGAAAGATCCACCAGAAGTTATAGAAAGTGTGGTTTGAATTCAAGTTTGGAATAAAGGAAAAAAAATTCTCCCAGAAAAACAAGAAGTCAAACTAGATCAAAATAAAATTATTGTGAAAAATGGAATGTAAATGTGTTTGTATTTTGGGGTTTTTTTTGGAAAATGTTTAGTTGGAAAGGGACTGAATTTTTTGTGTCGCAGTGTGTTGGATAATATAGGGCATCTAAGTTATGATGAGATTCTTCTGATGATGATAACTATTTGTGAAGAACTTCTACTTTTCTTATTAGCACAATCTTCTCTTATTATTATTAGTGTGTGTTCTCTTACTTCATCAAATAGTTACCAAAACAAAAAGAGACAAGAACACAAGATGTTGGCTCTCAGCCAGGGCAAAACCTCTCTCTCATAGAGAGGAAAACCCTTCTACAAATTTCTCTTATTGAAGCTTCAATTGACAAATTCAAAACCCTAGGTCCTTGATCAGTAGATCCTCCAAGCTCAAGGCACAGTCTCTCTTTTGTACCTTCCCTTATGATCTTCAATCAATGCCTTCTTTTGCGCTGCACCTTGATCTCTTCCTTAGCACTTCTTCTGGGAACTGATGGCTCTTTTTCCGACAACTGCAGAAACCCTAGGTCTCCTTAGAGACCTCTTCTTTGGTGTCCTCCTTTCCTTCTATACATAGCTTGGAAATCTTCCTTCTTATTGATGCTTAGGCTAGATAATGAGGCCTTTCTTCTGGTGTATATCTGAGTTTAGAGGTTGATCCTCTTAACCTATTATAGATCTGAATTCTTTGCACGTGTGGTTGATCTAGGCTTGTAATTGACCAACTTTTTATTTTCTCTTCCTTCGCTTGAGATGGCACCTACCTTGTTGGAAATGGTGGCCTATTTGGAGCCTCTGTTTAGCCCAATCGAACCCCTTTAAGTTGCTGCACTTCTAGATCTTATATGACCGCAAAAATGTCCTTCCTTCTTCGCATGTGTGAGAGAAAAGGGCCCTAAAACAATCCTCCACAATTCGGATTTCTTTCCTCTCTTCTTAGTTGCCCTAGAAGCACCCTTTTTGCCCTTTTTTGCACCTCTTTCTTACCTCTTCTCTTTGCTAATTTCAAAGATCATTTTATGATTTAGTGGTGAGGTCGTACTGCTCTATATATAGGATTTTGTCCCTCCTTTTAGGCCGACTTGACATTTGTGCATAAAAATTCATTTCTTGAGCCGACTTGAAGAGGAGACTTGTCTTTGCTTTGGAGGATCATTCTAAACATATTTCTTTGACTCTAATACATATGTTTACATAGTGCAACATGCCCACATGGGTCTTCAATAATTACATTAACTCTTTGACTTTCCTAGAAGCACTTAAACATGTGCTTGACCTATCGAATGGACAAGAAATCCATTCTTGATAATAACAAAAATAATAATTCTTTTCTTTTGTAAGTGCAAAGATCAAAATTAAATTTATGAATACCGAACCTATTTACACTTTCTTCAACACGAGGAACTCGTTCGAGGGTTTGGATTGAGCCCTAGTGCTCAATCTCAAACTTGCAAGGAAGATTGGGATATGTAAAGTGTTAGATTCGGTCTGGTCATCCCTCCGTCAGAGATCATTTCTCTTATTGCATTTCATTTTTAGGTGTCTCGCTCGATTCACTCAATTTCATTCCGCTAGGGGCATGCCATAATCAGATGGAAGGGTCTTGTCATTCATTACCCCTCATGCCTTATCATTGCTGGCTCAAGTCTGTTCATCAAAATCAAGTTTTAGAATCACTTACAATCCTGTTTTAGTCTATTGATCAGCAAGAGTCATTTCAGTCACCAGGTCTAGGGTTAGTT
The DNA here is from genome assembly GCA_031772625.1 of Pinus tabuliformis. Lineage (NCBI taxonomy): Eukaryota > Viridiplantae > Streptophyta > Pinopsida > Pinales > Pinaceae > Pinus > Pinus tabuliformis. Next base: position 725,866,632 of record CM062818.1, on the reverse strand, counting down.
AATTTTGTCTTCAACAATGTCCAACAATGCTAGCATGACTCATGAGGGAGGTCCTTAATAAGTTTTCATTTTCAATATTTTCATCATCATATGCTCGACTATGACTTTTCTTCAAAACTCTGTTTTGAAGAAAATTCGTCATTCCATTTTGTAATAAATTGCCATGTAATTTTGAATTTTTTTAAGTTGTTGAAATCTCTAGGCACAGCCCTGGTCTTCCTTTGCCAAGACGTGCTATCATACCTACAAAAAACCAGAAGGAAGTTTGAATAGACAAAAGTTGTATTAAATGCAAAAAGTGCCAAAGTTAAAAACATTACAAAATGGGTTATTGAGAAGCAAAAATTTAATCCATCTCTGTATAAGATATTTCTCAAGTTATTAATCCATTTGCATCAAGAGACATTTAAAAAGCCAAGAGAGAAGTCGATGTTGGAGTTTGAAGGGACGAAATTTTGAGTTTAGAAGGCCGACTGTGTGTTGGAATACAGCGCGACGCATTGGGATAGGCCGCGACGCACCCACAGAGCGCGATGCACAGAACCTCTAAGACAAAAAATCATTGTGGCCTCAATAAAAATCAAACCCATTACTCCATGAGGCATTTTCATTGCTTGAAACATCTATTGCTACGCCAAGAGGTCAAAGGATATTGACTTGAGTTTTCGAGGAGCGAATTTCATGTTTGAGTGTCAAAGCTGTGTGCTGGAAGTGTGCGCGGCGCATTGGAGAAGGTTGCGGCACACATAGGCTGCGCGGCGCATTGGACGCAAATCCACAGTGATTTTTTCCACTGTCGCGACACACCTAGGAGGCGCGGCGCACAGAGCCTCCAAGGTGAAAATCATCATGGCTTCAACAAAAATCAAATCAATTCAACTCAATTGATCCAAGTAAGTGTTAGAGGATTTTTGCCATTGATTTCAGTCTGTGTTTGCTGCGATTTGGAAAGGTGGTTGTAAGAGTTTGAAGGCCAAACTTTAAACCCAATATTTATATCAAAATTGCTCCATAGGGTTTATGTTTGAAGTTTAAAGTTTGCTTGTTAACACTTCATTCCCCATCACTGTCACACTGTTATCACAGTCCTTTCCCTTTTCCCTTTGTCCCAAAACCAATTATATCCTTGGTACCCATTTGCCCTATCACTAAACCCTACTAGCCCTCCTCTTTTCATATCACTTATAAACTCCCCATTCCTAAAACAGTCAAGTGACTGTCCCCACATCCTTAATTCCACTTAACTTCAATATATCTTGTTCTCATTTATCCCACCTCTAAACTACAAATTCCCCATCACAAACCCCCATTATTCCCGCTTATCATACTTACCACAGTCCCATTTCCCTTTGGCACATTCGGCATTGAAAAAAACATCACCTATTTTCCTTTGTCAAACTAATCAAACAAGCACCATGACATAGACAGATTCATCATATGAGCAAGAATATGAGCAAGACAATGACTCAACCACTGAGCTTAATGTGCCGAGAAGGCCTCAAAAAGGTGGCAGACATGTCAGAGAAGAGCCTACTTCCTTAACTCAATTGCAGGCCTGCCCGCTTGCAATGACATGCTTTCAGCAAATGTCATGCTTTCAGTATTGTGAGATGATTGCTCAGATCCAGCATCATCAGGAGTTAGTTCGGTTGTTTGTTTTACATTTGCATGATAGTCATGTTACTCTTACTGGAGTAAGCTTTACCTTGACACCAGAAACCATCTCTCAGGCCACCGGGATATCGAATATAGGGGAAGAGTGGAACAAGAGGCAGCAGCTGGATAGATCATATTATGAACCTTACATCAGGCCTAGCTATTTGAGACAGCTCAGGAGAGTATTCCCATTTCAGTTTTTGAAGGAATCTTATGCGCCATTGATGAGACTCATTATCAGATACTTCAGTTGTGAAGGTCGCTTCTCACGCCTCTATGCATACCATATCAGGTTATTGATGCATTTCACGAGAGTGAGGTTCATGAACATTCCATATTTCATGTGCCAAAACATCAAGAGGATGACCACTCTTGTGCAGAAGAAGACTCCGGAACAACAGTACAACAACATTTACCACTATGCGCTCATCAAGATCATTGTTGTGCATCAGCTTGGTTTGCAGGGTATCACATGGGAAGATTTCATTTCCCGTGAGTTTTTCACAGCTTCAGTAGTTCATCAGGAGGTTGTCCATCATACCAGTGAACCTTCATATCAGCATGGAGGTCAGGAGGCAGAGACTACTAGTGTGCCGACATATGTCACCTATCAGAGAGGCACGAGAGGATTGTTTGTAGCAGCAAAGCGAGTGTTATCTCCACCCGGGGTGGAAGGGGCCTCGCTTCCTCCATCAACACCACAGGTACAGGACAAAGGCAAGAGGCCAATGCAGGATGAGGGGCCTTCAGGTGAACGAGAGACTGACTTCATTCTCATTCATGATGATGATACATATATGGGCCCGGAAAGTGCCAAACTTAGAGAGATCATCCAGGAGCAGCAAACAGAGATCAAAAACTTATCCCTTGACTTGGAGAGGGCTAAGTGGACTATGAAATACTTGGAGCAGAGGAAAAAATAGCTTTAAGCTCAGCAAGAAATCATGGAGTTACAAAACATCTGCGAGAATTTCCAAGCCGCACAAAGGAGGAGGATTGAGCTCACTTCACTGGAGCAAGAGATTAATGAGGATTGGGAGTCTTGGCTCGAAAGAATCAACCTCCACTTGGAGAGACTGCCGAACAAGGCCGATAGAGATAAAGCATTGTTGAGACACATGGTTTTCCATTACAAGGCGTGACATATGAGTTCCAAGGCACGAATAAGGAATCTAAAGGCAAAATTGAAGAAAGCGACAAAGAAGCAAAAGAGGCAAAAGGAGCATGATCGACTCCAAATTTTGGCCGAAGCTTCTTTGGCTGAGCATGGTACTTTATTGGGGACCTATAGCCCAAATTTCAAGAAATTTGGAGAAAATTTTGTCAATTTTGATTTTTTTGGCTTTAAAACAGGTTTTTCTGCCCAACGCATAGCGCCACTTGGCGCGCGCTTATAATTGGGAAATCTCCAGGAGGAAAACTTTACATTTTTGGATTTTTCATCAAAATTTATGTATTCTCATGGATTACCTAAGGATTTCATCAAGTTCTGGGTTGCCTAAAGGGTCAAAAACACCCTAAAAATGACCTCACTGCCCCTATTTTGACACACAGGAAGCAGTCTTGGGAGATTGAGGTTTTGGAGGGGAAAATGACATCCAAATTTAGAAATTCTACTTGGGTTGGAAATTAGACAGGCAGGGCTTTCCAACAAGCACACTTGGGCTCAATTTGGACTTTAGGAAGTGCCTCAAAATCAGCTCCAAAGTGGCGCAACGCATACAGATTTTGGCGCGGCGCATAGAGAATTTTGGCCTGTTTTTCACTCAGCAGCTCAGAATTTCGCCCAGTTTTGACCAGTTTTACTTTTTGATGTAATTATTGATCTATATTGATGTAACTTGATGACTATGATGTAATTTTGGCACATATTTACTTGTTCTAGAGGATTCATTCACTAAAAGGTGAAAATTAAATGAATGAATCAGTTTCCTAGCATATAGGGGTAAGTTGTTTGACTACCTAGATTTCAGTTCCTTGTTTAGAATTAGTTCAAACAGCTCCTAGAATGATGAGCTCGACCCCTAGAGGCAAGGGAATGGGTTGGGCTAGTCTATATCATGTAATTTCTAAGTCATTTTCAGGGTTGGACACTTGGGATTGCTTGGCACTCTATTGTACATTTCATTTCTGCAATTTTGGCAAAGGAAAGACCAGGGTTTTGCAGCACTTGTTGGGATCCATGTGGCTCTATGTTTTGATGGTGTGTTTCTCTATGTATTTGTAAGTTCATTGATGTTTATGTGTATCATTTTCCCTTCTCTTGTCTTCTTCAATTAAACAAAAGAGTGATTAAGGTAGAATTCATTGGACTGCTATGCTCTGCCAGGATATTTTGTTTAATTCTACATGTTTTCATCTGTTGGAGGAGGACTCTTGAGACCCTCTTTCCCTCCTTAGCTTCTCACCAGTCAGATCCATCCATTCATTCAATCCAAAGAATCAGAGAGATTGCCTTGCTTGCCCCAATCAGAACTCTGCAAAAACTAGGCCTCATCCCCGGACCCAAAATTTGCCTGTCCCTTTTTTTTCAACAAAACCCCAAAAACTCAAATCAATCCTTGCACTTAATACCTAGCCTAAAATCTGTTGTTAAAACAGTCATCTCAAGCCCCATCGATTATCTTTCGCTAAGATTGACCCGGACAGAGCCCTCTCCTGTCCTCGTAGGGCTAGCTACGAGGCTGAGCATGGTTTGATGTGGACCTGGAACCTTACCTTTTCAGCCTGAGGCAAATCTATGCTCTAACATAAAGGTCTTGACCTTGTAATCCATATTTTTAATACAAATTTCTACCTGTTTCGTTAAAAAAAAAACTAATTTACAAATTACAAATTGTAATTGTAATTGATAATTGTTCATATAAACTTATTGTTCAAAGGATTTAAATCTTTTTTTACTTTTAGGATAGAGGGTTCAATCATCCTTTACATATTCTATAAGTAATTTTATTTTTTTTAGTTATCTTTTAACGAAAAACACTAGTTACTTTTTCACTTAGTCACATTAAGTTTAAACATTCATTACATAATTTTTAAACTCATCAAGGATTAAGCTACCAAGATTTGTTAAAATAATATTAAAAGAATAAATATAAAATAGAGAGATTTTATATTCTTGATTATTAAATCAAATTGTATTCTTAGTTTTTTTGTTTTTGTTTTTTTAAGTAATAGATTGTTTATATTAATATTTTTTAGGAACAATGTTTTTGAATTAAAATAATAACTAATAATGTTGTATTTCCATGATTGGGGTGGAGGAAAACACAAGGGAGGAGTTCGGTAATGGGGGGTTGGCGTTGAGGGGGGGACTCGTCACCTTGTCGATTCCCGAGACAATTAAGGAGGGGGGTGGCGTGGTTTGCCCCTTCCTATTAAAAGAATAAATACAAAATAGAGAGATTTTATATTCTTGATTATTAAATCAAATTGTATTCTTAGTTTTTTTTTTTTTTTTTGTAAGTAATAGATTGTTTATATTAATATTTTTTAGGAACAATATTTTTGAATTAAAATATTAACTAATAATGTTGTATTTCCGTGATTGGGGTGGAGGAAAACACAAGGGAGGAGTTTAGTAATGGGGGGGGGGGGGTTTGAAGGGGGCACCCATCACCTTGTCGATTCCCGAGACCATTAAGGAGGGGGGTGGCGTGGTTTGCCCCTTCCATGCACTATATGTTCAAAGGTTGTCACTTGTCATTATGGTTCACCTAAAGTTAGTTTGTTATCTCACAATCCTTTGAATGTTTCAACCACAAATGTATGTGAAGCAAGGTGAACATGGATCACACAAGAGTATCTTTGGTATCTTTGTGAGCCCAGATTAGGGTCTGGCCAAAGGTATCATCCTGGTTCTGAGGGAGTCTACATAGGAAAGTCTAGATTGAAGAATAGATTCTAAAGTTTATATGTCAGTGTTTCCTCTCAAAGGAGAAAGCTTACCATCTTAGGTTGTGCTTGTAAATGGTTCTTTCTCGGTGGCTGTTCATCATAAAAATAAATTTGGATGCCTACCTCAGTTGCACATATTTTGGCATTGTTGGAGGGTGACTTTGACTTTGTATTTCAAAGTTGGTCTACGACTAGGTATTTTCTTTTATTATTGGTTGTGTGCCAAGGTAACATTGTGTTCTTGGCCCTATGCACCTTGTTATCTTCTCATTGTTAGTTTCTATGTGAAATTGGTTCTTGTTATCCCTTCTCTAATAGAGTTAGTGGGTACTCTGTTGGGTTGGATTCTAAAGGCTCCTTTTCTTTTGAAATCTATTACATTTCTTGAAATAATTGAATATCAACGTTATCATCTGTTCACCCTTCTTTCATGGCATTGGCTCTAATGTGTTGCATTGCTATGGTCTTTTTAAATTCTCCTGTAGGGGTTTGAATTGTTGTATCTAGCATCTGTTTTTTGGGAAGCGGGGAGAGTCTCACCCCCTTCAATTGTGGGTATTCTCTATTTGTGCTCAAGAAGTGTGACTACTTTAGGTTTCAGGCGAAGCGAATTTGTGGCCTTCTCGGGGTTAACATGTTATTGTGGATTATTTGGTTTACCATGCCTCAATAGTGTGACCATTGTTGCCGAGGTGCTGGAGAGTGTGTCTAGTCTAGCAAGACCCGTTCTAAGGATCTTGCCTAGGAGGCAACCTCTTTATACTAGGTTTTGATCCCTCTATTCACTAAGGTGAATATTTAAAGCCTTGAAAGAAATGTTCATAGGGACATACAAATAGTCTCAAATTCTAAGGTTAATGGAACAATTTTCTCAGTGGATCCCAAACCTTGGGTGCTAGTTCTCAAGGAGAAGCATGATGATATAAACAAAATCATTTCCTTCCTCAATGAGCTTAAACAAAACCAATAGAGAATAAAATACAACCTAAAACATTTGGAAGCTCGTATAAAGCACTTGGAAAAGCAAATATAATGTGAACCGAGGTTTCCAACACCCCCAAGCAGTAGGTCAAACAATCTTGCTCCTGTGACATCTTTAGAGTCATAAATGGTTGTCTATTTTCATATGTTTATGTTGTTTTTTTCGGTTCTCTTGATATATGATATGTTGGGCTATGCAGTTTATGTTGTGGGATGTAAAAACTTTGACAGTTAGCATACTAGCCAACAAACCTAGTAAGAGTGAGCGTAACATATCCTGTCCTAATCCAAACCCACAACACAAGTTAGAAGGAGATGGTTACTATGATAACCCAAGATCCAAGGTAAGATAATGGAAATGGGACCTAAAAATTTCAGTATTTTTCAACTTCCATAAAACTTCATATGGATGATTTCATCGTGTTCGTCTCATTGAAATGATTCTAGCAATATAAATTTTGTCTTGGTTTGACCTCTAGGTCGAAAGCTATGGCAATTCAAAATTTAGTACCATGTCATTAACCTGCAACATGGAATCCACATGGTCCCAACATGGTTGTCCCGTTAGCCTCATCACTGCTACTTGGAATTATTGCAATAGTTGTCGACTCGTTCATGACCTGAGGTTATAACATATATATATACATGAGCATATGTATAAACCGTCCCCTCTCATGTAAGCACAATGACCCACAACTGCCACGTCACCTCGGAAGAAACCACCCCAATGGAAACTCTATCGCACTAAGCCCTTAAACCACTGAGGTCCGAGGTTCTAAGGTCTTGCCATGTATCTCAAAGGAAACTCACCTCGAGCAAAACCTTTTATGAGAAAATTCCTTCCCACGAAACTATTTCTCGGTGCAAACCCACCTCAGAGGTAAACTTTTCTCGGCGGAAACCCACCTCGGAGGCCAACCTTTCTCAGTGAAAAAAACATGGAAAGAATCTCTGATCTCAGAGAAAATGATCTTGGGAGAAACTCCGAGAGACTACGTGCTAAACCACCGAGACTGATAAGCTTATCGACAGTTGACAAAAAAGCATCAGTTAAGAGATGAAGAATATTCACCGTTATGGGGTTGAAAAATCAAGGTGATGGGATGGAAATTTAAGTATATAAGATTACTGAAACTCCTTTTCCATATTGAAACATAACCTCAAAGAAAACAATCTCGAAATATTAGGAGGAGCTACATGACAAGAACTAGTGAGATCTGATATTCTTATATCTCGATGATAATTTAGGGTCATATGAGTTGGAGTGTAAGACGTTGAGGGATAATAACACAGGGACCATGCCTATATGAGTTATTCATCGCATTTACAGAATCTTGGACTACATTTTCACCACGATGGTTCTGTGAGGATATGGCCTACTCCAGGACCTGGCCTATCGCCATCAAGGTGTTTACATAGTTCACTTTGGAGCTACCTCTCTTGAAATTTTAGCTAGAACTCTATCTAGCCCAGTCGACCCTTATGTGTGTGTGTGTGTCTATATATATATAGATAGATATATATCCATCTTGAGCTTAAGAATAATAAAACGAGACTTAATAGCAAGTTCTTTTGGCATCATAATAAATGGAACAGGGGCTTTCCCATTCTGGTTCACTGAGGCTCATATCCATCTTGAGCTTAAGAATAATAAAACGAGACTTAATAGCAAGTTCTTTTGGCATCATAATAAATGGAACAGGGACTTTCCCATTCACGTTCACTGAGGCTCTTGAGCAATTATCAACTCGTAGTTTACAGGCCTCTTCAGTTGATAATAATTGGCAAAAATCATGTCCATCTTAACTCATAGATATCTTGATCTCTCGACTAATAAATAATATGTAACAAACCCATGCAAACAAACAAGAAGCCATACAGTGCTCCAATGTCCTGTTGGAAATCAACATTCCATCAACATTTCACAGGTACATAAGAAAATTCATTCCAACCTTGATTTACAGGCACAACCACACATTTGAGCATCAAACTAACATCATCATAGGCCTTCATCCAACACAGTGAGTAGATGTTAGACATTTAATTTCAAGAGCGAGCACATTACTTATCTTAAACAGTAATGAAGTTTTCCAACTGAGAGTAGGACTTCAACTCTCCACCCAATGATAGATAACTACAACCAAGTCTTAGTTTCAATTGTCACACCTGATCCAAATTCCAAATCTTGAGGTGGAGTGCTTTTGACATATTTTAACCAACAAAACAACTGACACAAGATGCCACCAGGGCACACTGTCTCATCCAATAGCTATACTCATATTCACTCACACTTTTTAGGAATATTCACATTCATGTCAGCATACTACAATACAAAGAACTCTAACTCACTTTCAAGAGAAGAGAGTCGACTATAAGGAAGGTTCTTCAATGGTTAAGTTGTTTATGGGTAAAGAAATCATTCTCTAGGCAGGCGGTTGCTCAGTGGGTCAAGCACTAGAGCTTCAGCCCCGAGGAAACTCTTGGTGATTCATCAACCCTCACAAGCGCATGAGTGATTCTTCCCAGTCCAACAGGTTCATCAATCCACAAGCTTCTATTGGTTTCTCCAGGCCTACAAGAAAGCCATTTCCTTCTGTGATCCTTATGTCTAGTCAACCACTAAGAGGGGTTTTCAGCTAGTTTTAAAATTTTCCCAGTGCTTGACAAAAATAGTTTTCTATGTTGTTCTCTGCACTCTTCCATAACAATAACCAGATGTGTCTTTCATGTGCTCTTCCACAGCTTCTGCGTGCCAAGAATTTCATTCCCTTGGCGTATGATTGTGTGTGTCCTCAAGCAAGAGAGAGAGAGATCCCATGTATAAATGGGTGAATAATAATAATCTTCAAGTCCTCCTCCATCTTTTCCAACAAACTAACTACCTCCTTCTCCATGATTTCGTAGTAGTCAGCCTCATGGATAGTGCAACCCATGCTGCCTTAATGTTTTGTCCTGTCTTTTCTTGTTATTGAAGCCAAAGGGTACATGCCCCTATCACTTCTTTTTTTAGTTAATTTATGGCATGGTCATCCCACTCAACCAACCGAGACTGATATTTAAAACAACAATTCCCTCAAGCAATGTTTGTGTCCCTCTCTTGGCCATTTTAAAATAATTACAATTATTTTCAAGAGAGAAATATTAACCAGGGGATGTCACAATCCCTTCCCCCTTGAAGGGGAACACCGTATTCAGTGTACAATAACCATATACAACAACAACATGCTTCATGCCAACCATAATTGATTATGGAGCTTTATGTACACAATTTTGTACAACATTTACAATGTACTTACAACTTGTTTTACTCAAGAAATAAGAAAGGATATGTTTCCCTCATCTAGTTAGCCATTTCCCATGTGGCTTCCTCAGGCCTAGAGTGCCTCCACTACACTTTGAATTGCTCTATTACTCAATTCCGGAGCATGAGTTGTCTTCGATCTAGGATGCATAGAGGTTCCCACTAGAACTCTTCCTTTAGTTCCACTTGTAACATGGAAAAGATCATGGACCTTTGTCGATGGTGGTAAGGTTAATCTTTAGGCCATTGGTCCTATTCTATCAAGTATATTAAAAGTCCCACAAAACCATGGTGCCAACTTGGCACATGACCCAATATCCAAGGAACTTTTCTTGGGCCTAACTCTTAAGTAAACATGTTCCCCAACTTGGAACTCCTTATGAACCCTATTTTGATCCACATAGCTCTTCTGTTTGTCATGTTCTACCTTTAAATTCTGTCTAATGATCTACATTTGTTGCTCCATATTTTTTAACATATCTATCCCAGTAAGGAACCTGTTCGTTGGGTTACTCCATCTGATAGGAGAATTGCAACTTCTTCCGTAAAGTGTTGCAAATATGATCATCTTATGATATTCTTATTATCCATTATTGTATGTGAATTCCACAAGTGGAAGGTACTCTTCCCACTTCCTTGGCTAGTGCATCACATACATCCTCAACATGTATTCGAGGATTTTGTTTGTCCTCTTTGTTTTCCCATCTTTCTATGGATGATAAGCTATACTTAAGGCCAATTCTGTCCCCGGGCTTGTAAACAATTCTTTCCAAAACCTTGAGGTGAGCTTGGCATCTCTTTGAAATTATCTTCTTGGGAACTCCATGCAACCTCACGATATCCTTTATGAAGATTTGATCCCCTCACTAGCTGAATTAGTGGATTTGATAGCTACAAAATGAGACACTTTTCTCATCTTGTCAATGACCACCATAATTGCATCATGTTGTCTAGAGGTTATTGGAAAACCAGTAATGAAATCCATGGAGATCACTTCCCACTTCCATTCCAGAATAGGAACGGGTTGTAAAAAACTAGTTGGGTGCTTGCACTCAACCTTTACTTGTTGGAATTCCATGCACTTGGAGATAAATCCAACCACTTCTCTTTTTAAATCAGGTCAAAAAAATAACTTCTTGATGGTTGTAAGAGTCTTTTGGTAACCTAGGTGGCCAAAGTACAACTTGGCATGAAACTCCTTTAATATGAGTTTCCTCAAGTCATTTTTATTTGACACATAAATTCTGCTTCTAAATTTAACTATCCCTTCTTCTGTAAGGCCATAGTCCTTATCTTCCTTATCTTAGAAGAATTTCTATAACTTCTCCTTCAATTGTTGATACTTTTCATCTTGCTGCCCACAATTTTTGATCTTCTCTTCAAGATCAATCCCATAAGAACTTATGGCTACTAAATTATTTAATTACACCCTTCTATTGAGTGCATTCTCTACTCTATTCTCCTTTCATTTTATATATTTGATTTCAAAATCCATTTTGTTGAGCATGGATAGCCATTGAGATTTCCTTGCATTTAACTTGGGTTGTTCAAATAAATACTTCAAACCTCCATGATTATTCATTAGGGTAAATTTCCTACCAAGAAGGTAGTGTCTCCACATCTTCAACGCATGGATGATGGCATCCAATTCCAAATCATGAGATACATAATTCTATTCATATTTAACTTTTGGGACTCATAGCACACCACTTGACCTTCATGCATCAATACTCCTTCAATTCCCTCCCCTTAGGCATCCATGCACACCATGAAATCCTTTTCAAGATATGTTATTCTTAATATTGGTTCATTAGTCAACAGTTGCTTCAACTGATCAAAGCTTTCTGCACAAACAATTGTCCATTTGAATCTCTTCCCTTTCTTTTTGTTGATGGTGCTAGACCTGCCAACATGTTAGGGGATCTCCCCAGTAAGAATTCCCAACTAGACCTCAAACCATTTGGTGTAGGAGTCCTAGCAGTGGGTTGTATGGTATCACCTTGATCGTGGTTGTGCGCAGAGGAAAGTAGGATGTCCTTGTTGATAGCAAGGGTGTGACATATGCAGCAAGTCAAGGAAGGTGCATAAATGGTTCTAACACACGGAGGGTGAGGTGAGTGCGCCCCTTGGAAACCTGTGAAAGCACGAGGTTAAGAAGGGAACACACGAGAAAAGATGCATCAAAAACTGGAAGGAAAGAAACTTGGGAATCCAAAGTGAGGGTTAAATCAACAACACATTTCAATAAGATTCATACATACATATACAGAAAGAGTCTATACACACATGCATTAGAAAATAGATACATATATCATTTATAGTAAACAAGATAGATGAAATACAATACGACATATGCATGAAATGTGTTGGCTCTGTTATATTAAGAAGTGAAAGTTCTAGTCATACAATACAACCATGACCAACCACTAGTTCTGACAGCGGAACATTACAGTCACTGCCGCCTGCTCCTCCAAAGAGATATACTAGCTCTGCATAGTGGAGAAGGCAGGGCTCATTACAATACTCTCCAAGCCTTCTCTAAGATACTCATATTGGAAGCTTGGCTGACCAAAAGCCTCTACATTAAGTTATGAGGGACTATTTATAGCAAAGGGTGTGGTGACCCTTGACATTCCCCTTTGTGACCGTTCATCTACCCTCATGACTCTTACTTTATGACTATTACATTCAACTATCGACACTTGAACTTCCACTTGACAAGACGTTACATAAAATCTTCACATGTACCCATGTGAGACAAAATGGCTTGAGCAAGCCATGCAAGGCATCACTAACACTCGGACTGTTGTGGTAAGACCAACTCTTCAACATCCTTATGATGGTCGATGGTGGCGAACTGCTACCAAGCTTGGTCATCCATGATGGTGTCTGTGCGCTCAATGGTGACATTCTGTTGAAATCGAACTCTTGCCTCCGTTGCATCTGGGTACACTTATATGGCTCCTTTGTCCAAATCGTCTGACAACATGTGCATCATCGTCTTCAGTGCAACGGGACCAACAACATACTGATGCATAGTGTCTGTGCTGATCTCTAAGTGTGTGCTGGTGACCATGCACATCAACTTGATGAAATACATGTTCAGTTTCAGTTGGACTTGCTTCTTGTATTTGCCTCTGTGAGTGTGCCAATGGGTGGGATCGCATGCATGCACATAGTGACATCCATGTTCCTGAATACCCTTGCATGCGATCGACAACACTGCTCACCCTGTCTGCTCCATGCTAGCTGCTGGATGGTTCCATAACCTATATGGGTGCAGTTTCATCAGTCTGTGCATGTTCGCCTCCTGTTGCACCTGTTCCCGTTGCAACTCCTTCTCTTGTCGGTGTAGCTCATGTTCTTCCTTGAGTTGCCGCTTCAGTACCTGCAACTCCTTCTCTGTTTCTCTCTCTCTGCCTTCAAGCAATCCTCTTGTCGTGCCATCGCCTCATAGCCTCAGTCTCCAAAGTTGATTTCATCACAAGTGGATTTGCTTGAGCTTGAAACTTTGTTTCGCGTCTATGATGTCAACAACCTTCCTCTTGTATTTGTCGCATGCAGGTGTGCTACCTTCTACTATTGTTTATGGTGCTGCTCATTGTGACATTGTTGCCATTTCATCTTGATATCCTTGTCCATGAAAAACTTGATGTCTTCATAGATAAGCAAGTTGATAGACACTTGATCAACTGCATCCCCAAGTGTGCTTTGAATGGTGTCTTGGACTTTGGTCTCCTGGAAGCCATTGTACCTATGCTGCTAAGAGGCAAATGAATACCCGTGATACCTGGAGACATAGAAACACTCATAACAATAAATCTGTCAGTCGAAAACCAAAACAAACTAGAGGACTAACATGCAACATACCTGTGTGATTGTCTATGAATATTGCGCAATTTTCACCAGGAGGCTAGGAGACTGAATACCAAAACTGTGAAAGGCATAGTTTGGGTTGTCAGGAGGCTGAATGATTGTTGGAATTGTATAATGCACAATCCAACCTGAACCGCTGAGGATTGAAACTGTGCACTGTGCAATTTTAGCGAGCAGTCACATGCAAACCAGCCAACTGCAATGTGCAGTTTTTGGGGTCAGCAAGGCACTACCTCCACGAATTGCGCAATGAAATCCTAGAGGTCAGTGTTAGGCCAAACTTGCGCAATTTATGGAGGGAAGGAAAAGCCTTCACTTCCAGAAACGCGCAATTCTAGCCGGGTAAGGCGAGGTCGGGGCTAAGGCAGTCTAGACCCGCTAACGGGCGACTAAAAACATGAGAAGTCTGAATGCATGGTGAAGCTCAGTGTAAACAAGAGTGAATGATCATGCATGCAAACTGTGAGTACAGGATTCAGAAGACGGGACAACATGCATGTGTGTGAAGCGATTCGCCGCAACGACGACTATTGGTGCAAAAACAACGCATACATGCGACAACAATGAGGTGCGAACAAAAACTAAAACGGTTCTTCTGCAAGTTAACACACATCAAAGCAACAACAAGCACTCATTGAAATCAAGAAGACAACACTCAAATAAAGCAAAACACAAAAAGCAACAAAAACGCGATGCAAGACATGAAAAACATACTTACCTTGAAACAACTAAGCTAAAAGTGTTGAAGATTCCTCAATGCAATGTAGGATGTCAAAGTTGTAAGATCGATGTGAGGAATGAGTTCTACAGCATCCGATTCATAAGTTTTGACAAGATCGAAGTTATGATGCGCATGCCAGAAATCTAGGAAAAAGAAACACTTGGCGAGAGGTTTCTAAAATGATCTTTGCATGTAACCTCCAGCTGCTAAAAATAGACCCGTAGATATAGGGACGCCTTTTTCATGTAGTTATCTACTGTTTCAGGAAGAGCAACCCATGCATGCAAATTGGGATAGCTCAGTCCCAGAGGGGACCGATTGAACTAAAGGTACATGCAGTAGTCTGCAAGCCTAGGAGAGGGATTTGCGTAGTTTTTGGGTTGAGCAGAGCTAGCTGTGCCAGAAGAATTACGCAATTTCTTGGAGGAACAGGTGACTACCTCCTAGAATTGCATAATTCATGGGTTGAGCAGCTGTACTGGGATGAATTGCGCAATTTTTCAGAGCAAGCTTGACAGACAACATTGCATAGACAACATTCTGTGGTGATGGATACCTATTCTTGATGGTCACATTATTCAATTGTAGATAATCAATGCACAACCTAAGTGTACCATCCGTCTTCTTCATGAACATGAATGGTGCTCCCCATGGAGAGACAATTGGTCTCATGTCAACCTTATCCAACATCTCCTTGAGATTTAGCTTCAAATCAACCAATTCTGGAGTGCTCATTCTATATGGCGCCTTTGATGCTGAAGCTACTCTTGGTATCAATTCTATGGATAAATCCACCTCTCTATGAAGAGGTAATCCAAGAATCTCTTTAAGGAAGACATATTGAAACTGCTTCAGGATGGTATCGGGCTAATATGTAATTATCATTACTCTTAGCGTTGCTATTGGCTCCAATGCTACTAGAAATTTGCATAACAAATAAGATGCATCCCTTCCTGCTGCTTCTCTTGGCTTGCATGGTTGAAATTAGCCTCACGAATATGGGCTTCCACTTTCCCTACAATGCTCTTCTTACTTCATGCTCATCTAAGCACTTGATTGCCTTTTCAAAATATCCACCTTGGTATGGTGCTTATATAGCCAATCCATGCCCAATATTATGTTATATGTTTTTAATGGCAACACATTGAAGACTGCAATAATGGGTATTCCATTTAATTCAATTCAGCAAGCCTTCACTGAATACTCAACCCTCTTATTTATTCTCGTGGCTAATTGAACTGGCCATGATTCCTCATGTGGTTCTTGGTACAACTGAAATCATTCCACAAGCATTGGGCATAAGTAGCAATAATTAGAACCAGGGTCAATCAAAATAGAAATTATTTGGTCACAAACCTTACCTTCCATCTCGATTATGGAAGCCTGATGGTCTTCCTGTCGATTTTCCAATGTTGCATAGATCCTGGGCATTGAATGTGCCACATCTCCCACAGTCTACACTTCTTGTGCATTCTACAGCTTTGACCCAACGTGCTTGAGTTGTGTGAAATCTTGTATCAGATGATTTTCTCCATGTGTCTAGCACTTATATGGACTATTACCGTAACTTTTGGCTCCTTCTTGAGTAGAGTGGTCTTTGCCAACAGTGTTGAGCCTTCACTGATTTTCTTGAGTAGCAGGGATAATACGTGTTTCATGAATAACTTTTTTCCCCCTTGAACTTGGCACTACTTTTAGATTTCTTATCACTCTTGAATTCTGGCCTGCTTTTGGATTGTGCATAATAGTTCTTCAACTTTTTAATGGCATCATTTAATGTTTGAGGCTCATGGATCTCAATTCGATCTTTGAAGGATAGGGGCAACCCACTAATGAACCTTTGAAATTTTTCCTTCTCATATTTAAGATATGGCACATATCTCAACAATTCCAGAAACTTAGTGGTGTTACTCATCTGACATTGGTAC
The DNA here is from genome assembly GCA_031772625.1 of Pinus tabuliformis. Lineage (NCBI taxonomy): Eukaryota > Viridiplantae > Streptophyta > Pinopsida > Pinales > Pinaceae > Pinus > Pinus tabuliformis. Next base: position 725,850,272 of record CM062818.1, on the reverse strand, counting down.
CATTCTAAGCTCATAAGATTCTTTTGCCTTGTTGTTAGACTAGTTGTCTGATACATATTTCTTTGAAGAGCCTTTTAAATTCATTCCAATTCAATCCCTCTTTAGTTATTCCATTGAAATTCTTCAAATCTTCCCACCATATGTATGCTTTTCCTTTCAGACTATAGGTGGCTACCTTTTCTTTCATGTTCTCATAATAGTTATGGATTTTGAAGAACTTCTTCATTCCAAGAAGCCAAGCTTCTGCATCTTCATATTTATTCATCTCTCCATCAAATGTGGGTGGTTTGGCCTTCTTAAATTCATCTGGCATATGGTCCCTTTCTCTCTTTCTCTGATGATGATGATGATAATACTTCCTTGTAGTAGAACTAGAATGTCTACCATTGTGATGTCCATAAGTGCTAGATTTTGTCTCTGGGGTACTCAATGGTGCATTCCCTCTCACAGTGTCTTCACTTTCCCTCTTATGCCTTTTCATGGACCTATTACCATCTGCCCCATTTGTTCTTTCTTTTGATCCCAAAGGGGTATACATGTCTCTATGACTAGTCCCCATCTTATGCTGCCTATGCCTCTGTAAGTTAGAAAGGTTTTGAAGTATGATTACATTTACCTCAACTTGCTTTTCTTGAGCCTTCACCAAATTTTAATTATATGTCTTACAACTCCTAATCTCAACCCTTAGGCTCCTCAAGGTATCCATTAAATCCGAAGAGCCTGCCCTCCCCATGGTCAATTAATCTCTCTTCTTGCTCATGTGTGTGATGAGAACTATATTCTACCATCTTGCTGATCGTTTCTTAGTCTTTACGATTTATGCTGTACTGCCCTCTTCTATTCTTGGTGATCTTCATGTGCTGTCATGCACACACACCCCTGTTAGACTTAAGAAAAAATCAATATACATAGAGAATGTTATCACCTTCATTCTTCTTGGGAGGTTATTGATATGTGTTTGGTTGAAACCAATAATATCAGTTTAGAACATAAAAACCATATCAGATCATTAACATATATCATAGTAGGTCACATATTGGTATTATGATACATAATTAAATCACAAGGCAAGCATATCAATCATACATGAGATCAATTCAATCATTGATCGACTTTTAACACTTAAACATTTTTTTGATCTATTTTCTAGAATTCCAAGGTAAGGTTATGGAAACGGGGCCTAAAATTTTTTCTCTTTTTCAACTTCCTTAAAAGTTCATATGGATGATTTCATCATGTTCGTCTCATTGAGACGATTTTGATGATATAAATTTTGTCCCAATCTGACCTCCATATTGAAAATTATGGCCATTCAAAGTTTAGTGCCACATCATCAACCCACCACGTGGTCCCCACTTGGCGCCCACATGGTTTTCCTCATAAGCCTCATTGCCACTTGGCATTAGTGCATTAGTTTCGCACCCGTTCATGACCTAGGGTCCTAACATATAAATAAATAAATAAATACACACACATGTTCGTACGTATAAGTCGCCTGTCTCATGTAAGCGCAATGACCCACAACTACCACGTCATCTTAGAGACAACCCACCACAAAAGAAACTCTGCCACACTAAGCCCTTAAACCGCCAAGGTCTAAGGTTCTAAGGCCTTTCCACGTCATTTAGGAGGAAACTCACCTTGGGGAAAACCTTCTTGGAGAAAACTCCTCCTCTTAAAACTCTTTCTCGGCGAAAATCCTCCTCGAAGGTAAACCTTTCTCGATGCAAAATACATTGAAGGAAAATTTGATCTCAAAGAAAATGACCTCAAGAGAAAATTTGAGAGAGTATGTGCTAAACTGTTGAGACCGAGAAGCTTGTTGACAGTTGACATGAAAACATCATTTAAGAGACTCAGAATATTCACCATCATGGGGTTGACAAATCAAGGTTCTAGGATGGAAATTTAAGTATATCATATGATTGAAACCCCTTTTTCATCTTAGAGCAAAACCTCAAAGAAAACAATATCGAAAGATTGGGAGGAGTTACATGACAAGAACAAGTGATATTTGAGATTCCGAGATCTCGTTTAGAAGTGAGGGTCATATGAGCTGGATTCTAAGATGTCAAGGGCTAATAACATAGGGACCACACCTATATGAGTTATTCGTCGAATTTGCAGAGTCTTAGACTACATCTCGGCCACGATGGTTTTGCAAGCATATGGCATGCCCCATAAGCTAACCTGTCACCATAAAGGTGTTTACATAACTCATTTTGGAGCTATCTCCCTGAGTTTTCAACTAGAACTCTGCCCAACCCAGTCAACCCATATATATATATATATATATATATATATATATATATATATATATATATATATAATATATATATATATATATATATATATATATATATATATAATATATATATATATATATATATATATATAATATATATATATATATATATATATACATACATATATATATATATACACATATATGTATAGCTATATTTATATATATGTATATATGTATATATGTATATATATGTATATATACATATATATCTATATATATATATATATATATATATATATATATTTACATAGCTATATATATATATATATATATATATCCTTCCCACACACACACACACACACACACACACATATATATATATATCCTTCCTGAGCTTAATAATAATAAAACAAGACTTAATAGCCAATTTTTTTGTTGACATAATAAATGGAATAGAGACTTTCCCATACATGTTCACTGAGGCTCTTGAGAAATTATCAGCGCATTGTCTGTAAGCCTCTTCAGTTGATAATAATTGGTAGAAATCAAGTCCATATTAACTTAGATATCTCCTAATATCTTTGCCAATAAATAAAATGTAACAAAACCATGGAAGAAAACAAGAAGCCATACAATGCCCCAAAGTCCTGCAGGACATCAACATTCCATCAACATTTCAGAGGTGAACATGAAACTCATTCCAGACTTGATTTATAGGCACAACCACACATTTGAGCGTCAAACTAACATCATCATAGGCATGTAGACAACATAGTGAGCAAATGTTAGACATTTAATTTCAAGTTCAGAAGTATTACTTATCTTAGAAATACTATAGTTTTCTAACTGAGAGTGAGACTTCAACTCTCCACCCAACCATAGAAAATTGCATCAAGTCTTACTTGCAATTGTCACCCCCAAGCTAGATTCCAAATCTTGAGTTGAAGTGCTTCTGAGGGATTTTAACCAACAAAACAGCTGACACAAGATTCCTCTATAACACATTGCCTCATCCACCAGCTATACTCATATTCACTCACACTTTTCAGACATATTCACATTCATATTGGCATACTACAATACAAAGAACTCTAGCTCGCTTTTAGGATAAGGGAGTCCTCTACAAGGAAGGTTATTCAACATTTAAGTTGTCTATGGTTAAATAAATCACTCTCTAGGTAGGTGGTTCCTCAGTGGGTCAAGCACCAAAGCTTTAGCCCTAAGGCAACTCCTAGTGATTCATCAACCCTCACAAGCACATGAGTGATTCTTCCCAGTCCAACGGGTTCATCAATACACAAGCTTCTAGTGGGTTCTTCAGCCCTATATGAAAGTCACTGCCCTCTATGATGTTGATGCCCAACTAGCCTCTAACAAGGTTCTTCAGCTGGTTTGAAAATTTTCCCAGTGCTTAACAACAATAATTCTCTATGCTATTCTCTGCACTCTTCCACAACAATAACTATATGCTTCTTTCCTACACTCTTCCACAACTTCAATGTGATAGGAAGTTTGTTCCCTCGGTGTATGCATGTGTGTGTGTCCTCGAGCAAGAAAGAGTAGTCATGTATCAATGGGTGAATAATAATAATTTACATGTTCTCCTCCCTCTTTTCCAACAAACTAATTGCCTCCTTATCCACAATTTCACAATAGTTAGCCTCGTGGATAGCAACCCATGCTGCCTTAATGTTTTGTCATGTTCTTTGCTTGTTATTGGAGCAAAAGGACAATGTAATCTCTCTTTTTTCTTAATGGAAATATCTCACTTACAAATAATAATAATAATGTGGTATTTTTATTATATTGTTTTAATAAATTTTAAAAATTTATTTGTTTATATAGAATGTGAATATTGATTTTTAATATTGTGTGTGTGGGGGTAGGGGGAGTTAATTAAAATAGAAAAACAAAGATAAAAACAAAAACAATAAAAACTAATGATTAATGCCATATATATATTTAAGTGTTCATTATCGCCATTTTTTTGGTGATATATTAAAATTATTTTTTGTATCATTTTATTAATAAAGAGAATTGAAATATTATTAGAGAATAACGATTGAGTAATGATAATTGAAATATTATTATAAAATAATGATTGAGTTATGGTAGTTAAGTTGGAATAAAAAAAAAATACAAAGGAAGAATTTAACAAAAAAATTGAAAAAACACTCATGTAATAATACCTCCAATTAGCAAACTCGGATGCAAGTGCTTTCAAAGCTTAATAAATGCGGGCTCATGTCAAGCCGACATCTGGACTTGCACCTGGCAATCCTGCACGGCCTTCAATCTCCTCCCGCGGATGATATGAATCACTCTCAGTACTGGCAGTTCTTCAAGCATTCGGTATTGAATGCGCTCCCTGTTCGAGACTCTTCACAGGTTGTTATATTCATGGCTTCGTCGGTGGTTTCTGCTGTCATTCTTATCGGGTCTCTCTTCATCAGCCTGTCCTTATTCCTGCATCCTTGTGTTGCTCTGGTAGCTTGGTGGCTTTTCCGGTGTAAGCTCCTTACCTGGCTTTCCCACCTTCGATCCTGCTCTGTCTGGCCCTGTTCATCTTTTCCCTCAGGTCTCTTTGTTCCCCTGACGATGGTGCGTCACTGTGGTTTCTCTCGCCGTGGAGGCAGCGGTGGAAACCGCGGGCATTCTCAGCCTGCTCCCCAGAACATCATACCTTTGGCTTCGGCTTCCCCGTCCTCTGATCATGGTAAGCCCTTCCCGCATAATTCATTCCAAACCACCCGCTTTAAATTCCACAGTCGTCTCAACAGACCGATTCTCTCAGCTAGCATTACTGTCATTTTGGCTGAGGAAGAAGACAGGCCCAGTGTCTCTATCCATACCTCACCCTCGCAGTCTCAGGATGATAGCGTGCTCCAGGGAGAAGATGTAGGAATTGTGTTTGATCATGGTGACTTGCAGGCTGAGGGGAACGTTCCTGATGTCCCCAAGCCTCCAGAAGATATTGCTCAGGACAGTTTGGCTGCGGTCGATCCGGCGAACCCATCAGATTGCAATATGTGCTTGGCAGCTCCTCCAGGTGGCAGCGACACGGGCGCCGGGGACAATGTCGATGATACGTGGATGGGCATTCCTTGCCGGGTGGAGAAGGATGCTCGGGACCCTCTGCAAAATGCATGATGCCTCCGGAACCTCGCCTGATGTCGCAGTTTCCCTTCTGGTTCTTCTATCCTATGTGCTATGTTATTCTGGCTTTTGTCAACATGTTTTGTATCAGGTCTTGGCTCGGCATAGATATCAGCTATCATGGTCATATGCTTTTTATCAGGTCTTGGCTCGGCAAGTTTATCAGGCCTTTGTTTTTGTTCAGTTTTGCATATGGTTATCAGGGCAGCAATCATGGCTACAGTTCTCATATGCCCTGTACTGTTGTTTACCATCTTGGCTAGTATTTTTGTATGTACGGATTCTGGGAATTATGTATTTGGTCATCTCAATCCGGGAATTGGGTTATCTGGTTATCTGGTCATCCAGTTATTTGGTCTCATGTTCTCTGGGTCAGTGTTGTTGGATGGCTTCGGCTTCCTCTGAGGTCTTGACCTCCATGTAAATATTTTCTCTTTATTAATAGAATTAGCCTTTACATAGAAAAAAAAAATACCTCCAATTAGCACACTATCCACCCAACATCATAGTTGAAGTTGTAGATCGCTCTTATTTCCGGGCTTACTTTGATGGGGCCTATCTTACTGGGGGAGAATGTGGGGGAGGAGGGGGGGGGGGGGGTTATATTTTCAGGATAATCATTTCTTCAAGTTTCAGATCAGGCTAGGAATAGGCGCCAATAACTATGTTTAGTTACTCAACCTCAAACTTCACCTCATGTTTTCTATAGAGAAGGGTTGTCATTAGTTGCAGGTTTTTGGAGACTTAAAGATTGTTATAAATTGGTTTGATGATATTACAAGATGTAAAATGCACACACTATTTCTAATCCTTGAAGAGATTTTATAGTTAAAACTTGCTTTTGATCGGCTTTTATTTTGCAATATTTACAGGAAAAGAAAGTCTAGTGCGGATACACTCTCTAAAGCAGACATTGCGCATAATTTGGGCACTTGGAAGATCATGGAGAAGATAGATGAAACCACCTTTGAATATTATCACAGACCTTTCATAGAGGGCACAAAGATGGACATATTATCTGACTGATTACAAATCTTCATTTTTATTCTCTAAGATAAAATTCCGAGGAGACCCAGAGGATATTTATGTATTTTCTATTTTATTATGCATGCATCTATTTCTATATAGGCTTTTCCCTAGAAATAGAACGAGCTTTTTAGTGCCTTGGACTTTTGATCTTTTTTTTTTAATGGTTGTATCATCCCAGTTTTTAATGTACTATAATGCATATACATAATGTAATTTTATTATCTATTAATGAAAATTACGATTTTTCCTTAGAAGAAGAAGAAGAAAGAAAAAGTAAAAAAAAGACGACCTCCAATTAACTTATCTATTACAAAATAAATAATTGATTTTCAAAATAATAAGAAAGAAAAAAATTAATTACCCCAATGGGGGTGTCGAGTCATGAAGCATTAGGAAGTTTGGTGAGGGATCTCCACCACATTCCCCCTCCATGATATGGGTTAGACGATTTCCGGTAGGTGGATTACATGCGAGAGATCTTGAGGTGTCATTTCAGAATGTATTGTGGATTGATGGCATTAACAACCACCTTAACGGCTGTTTTTCAAAAATTGAGTTGGAGTATCAAGCAATGACGGTTGGTACCCTAAGGCATTTATGTGTTATGAAGGTGGTATGGATTATTCTAGATTTACCCTTAGTAGCGGCTCCCTTTGTTTTCGAGTTCAAGTCTAACCAAGGATGTTGAGAAGAGATTTTATGTGGTTTCAGATTGTGAGGTTGTTTGCAAACTTGAGAAGTTCTGCATCGGTCACGGTGGGGTGGTTAGTGACAATGTTTACTTTGATGCATGGGTGTTTTTCGTGGTGGTCTTGTGCATAATTCATACTCATCTTAAACTATTTAGATTTAGTTTATTTACCTCTTTAGTTTCCTGGTATTTTTGGTGCACCTCGACAAAGAAGTGTGGGGTTTTAACTAGGATTGCAAAGGAGTGGCATAACATGTTCTTACTTCGAAAATCAAGGAAGCATAGACGTGGTGCAAGGTTAAGGCGGGACTTTGGCTTGTTTTTGTGGCATGAAATTGTTCATTCTGATTGATCCAAATTTAAACAGGAACGCAACAAATTACAGAGATAACCGTATACACAAAGATGCAGCGAAAATAGTACTTCATTTCATTAATGGAAAATACTGAAATATGCTTACAACCAGAAATGGAAATAAACTAGCTAGGGCGATGGTAGCTTATCTCTGAGAAGAGATGTGGTGGCTACATGCCTCTGAACTGTGTTACAATGAGGCTCGAAGGCCTATTTATTGTTGAGAAACAATGGAAAACCCTTAACATTCCAAAACCTAACCCTAGGAGATGAAACGCCAAACTGTGGGCCCCATTTGGGGGTAAATTGGTACATCAACTTCCCGGGGTCGTAACTTTGGCATATGATCTCCGTTTGACGCGTACAATAGCTCATTAGAAAGATCTATCCGAGACCTATCCGAGCCCCTGGATTCCCCAAAAAACGTCGTTTAGGGCCTCAAAACGGCTCCGGAAGTTCAGGACCCGAAAAACTGCTAAAAATAGTAAGTTGTGCTACAATTAAGGAAACTGAAAATGCTGATAAAGACAATGGTGGGGGTCTAGGTGGACTTGGCAGGTGGCCACCAATATCCACCTGGATCACTGATGGTCTTAGGGTTTTGGCTACCTAAACTCTTTTCTTCCCATGTGTGGGACACAACAGAGACCTCATTTTGGTAGAGTCTGAAGAGGTTCAATTTTTTAATGTATCTCATTTGAAGTTTGGCCAGGACCACCTAATGATGGCTTATCATATTCTAGGTCGTCTAACTAGCTTGAGGTGTGAAGTGGTGGAATTCCACTCAAGCTTAGGTTGGAGGACTTGTGTTCAACCAACAAATTTGGATATCGATTGCATTGTGGAAAAGTCTGCGAGGATAAACATAGATCTCGATGCAAAAGGTTCTCGGAATTATTCTCTTTGCCAGGAGGTGGGCAGCATGAACATGCATTGAGTGTAGCACCACCAAATGTCTCAAGAGCGAGGTCTTGGAGAAATTGTGGATCCTCCATTGCCATACTCCCTCCCTCAGGATGGCAACTCTCCATCTTCAGATGACATGGTCCTCATACTTTGTCAGCTGCATAATTCTATTGTCTAGTTAGACCAGGCACACGAGGATGACCACAATTATATATTTAACTTCATAGAACACCTACAACAGAATTTGTGGCAAACTCATGAAAGATTGGTTGGATTGTGGCAAGCACAAAGGTGATTCCAAAATCAACTGGATAAGTTTGAAACCTAGATTGTCATGCCCATTGTAGGTTTAAACCCTTGTCTCCTTCGGGTTCAGCTCTAGAACACCCAATTTCGGTAAACTTAGATGAAAATTAATGTGTTGTGTTTATTTCCTTATGTTGTTTGTTTTTTGGCAATGGGTACTGGTTAGTGTTAGCAAATCAATGTCTCTTTGATAGTACATTTTGTACTTGGGCATGCCCCTATTGGCCAATAAATCTAGTAAGAGTGAGGCCAACGAATTTTTGGAAAAATGGATGAAACGATGTAATCTTATGAAGTAATAGAAATCCTTGATTTACAAATAAAAAATTAATTTGCTAATATAAAATTTTGAATTGTTATGCAAAATATTTAGTGAAGGCACAAATTAATGTGAAGTCAAAGACAAACCAATTATGAAACCTTCCAAAGGCAAGTTATATTGTTTTTGATTTGGGTTAAAATGCTTTGACTTTCCATTAGTTTTGAAAACAAAAATATTCAACTGAATATTTTGAAAAAAAATAACTTAAAATGTAAATTGATTTTTTCTAATTGGTTGATGACTATTTTTATGCGCTTTTAAATTGAATTGTTATATATAAAAATTATATTAAAAATTTAAAAAGATAAAAAAAAAGGTTCTTATTCACTAAGTGTCATAATAATTTAGGTTTTCTTACAATACCATGAGCCAATACCATGACTTATCAATATCACATGGCTAAAAACCATAACTCATTTCAAAATCAAATTATTTTATAAATGTTTTATTTCAATTTAATTTTATAACATTTTTTAAATTAAAACTAAATACTTACAATATCACAAGATTCTTAAGAGGGAAGGAGGATGGAGCTCTGCTCTGAAGCTCCACAAGGCTTAGGTTAGGGTTTCACACTACCATCTCTACTGCAGTCACTGCTGAAGCATTCGCCTTTTACCTGCAGCATGGCACTATCACCATGACAGTTTGTGAATTGCTGCCAACCCTATCTACGGTTAGTTTCCTCTGATCCCGTTACTGTCTATTGCTTGTCGGAATGGAGATTAATGTTTTCTATTATTTGGTTGATCCAAATCCCTACGAGCCTATTTGTTCACACCCTTATGCCTCACCTAAAGTGTTGGATTCCAGACCACGATGCGCACATCCACCGCCATGGACGGGATCATCGTCTATCCTTGTGGATCCTGGCCCCTCTGTGCCCTACCAACCTTTCTCTTATCTCTACATTGCCTCACTGGGTCTCGACTACCCACCTCTTTCACCTGCTACCCTCAACCTTCTTGTCTCTTGCATAACCCCTCCCCATATTTCAACCTTCCATCACCTGATTCCACCTTTCATCCTACCCCGTCTGCCCGTCCCTCACCGATAGGGTTTGTACCTGTTGGTGGATTACCCACCCATACTCTGATCTCATCCACCCTCCTTAACCCTCCCTTTGATCCAGGGCGGCCATTTAGCCCTTCCGGCTGTTTTAACATTCTGGCCGTCAATCCACAGATTAGTATCCACATCTCGCAAGCATGCATTCAAGGTTCACGGGATCCCCTTCGAGACCATCCGACAGCTCCCCAATCTGGTAAGGCAAAGAATAACAAGTGTGTCAAGGCATCTCGTAAGGACGTCTCCCTCTATTTTGGTTAAGGTATCAATATGGGTGAGGTGGTGGACACAACGAAAAAGGTTTTGGTGGGTCGTGTTAGGGGTAAAACATATTCTACTGCGTGCCTTCGTCTTTGGGTTATGGAGATTTGGTGAAATTTTCTTAAGGAACTCCCGACTATTACAAATTTGGCGGGAGGATGGTTCACTCCCAGTTTTCGCAAGGAGGAATACACCGAATGGATTATGTCTTGATATTCGCACATCGAATTGGCTCCTATTCTACACAAGAGATGAAGCCCTCTTTTCGATCATGAGCGGGAACAATTAGGTGCTGGACCGATTTGGGTTTGCCTACCTGGGATTCCATTGCACTTCTAGTTGGAATATATTTTCACTCGCATTAGTAATTCCGTGGTCCCTTACTTGGACTATGATAAGTCCTGTACCACTTTGGGCAATAAGTCTTTGGCTCGTATCCTGGTTGACTTGGAGACCAGGGAAGGTCTGGAAGAGCAGATTACACTTCACTGGATACATTTCACCCATATACAAATACATGATTACGAAGGGGTGCCTTTCAGGTGCAGAAGGTGTGATAAGGTTGGACATATCTTCAAAGAATTCCCTTTGGTATCTTCAGCATCATCCCCTTCCAAAGGCACATATGTTCCAAGACCTGAGGCATCACCTGTGGGCAGTGAGGCTCCTCGCTCTACCCAACCACAGGCAATGGATGGTGGCATTGCTCAGTCGACTTCTTCTATCTCTCATCGCCCTCCTTCTCTGCCCATGACGAGATGTCAAGCTGTAGCCACGACCGCTCTCTCTTCGGGTACTCTTCCTCCTCTTTGCTCCTATGTTTCTTTATCCTGTTCTGCACAACAATTACATGTTGCAATTGCATCCATTGCTTTCATATCTACCACTCCGCTCACTTGTCCCTTGGATCTTCCTAAGTCTACTTTTTCAACTACCCCACCTTCTGTAACTAGTCTATCCATCACCTCTTCTCCGGAACCCTCCACTTCATCTCGACAATCTCATCCCTACAACCTCCACTCTCGGGTGTCTCTCCCACTTGAGCCATCTGGGATTGGCCTTATCTCCCCTCCTAAATCCACCAAGATCCCTCGAGGGCATCAATCATTTATCTCGAAATCTATCATCCAAGTTGGGGCAGATGTGGCCTAGGGAAAACAATCTACTCTTGACAGGGTTCTTAGAGGAAAGAACACCCTCTCTCAATTCACCCACGAAGTGGATGTCCTTCAACTGTAGAGGGTTTGCTAGCCCCGTAAAAAAATTATCCCTAAAAATACTTCTGGATTTAGAGCTGACTGACATCATTTTTTACAAGAAACCCTAGGGAAGGTTGAGCATGTCATCCTAATTCTGCTCTCTATGAAGCCAGGATGGTGTTTTCATGCACTTGATGTCAATGGTCGATCTGGGGGAATTGCACTTGGTATCAATACCCGCACTATCAACCTCATCTCAACTTGGGGGGGTTCTGGATTTATGGGCATGTATATTTTCTCCTCGGAGATGGGTAGGGATTTCTAAATCATCAATGTATATGCACCCTATCTCAATAGGGTTGATTTTTGGAATTGCTTAATGCATCTTTCCCTGAAAAATTCCAACAATCTTATTATGGGAGGGGATCTTAACTTCACAATTGGTCATGTAGAATCCTGGGGATATAATGCACAGCTGGACCCCCTATCTGATTTTATGGAGCAATTTCTGGAGTAACACCATTTGATTGATATCCCCATGAATAAGAAGCAACCGACCTGGCATAATAGAAGAATAGGAGAAGCAGCTCTGGCCTAGTGATTGGATCACTTCCTCATTAAGGAACACTTGTTAGGAACCTTATCAAATTACTGACAATGGGTAGGATCTGGTGGTATCTCTGACCATTCCCCTATCTACCTAGAGTTGGTAGGACCTTTTCAAAAACCCAGAGCACCATTTAAATTCAACTCAACTTGGATGATGGATCCTGATTATCATAAATTGGTCACTAATTTTTGGCGAGCTCACCCACCCACTCAAGGGCGGACTATGGCAGAAGGTTTTTGTGGCAATCTCATTGAACTTAAGAACCTATCTATTCAATGGGAAAAAACCAAGCGCGCCTAGAATGATCAGACACTATGAATTATCAAGGATAAGATGGATGAACTGGTGGATGAGCAGGGACGAGGTTTCTTATCTGAAGAAGCTAAAAATACTCTCACTGATTTAGAGGCTCAGAGGTCCAAAATACATAAAGAATGAGAGGAGACTTCTCACTTTCATCAACTATTCAAGGCTCCACTTGGGGCTCCTCTTGCCGAAATTATCCGCATTGCTAGACTTTTCCCTTGATTCGTCGACCATGATGCAACAGAATATCTCACTAAGCCAGTTACTATGGGGGAATTAGAAAGCACTCTTAAATGGTTCAAGAAGGATAAAAGTCCTGGACTAGATGGATGGTCAATTGAATTCGATCTAGCCTTTTTTGAGATTATTGGTCTGGACCTTCTTAAGGTGGTGGAGGAATGCAGAACCACGGGCTGCATGTATGAGGCTATCAATTCCACCTTCATTGCCCTCATTCCCAAGGTAGACTCTCCTCAATCTTTCAATGATTTCCGACCCATTTCCCTCTGCAATTGTCTATACAAGATTATTGCCAAAATCATTGCCAACCGTATCAAACCTATCCTCTTTGCACATATCTCTTCTGAGAAATTTGCCTTCCTGCACAACCGAAAAATACATGAAGCCATTGGTACTGCTCAGGAAGCTCTTCACTCCATTAAGATGAAGCATTTAAAAGGAGCCATTCTCAAAATTGATCTCTCCAAGGCTTTTGATCGGGTAAGCTGGCTTTATCTTAGAATGCTCCTCACACATTTAGGCTTCCCCCTCTCTTTCATCCAATGGATCATGTGCTACATTTCCACTATCTCTTTCAGCATTCTTATCAATGGTTCTGCCTCCAATTTCTTCCATGCTGAGCGAGGTATTAGATAAGGGTGTCCCCTTCCCCCCCTACTATTTCTGCTTGCTAAGGAAGGTCTAAGCAGATTGATTTTGCATGAAAGAAGAGAAGGGTGCATACAGAGACTCATGATCACAGATTAGTGTACAATTTCTCATCTCATATTTGTAGATGATGTGCTTATTTTCCTTAATGGTGGCATTCGAGACTTCTCTACCTTCTATGATGTCATGCTACTTTTCAGTTCTGCCACAAGGATGGAACTAACAGGCTAAAGTCATCCATTACTTTCTCTGCATGCTCTCCACAGGAAACTTAATATGCATATCACAAGTTTCCATTTCAAATCCACCTATTGGAAGATGGACTTAAATACCTAGGGTTTCGTATAAAATCTCATAGGTATAAAATAGCGGACTGGATCTGGCTGGTTGCATAGGTGGAAAAAAGACTTCTCAACTGGAATCACATATTATTATCCAGAGTAGGGAGATTGGTACTCATTAAATCCGTACTGGAAACTACACTGGTATATTGGATGTCCTTGGCATGGATTCCTCAAGGCATACTTTCTCGAATCCAAAGAATTTGTTGTAAATTCCTTTGGAATGGTCACAAGGAGGGGAAGCCGTTTTCTTGGGTGAGATGGAGTCGTATTGAATTGCCCAAGAAATGGGGAGGATGGGGCCTAAAAGACCTTCCATCATTTGCACATGCACTAGTTGCCAAATTGGGATGGCTCATTCTTAATTCTCATTGTCTATGGATAGAGGTGGTATCATATAAATACATTTGGCCACTACAAATTATTGAATGGATACGAATCGCTACATGGCACATTCGAGTAATTTCGATTATCTGGCGGCCTGTTCTACACACTCTTCCTACCATCAGGAATGACCTTACTTGGCTCATTCAGGCAAGCATATTAGTTCGCATCGGCTTAGATCCATGGATTGGCTGTGGTAATATGTATCGCCTTCAACCTGAACTCACAAACTTTCTAAATGATAGGGGCATTACCACTATTGCACATATTGCAGACTCATAGAACTCCACTATATTCATGCAGGCATGGAAATCAATAGCCTATCTTGGTATACCTGACCAGTGGTTACAGGAATGGGAGGGATACATCACTGCATTGATCGAATCACATGTCCGCATAACAAATGATGATGATGAGCTCATCTAGGCACATGCAACTCATGGAGTATACTCCCCCAAGGAAGGATACCCCATCATACATGCTGCGCACAAGCCACCTACTTTGGAGGGGTGGTGGAGATCTCTTTGGAAACTTAAGGCACCCCCTCGAACCCGACTATTTATGTGGAATGTTATAATGAATAAAACCCCTACTAGTGTTAACCTGATGAAACAATCCCACTATGGCCCGAACTGGTGTGTCATATGCCATCAGGCTGAGGAATCGAATGAGCATCTCTTCCTTCTTTGTCCTACTGTTAGTCACATATGGGAACAAGTCCTCTCCTCACTGGCAATCACACAACGTTGGTCTGAGCATAATATCTTGGAGGCATGGAACCAATGGTGGGATGGGTCCACAAATATGAAAAATCGAAATCTCCCATTGATTATATGCTGGTCTATTTGGTTAAACAGGAACCATATCATCTTCAGCAACAAAGAAATTTTGTGGCCATTAGTAATTGCATAGATTATCAATACATTTCATGAGGTACCTGATGATGACCATACTCCACCTGCCCGTACTGTGATACTTGAAGCTATAAACCATAATCAACCTTGGGCCTATTTTGACGGATATGCCCAAGAACAAGGATGTGGGAGGGGGCATTTTATTTCACCTATCAAACAATCATTTTTACCGTATCTGAATGGGTTTGGCTGTTGGTACTAATAATTTTGCTGAACTCATCTCACTTAGACATCTATTACATTTTGCTTTGGCTCATGAATGCAGACAATGACAGATTTTTTGGGATTCCAAAATCATCATAAATTGGTTCAATAACACATCTTCATGTCATGTGCATTCACTCAGGAACATTTTGGATGATTCCATGCAATTTAAAACACATTTTGAACATATTTCTTATCTACACATTTACAGGAAACGTAATCAGGTTGCAAATCAACTATCCAAGGAGGCCTCGAACCAACCCAGAGGTCTATAGTTAATTCAAAAATAGAGGGAGGCAGAGCATTTCCATTATTACCACATGCCATACATCAATTAGTTTCATCAGAGGGCTAATAGACCCTAATTTCACAGCTTTTTTACTGCAGTACATATTAGCTATCTATGCATTATATATTTTTGTATAAACTTTTTATTGAACAGTGGATGTATACCCTCTATGGGTAATTTTTGTATAGACCTATATTTTTTGAAGGCTATGGCCACACCATACAACATATGCCTTTAGGCATATACAACATGTAATTTTCCAATTAATAGAAAATTACGATTTTTCCCCGGGGATAAAAACAAGATTCTTAACCATGGATATTTACTCCCATTTTACCGTGGATATTATTAACTTGTAAATAGGCCTTGTTAGAATACCATGGGTTAATATCGTGCTTATCAATACCAGCTTTTCTTTGTAAGTCAGATGTCTCCTCCCAACGCATGTGCTTAGCATCCTGGTGAGGTTTGAACACATGTTGCCTTACTAACGAAACCCTTTCTCAATTGATTGTGTTATAGGGAATCAACTTTAAAAGGTGAGCAGGCTTGGCCCTGGTTAAGCTTTCTTGTGACTAGTTACCATGCTTGCTCGGGTTTAAGCACAAGAGCCGACCGTCATTACGAGTCCGACTTTACCAACCAACCGCCTCCACCAACCTTATGCTTATCAATAGCACTTGCCAAAATACCATAACTCATTTCAAAATCAAAATATTTAATTTTATGAAAAAACTCTTATTATGTTAAATTTTTATATTAGTTTTTAATATATATATATATATATATATATAATTTAAAATTATCAATTACTTTTTGCATAAGAGGCAAGTATTAAGCAAAAATGCTGCATATTGCACTTGTTATATATTTTGTGGAAGCTCCCTATAACAAGTGTTGCATGGTAGCTTAGTCTTTGCTACTTAAGTTAGTAATTATGATTTCAAAAAAATAGCATATAAAAAGTCCTAATATTAAAAATATGTGTGTGTGTGTGTGAGTGGTTTGATATCAATAATCAAACAAACCGAAAGGAGGAGATCAAGATCTTCATTCCCCATGACATTATGTAAAATCAATGTCTTATTGCAATCTTTATTAGCAACCTTTGGCCACACACACACACATGCAATGAAATAAAAAAGCCAAGGTGATTGTATGCATATGTGAGACTACGACAAAAGATAAGCATATTAGATAATTAAAAAAAATTCAAATAATTGAAATATGGATCATCTCCTTTGTCATGTGGTTCAAAAAGGAACATATACATCTATCCATGCCTCCTTGCAAAAGATTGACTAATGGAAGCCATATTTTGGATAATTATTGGAAATTACAAATATTTGGAAATGGGTATTGTATTCTAGAAATACAATGTTCATTGATGAAAAGTAATAGCTAATTGTTAATAGTTTCTGACAATGTGTGAGAGTGACGCTGGTTCTGAAATCTTATAAAGGTCCAACCACTCATGTGCTTACGTGACTCTCGTCTTCAGGGTAGAGTCTTGCTAAGAAAAAGAGGCTTGCGTCATTTATTAGATTTCAAGACATTTTCAATAACAAGATTTTCAGAATAGAGGGATTGTAAATGCTTAGAAGGAGCCAAAGCTTTGCTTGTAAAGCATATAATATTATAGGTAATATCTACATCCTACAATAAACCTGCTCCATTCTTGTATCAAAGAATGTAAGAAAAAATGTTCCATATGCATTTATTTTTCTATAATTAATATTGCATTACGAATGATTTCCTTTGGTTTGATTTTTTTTTTTTTTACTTTTATTATTTACAAAACAATTGTAGAATGCCTCCTCATTATCGTTTTGTCATTAGTAATAGTTCCAATAATTAGGGCTCTTAACAAACAATGGAATATTGTTCTCGACAATAATGTCTAGATTTGAATATCGACCAAATAATAGAAAACCATCACCAATTACTAAGGACTGATGATCAATAGTAGATCATATAAATTGTATCGTCTATGTACAAAAATTCAAACAAAACTAAGGGCTATAAACCACATGTTTTTGCACCTATCAATCTAGTAAGAAAGAACGAACGAACAATAGACATAAATGGTATTAATCTTCACTTTTGTTTAAAAAAAAAAAAACCAAATAAAAAAACAAAGCACTGTGCAAACTTGGAGCCAAGTTGCGCTTCCCTGAGTTAATCCATGTAGCGGGATTACTTTCAGGGCTTCTCGCTTGGAGCGAAGATGGAAAAATCCCTCCCTTTTTGAAAGTGCTGAGTGCCACCACTTCATCATGAATTTTGTCTAGTGTTGCTTTTTGGCTCTACCCCTCTAGCTCTAAGATCGTGTTGGTGAAATAACCAAAGCCAACATCTGCTGGCAAGATGTTTCTTCAACTCTGTCATTAATTTTGATTTGCTGCAAAGCTGCAAGTGTTTATGAAGTTACTGAAACATTCCTCCACCTATCTCTAAGTTGGTGAATTGGGGCAATAATGTTGTTAGAAATCTCATTAGAAATCAAGGAGAGCTTTCCCTTAAGTCAGTCCATGATTGACACATGGCATTAGTTTCAAGAGCCCAATGTATATCTCTTTAGTCACTCGACATGCCTCCACAAATTGATTACCATCTACAAACAACTAGTATTAAATTTCACAATTTAGTTTGTATTATATTTAAAAGAAATCCAAGAAATTAGTTGGTTTTATATTAGTGATTCACTAAATGCACTAAATGTCTTGTTATATTTTAAGTTATTGAGTCAAATAATAAAAATAATGGCATGAATAGTGTAATTATGTCAAGAAATTATGGCAAGAATATGGGAGGTAGTTATCCACATGGCTTAAAGGTTGCAATAAGACCTTCAAAGTCATATTCCAATCACATGTTTAAGAAATATTTTTTTGAATAATATTGAAAAATAAATATTTGATTTTCAAAGTTAAACATTGTAACTTGCATTAGTCAATTCTAAACTAATAGTTGTCAAAAGGCAAATCAATTGCTAGAGTCCTTCCATGGCAGGGACTAATAATAAGAGTAAATTACTTTCTTTCATTTATGTGGTTTATGTGTGAGAATAAAAATTATATGATAATTTATATTTGTCTCTTAAAAAATATTGTGTTTAAATTAAGGCAACTAAAAAAAATCAAAATTACAAGAGAGAGAAAGGAAAAAAAACAATGATTAATGAAAAATAAAAATAATATTCAAATAGCTAAATATTTGTTGCTATTATAATAAACCTTGAGGGTTAGTTCAATTGGTCGAGTCCTCGTCATTAAATCAACTTTGTTATTGAGAGACCACGTGTGTTCAAATCTCTCGACACTCTCGGGGTCAGGCTCCATGGTTGTGCTGACTGTAAGTGATCCCTTCGGGTAGATATGCTTGGTACAAATATTCCGTGGACGTAGTGGTCACATATCTTCGAGGTCCATAACGACATACAAAAAAAAATGTTGTTATTGTAAATTTTATTCATTTATTTTTATATTTTTTTGTATCTAGAGGAATCCACAGGTGGGTTGGTTTCATACTCACGTGATATGGGGTCAATTCCAACAACTACCACTATATCCTCTAGGTGCCTATGTATGTCCCTTCTGCAGGCATAGGTGAATGGGGGATTTGAACCTGGAACCTCCTCCCACATAATACTTCATTTTCAAGGCCATCACTAATTGAACTATCCCTTGGGGCTATTATTATTGTAAAATATTAAAGAAATGCTTTTTTTTTTGGATATATTAAAATTTGATTTTTGTATCATTTTATTAACAAAAGAGAATTAAAGTCTTTGCAAAATAATGATTAAGTATTGTTAGCTAAGTTGGAATAAAAATAATACAAAGAAAAAAGATAACAAAAAAATTGACTTGTAGTTAACTTATCTACCAACCCAACCATATAAACTAATTGGTTGACAAATCCTTATAGGCATCAATCCATGATAATCATCAAAACACTCACTTCATGATACAACTCACATTGCCAAGATTAAAAAAATCATAAAAACTACAACAACCATATAAATTAATGACTGGTAAATGCCATTTATTTACTGGTAATTAAATTAAAATTCTTGAAGGCTTATTATGAAATAAACCTGTTTATCGACATAATTAACTAAATTACAACTTTGATCTAAATTATTCTTCTTATTATTAATAATTATAAAAAGAATTAATATATAGGTTAAATATATACATTTTAAAAAAATGTAACAAGATTCTTAATCAGATAGACTCACCCCCACTTTATCATGTATATTTTTAACATAGGCTTTAATACAACTCACATTACCAAGATTAAAAAAATCATAAAAACTAGGGCAGTCATATAAATGGTAAATGACATTTAATCACTGATAATTAAATTAAAATTATGAAATAGACATGTCTATCACCATAATTAATTAAATTATAACTTTAATTTGAATATTATTATTTTTATGAAAATAATTAATATCTAGATTAAATATGTATACATTCAAAAAAATTGTAACAAGATTCTTAATAATATAGACTCTCCCCCATTTTTCCATGTAGGTTTTTAACGTGTAAATAGGCTTTGTTACAACATCATGGCTTATCAATACCACATGCCCAAAAAACCATAATTCATTTCATATGGCACTTGTTCATATAACATTTATTTTTTAACTAATCAATTTGCTTAAACGGGTAGAAAGGACATAACCACTTTTGAGATAAATGAATATTTGATTTGTGACTACTACAAAGAATATTTTAGAATATTCCATGGAGTTTAAATCTCTACCATCCACCAAATAATTATTGATAAATGAATTATATTCTAGAATCCCTATACCAAAATAAAGCACATTGTTATATTTAAATTCTTAAATAAACATCATGTACATATATTCTTTATTAGAGATGATAAATACATCAATCATAAAGTAAATGTTGACCGATCCTCATCTTTAACCAATCGGTGCAACTTTGAAATTGTCACATAAAGTCGTTTGTCAATGATATATAATAATATTAGGGAATAATGAATTGCATAATTAAATTAACTTCAAGACAAAGTTAATTGAACTAGGGAAGTATGTCATGCTCCAAATCAATTAAATTAATAAAAGAAATAAAAACATAGGGAACGAAAAACAAGACATTAAAAAGACAAATTTAGATGAGGATAATTATGACTAGTAGAGTGTTGAGATTGACTCTATATAAGAAAGGAGGAAATAAGAAGAGGCGACCTTTTGTGGTTGAGGGGAAATACTAGCAAATCTAGCAACAATTGATTGACGGTTAAGGGTGGCCCGCTGTTGAGTTGAGCCTACGGTTCATAGGAGAGTGGTTCCCATACCATCATTCTGGAATTGTTGAAGCAACAAGGAGCCAAATTCCAATTCTTTCGATACAAGTTATGCATCTCAATATTCTTCAGCCTTTTTTTCCTAAGTATTACATGTTCATAAGTGGATAGCTCAAATGGTGATGGTCATGTTATAATTTTTGTTTTAAACTATTATATAAAGCATGTGATCCAAGGTTCAAATCTCGCCAATTAACCGTGAACCATGTATAGGGGAGCATGTAACTTACCTAAGATTAATAAAAATAGCAATTAAAATCAAATTAACTTTAATTATAGCTTAGTGTTCATAATCAAACATAAAATGTGAGATTCAAATGAACACTAAAACATCTATAAAAAAAGGTTGATAATGTTAAAATGAAATGGAAGAATCTTTAACAAAATTTTAAATTTAAACAATTTTTTTTATGTTAATATATAATTTTATAAATTAATTTGTATTTCTAAATTTATAATATATCTATAATTTAAAATTAAACACTTTAAATATATAATTTAGAAATAAGTGTTTGAATGGATAAAAAGAAAAGAAAATACATATAAAATAAAATGTATGTTATTAATTGAGTTTATCTTAAATGATAGGGGGAATAAGTTTTATTCTCTCCATTCAAATTTGATTTCCACAAATCTGATTTTTTTTTGTAAGTCAACATTCTATTCATTCTGAAAAAAGAGATATACATCCGAAATTTCCAAAAAGCATGTGGTCTCACCCCTACTTGAGCTGCAGAAGGTGACAAAAATACAAAAAGGATGCTAGTTCCAGTGTCCACAAACGAGAGGGCCATAGGCTCCAATAGACAAGCAAAACAAAAATAAAACGGAGGGCATACTAGTCGTCGGAGGTGACTGAAGCAAGGTTATCTGGAGTAGTTCCTGGAGGAGGCAGAGGATGAAAGGTGCACTGAACGTTCCCTTCAAAGTGTGCCATCCAAGTCTCCAACTATTCCACTTTCTCCATTAACTGGTTTTGTCCCCTCCAGACTACCACCACTCGCTCCCTGACCTAGCATTGGAAATAATGCATGTGTTCTAGAGTAGCCATCAACTCGTCGTGCTTTTCCTTGTTGGCTCTTTCTGTCACATCCAGTCAGGTCATCAAGAATTGAATTAGATCTCGACAACTATCCATGCAACAATGGTGCAAGATCAGAGGGTCCATGGCATCACCGTGGCCATTGTTTGTAGTTGTCTGAGTCTTCCTGTGCCCTCCACCTCTCCAAGGGCCAATCTTTCTCAGGTTACTACTAGTGCATGGTGTCTTTGTGCCTCCACCTCGACTATGCTGACCCAACTTCCCTTGACTCTGGCCGCCCTTTCTACTGTCGCGAATTATGCCACCTCGTCCTCCGCGCACGCCAAAACCATCGCCCCGAGCCTCTCCCACTGGAGCACCCCCACTGTCATCCTCCATGGTTGCCAAGGTGAGGGTCTCCTCCCTCCGCCTCCCTAGTTTCTCAAAGGGGTTCAACCACCTTCGTCAAAGAGTAGGTGCCATTTATCGCCAAGTAATTATACCCAATTCCACTGGGAGCACTGCCCTGTCAACTGTAATGGAAGGCGTCCCTCCCATTCTCCAAATTGAGCTTGAGGTCGCACCATTGATGTCGTCCCCATGCGCTCCCTCCCACCAGTCACTCCAATGGATAGAGATAACGATGAGGAGAACGATAGTTCTCCAGGAGCAAGATACGCCCCAAGCACCACCCTCTCTAATGCATTGTTGGATTTTGCAGAGGCAGTTCTTGCCCCAAATGACCCAAAAATAGCACTTGCCTTCCCACCACGTCTGCCAACCCAATCCAGCTATGTCCGGCTCGAGAAATATCAGGAGTTGGCCACACTTAGGCGCAACAATTTGTATCTCCCCAAGGAAACTGAAGGAACCACCACTTCTGGTGCATCTTCGTCACCTCTTTCACCATCGAGCAGGAGGCCAATTGTAAATCCACCACCACGCCTTCACACTAGACCAGATTCCCCGCTCCTTCCGCATTCCTCTTATGAAGTCAACGACTCTTCCCACCCCCAAGGAGATGTAAATGCTCACACGCCCGAGAGTTGTTACTCCTGTACACCATCCCCTCCTTCGCATGGTATGAGGGGCCTGGAGGTACGACCCACCTCACCAACCCAATTGTCAATCTTCATGGGATCCTTCGGCCACGTTCACCTCAGTTCTCACCCCCATCGGGGATCGTAAATCTAATTATTATAATTAAATTCATTGTGTTTAAAAAAAAAAAAATTATACTTAAAAAAAATAAAATAAAAATCCCAAGGACTCAAAAATTATAAGCATGTGATCCAAGCTTCAAATCTCGCAAATTATTCTATGAACCATGTATAGGGGAGCATGTAACTTACCTAAGATTAATAATAATAGCAATTAAAATCAAATTAACTTTAATTATGGCTTAGTGTTCATAATCGACATAAAATGTGAAATTCAAATGAACACTAAAACATCTATAAAAAAAAGGCTAATAATGTTCAAATGAAATGGAATAATCTTTAGCAAAATTTTAAATTTAAACAACATTTTTTTTATATTAATATATAATTCTATAAATTAATTCGTATTTCTAAATTTATAATATATTTATAAGTTAAAAATAAACATTTTAAATATCTAATTTAGAAAAAGTGTTTAAATGGATATATATATATATATATATATATAAAGTAAAATTCATATTATTAATTGAGCTTATCTTAAATGATAGAAAGAATATATTCCCAACGTTCAAATTTAAATTCCACAAATCTAATTATTATAATTAAATTCATTGTGTTTCATTTTTTTTTTTTTAAATTTACACTTTAAATAAAAATTATTCCCAAAACGGAAATAAAACTTTAAGTTTCATTCGCGCGCTCACTCGGCTCTGCAACCTGCGAGATCTGCATTCCACGGAATTTGAAGACTGCGCGCACCCACGCTCCTTGCATACTCCGATCCCTACGAGCCGGTCTGCCGAGGGCTCTAGCTTCTGGTTGCGGTCGACTAGGGTTTGTTCTGCTAGCTCTCCATGGAGGAGCCGGCTCCCCCCAAGGGGTCTTCCTCCCCTCCTCTGCCTTCCGCCGCTGAGGCCTTCAGATCCTTGCTGGCCTCTCTGCCCAAGAAGAAAGTTGT
Source organism: Pinus tabuliformis (assembly GCA_031772625.1). NCBI lineage: Eukaryota > Viridiplantae > Streptophyta > Pinopsida > Pinales > Pinaceae > Pinus > Pinus tabuliformis. The sequence continues at coordinate 725,826,311 of CM062818.1, read as the reverse complement.
GGAAGCTGCCAAGTTTGTGAAAAGGCTAAAAGACATCCACGAGATCACTCTTCCCCCTGAAGGGCCGATTCAAGTAGCATTATCTGTGGTGGATCGTGCTCTGGTAGGTCAGTTTACAGGTCTCTGGCCCTCCCCAAAAACAACAGAGAATTGGGTTGCTAGGAACTGGGCTCCGTTGATAAAAAAACAAGGTTACATCTTACTTCTCGAAAGAGGATACTTCCTATTTGAATTCTCAGAAAAAGAAGACAAGGATCTCATTTTCAGAAATGGCCCCTACTTCATGGGCCCTCAAGGGCTGTACTTAAATAAATGGATGCCAGACTTTGATCTGGCGGTGGATGTGCCTTCTACGGTTCTGGTGTGGGTAAGGCTCCCCAACCTTCCGATACACTGTTAGAACTGGGACTCTTTGAAGCATACCGGAAACACTCTTGGGAAATTCATAGACAAGGCCAACAACAAAGATCAATACGACTACGCCAGAATCTGTGTGGAGGTAGATCTGGAGGTCGGATTACCAGAAGCCATCAAAATAAGGGTAGGTCCTTGGACGCATGTTCAGAAGTTGGACTATGAACAACTTCCGTTCAAACGCCGGAGGTGTCAAGTCTATGGACATTTCGCTAGAGATTGCCGGTCCAAAGGGGTAGAGGAAAAAGGGAAGGAAGAAGGATGGAATCAGGAAAAAAGACCCAAAAGTTCATTAAGGAAGAATGCAAATGTTAATGCCAGAGCCCCCCAAACGGGCCCTACTCAGCATCCACCCATGAAAAGCCAAGGAAACAAATTTGAGATCCTTGGATCTGAAATCATGAATACGCAGGAGAAAGAAATTCCGAAAGAAGTCTCTCCGCCTAAATCCAAAACCGTACCAGAGAGATCCAAAGAGAAGATGTCAAAAGAAGAGGAGGAAACCCAAGAGTTCGAAGAATCAGAGGAAGAAGGGGAAATAGGGGAGTCACAGTCTACCCCCAGAAGATCCATAAGAGGTCGAATGTCATCAAAGGAAAAAAGAGATCAAGAAACATACAAAGACAAGCTTCAGGGTAGCCAGTTAATGCTAGAGAAACTTCTAGCAAAAACCCCGAAGATGAAGAAGATCCAAACACAGAGCTCCAAAGGAGCTCATCACAGCAAAAGTAAATGATGAAGATAGTCTCCTGGAATTGTAGGGGAATTGGCTCCAAAGCTAAGGAAGAAGCAATGAATAGTCTAATAAGATTGGAAGCCCCAGACACTCTTCTCATCTAGGAGACTAAACTGGAGGATTCAATCTTCCTCCAAGCAAGCAGAAAATTTTGGAAGAAAGACGGAGCGCATGCAACCTTTGCCCGTAGAGCATCGGGAGGGCTTGGGTCGCTCTGGAACTCAAATAAGTTCTCTCTAATCTCTGAGTCACTAAACACTCATTGGATTTTGTTAAAATTGTAGCACCTAGAATCTAAAGAAATTATAAGTCTGGTCAATGTATATGCTCCTAACAATGCAGGTGAAAAATACTATGTTGGGATTCCATCAAAAACTTGGCAGATCTAGAAAATTTGGAGAACATAATCATAGCCAGAGACCTCAACCTCACCCTCCTCTCGTCAGAAAAAAGAGGAGGCAGTATTATCAGAGATCCGGTAAGAGAATCAGTGGAAGATCTCATGCAAGATTGGGACCTGATAGACATCAAGCCGACTATTGGCAAGTTCACATGGTCAAACAAGAGGGTTGTCCAGGGCCACATAGCTGCAAGATTGGACAGATTTTTGGTGCAAAGTTCCCTCCTGCTACTTGGATTAGAAGCCAGATCGCACATTCTCCACAGTAGCATATCAGATCATAAGCCTATCAGCTTAGAACTGCTGACCCCCAAGGATCTGGGGCCTATTCCATTCAGGTTCAGCTCTCTCTGGATCAAAGAGGCATACTTTATGGACAAGGTCAGAGACTGCTGGAAAGACCCAGTCAAGGGATCCGCCTTCTTTGTGTGGGAAGAAAAACTCAGAAGAGTCAAAGGCATGTTAAAAAAATGGGCTAAGACCTTGCCCAACCCTGTTGTGCAAAGGAAAAAAATCCAAATCGAGCTAGAAAACCAACACCTTCATCTTGAAGCAGTGGAAATTACAAAAGAAGAGTTGGAAAAGGAGGCCAGGCTCCAGCAAAGCTTCCATAAGGCTTGCCTGGCAGAAGAGGAATATTGGAGGCTCAATTCTAGAAGTCTTTAGCTCAAATCTAGCGATAGAAACTCCTCCTTTTTCCATAAACAAGCCCAAGCCAGGAAAGGGCGTAATTCCATCATGGAAATAAAAGAAGAAAACAATGTCTTGAAGGATTTTACATGCATAAAAAAAGCAACATCTGAACAATTTGAGAAGCTGTACAGGGAGGATCTATCAGTTGAACATAATGACAACCTGTTAGACATTGTCCCTAGCCTCATCACCTCCAAGATGAACCAGACACTTGAAAGCAAAATCACGCACAAGGAAGCCAAAGAGGCCCTTTTCGCAATGGATCCCAACAAAGCCCCAGGACCGGACGGTTTCATGCCTAGATTTCTTCAAACCTATTGGCAGATCATCGAGAATGAGTTCCTCAAAATGATCCAGAAGTCCCAAGACTTCCAGAAGATTGGAGGCTGTACAAATTCAGCCTTTCTTGCCCTTATTCCCAAAGAGAAAGGAGCAAACACTTTCAGCAGATTTCGCCCAATTTCCTTATGCAATATTGGGTATAAAGTTATAACCAAAGTGATAGCTAACAGGTTGAAAGGAATTCTCCCCAAAATCATCCCCGACAGCCAAGGTGGATTTATTCAGGGCAGACAGCTGGTAGACAACTTCGTGCTGGTTCAAGAGGCGATTCACTCCAGCCTTCATCGAAAGGAAAAAGGTATGTCCATTAAATTAGATCTTGCAAATGCATTTGATCATGTAAGGCATAAGTTTTTGTTTGATGTGCTTTATAAACTGGGGTTCGGTCAAAACTTCATCAAGTGGATCAAAGCATGCATTTCAGAACCTTGGATTGCCCCCTTGGTGAATGGTAGGGCGACAGATTTTTTCAAAGCCTCTAGAGGACTGAGACGGGGGTGTCCTCTTTCACCCCTCCTATTTGTCCTTCAGGCCTCTGTCCTCAGTTTCTACCTAGATAAGAAACGACAAGAGCATGAAATTGCTGGTCTGTGCATTGCAAGAGGGGTAAAAAATATCAACCATGCCCTCTTTGCGGATGATACAATTCTGCTGGGGGTTGCTTCTCTTCACTCAGCTATAAAATTCAAAGAAATTCTGGAAGATTACAGTAAGGTTTCAAGCAGCATATTAAACAAGGGAAAATGTAATATTTATTGTTGGAATACCCCTGTTTCAACTGCAAATTCAATAGCCAGATGCCTAGGATTCACAGTCTCTGTTTCCTGGTCCTCATTTAAATACCTTGGGCTGCCAATTTTTCACAGGAGGGCCCTGAGCAAAGACTGGTACCTGCAGTTAGACAAATTCAAAACCAAAATGAAAGCTTGGGGATCTTCATGGCTTAATATCACCGGAAAATCAGTGCTCAACAGTCTTCCACTATTTAAATTCTCAGTCCTCCTGGCACCTGTGGGAATCATCAAAAATATGGAGGAGCTAATCAGACAGTTCTTCTGGAAAGGAGGCAAACAAAACGAGAAGAGGATTTCCCTAGTCAATTGGGAAACAATCACCAAACCAATTTATGAGGGAGGATTGAATTTCAAAGATCTCAGAGCTCAAAATCTAGCCATGGGAGCCAAAATGTTATGGAAAATCATAGCGCCTAATCCAGGTTGGGTTCAGATCGCTCTGTGGAGAAAATATTTTAGAGGCATGAGACTCAGATGCTTGGAATAGTCTAAAAACCAACTTAGAACTCCTCTCAGTATGTTCATCAACAGAATTGGACCATTGATAAGCAATCACGCATTCTGGATCCCAGGGAATGGCAAACAAATTCATTTGTGGACTGATAGTATCCTGGGTAGACCTTCGCTGGCTGAGCTGAGAGGCACGTCAGAGTTGAAGCGCTGGACGTTTGAGGAGAATATCAACACTATGTGGGACGTTTCAACCTGGAAGGATGATGCCTGGGCGGGCTGGAAGCAGCTCCTTGTTCCTCACGCATTGCTTTTTGAGCTGGCAACGCTCTACACAAACTTACATGGGCTGACTTTACTCAGCGCGTAGGCAGGACGTGAGAAGCTGGGGCTCAAAGCGTGTAGGCTACATGGTAGCTCAGGGATATGTTAAGTGTCTGGAGCGTCCCCATGTGCTCCCCAATCCAGCCCCCATCAAAAAATTCTCATAGAAGACAGGCTCCAGAATAGGGGCATCTATGGCCCCTCTAGATGCATGATGTGCAAAGAAAACTTAGAAACCGCCCTCCATCTCATGGTCAAGTGCAAGTTCGCAGTCTCTATTTGGCAGGAGCTTCTTGAAGCCTGGAAATACAAGTTCACTTTCCCCACCTCAATTCTGGAACTGTTCGCAGGCTGGATGACCAGATATCCAGGTCCTCTCCCAAAAAACAAAACAATCAGGTCAGCGTGGAGTGCTTTGCCTAAATTTATCAGTTGGCAAGTCTGGTTGGAAAGAAACAGAAGAATATTCCAGAGCAAGGAACAGGACTACAAATTAGTTGTCAACTCAGTGAAAAGCCAGCTAGTTGAGTGGCTGACAGACAAAGGAGATGATTTAAATCTAAGTCAGCAGGACAAAGATTTAGGATCTGTCCTCAACTTCAAATTTCAAAATCTGAGCAGCTCCCCTCCATCCCTCAAAGATTGGCAAATCAGGAAAAACGAAGAAGACTTCCAGTACTGGTTGTTCAACCAATCACTTCCCTCTCTCTTCTTTGATGGGGTAGCAAAAGGGAATCCAGGAATTGCCGGCGCGGGAGGGCTTATCATAAATCTAGATGGTTCTTCTCCACTCAGATTTTCTTGGGGATTAGGCCATTCCTCAAGTATAGAAGCTGAGGCGATGGCCCTCTTCCCAAGTATCAGATTCCTCAAAGAGCTGGGACATGAGGAGGCAAACGTATTTGGAGATTCCCAGGTTATCATAAGCACAATGGTGAACAATTCCAACCCAGTTGATCTGCAACTTGCAAGGATTATCACAAGGATCCAAGGCATGGCAAAGTCCCTAATTCTAAGTTACTTCCATGTTTTAAGAACCAATAACAAAGAAGCTGACATTGAGGCAAACAAGGCAGTTCACTTAGATGCCGGCACAATTCTCAGAGACAAGGAAATCCTTTGGGATCCAATCCCTTAAAGAGCCATGTTTTATTGCTTTATATTATAGCAGTTTGTTTGTATCTTTCAGCTCGGGAAATTAGCAGCCAAAGCTCACTATTCCAAGTGTAAAAAAAGGAAGCTGAAAAGAGTAGGAGACTTATTCCTTCTGTTGGACAACCATGCAGAATTTTGTTCTTTCTCCTGTAACCGAATTTGAGGCTATTAGCCAATCAGTTAATGAAATCCTATAACCATTCTTGTAAAAAAAAAATAAAAAATTATTCCCAAAACTTATAACCAAGAAATGGACCATAACTAATATTTATTCAAAAAACATAAAAATAATTAATATTTATTTAAAAAAAAACACAAAAATAAATATCTAGAACAAACTAACATTCACACACATAAAACATAACTAATATTCATTCAAAACAGAAAAAACGATGAAAAGAAACCCCATTAATGCAAGAGTCTGGGATTGTCAGTGCAGGGAGTGCAAGTCTAAGTCTAGTTAGTTGTGAATCAAACTTTGCCAAAAGTGAATTTTACTGGAACTTGGCCCCCATATGATGGATGATATTGGGAGATTACATGACCCATACTCATGATTAGATTCTAGTTGGGTGGGGTTGACAATTAAATCAATGATTTATCCCCTTACTCTAATTTGCTTAAATAATAATAAATAGGGGCCAACAAATCATCTTGCCATTTGAATTCATGGTTTTGGCTTGTCATTCTTCCAACGAATTATCTTGTCCCCCTTAAATAATATAAAGTGAACCTCCTCCCCTAATATTTAACATTTCATTTCATCATTCCATTTGGGACCTATCCGCTCCATTAGAATAATGGGGTGTATCTCCTTCTATATCTCATGGCACTATATAGTGTACTTTGTTTTTTTATCATTTACAGTGTTTTGGATAGATGGCGATCGAGTGCTATGCTAATGCACTCTTTGATGTGAAGTCACCAGTTCACGTCTCCACTTCTATCTGGGTGATATATTGGACATGATGAAGATGTAGTCCTGTCAAACATACAAAAAAATATACAAGAGACAATGAAATCATTTAAATAATTAAAAAATATAGTCACTTAATTAAGTTGTTATACTTGTAATAAAAACACTATTTAAAGTAACCCAGGGGCTAGTGATGGTGGTTGACCCCACTTGCTATTATAAGAAGGGAGAACTTCACGATCAAAAGCCTCAATTTTCCACCATAGTCTTGAACTCCCTCTTTATTATTATTTAAGGGGTGAGCTACTGTTCTTCAATGTAAAATCCATATAATAGGTGAACACACACCTACTTGAACGTCATCTTAACAATACACTTGCATTAGTTGTGGCTCCCTTCTCGTGGATCATTGCAAGAAATAATAAGAAATAGGGGATCCCTAAGCCCAATACCATAGCCCTTGGTGCTAATATCCTCCTTTCCTAACAACTCTAAATCCGAGCGTGCCCTCTCAATTATTATTTATCCAAAAATCACCCCTACTTATAAGAAAACAAGACTCTTTCTCCATAGTAATTGTGATCTCCTGGTTGCACTGAGAGGCGCATTCTACAACCCAATATGATGTGTAAGCGTGTCCGTCTGTCACCAAAGTTGAAATTTTGCTTATGTTAGCAAAAAAATAATTAAAAAAATAAACAATTTTTTTAAATGTTTTATATAGTTATTCAAATTCAACGTATGTGATAAAATAACTATAAACACATAAGATAATTGTATTGTAATGCAATTATATTATGCATTTAATAGTTATTTTATCATATACGTTGAATTTGAATGGATCATAAATTTACTTTCAACAAAATATTTACCACATTAAAATTCCAAATGAGGTAAAATTTTAAACATCTTTACTCTTTACTAAAGTCAATACCATTAGTAAAATAAAGTAAAAATGTTATTTCAACACAAAGAATAAAAAATCTTGCTCCAAAATATTTTTAATTAAATATTTGTAAAATGAATCTTTAAAAGTAAAACCATATCCTATGGGTATATTAAAATTTAAGACAAATATTTCCACTTCAAAATTGTAATATTTAAAATTTTTGTTATTATGCCATGTAAAAAATATCATTAAATCTAATATTAATATTAATATATTATAATATTAATATTATAAATTTAATAACTTAGGATTAATACAATATTAAATTTAATATAATATTAAAATTGTTATATTATAATATATATTAATATATTATGATATATATTAACTCTAGATATATATGGGAGGGAAGAACAAAGATAGAGTGATAGAGGTGGAGAGATAGAGGGAGTGAGAGGAATGGAGAGAAAGGGAGAGAGAGGAAGAGAGCTTGGATATGAGAAAGAGAAGGAGAGAGGAAGGTGTTGGGCGCGGGATCCCCCAAGGGCAATTTTGGGGCTAAGAGCCCATATTTTGGTCCAATTTTGTAATACAAATGTAAAGACTCCGCATTTTGTGGGCACGAAGCACGTAGATGTTAAAGAGTCATAGGGTTGTCTGTCCTTATTTTGATAATGTAATGTCGGTTGTAAGAAATGTACCCATGGTATGCGGACCATGGATTGTATAAATAGAGCTAAGCTCTAAGTAGTTAAAGACATCGATGGAATCAATGAAGATATGATGTATGAGAGATAACTCTGAGTAGAAGTCTAAGTCTTGGGTTGTAGCATAGGTAGAGGCTCTGCAACTGAGTGCGCAGAGGCCTAGAAGTTTGCAACTGAGTGCGCGGACCCCTACAGCTGAGTGCGTAGGGCAAGTCGAGTCTGTAATCGACTGGAATTATCAATAAAGAGAAGTATTCTATCATTTCTGTGTCTTTATTCCCGGTTTATGCATTTGTTATATTGGGTATGAATTTCACTTCTAATGCTTATATGATGCGTGGATGTGTATAACTGTATTGGTTAAGTGAATGCAAGCAAGAACATCTGTTATGCGAAGCTAATTAAGATCTATTAACAAGATAAGTAAGATACTTAGCCTAGTTTGAGAGATAACGCAGTTCGCTGCCCTAGCAGGGCGAAAGGACTTCAACCCCTGGTTAGGGTTGCGCAGAAACCAATCATAACATTTCGCGAAGGTACTGAAGGGTAGAGAAGAGGGATAAGCAACTTGCGCGAAGGCAGGTTTAGTTGGAATAAATCGAGATCACAACCATCTTAAGGGTGCAGAAACTTGGTTCCAGCATCCCCCCATACTGCTTCGAGTGAGACTTCAGTCCGCGCTTTGCGAGCTTATGCCGAAAGGGCTAGTAATGTAGGGATTTGTTTGGCTAACTAACACTGAACTTGGGCCAGGCCCCCTCAAGCCAACAAATGGTTATGTTGCCAGGATCAAAATCTACATGAGAGATGTGTGATGTCGTATCATTGGAATCCAACTAAGAAAGAAATCGAAGACTGGTTGGACAGAAGAATTCACGAGTTCGTGACGCAAGAGAATAGAAACCCGCAACTATCAAAAGAACAATGGCTAGACAACTACTTATATACGGAGATCCACGAAATATCTTTCGCATCCTTCCCTACTGAGCTATACGAGTGGAACGCGAAGCTAGCAGATAGCCAAGGAAGGTGGAAACTTGACGGTCCTATTATATGGACCCCAGAGTTAGTACGAAGGTTGGAAGCATCAGAGGATAAGATCACGTGCGCCATCAATCATTGGCTTGATCACATTATAATATGATTTGTTACTGAGTTCGTGGTCGACACCTCAGTTAGCTATAGCGAGGCAGAGCGATGCTTTCTCAAAGGACCATGAGGTAAGTATGTGAAATCTTTGAATACTCAGATTAAAATGGTGTTGTGCGAAAAACAAGTTATGCAGTTACCTTGATGTTCGGGTCTACGCGAAGCGGAAGAATTTACAGAAACGAAGGAAATAAGGGTCCAAAGCATCTCCCCTTGATTTCACCTTTGCGAGGGGACGAGGAAGGGGTCACGAAGGTCTCTCCGCGAAGTGCTATTCATTTGATAAGACAAGGATTTCCATGAATACCACCTCCACTCACACCACCACCAACTTCATCTCCATCACCTCCAACTTCACCCGTACCACCTCCACCACCACCGCGATTTAGTACGACAAACACAGTGAAGTTGCCTTTGTTCAAAGGCTTGGGAAATGAGGACCTAGACCAATTCTAGTTCGTCTTGGGGGCTATATGGGAAGCTCAAGGTGTTACATATGACCATATAAAGAAAGCAAAATTGGTTAGTGCTCTACAAGATTGCGCACTAACCTGGTATAATAAGTGCTCCAATGATAACCTGAATGCTAGAGTAGCAGACATCCAAGCAACACTGAATAGGGAATTTAGCAGGCCTAAATCTGAAGTGCAGTCGATTGTTGGATTCAAAGAGATCACAATTCTCCCAGGTGAGATTCATTGGGAACCAGATTAGAGGCTGAAATGTATGATCTGCGAAGCCAACATGAATTTGACAGATGGACAACATCGTGAGTGGTTTGTGGCTTCACTACTACCACACCTAAGAAGTGCGTTGTCGCATTAGAGGATAACAACTCAGGTAGAGGCCTTGGAGATTGCCATGAGACTACATGAGACCCTGATGCAAGATCCTAATCTAGGAGTTCAACAGATCCACGCGCAGCTGAAGAATCTGTGCCTTGAGATGCAAAGCTTGAAGCAGGATAGGACGATTCAGCCAGAGGTATGTGAAGAAGTATGGTGCGTGAAATGCAAAAGTTAGGGTCATGAAAAGACCATTGCCCGGTCTTTGCAAATTACCTTGCAGGAGGAGGACCGATGCCTTTAAGGCCGGAAGCTCAAGCAGGACCTAGCACAGCGCCTGCTTTGTGCTACACTATCTGTCAAATAGCTGGAAAGCATGCCACGGATAACTGACACTTGTTACAGAAGTATATGCAAACTCCGCAACAGTTGTTCTGTAAATTTTGTAGGTTGGTGGGACATGATGAGCGTACTTGTAGGAGCGATGAATTGATGATGGATAGAATTCCCACCTACAGGGTTCAGGCCGAAACGCAACCCCTTGACCAGAATGCAGGGATGGCGCGGACAAGATTTCAGGGGTACGGACGAGGTCGAGGCAGAGGAGGACCTGGTAGAGGTTGAGGATAGTTGATTTGCTATAATTGCGGAGGACCAGGACACTATGCCCGCGATTGCACTAATCCAACACGTCCATCGTGCAAGTACTGCACACTGTTTGATCATGAAACAGAAGATTGTCCTACACTGATAGCTAGAATACGTGACAAAGAGGCGCTACCACCTCCCCCGACTCAAAACCTGCAAATGATGAGGTCTGAGCTGTGCGAGGAAGATCTGAATGTAAATATAGTGCTCCGAAGTGGAATCGCGATGGGAGATGACAAGGGGAAACAACCAGAAGACAGTACCTGGGTTCGCAAAGCCCCGGTGAAAGAGGTTGAGTTTGATTTGGAGCGCACTCGGGAAACCTTCATGGAAGCTAAGAAGAGCTTTGCTAAGGCCTCCACTTCAAGAAGCAAAGATAAGCCTGAGCCAGAGATGGACCCCTCTATGCTCACTACTTTCCTGGAAACCTATATGAAGTTACTGCGCGACAATAAGGCTGTGAAAGGGTTACAGGAACTCATCAATAGATGTGCTGGGACCATGCTAGGAGAACTGCACGTAGTCCGAAAGATCGGAAAGCATAAAACAAGGACGGGGCGTGAAATGAGACTCACCACGTAGATCAGAGAATACAAGATGGATCAAGTCATTCTGGATTTAGGATCAGATGCGAATGTTTTACCGAAACAGACATGGGAGCGAATGGGGCGACCTACGCTATAATGGTCTCTGATTCAGTTGAGGATGGTGAATCAGCAGAAATCATACCCATGGGGCGAGTGCAAGGAGTAACCGTGGATATTGAGGGAGAAAGCGCGATGGCAGAGTTTGAAGTAATATAGATTGTTGATGACAACAATCCCTACCTTGCGCTCCTGGGAATTGACTGGGCTACTGATATGAATGGGGTAATCAATCTGAATAAGCGAAAAATGATCTTTGAGAAGAAATCACTGCGCGTAATAATACCCCTAGATCCTGCTGAAGGATCGCGCTATACGGAACCAGTCCATGACTATGAGAGTGATGATGATATGGACTACATCTACAAGATAACAGCGTGAGACCAAGACTGGGTGAATCCCACTGCGGATGGGCGGATTACATGGGAGCGCAAGAGTTCCTACACTTTGGATTCCGATGAAGAAGTAGAACGATGGCAGAATTGGTTACACGAGGTAACTACGCTGAATTGCAACATGATGACCCGGTCGCTGCACTGTGTGTCGTCAGAAGAAAGGAATCTGCCTACTTATGATGGTCTAAATGAGGTAGATACCTTCTTGGATGCATTTGAAAGGGAGGTGCCAGAAAAGCAATGCTTCCAAACCTTGGACTAAGTACTGCGTGCTACGCTCGCAAGATGGTGCGGTACGCACAAAGGAAGCTTTGATGAATGGCGTGAATGTAGGAGAATGATGTGAATATGATTTGGGAAGCCTAAAATGCAACTGACAGATAAGTACGATGGGCAGGACGATCCGCGCGCGCATCTGGCTTATGGAGAAAAGCCCCAACCTGAGCAGATGCACATGTACTCCGTGCTAAAGTACTTGGTCACTAAGCTTGTGTTCGGGGGGCGAATTTTCAGATGGTTTTTATTGTTCCAGGAATACAATTTTGAAGTTGTTGTAAAGCCTAGACGATTTAACGCGGGACTAGATCACGTGTGGCACATCGAGATAGGGGAGGAACCTACTAGTTTGGAGGAAGGATTACCTGACACGTAGCTCTTTGTTGTGCATGTCGCAGATGGACATTTTGAGGATATAATACACTTCCTAACAACTGGAACTACGCCGGAAGGATACTCTATCCAGCAAAATAAGGAATTAGTGATGCACGTGGCAGATTTCTCTGTCATTGATGGGCAACTATACAAGATGGGGAATGATGAAGTACTGCGAAGGTATGTACCTGAGTTTGAACGAAGAAACATCCTTGTGGATGCTCATGGGGGCGCCACGGGAGGACATTATGTATGAAGATCAACCGCGCAGAAGATTCTATGTGCAGGGTTGTGGTGGCCAACCCTTCATCATGATTCAAAAGCGTATTGTAAGGCGTGTGATGTATGTCAGCGGATAGGAAGGCCATCGCGGATGGATGAAATGCCTTTGAATCCACAAATGACGTTGCAACCTTTCGAAAAATGGGCAATAGATTTTGTAGGACCTATTAAACCTCAAGGAAAGACAGGGGCGAGGTATATTATCATTGCGACTAAATATTTGACTCATTGGGCAGAAGCACAGTCGGTGAAGGATTGCACGGGTGCGACTGCCGCAAAGTGTCTATTTGAACATGTACTGACGCGATTTGGATGTCCAAGGATCTTGATGGGCGATTGTGGTACGCACTTTCTCAATGAGATGATCAGCGCACTAACGAAGGAATTTCAAGTGTATCATCAAAATATCACACCTTATCACCCACAGGCTAACGGGATAGTGGAGACGTCCAAAAAAGTGCTTCAAAACGCGCCAACCAAGGTATGCAATGCTCAGCGAAGTGATTGGGACCTAAGCATACCTGCAGTGTTATGAGCTTATCAGATGACATGCAAGAAGCTGACGAGACAGACACCTTTTAGGCTTGTCTATGGAGTGGAATCCGTAATGCCTATGGAATACATCGTGCCTAGTCTGCGCATAACAACGATCACAGGTATGATGGATCGCGGAGCCCTGGAAGAGAGGCTCGCGCAACTGGATGAGCTCAAAGAAGAGTGATTTTTGGCTGGATTTCACCAGCAGGTCCAAAAGTAGCGTGAAAAGGCATGGCACGACCGACACATCAAGCTGCGCACATTCAAGGTAAATGATCTGGTTTTGTTGTATGATAGTAAGTTTGATAAATTCCTCGGAAAGTTCAGGATGCACTGGTTAGGGCCGTATATCATTAAGGAGATAACCGTCGTTGGCGCGGTCTAGCTAGTTAAGTTGAATGGAGATCCCTTCCCAGGGAAAGTGAATGGCAGTCATTTAAAGCCATACACAGGTGGCCAAACCATCTGACTATCCGACAGTGGCACAGTCTTAGAGCTCTAGGTAGCTGAAAGGAGGCATGGGACTATAAACTACATTGCCCGGGAGTTACGTGATGTTAGGACTACGCGAAGTAGCGAAGTGTCACAGGGTCCTCGACAACGCAAAGACAGCTGCACTAGTGCGTAGATCTGCCGGAAAGTGACCATTAAAGTCACTATTCACGATTTGATGGTTGGTTTCAGGCCAAAAGGAGTGGGAGACATGCATTTAAGGCAAACTTTATGGGTTAGATTCTTGGAAATATGCCGCCAATATAACATTAATGGGCTGAATGTGGGGGGAATGGTCGAATTCAAATTCAAAAGGCCCTATAAATTACAAGTGGCTGTCCAGTGAAAAACACTTGGCATTTTGAGAATTGAGCTGTTGCACTATCAAGTGTATATGGACCTTTCTAACTTTGAGGCTTTGAGAGCAAGTTCAATGTTTGAAACATTTCCAAAGGAGACACATGACTTTCTAACTAGACTAATGTTGATAGCTGAGGAAGCTGTGCAGGAAATTGCGGAAGTAGAAGCCCCAGAGAGCACCGGAGCAATAGTTGAGGTCCCTAAATCACCCCGAACACTGGGACCTAAGAAGGATAAGCATGCTATGATCCTGGTGCACGTCTCGCCTAGAAATCCACAGAGGACCAAGCTCACCTTGCAGGAAAAGGGGAAGGCCATTAATCTGGAGGCCAATGAGGAGGAGTCTGAAGAAATCCTGGTGGATGAGGAGGGAGAGGATGTAGAGATGGAAGTTGAAACCTAGGGTGCGGACCCTATTACTCGGTTACCTGAATATGTTCCTCCGTGAAAGGGCAAAGCTAAAGTGCCAAAGGACATAGATGAGAGCAAGATCTCTCTGCAAACTCCGCTGCTCCTAGATGATATTATTTTTGAGGGACTGCACTTGGGGTAGGTTCTTGTGTTGAAGTTTGAAGATTGGGACCTCATAGACCATGAGAAGTTCTCGCATTTAGTGACTGAGAAGCTAATGCGCTAGAAGATGAATGCGACGGTTGGAATGATTGAATTAGAGCCACGCAAATGGCTTAGAGGTGTAGAGAAAGCCGGGTTGCTAAACCTGATGTGGGTGCCGTATTACCACCGTGCCCCAATGACCGTCTTTGTCATTAGGCAGCTGCTCTGCTTGGTGCATGATGGGTGATTATGGCTGGAGGAGACCATCCCCATCACAGACCATATGATTCATTGGATTACGCGGCTACCTTACTCAGGAGAGGATCCAACCAACATTTCAGAGCGAAAAGGTGGCGAGTTGGCCCTCGTAGAAGCGATGAAGAAGAATTTTAAGCTGGAGAAGAAGAAGTGAGGGTATGCCATCTCCAACATTAACAACCCTGCCACAAATATTGGAAGCGAAGGTGATGCGGAAGTGCCGCGCGGATGCGGTGCCCACACCAGTGGTTGCACTAGTGGCCCAATGCGTAGAAGGAGTCCAGTTCAACTGGGCAAACTATTTATAAAGAGAGTTCCTTGCGAACTGCTGCGAGGCACAGGAGCAGGGAAAAATGTTTCATTACGCGTGGCTCCTGTTGTCGATAGTACTGGTGGCATGGGAGCTACCCAAAGATAGCCAATTCCCTTCGGTCGCGCCGGACCTTCCAGAGGTAGCAAAGTACGCTTCGCTGTGGGTGACCAAGGACGCGCAACATATCAGAGAAAGTAAGATCTTCTGGGTCCTAATGGAGATGAATATCCGAATGGGGATCAATCGCAAGTTGCGGTTGTCGCCCACAGTATACAATAGTTTGTAGAGCTTTGTAGAGTTCAAAGCGTATTTCCACCATGTCTTCATCAGGGCGCGGAAGGACCCTACGAAGACGTGGCATGATTTACCATACCTGGCAACCGACGATGTGATATTCGCAGTCCTTGAGTCTTGGCTGCCGGAGTGGCGTGCTCCAGCTGGCTCCGCAGTGGAAACAAACAAGTCCGCCACGCAGTGCAAGAAGGAAGAGACAAAGCTTTGAATGGCGCATCTAGAGGAAAAGTGCAGAAAAGAGCAAGTAGCGGCTAAGGCCCAGGTAGCGTGCGACGTTGCAAAGTTGGCAGAACAACAAAAAACAGGAGAGGAAGAGCGAAAAGGACATAAGTCACCTTTACCTGAACCAGAGATAGACACTTAACAAGGTGGTGTGGACCCGCAGACGACGTCCACCCAGCTCAAGCATCCGCAACCATGAGAGAAGACAGTGCCACGAAAGAAAACAAAGGCATCGAAGACATCTTTCGACCCAATCACCCTCACTGAGGGGGATTTGCATGATATTGGAGAAACGGTGAGGGATGTCACCGCGGAGGCCCTCCAACAATTTGAAGAAAAATAACAACTAGTATTGGGGGCTCTTCGAAAAAAGTTGCAGGTTCACACTCCACAGGCTGGCACAGTGTCCACCAGCCTTGCAGTTGGCACTTCAGTTTTCGAAGAGATGTTGCGCACAAGGGTGACCAACACAATAATGCTACTAGATGGGGCACTTACTATAGAGCAGGAGGCCGACAGACTCATGGTGATCAGTTTGAAAGGGGTAGGGTTGAACATGGCTGTGTTCCCTCGAGAGACGCTCTACCTCTTACAGGATGGAGTCACCGCAGAACTTCAGGTCAGGGAGAATTGCGCTCTACAGGTAATGAGTGAGCATCGCATCAACATTGAACAGTTTGGCCTGCAGCACAATGAGGCAGTGGAGAAGAACAAACCGATAATGCAGGTTGTTGAGGAAGCCTGCTGGATGGTCCCGAAGTTGGAAATTCAGGCAGAAGAACTGGTGGAGGCACACATCTGTAAGTCAGCCACAGGGGTACGCGACGCAAGAGTGGAGATGGCCAGGGTTCAGTTGGAGCTAAACCTTTAGATCTCATAATTGCAGTTGAAGGCTCAGCCTTCAACTCCGTCGGAGGTTAGAGAACAATGTACCACCGCGGTCACAACAACAATGGCTGCAGTTGACAATGCAGTGGCAGACTACATGCAGCTCTTCAAACAATCATTCGAGGTCCTAACCACCCTGCAGGAGGACCTGAATATAGAGTGCCTAGAAATAGAGGCAAAATGATCCGAATGGAAAATGGCATCAACCCATGGTACTCATCCACCCATATTATTCATTGACCCATGGAATTTACCCATGGTATTGTAAATGGCATCCGCCCATGGTATTGTAAAATCCACCCATGGTATTCATTCACCCATGGAATTTACCCATGGTATTGTAAATGGCATCTGCCCGTGGTATTGTAAAATCCACCCATGGTATTCATTCACCCATAGAATTGACCCGTGGTATTGTAACTGAAAAATACTATAAGTAACAAGTCACATTTTGTAAAAGGACAGATTGTCCGCCACAATGTAGCCTTTACAGTTCAGAGGCATGTAGCCACACATCTCTTCTAAGAGATAAGCTACCATTGCCCTAACTGGTTTATTCCATTATTTAAAATAGTAATGGAATAAACCAGTTAGGGCAATGGTAGCTTATCTCTTAGAAGAGATGTGTGGCTACATGCCTCTGAACTGTAAAGGCTACATTGTGGCGGACAATCTGTCCTTTTACAAAATGTGACTTGTTACTTATAGTATTTTTCAGTTACAATACCACGGGTCAATTCTATGGGTGAATGAATACCATGGGTGGATTTTACAATACCACGGGCAGATGCCATTTAAAATACCATGGGTAAATTCCATGGGTGAATGAATACCATGGGTGGATTTTACAATACCACGGGTGGATGCCATTTAGAATACCATGGGTAAATTCCATGGGTCGATGAATAATATGGGTGGATGAGTACCATGGGTTGATGCCATTTTCCATTCGGATCACACACGAGCTACAATAGAGGTATGATGAGGTAAAAGGGACCATGCAGATGGTTTCCCTTACACAAAGGCTTGCACGGATGTAATAGGCAAAGGCACTCAAGGAATAAGTGGATGCCGCTTGCCATAAAGAAGAGGTCTTAAAAGCGCGCCTACAACCATGGATCGACGAGGATTATACAATTACAACCTCCATTGAAGCAAAGCTTGCGCAACTGTAAGCAAATCAACAGAGGATTTAGGGTAGTAGTTCAGCAACAACGGCGAACAACGTGTGGAAGAAGTCCAGCAGGCAGCCGCTCAGTGCGTTGCCAAAGTTGTAGCAATTCAAACAGAGCTGGGAGGTCTTCGCGCTAAGATCTCCGCACTTGCAGAGTGACTCGAGGGCGAGTCATGATGTTTGTGTTGGGGGCATGTTGGGTGTGAGATCCCTCAAGGGCAGTTTTGGGTCTAAGATCCCATATTTTGGTCCAATTTTGTAATACAAAAGTAAAGACTCCACATTTTGTGGGTGCGGAGCGCATAGATGTTAAAGAGTCATAGGGTTGTCCACCCTTATTTTGATAATGTTATGTCGGTTGTAAGAAATGTACCCATGGTCTACGGACCATGGATTGTATAAATAGAGCTAAGCTCTAAGTAGTTAAAGACATAGATGGAATCAATGAAGATATGATGTATGAGAGATAGCTCTGAGTATAAGTCTAAGTCTTGGGTCATAGCGTAGGTAGCGGCTCTATAGCTGAGTGCACAGAGGCCTAGAAGTCTGCAGCTGAATGCGCGGACCCCTGCAGTTGAGTGCGTGGGGCGAGTCGAGTCTGTAATCATCTGGAATTATCAATAAAGAGAAGTATTCCATAATTTCTGCATCTTTATTCCCATTTATGCATCTATTATATTGGGTATGAATTTCACTTCTAATGCTTATATGATGCGCAAATTTGTATAAATGTATTGGTTAAGTGAACACAAGCAAGAACATCTGTTATTCGAAGCTAATTAAGATCTGTTAACAAGATAAGTAAGATACTTAGCCTAGTTTGAGAGATAACGCAATTCGCTGCCCTAGCAGTGCGAAAGGACTTCAACCCCTGGTTAGGGCTGCGCAGAAACTGATCATAACATTTCGCGAAGGTACTGAAGGGTAGAGAAGAGGGATAAGCAACCTGTCCGAAGGTAGGTATAGTTGGAATAAACAGACTTCACAACCATCTGAAGGGCGTGAAAACTTGGTTCCAACATTCCCCCATACTGCTTCAGGTGAGACTTCAGTCTGCGCTCTGCGGGTTGATGTCGAAAGGACCAGTAGTGTACGGATTTGTTTGGCTAACTAACGCTGAACCTGGGTCAGGCCCCCTCAAGCCAACATAAGGGAGAGAAAGAGGTAGGTAACAAGAAAGACAGAGAGAGAGAAAGGTGGAGTGATAAGGGAGATGGAGAGAGAGGGAGAAAGGAGAGAAAGAGGGAAGAGAGATATAAGGGGGGAGAGAGGGAGAGAAGGGGAATAAAGAGAGAGAGGGAGAGGAAGAGGGAGGGAGAGATATATAAATATGGAGAAAGAGTGTATGTGTTTTGGGGGTGATATAGAGAGACAAAAGAGAGACAGAGAGAGAAATATATATAGATGGAAGGTAAAGAGAGGGAAGAAGAGAGAGATAGAGGGAGGGGGAGATAGATAGATATGGGGGGAGAAAACATGTGTGTTTGGGGAGGGGCAGTGAAATAGAGAGACAAAGAAGGAGAGATTGAGGGAGATATAGATATAGATGGAAGGGGGAGAGAGCGAAGAAGAATTATTGCACTAGATGCATTGATTTCAGTGTAGATGGTGATTTCTAATTCTATTTGATTGCTTTCATTGAAGGAGGTAAACTAAAGGACATGGGAGAGAAGGAATGAAGAGAGAGAGAGAAGGAGAGGAGTGAGAGAGGGAGAGAAGGGTAAGAGAGAGAGAGAAGGAGACACAAATATGGAGGGGGAGAGAGAGGAGAGAGGGAGGGAGATAGTGACAGGGTTGGAGGGAAAAGAGAGAGAGAGAGAGAGAGAGAGAGAGAGAGAGAGAAGGAGAGAGGGAGGACAAATAGATGGATTTGGAAGGGGAGAGAGGGAGGAAAAAGAGATGGATTTGGAAGGGGAGAGAGGGAGGGAGAGAGAGAAGGAGAGAGGGAGGACAAATAGATGGATTTGGAAGGGGAGAGAGGGAGGAAAAAGAAATGGATTTGGAAGGGTAGAGAGGGAGAGATTGAAAAAAACATACAAATAGAAAGTGGAGCGAGAGAGACAGGGGGAGTGAAAAGGGAGATATGGAGAGAGAGTTTGTATGTTTAGGGGTGAGATAGACAGACAAAGAAGGAGAGATGGAGGGAGATATAGATATAGATGGAGAGGGGAGTGAGGGAAGAATATTTCTTGCACTAAATGCATTAAATTCATGGTAGATGGTGATTTCTAATCCTATTTGATTGCTTGCACTAGATGCATTAATTTCAGTGTAGATTTTGATTTCTAATTATATTTGATTGCTTGCACAAGATGCATTGGTTTTAGTGTAGATGTTGATTTGTAATCCTATTTGAATGCTTGCACTAGATGCTTTGATTTAAGTGTAAATGTTTTCTAATTATGTTTGATTGTTTGCACTAAATACATTGATTTCAACGCATATGTTGATTTCTAATTCTATTTTATTGCACGACACTATATGCATTGATTTCAGTGTAGATGGTGATTTCTAATTCTATTTGATTGCTTGCACTATATGCATTGATTCCATTGTATATTGTGATTTCTAATCATATTTGATTGCTTGCACTAGATGCATTGATTTCAGTGTAGATGGTGATTTCTAATCCTATTTGATTGCTTGCACTAGATGCATTGATTTCAGTGTAGATGTTGATTTCTAATCTTATTTGATTTCTTGCATTAGATTCATTGATTTCAGTGTAGATGTTTTCTAATATTATTTAATTGCGTGCATTAGATGCATTGATTTCAGTGTAGATGATGATTTATGATTTGATGTAACTCAATGTATGATGGTACATTAACTTAAAGTGATTGGATTAACAATGTGCATTAATTTCAGTGTAAGCACAAAAAAATGATTGACAATTTGCATTGATTTTTGTGTTATAGTAATTCAACCTATTAATATTGGAGAGCAAGAGAGACAAGGTATGATGTTTACTACAATAGTTCGAGTTAAATAATTGAATGGTTTACAATCTCAACTATCCTTTTCATATAATCAATATGAAAAGATGGAAAAACTAACAAATAATGTAAATATTTTGTAAATCTGACCACTCATTAAAAAAAATCAAAATTACATTATTTCTTGACTTTTGTAAAACAACTATAGATAAAAAAAATTTAAAAAAATCATCAAAATATTTTGAAGGAAATAAATTATTTCAAACATTAGCAATGAAACAAATGATTTCAAGAGTAATCTTGATGCAATAAATTATTAAAACTACTCTTCAAAATATATTTAGTAATACCTAGAGGGACATTATTAAGAATTATTAATTGTCAAAAGTTGTGATACCTAAAATTAAATGAAATATATGTGCAATATAAATCCTCTTGAAAAATATTGACAAGATTGTCTACCTTCTTAATCACCAAATATTTACAAACATACAATTACATACACATATAGAAATATTATTGAGAAATGGCAACAATAAATTAAAATTAAAATTTGTCCTTGAATTTAAAGTGTGAATTAAAATCGAATTCTATTCTCATAGAAACTTGTAAATAGTTAATTAAGTTTAATTAACTTAATTAGTTTAGGAATTTCGAGTTGGAAGCCTTTCTGAAGTCTTGTATATGCTCTACCTAAGTTTTAGGGGTTCAGTATGAGTTTAATTGTGAGTTGTAATTAGATCACTCAGTTTACTGAGTTATGTTCAATTAAATTAGTTCCAAACAGTTTGTGGAACTAATAGGGAGTTAAAAGTGAGTTGGTGCACTAGTGCATCCACCAGTGTCACTCTAGTTAACTGAAAGTTCTCTCATCAGAAACTCATGCATGTTGATTATGAGAAAGACCTAGTTGAGACTAGAGTGTAGGGATAGTGTACTATCAGTTGCGTGATTTACTGAGTTGTAAATATCATGCATGCAATCAGAGAAGGACTTATGTTTGGATTGCACAATTTTGGAAGCATAAATTTCCTTTAAATGTGAGCTATTCATCCTAGGAATTACGCAAGGGATTAGGGGCTTGGAGAGCTGCAGAATTGGCTAAGTGTTGGCCAAGAGCTTGCTTGTGAGCTGAGACAGTTGAGAATACTTATGCGGAATTGTTCTAGTGAGAACAAGATTTGTATTTTCACTCATATTTTTGACATATGCAATACAGATAACGAGGTTTTGAGCAGTGGATTTCCCTAGATACATCTTGTGTTATGTGCTATTGATTTATCTTCTTCTTGTTCATATTGTTTTCATCGATCTTTTGGCTTCCGATGGTTGAAAGTATAGGTAGATTCTTGTCCCGTACTTTAGTACATTGCATGAGATTTTGCATCTACATGATTTTATACATGGTATCAGAATTGAAGAACAGTATACTAGAGGAGATTTCGAAGTTTTGAGTTCAAGGTTAGAGGTGAAATTTGAATTTGCAATACATACTTTAGGATTGACAGATGGCGTTCTACGGTTTGCGGCTTGAGTATGCCTTGGAAGGAAACTCGAATTTTATAGCCTAGAGGGAAAAAATGGAAGCTAGGCTAGACGATAATGGCTTGAAGGCATTCGTTGATCAAGAAATTCCTAAGCCAACAACATCGGATGCACAAAATTTGACTGAATGGAAGAAGTGTGTGGTGAAGGCGAGGCGAATAATCCTTGAGGGAGTTCGAGACCACATTGTCTCGAGTCTCCATGGCAAGGAAACTTCGTATGATATGTGGAAAGAATTGATGGAATTGTATCAGAACAATAGTGACCAAAGGAAATCGGCACTGAAGGACAAACTTTGAAAAATCAAAATGGAGAAAGGCGAGACGATTCCAAAACACTTGACCAAGTTCATTCAGTGTCGTGATGAGCTTGGAAGTGTTGGAATCACGGTTTCTGAGGATGATATGGTGAGTCTTGCTCTTCTAGGACTCCCAAAGAGTTGCCATAGTTATCAAGACTCTGTCAATGGTCGGGATAAGCTACCAGATTGGGAACGACTATGGTCAGATTTGATGCAGGAGGAGATCAAGAGGAACACCAGGGATGGCTCTTCATCAAAGATTGATGATGAAGAGAATTGTGCCTTAGTGATTAAGGCGAAGAAGGGGAAAGGGAAAGCTTCCCATTCCAAATCAAATTCTTATCATGGAGGTAAGAAGAAAGACATGATGAAAGTTAAGTTCTTTCATTGTCATGAGCTAGGCCATTTTGCTACAAATTGTCCACTCAAGAAGTCTAAGAAGAAGTCCTCAGGAGGAGTGGCGGGTGAGGCTTTGGCCTCTCAATTCAAATTGGACTTTTCCCTCATTGCATGCATGGTGTCATCAATGATGGGATTGTATGGTACTTAGACAAAGGAGCTTCATTCCAAATGACTGTTGACAAAGAGTTATTCAGTGACCTGGAGGAGAAAGATCTCCAGATGCATATCGAGATGGGTGACAATGGGAAGTATAATGTTACTATATTGGGCACAATTAATTTTCAGAGGGCGCATGGGGCTCTACTCACCTTGAAGAATGTATGTGCCTGGGTTGAAGAAGAACTTGGTATCCGTTTCCATGCTTGAGGATAGAGGCTATGATGTGATCCTCTCGAAAGGAAAGACGTTCCTTCGACACATAGCCACAGGTCAATTAAAGAAGATAGGGATTCAAGTGAAAAATATCTATAAGTTGGAGGTAGAGGAGTGTGTTGCTTTGAGCACAAAAACAGAAAGGGTGCGGAGTCGAGACATTGGCGAGTTGTGGCATAAGCAATTATGCCACTTGCATCATGGGGCTTTGAAGATATTGTAATAGATCTCTACCAGTCTTCCCAAAGGTACGCTTGAGAAAGTTGATACATGCAAGAGATGTACTTTGGGAAAATACACCGAGTCTTCCTTCACGATAGAGACAATTGAGCAAAGGCTATTCTAGAGCGAGTCCATTTAGATGTGTGGGGACCATTCTCGACAACATTCACAACCAAACACATGTATTATGTTATATTTGTTGATGACTTTTCTAAAAAACGTTGGATATTTTTCATGTAGAAAAAAGATCAAACCTTCAAAAAGTTTTAATGAGTTTAAGGATTTGGTGGAGAAAGAGTCGAGTAAGAAGGTTAAATCTCTACAAAGTGATAACAATGGTGAGTATGTCTCAAATGAATTTAAAAACTTATGTGCAGCGGAAGGGATTAAATGGTAGTTGACGACACCCCGTAACCCTCAATAGAATGGGGTGGCCGAGAGGAAGAACATAAGAATAGTAGGGGAATCGAGGGCGATCTTACATGATTAGGGACTACCACTACACTTGTGGGCTGAGACATGCAACATAATGGTTTATGTTCAGAATTGTAGCCCACATCAGATACTTGAGATGGAGACACCAGAGGAGGCTTATTCCGGTAAGAGGCCAGATGTTGATCACTTCAGGATTTTTGGGTCATCGGTATATTTCCATGTGACCAAAGATGCATGGAAGAAGCTTGAGTTGACAGCAAAGTTGGGGATATTTGTGGGGTACATTGATACACCTCACAACTATCGGGTGTACTTGCCGACCAACAGGATGACAGTGGTTCGCAGGGATGTCAGATTCGATGAGGAGAAGGCCATGCGAGTTTCCCTTGAGAGGGAGCTTGAGCTACATGTGGATGAGGAGCTTTTAGCTCCTAAGGTTGAGAAGCCTCAGATTGATGTGGAGAAACCACATGTAGAGGATTCGAGAGTGGAGACATCCACTTAGGCAGAGTCTTCCAGAGAGGGAAGAAAGTGCACCAGAGAGGTTGATAGATTGTTGGATGATGCACGGGAGAATGTGGGAGCACCCACTTCTCAACATAGGTAGAGGAGGTCACCTGAGAGGTACACTGGATACATGGCTCTTATGGGCGAATGTGTTGTGACAGATCCATCTTCCTTTAACGAAGCAATGTAGTAGCCGGTTTGGGTTGATGCCATGGTGGAGGAGTATGACTCCATAGTTCGTAATAGTGTTTGGGATGTGGTACCGAGATAGGAGGACATGTCAGTGGCGAGCTCGCATTGGATTTAAAAGGTAAATCAAGCTATATATGGTAGTGTGGAGAAGTATAAGGCTAGTTTTATGGCCCGTGGCTTTTCACATGTAGAGGGGATTAACTATGATGAGACCATTGCTCCTGTTGCAAGGTACTCATCGATGAGATCTATATTGGCACTATCAGCACATATGGGTTGGAAGATACATCAAATGGATGTAAAGACAACCTTCCTTGATGGCATGATTGAGGAAGAGGTGTACATAGAGCATCCTGAAGGTTTTGAGACCTTTGACTGTGAGTCGAATGTGTGCCAGTTCAAGAGAGCGTTGTATGGGCTAAAGCAAGCACCCTGTGCTTGGTACACTAGGATAAATAGCTACTTCACTGGGTTGGGCTTCACGAAGAGTGAAGCGGATGCGAACCTGTACCACATAGTGGTGGAAGGTAAACTGTTGATCATTGTAATTTATGTTGATGATATCATACTAATAGGTGATGATCAACTGATCAAATCTTGCAAGGAGGACCTTGCAAGAGATTTTGAGATGAAGGACATGGGGCTCATGCATTACCTTCTTGGCATGGAGGTATGGCAGGGAGATGGGGAGTTGTTTGTGTCTCAGGGCAAGTATGCCAATGAGATACTCAGGAGATTTCGCATGGAGAGCATCAAACCCATGGAGATTCATCTATCTGGTAACTGGAGGAAGAAGGACACTACTTCAAGGGAAGTAGTGGAAGCTACTATTTACAGACAGCTTGTGGGTTCACTCATGTACTTGGTGAACACACGATCAGATATGTGCTATGTAGTTAACTGGCTTAGTCAAGCAATGGTTAGGCCTACCAAGTTGTATTGGAAGGCGGCAAAGCATGTGTTGAGATACCTTAGGGGCACTTCTCAACATGGATTATGGTATAGATGGATAGAGGGAGTGAAGCTTCAAGGCTTCACCAATGCAGATTGGGCAAGGAGCCCATCTGACCAGAAGAGCACATCAGGAGGGATCTTTAGTATTAGGTCAGCGATAGTTTCTTGGTACAACGGGAAATAGAGATCAGTTGCACTTAGTTCAGTAGAGGAAGAGTACATGGCTGCGAGTCAAGCAACATGTGAGGCCATTTGGATGATGAAGATCTTAGTTGATTTGTTTGGTCAACAAATGGATCCAGTTGTGATTTACTGCGATAATCAAAGTTGTATCAAACTCTCTGAAAGTCCAGTTTTTCATGATCGGTCCAAGCATATTGATATCTGATATCATCATCTTAGAGGTTGTGTATTGAGGCAGAGTATGTTGTTAGAGTACATTCCCACGGAGGAGCAAGATGCTAACATTTTAACAAAGGCATTGTCAAGATGTAAATTTGAGTTTCATAGAGTCAGGATCGGGGTAACTAATAATCCATTTCTTGTTGAGAGGGAGTGTTGAGAAATGGCAACAAGAAATTCTAGTTTAAATTTGTCCTTGAATTTAAGCTGTGAATTAGAATCAAATTCTATTCTCATAACAACTTGTAAATAGTTAATTAAGTTTAATTA
This sequence comes from Pinus tabuliformis, assembly GCA_031772625.1. Lineage (NCBI taxonomy): Eukaryota > Viridiplantae > Streptophyta > Pinopsida > Pinales > Pinaceae > Pinus > Pinus tabuliformis. The sequence goes on along the minus strand of CM062818.1, from coordinate 725,800,306 downwards.
ACTTAATTAGCTTAAGAATTTTGAGTTGGGAGTCTCTCTGAAGTCATGTATATGTTCTCTCTAAGTTTTAGGGGTCCAATACGATTTTAATTGTGAGTTGTAATTAGATCACTTAGTTTACTGAGTTATGTTCAGTTAAATTAGTTCCAATCTGTTTGTGGAACTAACAGAGAGTTAAGAGTCAGTTGGTGCACTAGTGCATCCACAAGTGTCACTCTAGTTAACTAAAGATTCCCTCATCAGAAACTCATGCATGTCGATTATGAGAAAAACCCAGTTGAGACTAGAGTGAAGGGAAAATGTACTATCAGTTGTGTGATTTACTGAGTTGTAAATATCATGCATGCAATTAGAGAAGGACCTATGTTTGGATTGCACAGTTTTGGAATCATGAATTCCCTTTAAATACGGGTTATTCATCCTAGAAATTGCATAAGAGATTAGGGGCTTGGAGAGCTGCATAATTGGCTAAGTGATGGCCAATAGCTTGGTTGTGAGCTGAGAGAGTTGAGCATACTTGTGCATAAATGTTCTAGTGAGAACAAGCTTTGTATCTTCACTCATATTTGTGATATATGCAATACAGATAGGGGGGTTTTGAGCAATGGCTTTCCCCATATACATCTTGTGTTATGTGTCATTGATTTATCTTCTTCTTGTTCATATTGTTTTAATCAATCTATTGGCTTCCACTAGTTGAAATTAAAAGTAGATTCTTTTCCTGTGCTTTAGTAAATTGAATTAGCTTGTGAATCTACATGATTTTCCATAAATATAACACAACAACTGTAATATTCACAAACATTACCATACAAATCCAAACACTTAAACACACAAACCACTCAAAGCATCCAAGCGCAGACCTACAAACCATTCAAGGCAAGCAACAGAAACAAAATTAAAGAAGAGAATGATATAGTCATGTCAAACAAAGACAACATAATGTAAATTTCAAAGTATGAAGATTATCTCAAACATATACATAATAATGACAATCTAAAAATGTGTCATTGTTGCCGTCAACTGGAACCAACCTAGATCCATCTAAATCTGGATCTATCATGCGCTGAGAGGGATCAAATCCCTAGAGGCGCAAACTTTTCCTCAAATTTCACACTCCAAAAAGAAGGTTTTCACCTCGAGGGATTTGATCCCTCTCGACGCATGATAGATCTAGAGTTAGATGGATCTAGACTAATATTTAAGGCAACAAAGGATCACTTTATGATGAAATTTGGAGCATCCATGTTATGTTGGAATGTGGTGAGTTTGAGTCACACCAGTAGATCTTTAGAGTTTATTTGTTGACAGGACTGGGATTACCAAACGTATACTAGAATTATGCTCCAATAGTTAAAGCACTTGCTGGAACAAAAAGATCCTAGGATTTATTATGTCATGTTTTATGCTCTAGTTCTCTTCAGTACCATAATATTTTTGCAAGATAACACACGATACTGACAAACCCCTGGGATTTTTATTAATTACCTCTTATATCTTAAGAGGCATGTGAAGGACTTGTCACATAATCAACGTACACTTCATGCCTTTCTTTTCATGATTATAGCCCAATAAGATTGATTGAAGATGGAGCAAATCAGAGCTAGGGTTTATCTGTGCGAAAATGGGGTTTTGGGAGCGGTCGCCTCATTCTATACCTCGGTCGTCTGGATGGGAAACAAGGATTCTGAAGCACTGGGTCAATGGAGGCTGCAAATTCTCAGGTGGGTTTCACTAGTTGGACCAGATCGGAGGGAAAAAACCGGACATTGGTTTGGTGGAGAATCGGAACTTGATGGAATAGGAGAAAAATGTACAAGGGTGGTCTCTAAAATTTGGGTAACTAGATCGCCATTGCTCTGTCGCCTTCTTTCTATTTATCTTTCCGGGTTCATAGATGTCGACTCTTATAGGACGGTATGGTGGACGTGGTCGTGTTGGATGGTTCTTCGGCTAAGAAGGACTGCCCTTTCCACAACGTGATATCCATCTATTTTCCACCAGTTAGGTGTCACGGTCCCCTATTGCGGCTTGCATCGCGCAGAAGGTTCAACATTGGGGAATGGCTTAGCTGGGGATGGGATTCGGTGGAGGGGTCACAGGGATTGCAGTGCTGCGGTGGAAGCGGGTCTTTTGCCTCAACCTCATCGATGCGTTATTTCTGTAGGGGGAAAACGATATTCTTCCTTCGGCTGGCTGGTTCTTGAACCTTCTGCCACTGTTTGCTTCCAGGAGCACCCACTATTTCCAAGAAGATTCTCGACCTTTCACCCTCCCGTGCTTCGGTCGATTCTAGGCTTGGTTGAGGGCTCGTTTCAGGTGGTCCAAAACCTGTTCTCCATCTGCAAGCACCCTCCCAAACCCTTTGTGCCATTCAGTCTAACTGCTTTTGAGTGGCCTATCAACCACATTAGGGAGTTTGGATCATGTAAATAGAGGGGCACCCAGTCCTCTAATGTATCACGAGGGAAATGGCTTCAAAGCTAGGGCTTCTGAATTAACATGCGCTCCATCAAGTCAGGACCTGAAAAAGGCTAGTGAACTGGCTCAACAGGGACACACTCTATTTCGTCCTGCTTCTGCAACTAGATCAAATAGAACATGGGGACAAAAGGAACATCCAAAGTAGTAAAACCTCACGGCAATAGTGAAGAAATCGGTTCCAAGCATCTAGTAAGTACTCCCTGCATTCAAATTTTCCTAGAGACCCCTAGCGGGAGTACGTTATTAATTTGGGTGAACACAACAGATAAAGTGATGCTCCTAAAGCAATACATCACACAAAAAATTGGATACCTTGTTCATATGCAAAATGATATTTTGGGGCAAAATACTGCAGGATAACTTGCTCTTGTTGGAATATCACATTCTACCTGTTACCACTATAATCCTCAACCTGACACTTAGGGGAGGAGTTGCGGCTCCCAGTAAAACCAAAAATGTAGATGTGGGTTTGGGGTGCAACACAACAAAAGGATCTGGAACAAAACATAAGCACTCAAATGGGGGACTATCTTTCAAGAACATTCTTAAGGGAAAAAAGATAGTCACAGAATCAACCAAACAAGTAGGAACTGCTCCTAACCCTTACATAGTGGAGCATTTGAAATGCACCCCATAACTATACATAGACATGCTAGAAACTGATTAGCATTGTGCCTCTTTCGAATCCCAAGCCATTATATGCCGTTTCAACTGCTTCTGGCCATAACCAGTAGAAATTTTTCATTGGATTTTAACTAATTGGTCCTTAGATTGCGAACTTCATCTTTTCTCAAAAGGCTTCTTTATTGTAAATTTTCCAACATCTAAGGCTAGAGACTCAATCCTTCAGGAAGGACCATGGTTCTAGGGTTCGACTGGCCTCTTCACTACTCCTTAGTTTCTTGATTTGATGCAAATACCATGGTCATCTCTAGAATGCTGGTTTGGGTTCGGATGCACAATCTTCCCCTCCATTTCTAGGATGACCGAGTCCTTGAAGGCATAGGTAACAGAATTGGGCAATACATCAAGAATGATACCCAAAGAATGAAGGAAAGGGTCTTCACTTTCGCACGTATATGTGTAGAAGTAGACCTAAGCAAAGGCCTACTAGACAACATACACCTAATCCACAACAAGCGGATTTGGACACAGATTTTAGATTACGAGAACACAACTTTTAGGTGCAGGAATTGCATGCAAACAAGGCACCTACATAATACATGTCTAGAAGCTAAAAAAGACAATATCCCCCACTAGAACCTGAAGAGGAGGAGGGTGATGCTAAGGACGAAACCTCACCAAAGGGGAATAACTAGAAAACAATGGAACCAGAATCACAGGGGGGAACCCCACAAGGCCCATCCGAAACTCGGGAACAACCAATGCAAATAGACATGATTCCAGAAGAAGGAGACATCAGTGGGAACAAGCGTATTCACTCATCAGACAATTCAGATTCAGAAAAGGATAATGCCAAACAGGATGCAGAGAATCAACTTGCACTAGTCTCTTCTGTGCTGTCTCAAGGGGAATGGCGAAGGGTTGATAAAAAGAAGGGGAGAAAAGCCTAGCTTTCTCCCACCATGTACATTATTTTTGTTTTTTTCTTTCTACCTATTTCTGATTATCATCGGTCTTGACTAGATGATGCTATACACTCTGCCAATGCAACATGTAATTTTGTTTTCAAGAGAGTCCATGGATATACTTTGTGAAAGGAACAACGAACCATTAAGTAGAAGCAATTTTATTATACTTCAAAAAAATAAAATTAGATAAATAAAATTGTGAATCATAGATTATAGTGTATGCCTTTTGTCACTTATCAATTGAAAGGTTATTTCAATTAACTTATAAAACCTATAATAACACTTTTATCTCTCTCGGTAGGTATCTTACTCCTTTATTGTTGGGGTAATTTTCCTATCTCATTCTCATACATATCCATGAAAACTTGTAATGGTAATATGTTCTTGATTTTCAATGCTTTGATTGTCATAAACAACATATCACAATCCTCTTAATTATGAACTACATGCCGACCATATACACAAGGGTCAAAATTGTTTTAAAAATACATAAACCCTAATTAGAAATTTTCTGGCTTAAAGAAATACAGAGCTTTGTAAATTCGGGATTTAGAGGTTTTGAAAAATTGTGATGCTCATAACTATAAATAATAATCTGAATAAGTTGTACATGGAATATGTTTTTAATTCATCGATGGCTAGCAGGAAAAAGCAAAGTCAAACGAAGTTCATGCTGTGGGTCAACCTGAATATACAACCCACGGAGCCATGAAAAGCTTTCTATGCCAAAAAATTTGATAGGTCAAGACTGCTCACTAAATTAAGTGCACACTTACCTAGATTATCCATGACCTGGAATTAACTACCATTATAGTGCAACAAGAAATTTATTTCCTGTTAGATTAAGTCCATGCTTATTTGGATTATCCATGGCATGGTATTCAATGGACACACTTATTTGATGTTAGATGTTCCTTATCTCTTTTTATTGTTATTGAGGATAATATTTAATGCATTTTTGTTTTTTTTTTTCAAGTTTCTTTTATTATTATTTTTTTGCTTATGTTATTTTATTTTTTTGGTGCCGAGAGGATCCCAAAAACCCACCTGACACGTAACTGCAAATAAACCTCTGGGATACGATATGTTCTCTTCCTCGTAGCCTGAATCACAACATGAGGGATTTGAACCTAAGTCTTTCAAGTTTTAAGGATTTCACATTTCTCAAATTAACCAAATGAACTGGCCCTGAGACTATTTTGGCTTATGTTCCCCTCTGGAACTTGGAAGTATCTTGGCACACCCACTTGAGTGCGCATTTCATTAATAATGTGTAAATCAGATAGAAATGCAGGAATGTGCCAACTATGTGTCAATTGAAGCAATGCATAGTTAATTTTAGAAGCAAATAAAAACAAATGTTATGGAATTTTTTCTGGTAACGAGAATAGATGAACATATGGCCAAGGACTCCATTTCATAGTTTTGACTACCATTCTTTTTATATCTACCTCTCCACCTGTTATCTGGACAACCGATTCAGATAACTCAATACTGACAGGTTCTCTTTTCTTTATTCTTGAAATATTTCAGGGCATTGTAGTAGTCATAATCCTCGCTGAATTAGACCATTCAATCTAACTCCATGTGGGTTGGATAATCCCATGTCCAAAATCCAAAATCTAGCACACAATATCCTGACAAACCAATTCAATTTACGCAAAGGGCTATTTGAACCTAAAGCCACACTATAAAAGTTGCCTAAATCTACATCTAACTATAAGTGCATGAGGGTTATTTACACCAAAGTTCCTACCAGACGATCTAAGAGTCATGCACTTTATTTTTCCAAATGTAGGGTCTATGGGAATCAAGCTTTGAATGTGAAGTAATAAGCTTTGCGATGATGGGGTCTTGATAAAAGTAAATTTTGTCTCGACATTATTAAAACTAATATTACTAAAGTTAATTTTGATAGTTAGATAATAGGGGTTTATCTGTCTCCATTCATTTGACATGACATTGGATGCATTGTTGGATCTGGGAGTGTGGATGCAATGCTACAAAGATTTTTGTGTTTGCCCTACAACAAAAATAAATCATGCCATTGGACTAAAACGTCTATCTTTTGCCTATAATTGCATATATGGCAATTCAAACCTATGCATAAAAGCTTATTATGATCAGAAAGAAAATACCACCATTCTCCATTCTACAGATTCCCAGGACAAATCTATCCTTAAATTCTCTATGAAATTAGACTCTATAATCACTAGGTTAGTTTCCGACAGAACCCAACATCACCCATGTAACTGAACTTTCCCTATGCCAGCACGGTTAACACAAAGAAACAAACTACCTAGCTAAAAAATGATAAAAGGAATATTCATGTTCAATCTATGCAAGGTAATCACAACACATACCAACTTTTGGAAATACACACAAAGTTTTGATAAGAGACAAAAAGGCATATTATCAAGCTGAAAAATAATAAAGGGCCTATTTCTATGCAATCTCTGCAAGGTAGTCACAGTACGTACCAACTTTTGGAAATACATAGGAACTATCACTGGCTTTTGTTGGGCACTATTATTTCATTTGTTTGCTGTAAATTTTTTATTTACAGTAATGTTCTTCTCAACTGCGATTTCTATTCCTATATACTATTAACACATGTGTAGTAATCCTGAAAAACTATCTAGACGTTGTAAAATGCCAATGTTCGAAGGCTTTTTTCAGGGCAAGTAAAACACGTATTGAAAGTCGAAAACTGACCCCAAGGCACTGATATACAAAAACTTGAGCACAAGACTCTAAAGTGGGTGAACAACACTGCAGCGATGGCCTCAACTATAGTTACAAGATGCAACAATCGCGCGAACAACACTGCAGGGCCTTAACTCCAGTTATAGGATGCAACAGGAATGCAGGGACAAGCACCAACGTTAATGTACCAATACCTTAAATTCCTAACCAATGAACTCAAATGGAATTCAATTAGCATTGATTTTTGTATTTTATTTTTATATTTTTATAATTAGATGTTTTTTGCTTCTGTTTTTTTCCCAATTTCAACAATATAATTTTTGGTCAGGTCTTAAATTTTAGTTGTTTAAATTATCATTTAATTTAATTTCAATTTAGTTGAATAACACTATTTTTCTTATGTCCTAGTATACATAAATGCTCTGCTTGAAAATATATCGGCCTCAATACAACAAATCTATCGGCCATATGAGAAACTGATAATGATCATATTTAATATGACCTCTAGCGAAAAAACAGAAGTTGATGTATGGCCTCGGGTTCTGCTGCCCTGGTGGTGGTGGCGGGCCTATGTCAACCACAAAATAAATCTCAAAACATTAAAAACTAATGTTGAACTTTCGAATAGCCGAAATTTTTTGCCATACAGAATAAACAAATAGCCCAACAACGTCGCTAAATGTCACTTGGCAGTGACCTAATAAATGAATTTCAAAAGAATAAGAAAATTAAAAACTTAAATTATTGTGAAGTTACTCATTATTATATTTTTGTGGAAGACAAATTTCACCATATAGAATAAACAAATAGCCAACAACGTCGCTAAATGTCACTTGGCAGTGACCTAATAAATGAATTTCAAAAGAATAAGAAAATTAAAAACTTAAATTATTGTGAAGTTACTAATTATTATATTTTTGTGGAAGACATGTATAATAATATGAGTAAGTTAATTTCTTTCTTTCTTCAATGAATAAGCTTCTTCTCTTTTTTATTAATAAATTAGGTTTATTCTAAAATATCTTCTTTCTTTTCTTTTCAAATTGTGGTCAACTAGTTTTTGTTTGTATGTGGATAACTAGCAATTGCCCCTAAAGTTGCAAAGATACACCAAAAGAATGGAAGGGGCATGTAGTTTTGCTCTAATACCATGTAGGTGTAGAAAAAGGCACCCAAGGATTACACTGCATAATCAAAAACATTTCTACTAAGAGAGAAAATTGAAAAAATGAACAAAGTTTCTTTATTGCTTGAAAAATGGACTATACATCATTCTTATTTATAGTAGCAAAAGAAGCTTTTAGCAATTGCGAGAAGAGAAACTTCACAATCTAACAATTAAGATTTATACATAAGCTTGCAAGTTTCAATGTTATTTTATTAGAACTCTAATATCTTTCCATCATTTCACATATTTAGTCAAACTAAAATGCACATAATATGTTCTTTGACTTTCATTACTTATTCATGAAAACTAATATTTTTTATTATTATAACTCTTTAATATTAATTTGCAAATATTTACCAAATTTAATAGAAAAAATAAAATAATATGAAAATGTACATCAAAAAAATTAATATCATTCAAACAATTGTGATAAATAAACTAACCAAGAAGTAGATTTGCTACCATACTTGCAATCACTGAACATTGGACGCAAACAATACATTCAACAATGCGCATTTAAAAATAAAATCTTCCGCATAGATCAAACTCCATCATCTTTTCTGCAAACTTTTAATTATAACGTTGTCATACTTGCAAGAACTCAACACCTAATGCAAGCAGTAAAATAAGAAATGTGCATTAAAAAAAAACTTGTACACAAATGAACCTCCATTACATTTTATTACGACTTACAATTGTAATAGATTACTTATAATATTATTGTCACCAATGTTATCCGTGCGCCCTTGGTTAGTCATCATGAGATGATCCATGACATCACATAAAATGCTATCCTAAGGTCAGGGTAGGGATCATTTTGGTTGAGCCAATATTGAGTAAATCTTGTGCGTTCTCAGAATAGCCATCGAGGTCAGCTTCGGGATCATTTTGGCTAAGTAGCTACAAAGATGATCTTGTGCGTTTTTTAAGAATATCCATTGTCCGCTTTGATTAACTATTATAATTTTTTGGAGTTACCTTGATGTATTCCATATTTATGTGTCAATATGTTTATTTGATGTCGTTGTTGGCTTATATGTTTAAAAATTTGAAATTTACTTTGTATTTTTTAATAATTGTTATGTTTTGCCAATTTTTTAATGATGATGTCAAGATGTTGTATTTCCGACTTTTACTAATTTTTTTCTACTCTTGTGTAAAAGGATCGAGTTAAAATTTTATGGAATAAAGTTAATAAAGGAAAAATAAGGACAAGTATTCCACACTGAATGTTGGGCAAAACATCCTAGTGGGTGTTCATTTGGTTTATTATGGCTAAGGGGAAATTAGCAAAAGAAACGGCAAAGGCATTTGGAAAGGCAAAGAGACATTAATTGAAATTTATTTATGAAAAAAAAGGAAAATACGAGAAGGGAGGTGAAAGGTCACATATTTGCAGGAGGAGGAAATTGAAGGAAAAATGAAGGGAAATGAAGAAAATAGAGGCCTCAATGATGAAAAGGCTTATGAGGATCAGTTCAAGGTCTTTGCTAGTTGAGGCTTTTGTCAATGTGTGAGCCTTTTGTCAGTTTAGTTTTGGAGCTCTCTCTCTCTATTCTCTTTATTCTCTCATACTCTTTCACACTTAGAGAATTCTTGGAGCACTTTAGCATTGGAGAAAGGAAGGAAAAGGATGAACAAGAAAGCAAAGGAAAGCAAGGATCAAACAACTAAAATAGGATTACTTTATAGGTATCGAGTTACATGTATCATTTCCTTGCTAGTTTTGGCATGCATGATACATCCATGTGTGTATTTTGTCCTCTTGTTGTCACTGGCATGGATTTTACTAGGCGTGACAATGGTTTCAGCTTTGCCTTGCCATTTCCGAATAGCCATAGTGTGATGGGGTTATTTACTTGGTTGAGCTTTGGATTGCCGGATGGTTTTGGAATAGAGTGAGGTGGTCTTAGGAAAATTCCCAAGGGCCTAGGAATCCCTTGACTTGTTTTGGCGAGATTGCGGTAAAGCCTGAGTGCAGAGATGCGCAAATTGCTCAAGGTATTGGTGAATAAATTCAGAGGCATCCAAGCTTGTTTAGGGCCTGATGATCCTTTGACTGGTTTTGGAAGGATTGCGATAAATCCTTGTAGTGTATATTTATTGTTTGGGCCTAGGAATCCCTTGACTGGTAATGGTGGGATTGTGGTAAAACCTGATTGTATAAGTGAGGGTTTCAGACCTATGAGTCCCTTGATTGATTTTTATGGGATTGCGTTAAATTCTGAGGAAGCCCTGGTTGTTTTGTTATGAGTCCCACATTCATGCTTGGAATATGGCATGGGGGTGATTGGTTGAAAGAAAGATTTGGTTCAGCCCAATCTATGGTCATGTGGTACGTGGAAGTCCCTGACTTGGTTGTATTTTGCATATGTTAATAAGAGCTATTTTCCTCTTGTATTTTATGAGTAAATATACTTTTTATGATGTGGCTTTGATGGTTGTTCTATCATTGTTATTATTCTAGTTATATGCTGGTTATAAGCATGGATTCATGATAGGTTCTAGTTATGGATCTTATCATGTTTTGAGTGGTGAATAGACGGTTATTAAATGCATGACCTAATAGATGTTATTTCAACTATTATGAGAGGGCATTAGACCTTCTTGATGATTCTCATATAAGTATCATATCCATATGTTCATATATGCATTCCTGACCTGTAGATTACATGTTCTCAATATGTTTGATGAAATGTTTGCCATGGTTAGGCTTGGTTAGGTCAATTCCTTGGTCAAGTTTTGGGTTAGAGGCTTTGTGTTTGTGTATTTTATTGTTTTGGAAAGTTTCATCAAGTTCCAAGTAGTGATATGGAGTCTAGCCTCGGAAAGGTGGCACAAATTTCGTCATTGCAGGCACAAAACTAGGAATTTGGGACTGCAGTCGCTAGCTTGAAGGATTATGTGTGTGACTGGAGGCCTCAAGTCACATGGATGTAGGCTTATGCAAGCGGCTAGGAGTCCAGGTCAATGAAAAAGTAGTATAGCTCAGAGTCTGGGCACTTGGAGTGGTTTGTTAGCTCTTGTGCGTTTTGTAGCTCCTCAGGAAGGTCAATAAAGTTTTGTCTTGTCGATTCCACTTCCTTAACTGTAACTAGGAGCTTGAGTCATACCATAGTAGCCATCAACTCATGTTTATCGTGGCAGGATGGTGAATTTTGGTAGATGTGGGAAGGGTGGTTATAGAATGGTATCAAAGCTTCTAGGTTCAACACTTGGACTTGATGGGCGAAATGTGCTTGTCATGCATGCATGTTAGTTGTCTATGCGATTTCTATGATTGCATTGTGATAGTCAGTGTTGTATTTTATGTAATCATGATCCTAATGTGTTGGCTGAGATAGAGTACGAGATGCAGATCATCAAAGTAAGGTTGCAGCACTAGACCTCAGGGCATCATACAGGTTTGTATGTTGGGCATGCAGGTATGTTGGTTAGTTATTGTTATATACATTATGGTTATGTATATACCTGTCATTCTATTTTTGTTGTGGTTACATGCATGATAGATGCTAGTTTACTAGTGTGGTCATGTGCATGTGTGTCAATTAGTCACGCATGATAGTTAAATTATTGTTATATGTATCATGTTAATATGGATTGGCCTGTGAATATGGTTATGGTAATGATATTCAGGTATGAATCAATTTTTTTTGTGATATTGTGTCATACTAATATGGATTGACTTGAGCATATGTGATAGCCTCCCCTAAGATACATTGAAGTATGAGTTTGATTATGTCGTCTATTTGGTTTATCTTACCTAATATGTTTACAATTTGTTTGATTAAGTGCAAGATATGATGTTATGAAACTAGCTCACAAAATAGAAGAAAAGATAGATAAACGCCTTCAAAATAAGCCTCTTTGAGGGGGCAACCTCCTTTACATTACACAAATGAACAATTCTTGGATGATACAAACAAAAATACCTCCTTTATATATATAGAAGTCTAAGGGGTCCCAATACAATCAGAGGCTACATAACAATAATATTGTAGGGGCACAACAATAACAATAGTGGGCTTCTATGGGGCACAATAATAACAACATGGGGACTATATGGGCATAATAATACAATAAGGGGGTTGCACTAATAATAAAAAGGGGTTACACTAGTAGTATAGGGACCTAACATGCCCCTCTCCTTCAAAAAGTGTTGTTCTCAATGCTTGAGTAGTTTTGGATGATTTTGTATAAAATTCTCATCCTCCCATGTGGAATCTTCAACGGGTAAGTTATTCCACTTGATGAGATACTTTGAAATTGATCGATTTCGTAGCTGTTGATTTCTTGTTTTTGTGACTGCTTCAGGTTCCAATATGATTTTTCCTTCCCCGTCAAGTTCTAGCAATATTATTTGAACTGGGATCTTCTGAAACTTTTAAATGAGGGGCCACACTTCTTTTTCATTCTTCCATTCATCCCTTGCTTCGTTTATCCAATCTAGTTGGATAATAGAAATGGCACAAAACAATGTTTCCACGTCCTCATCCTTTCTTGAGAGTGCATCTGCAACAACATTTTGCTTCTCTTTGTTGTAGATGATTTCAAAGTCATAGCCCAACATCTTTGTGACTCATTTTTGTTGTTCTTCTGAAGAAAATATTTGTTCTAAAAAGTATTTAAGACTATCATGATCCATTTTTACCTTGAAGTGTCTTCCCATTAGGTAAGGTTGCCATTTCTTAAGTGCATGTAGTATTGCCAACATTTCCTTCACATAAATAGCTTTGTGTAAATACTTTCCTTTGATTGAATGAATTTCGAAAGAAATGGGTCTTTCTTCTTGCATTAAAACAACACCAATTCCATTTCCTGAGGCCTCACATTCCATAATAAAGGTTTTTGTGAAGTCTGGCGTAGCTAAGACTGGTGCTTGGCACATTGCCTCTTTAAGATGTTCAAAGGCCTTCGTTTCTTCTGGAGTCCAAGAAAATGCATCTTTCTTTAGTAATGTTGTTAGAGGTGATGCTATTCTCCCATAATTCTTAACAAACTTGCGATAATACCTCGTCAACCTGAGAAATCCTCGCATATGCTTTAGGGATGTGGGAATTTTCCATTCCTTAATGGCTTTAATTTTGCTAGGGTCTACCTTAACACCTTCATGAGATACGATATGACTTAAATATTCCACTTCTTGTACTCCAAAGAAACATTTGGAGATTTTTGCATATAATTGTTTCTCCTCCAATAGTTTGAGCACCCTGTGAACATGATCCTTCCAAGACTTGTTGTCGATTAGTATATCATCAAAAAATACTAACACAAATTTTCTAAGGAAGGGTTTGAAGATGAAATTCATCAAACCTTGAAATGTAGAAGGTGCATTGGTAAGGCCAAAAGGCATGAACAAAAATTTATAATGACCCTCATGAGCTCTAAATGTTGTTTTTGGAATGTCTTCAGTCTTCATTCTAATTTGATGATATCCTCAACGAAGATACAACTTGGTGAAGTAAATTGCTCCATGTAATTCATCAATGACACGAATGGGAAATTTATCTTTAATAGTAAGCTTGTTGAGCTCCCTATAATCCAGACATATGCGCCATGATCCATTCTTCTTGTGTACCAATACCACTAGAGTAGAGAAAGAACTTTGACTAGGTTGAATTATACCAACCTCTAGCATTTTTGCAACCATACGTTCAATTTCACTCTTTTGGGCATATGGATATATGTAAGGCCTAATGTTTGGGGGAACACTTCCTGGAATCAAATGAATAGCATGATCATGATCATGAATAGGTGGGAGGCCTTTGGGAGTCTCAAATACCTTGGAATGATTGTCCAATTTTTTTTGAAGATCTGGAGAAATAGATGATTTTGATGTGGGAACCTCTAGCAAACATAATTGTGCAATTACTCCCAGTTGTTTTTTCTTTAAAAGCTTTGTCATGCTGTTAGAGCTGATTATCTTTCCTGGTTTCCCTGCGATACCCCTTAATTCAACTTCCTTTCCTTCCCAAAAAAATTTCAAGAAAAATTCTTGAAAATTAAAAGCTATCGTACCCAAAGATTGTAGCCATTGGACTCCTAGTACAACATCAACACCACCCATTGGAATGGAAAGAATTGGAATATTCAAGACATATTCTCCCATGGATAGCTTGATATTATGGAACTTTCCAAAGAAATTTATGGTTCCTCCATTTGAAACCATTACTTGACACTCTGGTGCTGGATATAGGAAGCAATTCAATTCCTTGGCTATCTTACAATGAATAAAATTATGGGTACTACCCGAATCAATCAACACTATTACCTTTTTCTTCTTGATATGACTTTATATCTTGAGAGTTCGAGGAGTGGTAATTCCTGTCAATGCATTACAAGATATGGTCAGATTCATTTCTTCTTTCTCTGGGATTGGGTCATGGTGTATATCCTCTTCTTTTGGCGTTTCTTGTTCCTTTTCTTGCTCCTGTTCCCCATCTATGTAAATTAATTTCTTCTTAGAACACTTATGGCCTTTAGTGTATTTTATATCACAAATGTAACAAATCCCTTTTGCTCTTTTTTCCTCCAATTGTTGTGGTGTCAACCTTGTAGGTGGTGGAAGGCTAGGAGTAACAACACTTCCATCTTTATGGTTATGAGTGGTAGGCTTCATTGTTGCCATAATTTTGCTTTCAATTTTTCTTGCCAACCTGTATGCCTTCTCCAATGAATCAGGTTCCCAAAGGCGAACCTCATGTTGGATGTTACCATTTAAAGTTCCTATGAAGACTTCAATCCTATGCTTCTCTGGAATATCATTTACTCTTATATTCAATTTTTGGAAGTCCTCAATGTGATTTGCCATTGAAACCTTTTGTTTGAGATTTATCAATTGGCTAAAGAAGGTGTCTCTCTTTGTATCCTCATAATGTGCTACCATTTCCTCTATGAAAATTGACTAGGTGACAAGTGGTTTGCGAGAACAAATCCCTTTATACCATACAAACTGATTCGGTTCTAAATATAAAGATGCAATACGTACCTTTTGTGGCGGTTGCACATCATGTAGATCAAAATATTGCTCCATATGTAGTATCCAAGTTACCGGATCCTTGCCATAAAATTTTCTCATATCTATATTTGGAATATGGTGGGTCTTCAATCCAATGTTAGAGTCTATGAAATAATGATTAACATTTATTTTGTTCTCATCATGAGTTTCCTCTACTACCTTTTCGGCATTAGGAATCCTTTCTTGTAGTGACTTTGTCCCACCTTCCTTCAAACCTTCCATGTCTTTCTTCAAATATTCCATGTTTCCATTCAATTTTTATTCTATACCATTTATCTTATTGATCATATCTTCGATCACATTCTTCAAATCATCCCTCCAATTTTGCTTACTAGGTGTTTCTATTTTCTTGATTTGAGTAATTCTTTTTTCTTTTTATTTTAGGAGGTTGATCTTGAATCTGTTGTATCTCTGAAATTTCATATCTTCAAGATTTGAAATTGCGACCTGCTATAGCCCTCTGTGTCCTCTTTCCAACACCATCATTTTAATCGAAATTGGATTCTCCAAGATAGAGTTATGCCCAATCTCCCAAGATGGTCTGATTATATATTTTTTCAGTAGAGTGCACTTGTACGAAGTGCCACATGTCATTGTTTCAACCTTCAGACCTGAAAAAGATACACAGAATACTACAGTCCGTTCTCTTTTTGTAACTTCTTATGAAATTGCAATCCGATGCTCAGAGAGAATGTTATGACGATTTCCTAAAGTCACCTGTTTGGGATGTAATTCAGGAGCCTACAAAATCCCTAACTTCCTTGGATCATATCTCCAAAAATATAGTGAGACAAGATCTAAAATTTGGACCCAAGGTTTATCAATATTTCAGATAAAATGGGTTTTAATTTAAGCTTCTGCAACATCATAGAAAAAAACTTACTGCAAAAATTTCACGATGACCTATTTGGTGCAGCGAAACCCTAGAAACCAAAGCTCTAATACCAAATGTTATGCAACCAGCTCACAAAATAGAAGAAAAGATAGATCGACAACTTCAAAACAATCCTATTTGAGGGGGAAACCTCCTTTACATTACACAAATGAACAATTCTTGGATGATACAAATGAAAATACCTCATTTCTATATATAGGAGTCTAAGGGGTCTCAATACAATCAAAGCCTACATAACAATAATATTGTAGGGGCACAAAAA
This sequence comes from Pinus tabuliformis, assembly GCA_031772625.1. Lineage (NCBI taxonomy): Eukaryota > Viridiplantae > Streptophyta > Pinopsida > Pinales > Pinaceae > Pinus > Pinus tabuliformis. The sequence continues at coordinate 725,784,181 of CM062818.1, read as the reverse complement.
TAACAATAGTGGGCTTCTATGGGGCACACTAATAACAACATGAGGACTATATGGGCACAATAATACAATAAAGGGGTTGCACTAATAACAATAAAGGGTTACACTAGCAATATAAGGACCTAACATATGAGCATGTGTATATAAGATTACATGAAGGAATGATCTTGTTTTAAGATGATTGTACTAACGCAATATGTGCCGAGACAACTTATATGTACTTGAGTGTAAGTGGGTGCTAGTTGTAGTATTGTGATTAATGATCGTGAGTTGATTATCGCATGACTGTTAGTCTTGGTAAAGGTTGATTTTTGATTAATAGATGTGATGTCTTGGTAGTTGGAATGTGTGACTGACATGTGTGAGCAGTTGTAGGGCAACATGCTTGGTATTAGCATGCCAAGGTAACAATTGATTTGTTTATATAAATAAAAACTAAGTGATGTGATAACACACAATAAGACTCAATTGCAACAACATAAAAGGTAAAAGAATGTAATTGGGTGAGAATTCCTTTGGCTATGTTTGGAAACCACAATTCCAAACGAATGAGTGCTTTGCATGAATACATGAAGTCTTCTTAACCTTGATTTGTTTGACATTATGTAGATATGTTCTATATTCATTAACATGTACTTGACATGTATAACAATTGGTTTTCAATTATGGTTGGATTCGTCAAGGAATTGGAGTTCCTTGAGAGATGATATATGTACGTGTTCAGTTACAAGGCAACATGTTTGGCACAACAAGGTAAGGTAATCAATATATTGCTATGTTGATTTATGCACTGATAGTTATGTGTTTATGGGAATATGATGCAGGGGATTGCATGGCAAAAGAGGCCACTATGAAATATTGAAGAAGGCTCAGGTTGAGATTTCCCTTGGAAGCATTGTGAACCCATGGGGTTGAGTCATGGTGTTTGTTGCTAGTTTTGCACTTTTGGTATTCTTTGATTTGTTTGCACTTGATTTGCAGCTTTGTTTATGTCTAGTATATGGCCATACCACCTTGTTTGTTGTGTCATATTGTTATTGGTTTTCATGGTTTTCTTGTTGTTGTTTCTTTTTAATGTCTTTTATGTTTTGAGGGTCTTGGGAATTGGTTTGGGAAAGAGGAAAGTTAATGGAGTTGGGGGAGAGATGTGTTGAACCCAACAGGTAATATAAGACTTGGATGAAGCTCAGTGCATGTATAAGGGCAACTAAATGCAATAATATAATAGGTAGTTGGATTGGTTGGGTCCATGGGGATGAATGGAAAATGGCAAAAAAATCATGAGAAAGGTAACAAGAATGGTAAAGTAAATGTTCTTAAGGTAAAAAATGTCTTGGCTAAGTTGGGAAATGTCATTCTCAATGTTGTGCATGTTGTGCATGGATAAAGGGATTTCTCTTAACCTAGACCTTATGCTATCTAGTAATTATGTTGTGATCATGATTATACAGATGATTACATGTATATATATGTAAAGATTACAGAATGGTTTTTTCACCTTTGTCCTGAGGATGAATCACAATAGATGGTTCGAAACATCGACCAACAACTTATGATGTGATTAATCCAAAAAGAATTATCAATAAATATGTGTGTGTGTGTGTGATTATCTGATAGGGTCGCCAGGGATCATAATTGTTTTATGCTAATGTTTATATGTATATTGATCCAGGTGGGTGTTGGTGGCCACCCACCTATCCCATTTGGACCCCCACAACTGTCTCTTTCAGTTTTTCAGTTTCCTTAATTATAGCGCAATTTACTATTTTTAGCAATTTTTCGGGTCCTAAACTTTCGGAGCCGTTTTGAGGCCCTAAACGACGTTTTTTGGTCGTAGTCCTCGGAGAGATCTTTCCAACGGGCTATCATGCGCGTCAAATGGAGATCGTATGCCAAAGTTACGACCCCGGGAAGTTGATGTACCAATTTACCCAAACGGGGCCCATAGTTTGGCATTTCATCTTCTAGGGTTAGGTTTTGGAATGTTAAGGGTTTTCCATTGTTTCTCAATAATAAATAGGCCTTCAAGCCTCATTGTAAACACAGTTCGAAACAGTTAAGAGGCATGTAGCCGACACATCTCTTCTCAGAGATAAGCTACCATCGCCCTAGCTGGGTTATTTCTATTTGTAAGCATATTTCAGTATTCTCCATTAATGAAATGAAGTATTATTTCCGTTGCATCTCTGTTTTTATGGTTATCGCATCTCTGTATTTATGTTTATCTCTGTAATCTATTGCGTTCCTGCTTAAATCCGGATCATATATATATGTATGTACGTATGTTATTGTCTGAGAGGGTTGTGAGGGATCATTCTTAAGGAGGAAGGATTTCTTATGCATGTGAATGGCATGAAGAGGTTCATGGTTTATGAGGAATGAAGTGGGAAGAGTAGACTTGACAGATATCTGAGTCCAATATCATGTGGATATGAATTGATATTATGTGATAATGCTATGTCTATCTTTATTCTATGACAGGTAATGTTGAGGGATAAATCAACAGAATGAAAGTAGTGCGATCTGTGGCATGCTTGGACAAGCATGAATAGTGGAAATACACTAAAAGTAAGGTTGCTTGGTAGAGATAGTGTGGTATCTAGATGTACAATACTATTTTTGTGCATATGTTGTACCTCTGGTGTTTCATACATGTGGTACAGTGTGCATGTTGTATATGCAGTGTTATGTACATATGGTGTTGTATACATATGGTATATGTGTTGTTTTGTACAGATGGTGTTGTGTACACGTGGTATATGTGGTGCTGTGTACATGTTGTATATGTGGTGTTGTGTACATGAGGTGCGGTGTACACGTTCTACATACATTTTTGTGTATATATGGTGTTGTGTACATGATGTGCATGGAGTGATGTGTACATGCGGTGTTATATACATGTTGTGCATGTGGTGTTGTGTGCTTGCAGTGTTGTGTACATGTTGTACATGTGGTGTTGAGTGCACATGGTGTTGTGTACACGCTGTGTAAGTGATGCATTGTACATGTAGTGTTATGTACACATTGGGTAGGTGGTGCCATGTACATGTGATGTGTACACATTGTGCACGTGGTGCTATGTACACATTATGTAGGTGCTGCTGTGTACATGTGGTGTTGTGTACACATTGTGCAGGTGGTGTTTTGTACAGGTGGTACTATGTACATGTTGTACATGTGGTATTGTGTGCATGTCGTATATGCCATGTTGTGTAAATGTGGTATTGTATGCATGTCGTGCATGCTTTGTTGTGTACATGTGGTACTGTGTATGTGCATTGTGTAGTTGTGGTATCATGACATATGTATGCATTGTGATTTTACTCTATGTACATATATGTATTGTGTTGTACACCAGGTGTAGGTGTATGTATTGTGTTGTGTTGTACACTGGATGTAAGTGTATGTGTTGTGTTGTACATTGGGTGTAATATGTGTATGTATTTTGTTGTGTTATACACCGGATGTAGGTGTATGTATTGTGTTGTGTTGTACACTAGGTGTAGGTGTATGTGTTGTGTCGTACACCGCGTGTAGGTGTATGTGTTGTGTTGTACGCCGAGTGTAGGTGTATGTGTTGTGTTGTACGTTAGGTGTAGGTGTGTGTGTTGTATGTCAGGTGTAGGTGCATGTATTGTATGGTGTTGTATGCCGAGTGTGGTTGTACATGTATGATGTACACTATGTGTATGTGTATGTGATTAAAGAGAAGCAAAGGCACTAGGTGCTTATCGGGTGTGGAAATTGATCTGGTGTGTGTACGGAAAGAACAAAGGCAAAAGCAAAGGACCAATTGAATGATAAGTATCAATATTTTATTCAAGTCTTATTATGCATGTGTTCAATGACTCTGATTTACGATGATTGCATGTGATCTATGATTATGGTTTATGATGGTTACATGTGATTTATGAATTTTGATTTATGATGATTGAGTTTTGAGCTAACTAGATGTGATATGCTTATACTTGATGATTTGATCAAAGAGCTAGTTTGACTTGTTGTGACATGAAGTAAACATAATTTCAGGTGTACCTTATTGATTGGCCATCAATGAGGTATGATTTGAATTTATTTCAATTACTTTTAGTCTAATGGAAGTTATGTGCTTGGTATAGGAAAGCATGGAAATGCTCGGTTTGGGTGGTTGGATTGACTACAAGAGAATGCTAGCAACAAGAGTGAAAGAAATTGGAATATGAAGTAGTGTGTTGGTAAAGCATTTAGGAGCAGGGCCATTGTGGGACACTGGTGCCTAATAGTGTCCATTGATTTCCATGAGCATGCTATGACTAGTATGATGGTTCTGAGGCAGGGATATGCCTTGGGTTTTGGACCTTTAGATGCGAGGAAACCTTGCCAAAGGATGGATCGATCAAGAAAGGGGATGTCGGGGAACTTGGAAGGTGAGTGACTACACGAAAGGGGGTTACCAGATTTCCCGAGGGACTGTATAGCAGAGAAGGGAAGGCTAGGGGGTGCATTTTTTTGGTCATTAACATTGCTAGATGGAATCAAATGCACATTGGGAGTGTGCCCTGGAACAATGATCCGGTAATTGTTCACTGAGAGAACTAGTAGCACAAGGATCATAGCACTAGATATTGGATGCAAACTTTGACTCTGGCAGTGGATTTTGGACTTCCTAGGAAGGATGTGAATTCTGGTATTACTTAAGGGTCGACGTGTGAGCCTCTATATTTCCTTGTTGCTAATGCAAGCTATGTATCGTTCATTGTTTTCCGGTTGAGGCAAAGGAGTTTTGGTATATGTACATATTTATATATGGTTGTTATTATAGATACCATAATGAGTTGTGTTATAAAGCTCCCATAAACGATATGATTGTAATGTTTTCAACATGATGTTATTGTAAATACTGCAACAAACTAGGTTATAAATCTCTATAGGTAGTATGTTTTTTTTTGTTTTTGTTTTCGTTTTTTTTGTTTTTGTCTTTTGTTTTTTGTTTGTTTTGTTTTGATTTGATTTGTTTTTTTTTTTTTGTCATAGGTGTCATTGAACACCGAGTACAGTGTTCCCCTAAGGGGGAGGGGGTTGTAACAACCCCAAGTTAAAAGTTTATGTAATAAAATTAATAAAGGAAAAAAAAACCAAGGTCATGGGACACATATTCTAAGCTTAATCCTGGGAAAAACATCTTAGTGCGTGTTAATTTGGTTTATTATGGATACGGGGAAATTGGCAAAGGCATTTGAAAAGGCAAAGAGGCATTAATTGGCATTTATTTATGAAAATAAAGGAAAATAGGAGAAAAGGGAGGTGAAAGGTCATGTATTTGCATGAGGAAGAAATTGAAGGAAAAATGATGGAAAATGAAGAAAATAGAGGCCTCAATGATAAAAAGGCTTATGAGAATCATTTCAGGGATTTTGCTGGTTGAGGCTTTTGTCAATGTGTGAGACTTTTGTCAGTTCAGTTTTGGAGCTCTCTCTTTATTCTCTCTATTATCTCATACGCTTGCACACTTAGAGCATTCTTGGAGCACTCTAGCATTGGAGAAAGGAAGGTAAAAGAAGGACAAGAAAGCAAAGAAAAGCAAGAATGAAGCAAGGAAGAGTTAGATCAAGCAGCTACAACAAGATTACTTTGTAGGTATCGAGTTGCATGTATGATTTCCTTGCTAGTCTTTGCATGCTTGGTACATGCATGTGTGTATTTAGTCCTCTTGGTATCATTGACATGGATTTTGCTAGGTGTGATAGTGGTTTCAACTTTGCCTTGCCATTTCTCGATAGCCATAGTGTGATGGGATTCTTTAATTGGTTGAGATTTTGATTTCCAAATGGTTTTGGAACTGGGTGAGGCGGTCTTAGGAAAATTCGCAGGGGCCTAAGAATCCCTTGATTAGTTTTGGTAGGATTGCGATAAGGCTTGAGGGTGGAGATGGGAAAATTACTCAAGGTATTGGTGAAGAAATTCGGAGGTATCCAAGCTTGTTTAGGGCCCCATGATCTCTTGACCAATTTTTTTGGGATTGCGGTAAAGCCTGGTAGTGTATGTTTATTGTTTGGGCCTAGTAATTGGTTGACCGGTAATGGTGAGATTGCGGTGAAGCTTAATTGTATAGGTGAGGGTTTTGGTTCTAGGAGTTCCTTGACCAGTTTTGGCGGGATTGCGGTAAAACCCGAGGAAGCCCTGGTTGTTTTGTTGTGAGTCCCACATTCATGCTTGGAATATGGCACAAGGGTGATTAGCTAAAAGAAATATTTGGTTAAGCCCAATCTATGGTTGGGTGGTAAGTGGAATTCCCTGACTTGGTTGGATTTTTCATATGTTAATAAGAGATATTTTCCTCTTGTAATTTATGAGTAAATGTACTTGTTATGATGTGGTTTTGATGGTTGTTATATCATTGTTATTATTCTGATTATATGTTGGTTATAAGCATGGTTTTATGACATATTCTAGTTATGGATCTTATCATGTTTTGATTGGTGAACGAATGGTTATTGAATTCATGACCTAATAAATGTTATTACAACTATTATGAGAGGGAATTAGACCTTCTTGATGATTCTTAAATAAGTATAAGATCCCTATTTTCAGATATGCATTCCTGACCTGTAGATTACATGTTCTCAATATGTTTGACATAATGTCTGTCATGGTTAGGCTTGGTTATGGAAATTCCTTGATCAAGTTTTGGGTTAAAGGATTTGTCTTTGTGTCATTTATTGTTTTGGAAAGTTTTATCAAGTTATGGGCAGTGATATGGAGTCTAGCCTTGAAAAGGTGGCACATATTTCGTGGTTGTAGGAACAAAAATGGGAATTTGGGACTACAATTCCTGGCTTGCAAGCTTAAGCATGCAACTGGAGGCCTACAGTCACATGGATGCAGGCTTATGCATGCGACTAGAAGTCTAGGTTAGGTAAAAAGCAGTTTAGATTAGGGTCTGGGCACTTGGAGTGGTTGGTTAGCTACTGTGGGTCCTATAGCTCCTGAGGAAGGTTAGAAAAATTTTGGTTTGTCGATTCCACTTCATTAACTGTTCTTAGGAGGTTGAGTCATGTCATAGTAGCCCTCAGCTCATGTTTACCCTGGCAGACCGGTGAACTTCAGTAGATATTGGAGGGGTGGCTACATCTTGATTTTTTTTTTAACAATGGTTTTGATAGATACAGGAGGATAAATTTTCACTTGCACCAGAATTCATGTAGTGTTGGACTTAAGTAAGAGCTGGTTTGCCAATTTTACAATTTTGTGGGTAAGTTGTATACTTGGCCCTCACTAATTTCTTGCCAATGCCAAATTTTTCAACAATGGTTTTAATAGACACAAGGAAGAAGATGGAATCTCACTTGCAACAACATTCATGTAGATTTGGACTTAATTAGGAGCTTGACTAACATTATTGTACTAGAATACAAAGATACTCTTTGGATGCGTCTTTTAGATTATGAGAGTGTAGGAATTTACAGGGTAAGTTCCTTAGATAGAACACCAAAGGACATTGCTCACAAACAGATCACAAATCAATACACCACTATTCTTGACGTGGTTAAAACCCTCAAAGTGAGAAACAACCCATGGCTTGAGCCAACGCGGTCACTTCAGGCAATTTATTAATAAAATAATGAAAATTTACATAAGCTTCTCTCATGAATGGTTAACCTACAAATGACCCTCCATGCTCTTTAAATAGAGATCATGGACCAATCAAGTGTTAAGCCACGGATCAAGTGTTGGTAATACCGAGGAGAGAATGAACTTTCATATCACTTTATTTCTATAACATATCATGACCGTTGGATTGTAAGTTACAAAAGTACATAGTAAAGAAACACACTTTACCTAACTCTACACTAGACCAGGTTATACTTAACTATTTCCTATGTGTCGGAATATCCTAACATCCCGCCTTAATAATAACTTGGGATAGGATTGAAGGATGTACAAATATGACACAATAGGAGAAGGAAGGAGGCATTAGAGCCTATCCCCCCTTAGTGAAAACTTCCTAAACTCCAACCATAAATCGAAGTTTAGTAAACTTTGCCTCTGTGAGAGCCTTTGTAAAGATGTCTGCAACTTGATCATCTGTTGAACAATATTGCACTTCAAGAACATGGTCATGAATGAACTTTTTGATGAAGTGCATGTGCAGTTAAATGTGTTTTCTGCACTGATTTTTGACTGGATCTTTGCATAGTTGAATGGCACTTTGATTATCACACCAAAGTGTAGTCGGATGCTACTACTGAAAGCCAAACTCTTACAGGATCTGACGAAGCCACAGGGCTTCCTTACTTGCTTCTATGACACCATGATACTCTGCTTATGATGAAGAAAGAGAAATGGCACTTTGTTTCTTGCAAGCCCATGTAATAGGTCCTGAACCAAGAGTGAACACATAACCTGCAGTAGACTTCCGATCATCAGGGTCACCAGCCCAATCAGAATTAGTGAAACCAACCAATAGAGGAGATGCTTCTGCACTGTAATGAATCCCAAACTGAATTGTACCTCGAACATAATGAAGTATTCTTTTAGCTGCTTTCCAATGACTTTCATGTGGGTTTTGCATAAACCGAGCAATAAGGCCAACATCAAAGGAAAGGCCAGGACGAGTGTGGGTCAAATACAAAATTTTTCCTACAAGATGACGGTATAAGGTAGCATCAACTTCAGGGGAAGTACAAGTGACTAAAAGTTTGGCTCCAGACTGAAAGGGAGAAGGGGCTGGCTTACAGTCTTCCATGTGAAAGTGGTGTAGAAGATCACATGCATACTTGGACTGGGAAAGGGAAATACCTTCCTTGGTTTGCAAGACTTGAAGACCAAGAAAATAATGCAAGTGTCCTAAGTCTGTCATTTCAAACTTCTTTTTAAGGCTGGACTTCACATGGTTTATAAGGTTGGGATCACTACCAGTAAGGATAAGATCATCAACATAAAGAACAAGAATGATAAGAGACTTACCCACTTTCTTGGTGTAGACAGTATTGTCAGAATGACACCTAGAAAAGCCAATATCTAAAAGAAAGCTATCCATTTTGGCATACCAAGCCCAAGGGGCTTGCTTGAGACCATAAAGGGATTTCTTAAGCTGACATACAAGGCTGGAGTCTGTTTGTATATAGCCATGAGGTTGTTCCATATAGATTTCTTCATGCAAGTCCCCATGCAAGAAGGCAGATTTAACATCCATCTGATGCCCATTTGAAAGAGGTGGCAAGGGAAAGAACAAGGCGGATAGAGTTCATTTTGGCAATAGGGAGAAGGTTTCAGTATAGTTAATGCCTTCAACTTGTGAAAAGCCCTTAGAAACAAGACGAGCTTTATGTTTATCAACTTTTCCATCTGGTCCTTACTTGGTTTTGTAAACCCATTTGCATCTAACAAGTTTTCATCCCTTTGGAAGAGGAACAAGATCCCATGTATCATTTGCCAATAATGAACAATATTCTTCATTCATAGCTACGTCCCAATCTGGATGGCCTGAAGCTTCTACAAAGGTGTCAGGATCATAATTCGCTGAAGCTTGAGCTAGTAAAGAAGAGGCTCTATCGAACTGAGAATGTGTACGTCATTGATCTGTAAGATCACCGGCAAGAGAACCTGCTGCATCCCGAGTAGCACGGACCCATTTTGGAAGCTGAGGAGATGAAGGAGGATCCTGAGAAGGCGAGGGAGGATTGTCATCCTCGATGTCATCATCTGAAGAAGAAATATTTTCAAAAGTAGAAGGGATAGAGAGATGTGGCACATCTACCAAACTAGGCTCGTAGGTCGATATATTTTCAGCAAACTTTACATCTCTTCTAATGATAATATTTTTGGACTTAAGTGGAATAAGTCTATATCCTTTGACATCTTCAGAATATCCAAAAAAAATACATTTTTTGCTCTTAGGTTCTAAAGCTTTATGTTTCTCATCTGGAATATGGGCCCATGCTTCACTTCCAAAAACACGAAAGTGACTTACATCTGGTTTAATTGAGATTCATGCTTCTTCTGGAGTGATATTCTTTAAAACCTTAGTAGGAGTGCGATTTACTATGTAATTTGCACAGTTAATTGCTTCTGCCAAAAAATTAAGACTAAGTCCTTTAGATTGAAGCATACAATCAGCCATTTCCTTTAAGGTGTGATTCTTCCTTTCAACTACACCAATTTTTTGTGGAGTATTTGGAACAATATGTTACATTTGAATTCCATTCTCAATGCAAAAGTTGATGAGTTTGTTGTTAACATATTCTCCACCATTATCAGATTTTAGCTTAAGAATTTGATGTCTAGATTTTTTTTCAACAAAGGCCTTAAAGTCCAAGAACATGCTAAATACTTCACTCTTGAGTTTTAAGAAGTATACCCAAGTGCGTCTGGAGAAATCATCAATGAAAGTTTAGAAATACTTGTAGCCAGAGAATGAAACAACTGGAAGTGGACAACATATATCACTATGCATAAGCTGTAAAGGGGTTGAGGCGTGCCAAGAGGCACATTTTTCAAAACTATCCTGATGATGTTTTTCGAGTACACATCCAGAACAAACACCATCTCTTCAATATACCATTGGAAGACCTGTCACCATATTTTATTTACATAGATTCTGAAGGGAGCGATAGTTTAAGTGACCAAATCGCTCATGCCAAAGTTTGCTCACTTCATCATTATGAGCAAAAAATACTGAGGGAAGATTTGATGACCCAAAGTTGTTAAACTTATACAACCTTGTAGAATCATCAGCAATGCCAGTAGCTAAAATTTGTCTAGGATCTCATAGGTCCTTAATTACAACATCGTGAGGTGAAAATTCAACGATTTTACCTTCACCTGAATGAGTTATCTGTTATACAGATAGAAGGTTGCATGATAAGGTTGGAACACATAATATATCATTAAATTGACCATTGTCTAGATGAACAGTTCTAGTCCCTTCAACACTAAGAGATCTATCATCACCAACATATATATTTTTGGTGTTACAATCATTTAAAGAAGAAAACATGGCTTTGTTTTTGGCCATGTGATAAGAAGCTCTAGAATCAATGAGCCACTCATGAGAATGAGAAGAAGAAGATGCATTTAGTGCATAACCAGACCGAGATGCTTGACAACCACATGCAGAAAGTGATATTCCTGAAGATGAAGTTGAAGTTGAAGAGTGCTCCAAATGGATGTTATGCTTCTTCATTGCTGCTTCCAAGGCTTCCATATTCTTAAAGCATTTAGATTATAAGTGGCCATCTCGATTACAAAAGTGTCAATGTTTATCAGTCTTCTTCCCTTTGTTTTTATTTGCCTTATCATTTTGTTGAAATGATTTTTCATTTTGAGACTGAAATTTCTTAGGACCCTTGTTTGGTTTAGGACCATTATTTTTAGGATACTGCTTCTTAGGATTCTTTGAATTTGGTCGCTGCTGGGTGGCTAAGGCTTTCTTAGAAGAGTTTCCAAGATTAAGAAGACCAAGATATAAGAGTTTTTCTTGTTCTCTTATTAAAGAATCACAAAAGGCATCAAAAGAGTAGGACTTGTAGTCTTGTCCTTGAGAAATAAAGGCTTCTCTAGTAGAATGGAAGGTGGAGACAAACACAGAGTAGGTTAGTCCCAACTTAGTAAGAATGGAATAGATAAGGCTACCATCTTATTTCTTAACCTTAACACCTTCCAAGAGAAGTCTAAAGGTCTTGAAATTCGAAAAAAAATCTTCAATGGAAGAAAAATTATTGGGGTCCAATGTAGGCAACTCATTTTGGAGTTGATGGGCTCTAATTTCATTTTTAATTCCAAAAACTTTAGTGAGTTGTTTCATTGCTTCATTAGGAGTATCAAGTTTTGCAATATGGAATCTAAGGTCTGGAGAAATAGACATCCCTATCAACCCATGCGCTTGATCTTGCCTATTTTCCCATTTGGCTACCTTATCTTTATCTTGAGGTTTGGTTTCTTGGCCTGAGGCTATTCTGTAAATACCTTTACTTCTAAGTAAATCCACAATGTAGGACCACCATTGGAAGTAGTTGGTGTTGTCAAGAATAACTTAGCATGGACTTTCCATTTTAACAAAAACTGAAGCTATAGATGCTGAAACTAAGTGTTCCAATGGAAAGATCTCGAAAAATTAGGCTGATTAAAAAAAAACGGCTCTGAAAATGGCTTCCGGATGAAGAAGTTATGGATTTTTGAAGAAAAGTTGTTGAAGATGCCGACGAAGCGCGTGAATGTGCGGAAATGAATGATAATGTTATATTTAAACCGCCCCCCCCGGGCGCTCCCCAACCCTTTCCAAACTTAATCTAATTAGATCAGTTTATAAAATAAAATAAAATTATGTGATTCACCTTTATAAATAAGTGAAAGTCACTTTTACAATGGTACTTTATGAGCTACCCACTAAATTGTAACTTAAATAAAAGATAAAGAGACTTTAGAATTATAAGTGACTCACTTTTTATAATGGGTGAGAACATTTTTACATAAAGTAACTTTAAAACATAAGTTACATGTGTTTTTTTGTTTTGTTTTAGTCACTGAAGATTTGGGGTGCGTGCTTACTTGAAAAAGCTATCTTTTGCCTACAAAACAAAATCCACAAACCCAACACGGACATGCAAAAAAAAACAAACCTTACGGCTTGAAGTTAGCTTTAGCCGGAAACTAAATATTTTCCTCAATGTTTCTGATTTTCCGAGATCACACTAAGGCGCGATGGAAAAGAGCATATGCATGAGAAAAATTCTTCCTTTCTGTTTCTGATTTGCCCAGATCGCACAGAGTCGCGGGGCAAAGAGCATACACAGAAATGAAAGCTATAGATCTAGTAATAAAAAATAGAGAGCTAAATAAACCGAATTAAACAGAGAGATGAATAGCTAGAAATGCAAATAAAGACTTTATACTGTCAGATCTTAAAAACAACGTAGCTGGGGCTACCCGAAACCTTTTCACGTGAAACGAAAGGGGTTCCTGACTGGAACAAATGCTCCTAACACAATAGAGTAGTCCTCTCGGCCTGAAAGCAGTCAGAAACAATAGATCTAGGAAAAGACAGTCGAATGCAGTTGTATTGGCTTCAGATTTGGATCACCAATGGATGCGGCTCTCAAATAGATATGATACCATGTAGGAATTTACAGGGTAAGTTCCTCAGACAGAACACCAAAGGACACCGCTCACAAATAGATCACAGATCAATACACCAGTATTCTTGACATGGTTAAAGCCCACTTCAGGCAATTTATTAATAAAAGAATGAAAATTTATGTAAGCTTCTCTCATGAACGGTTACCCTACAAATGACCCTCCATGCTCTTTAAATAGAGATCATGGATCAAATGGGTGTTAAGCCACGAATCAAGTGTCGGTAATATGGAGGAGAGAATGAACCGTCGGATCACTTCATGTCTAGAACATATCGTGACCGTCGGATTGTAAGTTACAAAAGTACATACTAAAGAAACACACTTTACCTAACTCTACACTAGACCAAGTTATACTTAACTATTTCCTATGTGTCAGAATATCCTAACAGAAAGCACACCATTCAAAATCAACATGTCGAACCTGCCAAAAAATAGGTCATTTAATAGATGCTTGTCCAAAATGGGTACTACAAACAAAGATGAATTCAAACCACATATATTATCCTCAGTTAAGGAAGATATGTAATCCATAAAATATGGTTGGAACATAAGGAAACATGGAAAAATGGAGCTAGATGAAACAAATTTTATTGGAAAGGACAACGAACCCCAATAAAAGAAACACCCAAGGAGCCTTCAACACCAAAAAACTTACCGAATTATGAGGAATTAAATGAATAAGATGAAATATTGACTAAGATAATTCACACATGGACTTTTAAAGCCAATATCACATCACGATTCCTCTAAGAGAAAATAATTACAAAGAAATAGTCAAACAAGGAGCGAGTAAAATTTGAGTCTCGTCAAAGTTATTTTTTAAGCTAGGAGGGCTGTTTTGCCATGTTGAAAAATTCATTTACCTTTTCAAGGTCAGTAAGTTGTAGCCAAAAATAGACACGAAGAATCAATTAAGACAGGAGCAAGGTTAACTTCCTGCTACCAAGCTTTTCCGCTACAACTTCAATTGGGATGAGATTTTGTTGTCTAACAAGTATGTTGAAGTCTCTTTTTCTTAGTAAAAAGATCAACCCTTGATATGGGTTGAGTATTTTCAATTGTATATTGCAATTATCACTATCTACAGGTATGAATGAGGTATTTGGTAATTTTTTATTTTAATAGAAAACTATTTTTTCAAGTTAAAAAACACAACAATTGATATTCATGAGAATATGATATTCAAGAGCCACAAATCAATTTTTTTTTAAACATGAGATAAAAAAAGATACAAAAATATTTTTGAAAGCTACATGATCTGCAAAATTACAAAGTAAATTTTTCATCCAATTACATTGATCATGTTTGTGATTAAATACATGTAATTTCCACTTCTAGTACATCAGGCACTAATTCTAGCTAGACTATTCTTACATTACCATCATGGATAGAAGCAATCCAACCTTTGAGTTCTATTGCCCCCATTTATTTCTTGAGGAAGGAGGAGGAGGTCAAGAAGGCTAGGAAATACCTTGACTCAACTATGGATCCAACAGATAAAACGACTTAGCCCAAGCTGGTCACCATTTATTACCCCAAGACTGGGGAGTTTACCTTTACATCTCTTGAGCCTTGGGCTCAAAAATATTATGAAAATATGATAACAAAGGACTAGAAGGCGACACAGGTCAATATTTAGACCAATAATTTTCCTCCTAATGATAATATAAGAATTGCTAAAACTTAAATTAACCTAATTTTTAGCTAGTATCTAAAAGCCTCCCATGAGGACCATGGCCTTAAGAAGAAATCAACCTCTCTGCTAACCAATTTTACTTTTTTTTACTGCTAGAGTTAAAGCACTGGAGGCATAGAAGGGAATCCTAGAAGACAAGTTGGAAATAGTACGCCAAGATCCCCAAGTAGTAGTTGAGGTTATAGCCAAATTGAATAAATAAAGGAGAAATGTAAAGGGCCATGAAGGTGCTTCCACAATGAAAACTTTCCCATATGTTGAGCAACTATTGGCCATGGAAAAGTAGTTATGAAAAGAAGTAGATGCCTTGCATCATGACCATACCAATTTTTCCATTCAAAACCGGGCTTTAGAAGAAAGGACGATGACCTTGAAGTAGGCAGAGTGGTGGCCATAAGCCTACAAACACAATTGGAGGAGGCTAAAGAAGAAGTAAAACTTTTACACTTCACAAGATCAAATATTAACCACTGAAACCTGCAACACATTCCTTCAAGAAAAACTGATCCAAAATTTTCCAAATGAGGCATTTATGATCCAGGACCAAGATGGTTGGCCATTTCAAAATTCAATAACAATGTTTTACATTGTTCCTATTTTAAATAAGCAATTTGACCTCTGCCTAAGCTCAAAATGGTGACTTTCAATGGAACTTTGACTACATAAATGCCTATATACAGCCAATTGAAACAAGCATTATCAAGAGGCAATCTATATTTGCCATGAGTGAGCGATAATAGAACAAAGTATTAAATTACGAATATAAATTATGCATATTGAATTATCTAAGCACTAGATGCAAATCTCTCTTCTTTTGCAGGAATGTCAACTGAGTATGTTGGCTTCATAGCATTAATGCATTCACCATAAATCAATCTCTTCTACTTCTCACTTCTTTGTTCGTGTTCATTGTATCCACATATATTGTACAACTGCAGGAAAATATATTTAATTTAAATTCAGAACGGTCAAAGATATCGCCTAACTAAGCTTCCTGGAAGTTGATAGAGCTCCATTGTTGTTAGATATCTCCAGTAGAATAATGTATAGATATCTTGTCCAAAATAATTGATTAAGATCAATCTATTGTCACCCTGACGAGAGACTCAAATTAAAAATTCCACTTCATACCCTGTAATGTGAAATTGCCATGGAAAAATGATATGTGATGATTGTGTTGTTTCATTCACATTGTAAGCATGTATTGAGCCAATGATGACTCAACTTACCAGCAAGATAATCTCATTCCTTTGAATGACTGGTTTCTGTGCACATGTATCTGGATGTATATCCGTACCTATTTCATAGCAATCAAGATAACCCCATGTTATCCAACCATAATAAACTGCTTTACATTATTCATCCACGATGAACTGATTATCGTTACTTGTTCCTCTCATATCACCATTAGGAACAAGACTAAATACTAGTTGTTGCATGTTCTATAAAACCTGAGCTATCCCTTGGGCAGTTATGTCCCCCCTGACCTGATATTTTTCCAATAAAGCCAAGAAAGAGAGCATAAATTTGTTGTTGACCTCGAGCTAGTTGTGCTTGTAATTGCATCATTTGTGTCTAGTGCTCGATTTGCAAGTTCAACATGCTTTCCATCCATTCCATTTCCATTGTCTCCCTCTTTTCTTCTAGGGATATCCATCTCTACCTTTACTCCTTTCCCTCAAACCCCATTCCCATTCTCGATTTGTTCTCACTCTTTCCATTTCTTCTCTCTCCTTTTCTCCATTTA
The DNA here is from genome assembly GCA_031772625.1 of Pinus tabuliformis. Classification (NCBI taxonomy): domain Eukaryota; kingdom Viridiplantae; phylum Streptophyta; class Pinopsida; order Pinales; family Pinaceae; genus Pinus; species Pinus tabuliformis. The sequence goes on along the minus strand of CM062818.1, from coordinate 725,767,626 downwards.
TTATCTCTCTTTTTCTCGGATTCTTTCCCTGTCCTCCCTTTCCCTCTGTTGCTCTTCCTTCTCCCGCTCTTTCTCCCTCTTTGCTTCCTCCCTTAACATCACCCTCTCTTACATCTCAATTTATTTTCATCTCTCTCTCCTCTCGTCTCATTTCATGATCCCTCAACTCTACAAACTGGGATCCCAAAAATCCCAAAATTCGGGCCTCATAAACCAATGCCCTGTCTCCTTTCTTCTTCATTTTTCTGCTCCTCTAAACCAAACCATCATCTTCTTATTTTTCTCCATCATCCTCACCACTTTCCCCCTCACCACCATCTTCACCTTCTCCCTCATCATACTCAAGTCCCCCAATACCTAGCCCTAATATACCAAACCCATTTTCCCCTTCCTGCCCGATTCTTCCATCTCCATAGGAGCACATGGAAAATGTAAACCTACATCACTGTCAACTATGGCTGGAATACCTCTGTCTCTTGAAAATTTATGATTTTTTCCTCTAAATATATACCATAGCCTTCCTTTTCCCACACCACTTTTTATGTTGTCGTCGCCATGAACTTTCCCTCTGGACTCCAACTCATTTATATCAAGCTCAACATCTCCAAAAATTTCCTTGTATTAGAGAAAATAAAGCCAGTGTGTGACACCTTCAACCAAATCATACTCTTCATCCCCATTTCGTAATTGATAAACATTTTTTCAAATTTTCTTCTTGACACCTAGTTATAGATGCCTCATATTCTACACTTTTGTTGAAGCATCTCTCCATCTCCATTCCTAGGGAAAAGCAACAGGGTCTTGGGCATGGTGCATCACGTTCACATAATTTGCAATGGGATCAAATTTCCTCTCCCTTGTTTTGAGCTTGGCCAAAACACTAGATCTAAGTAGCTTTCCATATTTGTTGATAAGAGTTCCTCCTCCTCTTCGGTCCATTTCTTTTGCTTCATATGAGAAACAATCATTAGCTTGTTGTGCTGATTTTCAACTAGCCTCGAAATTAGATGCTCCCTAGACAAAGATGAAGGCCCTCCATGCTCTTCTGGTGATGAAAAAATGGCAGACAATTTGTCCTCCTCTTATGTTTATTTTCACTAGTTCCATGACTGCAATCCCACTTCCAAACCCTATTTTCTCACCAATTCATTGACTCCAATCTTACTTATAGGCCCCTTTTTTCATGTATTAAGTACAATCCACCTTTCAACCCACTAATTCAATGATTGTAAATCCCACTTTCAAGCCCATTTTTTTTTTACTAATTCTATGATTGCAATCCCACTTTCAAACCCTCTTTCAAAGACCCTAGATGGGTAGAAATTAAAAGAAAACCTAGTTCACCTTAGTGACCAAAACCATTTTTGACCTAAAAAATGCAACAGAACCCTAATACAACCATGAAACAAAAACCTTGTAGGCATTAATACAATGGCCTCCAACCAGTCATTCCACGTGGCGATCTCAACAAGAGGTGGGATAATGCTTATGATCTGCTGCCATCGGGTGAGCCAAAGGCCCGGGCCCTGATATTTGCCTTTCACTATGCAATTGCAATTGTTTTCGTCAGAATTCATGCACGTCGACGAGAAACAAATGTTGGTCTGCATTTTCTTAAAGAACCAAGGGATCGGGTGGCCATGTACACCTTACCCTTATTGTCACATGCCTATCATACGAGGGTGTTTGGAGAGTCGAGTTGCAGTAAGGCCAAGAGGAGGTGCCCCACGCCATGAGACCCGTCTATGATGTCGTTGAATTCGTTGAGTTTCGCCTATACATTTCCCAGGGTTCCGCTAGTGGATATCGGTAGAGAAGAAAAGTTTGAAGTCAGAGTCGACCTCTTGGGCAGCCCGGTAGAAGCGTTGAGCGCCAACATTGGTGTTGAGGGTGAAAGCATTGATGCCTTACCTGTTTCTTTGCCTTCAACATTTGCACATTATCATCTGCGTAGAGAAAGTAATGAGAGAACATCAAGCACAAAGCGAACACCAGGCACGAATGCGTTTCTCTGGCACAAGAGATGAGAGGAGGACTTTGGAAAGGAAAATTTGATCTCCTGCTGCAAATGGAACTAGAAACAATTTACCGCTTGCTGGACAACTATGCAAATGCCACCTGGAGACAAATGACTAAGAATAACATATCATACAAGGATAGTTCGTTCCACGTGTTAAATTTTCATTGGATGGAGGATGATGAAAATAGAAGACGAGAATTGGATGGGGTCAGCAATGTATGCTCACCCGACCCCCCAAAGCAAACATCTTCGGTGTAACAAGAATAATATTAATAATTAAATACATATATTTAAGGTGTTGTAATTTCACTAGTTTTAGTGTTATGCCCTGCAAGCTATTTTTGACTTGTGATGATAGGGATTGGTGTGTGTTTTTTACCTCTTATATCTCATAATTTTTTATGAATAATTAGAAAAAAAATCTCACTAATACATATTTTCATTTCAATTCTCATCATCACTCTTCCCAAAAGTCTAATATTCTTAACACCTTAGCCACTCGTGCCCCCCACAACTCTACTCGCTATTTTCTTGAAAAAAAATACCCACCTAACCAATGCCCTCTCAGCGAATGGGTACTCCCTCCCTCAAATGAAAGAGACTTCCTCTCAACAACCTATTCCAAATCCAAATCCCCCTCCCTAAGCCCCATTAGCATGATAACCCACCCTTACATTTAAGGAATAATGAATCACATATCCAAGATTCTTGAAAAAAAAGATTATCAAAACTTTGTTTAAACCCCACACCACTCTTAAAAAATTGTTCAGATATACCAAAGACAAATATGATCCTATGCTCAACCCATAAATTTATCATATTCCCCGCTCATGTGGTAAAACCTACATAGATCAAACTGAAAGGTCCTTCAAGGTTCATTTCAAACAACATATAGCTAACAACAACCACAATTAGATCTCAAAATCAGCTATCACTGAGCACTCCCATAATACCAAACACATCGTCAATTTTGATGATTTCAAAAATTTGGAAACCTTGCCATTCTACATTCATCGCATCATCAGAGAAGCCCTCAAAATTGATAAACATCCTAACAATTCTAATCATGAGCATGGGTATAAACTTAGACAATCCTAACAACCCACCATCTTGTACCTCACTAAACATCCCAATTCACCCAGTTCCTCTCACTAACTTCTTTTTTATTCTTTTTACATCATTCTAATCTGGGTTATTTGTTCTTTACATCTTATTCTCCTTCTCCCTTAAATTCTACAATTCCTCAATTATTCTTAGTATTAGTTTCTTTAAGGGTCCTTTCTCTCTTCCCCCTTTGTCCCTTTTTCTTTCCTAACCTTTGATTAATTAATAAACATCTTTACTTGAAATTAATAAGTCTAATTATATTTTTGAATCTATTATTTATAATATTATTATTTATAATATTAACATTATAGATATTAATATAAATAATATTGTTAACATTAGTATCAATAACCTTATTGAATTAATAACATTATTAGATTGTTAATATTAATATTAGTATTAATAATATTAGCAATATTAATAATAATCACAATCCTAATGTTACTAATAATATTATAATAATAGCCCCGGGGTGAGCTCAATTGGTCAAGTCCTTGTCATTAAAGCACCTTCGCTATTGAAAGGTCATAAATTCAATTCTCTTGACACTCCTAGCGTCATGCTTCATGGTTAAGCCGGCATGAAGTGATCCCTTCGAATGGTTCTTCCTGGTACAAATAATTCGTGGACATAACGGTCACCGATCTCCGAGATCTACGAACCACATAGAAAAAAATAGAATTTTAATAATAATAAGTTTAATTTTATTTATATTAATACATTAATTACATTATTATTATGAGTTTAAGATACTAATAATAATAGTATGAATATTACTAATATTATTACTAATATAATTATTAGTAACACTATCTTTATAACAATACTACTTATATAATTTCGAATCCTTAGCCTGTAATAATATTATCATTAAACTTCTTAATATTAAGAATATTATACACTTTAGTATTATTAACACTATTGTATTCCACTGGATGGGGGGTGACTAGTGGAGCACACAGGGTGGTGCAGGTTTTCACTACCCTGCTTAGCCAATAAGAAGGGGAACATGGAAACACACCTCATGTAGATTGTAGAATGCGGTATTAGTATAATTAATCAAGTTTTGGGTCAGATGAAACAACAAAGAAGGGAGAAGGTTGGTGATGTCACATGTGAGATGTTGATTTTTCAAGTATCCTTTAAACTAATAATTACTTCTTATGATTTCTCTCAGATTAATCTTTTCTTGCATTCTTATTCATCATAAAGCAATTACACCAATAATATCAACAGTAAAACAAAATTCCAGTAGGATCATAAAGAGACATTCATACACGAACACACACATTTACCCAAGGAAAACCCACATGGGGGGCAAACCCATCAACCTTTTCCTTTAATAAATTTTCCAGTTCAACAAGAGACACACCTAGATCTTCAAGTCATACACAAGGTTAAACTTGCCAACAAAGTGTTCTTGGTAAAACCTAGTCCAACTACCTCATAATTAAGTCATAATTCTGCCCACTAAACTCAGTTTGGTTAGGTCTACTAAGGCATAATTCGTCCTGCTTCTGTACCCAAGAAATTCGGTCCTGTTCCTATGATATTAAACCTTTGATTTGTCCTTTCTCTGCCTCACATTCATTTGATATTTTGCATTATATTCATCCTTATCTCTGCCTCAAAATTTTCCAATATTATGCCTTAGATTCTTCCTTATATCTGCCTCGGATTTGTCCAACTTTTTGCCTCAAAACTGCCTTAAATTCAACTTGGCCTTTACTTCAGAATGTCCGAATCAATTTCATAGAAGAGATCTGAATCGTGTGTGTAATGTTGGAGGACATGTTCTTTATATATCCTTCTTCTTTTCCTTAAATCCACCTTCTTGTTTTCCTCAGAAATTCGGAGTTACTTGGTTGAGAGGAGGACAAAATGGCTATATACTCATCTTGTGATGTCGAATGGGTGTCTCTTCACTGGGGTTGAATCAACTTGAAGGAGGGTCGACTTGACAAGTTTGGGGCAAAAAATTCAAAATTCAAAGTTTCTCTTTTGAAACCAACATGAAGAACATGTCTTACATTAATCTTTTCAAGGGCTAATCAAATAAAATGACATGAAGAACATGTCTCACATTTTCATTATATATTTTAAGGGCTAAAAGTATAAATTATGAAGACCAACCATAGCTACAAAATTCAACATGAGAGGGGGTTGGAGAATGCGCCGAGCATGTAGGTAATAATGTATATAGGGGACTTCGCAGCTAGCAAAATTGTATTGGAAAAATGTTTCAGCCTACAACCAACATTAATTCAATCAACCATACCCCAGATGGAATGACATTGAATGGAGAAGGTTGGCGACATTGTGCGCGTGAGAGGGGTGGTAACTATTTTGAGTAGGATGGTAATAAGTCTAATAGGGAAAGTTGTAGTCTAGATAGCATATGCAATAAGATGGGTAGAAATCCAAATTGTGAATGGTAAGGATTTGGTACGAGATAAAAGTAAGGCGAACTTGCAAGGAATTACAGTTTGCAAAGAAAATCCTACATGGAACTGCAGATCCTTGAAAAGGGTTTACTAGTCATTGGTAGGGAGATGTAAGGTTGGTATACTCCATTCCCAGAGAACGAGAGGTTTTGGGGAGTCAGTACGAGACACACCTAGAGTTCACACAACCCAGTAACCAGATGAGAAAACAAGCTTTGAATTAGAAATGGTTTGGGTGGCATAGGCATGTAACACAAATCCCCCTTGCATGTTACCAAGGTAATAACTATTATGAGGTCTGGATTTCATTTGTTGTGTCTGTTTACAATCCACTCCTTTGTAAACTAGATTTTTGAATGAATTAGGCAATGTTTATCTTTATATTATTGTTTCTCTATTGTTGAGTTGGACGCAGCACAAAGAGTGGAAGCTAAAAGGAAATTGGATAGATATTTAGTCGAGGGAGAATAATGATTTTGGATTAGGCTAGTGGATTGTGGCTATGTAGGATCTGGGGAATCTATTGGCATTGGCATTAATGAGGACCATCTGAGGGAAACAATTTCATTGAATACTGGTGGAGCTCAATTTAGCATGGGTGTTTACCAGACAGAAGTAGGAATGTGGAATTGAGGGCCTACCTTGAGTTTGTGTGGTTTTTTAAATTCTCTTTTATAGTGTGGGCTAAGAAAGGAGCCGACCCTTGGTTTATTTCAACTATGTGTGTGGGGTGGTGGATTTCTCTTTTTTCTTTGGTCCGAGGCTTATTCTCAGGTGGGGGTAACATGCATTTAAGTCAACATTTAATTCAATGTGGTGTGGAAGCTGGCAAAAACTACATTAGGTCAACAATGCTAATTGATGTTGACCGCCCTATTCAGAGTACCCTTCTAGTAACATAAGCTCATATCACTCAAAATAATTCATATTTGATAGTCCAAGTCATTGAGGTGAATTACATTATGCCAAGGGAGAGGGGTTGAGTGAGGAGAGGAGCTACATATTACAAAGAATGAGCTCACAGAAGAAAGTCTCGCTTATAAAACAAAGTTGCATGATTTGCAGCAAGGTATTGACAGAAAATTCCTGTGCATGTGCAGGAAGAGATGACCCTGTCGGAAAGGGAAGATTCCTCTCAAGAAATCCCCTCTTTGACTCTAAAGCGAGGGCATAATGGAATAATGGATCCCAGACACGAGGCAGATGTGGAGTAGAGAAAACCAATATATGTAAGCAATAAATTTGTATTGGAAAATTAAGTTCCTCTTCGGATGAGTGCTACTAGATAGCCAAGAGTCGAGGAGGGACATGATACAAACTCTGGACCATATGCATGGTCATTTGAAGCACTATGACTGCAAACTAGAAATGATGGACCCTAGATTGGTGAGAATTGAAAAACACCTCGATATCCCTCCAACAACTCCTAGACCTCCAATAGACCCAACAGACCCTATCCCAGTAGTAGGCTCAATTTTTGAACCACTTCCCTCGTCATTTGATGTCTCATGTTTATGGATTTCATTTTGTAACTCATTATGCATTCGACTAGATCGGTCAACACCTCAGTTTAGGCATGTTTAAGTTTAGTTATGTTATGTTCTATCTGTCTGTTAAGTCCCTTCAAAGGATACAATTTTGGTTATGGTCCCATCCCCTTGGTGAGAGATTGAAATGAGCTATGAAGCTTTTTCATGTAATCTCTTGCTTTGAAGTGATATAATTTACTTTACACAAAAAACGATTATATTAATAACACTATGAATATTATTATATTAACATCGTGTCGAGAGGGGATCTACAGTCGAGTATAAGGGAGATGTTGTCCCGTAATGTTACATTTACAAATAATAAAATAGCACTCACACTAATAAATTAAAAAAGTAGTAATAACAAAAACAATCAATGTCAACCATAAATAAAATACTTGAATTTCCATATTACTTTTACATCAACTTTATACCATTAGTTTTGTATCAATTATACTTTAATTATAAATATTTACCTATTTAGTAATATAAAATATTAAGTAAATATACACATATTTTTTATTAAACAATTTTTTTTGTTATGGATATTCTTTAAATATTATATATCAAATCTATATTAGGAATGAAATAAATTATACATCCATCTTACAATGGAAAGTAAAAATATAATCTAATTTTTTTAATTTAAATTACTTTATTTTTCTTTCTATAAAATTATGTTATTTAATATGGACATTGAAATGTTTTATGGTTAAAATTACTTTTTTGTTGTTAATATATTTATGTTTTAAATATTACATGACAACTAAATATAGAATGAATTTACCCATCATATACTATTAGTTTTATATGCAATATATCAATTATGAAAATTACATATGTTTCTCATACTAAAAAGTAAATTAATATTTTTTTTACTTTCAATTATTTTATCTCTATGTAAAGTTGATATAAAAGTAAGATGGATATTGAAATATATTATTTTTTTATAATCGATATTGATTTTTTTATTGGAGTAGCATGATCCGGATTATCCACAGTATCATGTTCATTCTGTCGACATTTCAAACCCCAAAGAGGGTCCATCATCAGGACTAATTTTAGAATATGATTAATAGTTCCTTGAGAGAAGAATCTTGCGACCAGAGTATAAATAAACCTAAATCTTGATAAATTTTATAAAGAAGCCGACCCTTATATATACATATGAATATTATAAATATTTTTAATTTGTTAATATAAGTATTATTTTGTTATTTTTAAATGTAACATTATGGGACAACATCTCTCTCATAGTAAAGTGTAGAATACCTCTCAACTATATATTATGCATAGATGTTTTTAATAATTCTACATATATAAGAAAAAAATAAATTAAATATTCACTCACCTAAAAACTAGCTTTGAAATACAATCTCTATTAATTTGACAACTTCTCTCTTTATCCATGTCCTAAATTATTAATATTTTAATACTATCCCCAATAATATCTTTAACTTATAAATTATTATTACTTATAAATATATTTTTATGTTTAAAAAAAATTATGAACCCCATAGTATGAAACGTAATCTAAATGACAATTCTTTCCCTTCTTAGCTACATATGCCTTACATAAACCTTTTATAAAATTTGAGTATGAACGTTTTAAAGAATGTCCTTGAATTTTATATGTTTGTGACAATATTATTATATGCCTTACATAAACCTTTTATAAAATTTGAATATGAATGTTTTAAAGAATGTCCTTAAATTTTATCCATTTCTAAAAATCTACAATGTTTGTCACAATATTATTTTATTGTTGAGAGTATTTTGAATTTATTTGTGTGTTTTTTAATTAAAGGAGATTTTCATTAACGATAGAAAAAATACATGTAGCTTAGTTTTTTAAACTCTAGAAATTGTCCTTTATTATAAAAGGAATACAAATCTTTGCATATCAAGATATTAGGAAATATACTAATTGGTAGTAAACTATTATAGACTAACAATAACAATAATTATAACAGAAAACATATTTCTTTCTTTCTTTCTTTCTTTTTTTGAAGATTTTGGATGAAAACTATAAAGTTTTTTGGTTGAGAAGGAGGATATGCCTTCGATATTGGCATGGCTTTCCTCGAGTCGACTAAATTTTCTCCATCTTCTTTGACCAAGGCCTTAATGCTCTTGTGCCTCTTTTTTTTTCCTCCTTGACCATCTTAGGGTGTGTTAATTTTTATGGTATGTTCTATGCTCTAAAAAATTACTTCAATATCTTATTAGCCCAATAACAAATACATTTCAAATTCTTGATAACAATCACAATAAACTTCAACAATCACTTAGTATTTACTTTAGATCATTATTGAAAGTATAGAACATCATCAACAATATGCACAAGAAGACAAGCCAAGACAATGAACACAAAGATTTAGGCTAATGCTAGGGCAAAACCCCACAAGGGGGAAAGTGCAACCAATCCTTCTTATTGATAAGTATCAAATGTTCAATAGAGAAAGAAGATCCAATTTAGTATAATGATGACAAAGTCAAAGTCAATACTTTGACTATCTAAAGAAAGACAACCAACTAGAATCCAATGCCAAAATAAGAAGCCCAATCCGATTTGTCAAAATCTGCAATTCTGAAATTGTCAACAATAGTCTATGTGCCCTAACCATTCTAGTCAAGCTTGGTCAAACAACCTCCAAAGGACTCGGTAAAGAAAAGAGGAACTCAACCTCTTGAATAGGTAAAAGTCAACCCAAAACAGTGAGAAAATCAGTCAAACTTCGGTCAATGCTTATGTGGTTAAAGTCTGCGGTCCAGAGTGTAATCAACACTGGTCAACCTACCCAAAATACATCAATCTATGTGCCAATGAATGAGGCCTACCCAAACATAATCTCTCCAAGTCATAACATAGTCAAATAGTCCCAGAAAGTCCATGATCAATGTTGGTCAAATTTGGATGAAACAAAAAGTCATTGCAGAAGATCAAACTGCCCAGAAAACCCTTCACATGTGTGGAGAAGAAGCTTCATCATATGGTGTACGAACTAATTAGAAGATGAGAGGTAATTTGATGTGATGACGTGCCAAAATGACGAGGACTTATGTTATATTTATAGTGATCAACATGGGGGCCAAGGGTCATGTCTCTTGACCAAGGGAGTTTACTGTTGAAGATGAGGCCGACTTTAAAAAGATTCATTTGTAGGTGTGCGAAAATTTTAGTTTTCAGGATGAAGGGAGATGCCATCAAGGGTGATCCAAAGGTGTAATGAGCCATCAAAGGAGGGGATTTCAAGTGGGGAAATTAGCCCCTATCTGCACTCTTCAACACTCCCTCTCAAAGGGAGGAATCCCCCTCGATAACATCCATCCTCTACTATGCCATCATGTCCTTCATGTATCATCTATGCAACTTGTCTCGCCTTTGTTGAAGATTGATATCATATTCCAATAAGAAAGGATAGAAAGAGGGTGGGTCACAAGACCCTGCCACCCTTGCCAAAATGATAGAGGCAAGTCCTCATGTCTAGGGGGTAGAACCCCTACCAGGCTTGATCCTTAGTAACCAGGCTATTGAACATTCTACATCCTATCCATAGGTAATACAATAGTACCTGATGCGTCTGTTGATAGCACTAGTTAACCCTAACCACTTTTCCCAACTCATTGGCCAGTTGAGAGGTACTTCCCAAGAGTCCTAAACTACAAGGATAGGATGTATGTTGTGGTATCCACAAAGGAAGATGAACCACTCACCTTGTTCTCACATAACGAACCCCACAGGGAAAGGTGAACCACTCACCTAGTGCTCAAACATGCTGGGTTATGTACTCCACAGGGGAAGATGAACCATTCACCATGTTCTCATATAGCTCCAAGAAGTGACCTAACCCCTAAGAGCTCCCATAGCTCAATTTTCAACTAGGACACTCCTAGGAGGGTCTTTTCACGACTCCAAGTCTCTCTTCAAAGGTTAAGAACTTGGCCTTTCCCAAAGACTTTGTGATAATGTCAACAACTTGTTCATCTGTACTGATATGTTGGAGCCTTACTACTCCCTATTGTACCATATCTCAGATAAAGTGGTACCTAATATCAATATGCTTGGATTGGTCGTGGAACACAAGATTCTCTGAAAGGCGAATCCCACTTTGATTATCGCAATAAATGATGGTCATATCCAACACATGCTCAAATAGTTCACTAAAGAGCTTCCTCAACCAAATGGCTTCACAACAAGCCATACTAGTTGCAATATTATCAACCTTAGCGGTGCTAAATGCGACAAACTTTTGTTTCTAGCTCATCCATGAAATTTAAGTATACCCCAAGGAGAAACAACACCCAAATGTGCTTTTTTAATCCACCGCACTACCAGCCTAGTCGACATCAATATATCCATGTAGTCTCAGATCCCCGGTAGTGTACCTCAATCCATGGTTGATAGTACCATGAAGATATCTTAGAATATTCTTTCAACAACCCAATGTATATGATGAGACTCAAGCATAAATTGACTCAATGTATTGGCAAAAAAACATATGTCCAATCGTGTGTTCACCAAGAACATCAATGCTCCCACAAATTGTCCATATTCAGTAGGATTTTCCAAATCTGGACCAACGACACTTCCACATAGCTTCTTGAAATTTAGTTCCATTGGTGTAGTCACTGAATTGCATTCCACCATGCTACATCTTTCTAATAGCTTCACAATATATTTTCCTTGAGAAAGGAAAATCTCACTTGGCTTTTGCAAGACCTCCGAGCCTAGGAAGTAGTGCATAAATCCTAGGTCCTTCTTGTCAAATTCGGAAGTCAACTCCCTTTTACATTGACAAATGAGAGGGTCTGCACCAGTCAGAAATAGATCATCAACATACAAGACCAAAATAAGTGGCATGTCCTTTTCAACCTTTAAGTATAAGTTCGGATCAACATAGCTCCTTGTAAATCAAGCTTCATAAGTTAGCTATCAATCCTCTCATACCAAGCCCTAGGGGCTTGCTTTAACCCATAGAGGGATTTATTCAACCTACATTCATGTGTCCTTCTATCCTGCTCTTGAAACCCCACATGTGTCCTTATATCCTTCTCTTCAAACCCCTAAGGTTGTTCCAAGTAGATTTCCTCCTTAAGTGAGCCATGTAAGAATGCAATATTGACATCCATTTGATGGAGGCTCCATCCTTGATTTGCAGCAAGAGAAACTATGGATCGTATAGTGGTGTATCAAGAAACTGGTGCAAATATTTCATCATAGTAACTCCTTCCTTTTGAGAAAAACCACGAGCCACGAACCTTGCCTTGTATTTTTCAACACTTTCATTAGCTCCATTTTTAATCTTGTATATCCATTTCGAAGTGACCACGAACTTGTCCTTGGGTCTAGGAATCACTTCCCAGACATTGTTCTTCGTGATTGACTCATATTTCTTAGCCATAACTTCTTCCATACCTAGTGCTTCACAACTTCTTGGAAAGTGCAAGGTTCAATTTGAATGATAGTACTCATGGTGTCCAAGTATCCTTGATACCTGGAGGGCTACTTACTTTCCTGAAATGTTCCTCTTGGGGAAACATGATTTTCAACATATTTAAGTGTATATTGATGCCATAGAGGTATTTTATTTTGAATCCCTTATTAGATCCTTGACGCCGCCTTCTTGAATTAGATAGACCAACAACATTCCCCCTTTTAGCATGTGTAGAGAAAGCAGTAGGTTCACTTCCATTGACTCACTTATCTCTCTCCATCGTCCTTATTTCCTCTTGAGTGCATCTAACCAATAGCTCATCAAAACCAGGTATCATGTCATTGTTGAGAATGGTAGTGACAAATGTTTCCCACAACCTTGTAAGACCTCCAAGTGTAATAAGGGTGAGTTCCCTGTCAACAACAACTTCTTCAATAGATATAAAATCATTCTTTACTTGAGTTATTCTCATGAAGTATGCTTGTATAGAATCCCATTTTTCCATTTTTATATCCTTTAACTTGTTCTTAAGAAAGAGGATTTGATTTGCATTGTTGAATTTGAACATCCTTACCAACTTATCATACATTTCCTTGTAAAGCCAAATCAGAAATATAAGAGATTAAATGCTTTTGAATAGAGTCAACTAAGATTTTCTTAACTTTGACCTCGCCTTTTCTATACTTCGTTCTGGTAGCAACATGTGCATTATAAGGAAGCTCCACCACTTTCCCTTGCACATAAGCCAACACTTCATGTTGATCCAAGGTCAAATCAAGTGTTATCTTCCAAGCATTATAATCTAATTTTTCATTGAGCTTATCCCCAGTCTTGAAATAAGAGGTAGTAGCCATGGAGACTTGTTCAACAGTCCTTGTTCAACAACAAAAAGTATTCCAATAGTGATTTATTACTTATTCCTTAGGCTTGTATTCACCTTAGCTTTGATACCATGCTAATTTTTATGGTATGGTCTATGATTGCAACAATTACTTCAATATCTTATTAGCCAATAACAATTCCACTTCATATTCTTGATAGTAGTCACAATAAACTTTAGAAGTCACTTAGTATTTAATTTAGATCATCATTGATAGTAATTGTAGATAGAAAATCATCAACAATATGCACAAGAAGACAAGCCAAGACACTGAAAATAAAGATTTATGCTAATGCAAGGGAAAAACCCCACAAGGGGGAAAACCCAACCAATCCTTTTGATTGATAAGTATCAAATGTTCATCAGAGAGAGAAGATCCAATTTAGTACATTGATGACAAAGTCAAAGTCAAGAATTTGATTATCCAAAGAAAGATAACCAACTAGAATCCAATGCCAAAATAAGAAGCCCAATCTGATTCGTCAAAGTCTGTAATTATGAAATTGTCAACAATAGTCAATGTGCCCTAATGAATGAAGTCAACCTTGGTCAAACAACCTCCAAATAACTCTGTCAAAGCAGAGAGGAACTCGACCTCTTGAAAAGGTAAAAGTCAACCCAAAAAAACGAGAAAATCAGTCAAACTTCTGTCAATTCTTCTACGGTCAAAGTTTGTGTTCCAACCTACGGTTAATGTTGGTAAACCTGCCCATAATACCTTGATCTATGTGCCAATGAATGTGTCTTGCCCAAACATAATATCTCCAAGTAAAAATGCAGTCAAACAACCCCAATAAGTCCACGGTCGACACTGGTCAAAGTTGACTGAAACAAAAGTCAATGCAGAAGATCAAATTGCCTAGAAAATCCTTCGCACGTGTGGAGAAGAAGCTACCTCAGATGGTGTATGAAGAAATCAGAAGATGATAGAGAAGTTGATGTGATGAAGTGCTAAAATGAGGAGGACTTGTGTTATATTTATAGTGATCAACATGGGGGCCAAGGGTCATGTCTGTTGACCAAGGGATCTGACTTGTGAAGATGAGGCCAAGTTGAAAAAGATCCATTTGTAAGTGTGACAAAATTTTGATTTTCAAGGTGAATGGAGATGCCATCAAGGGTGATCCAAAGGTGTAATGAGCCATCAAAGGAGGGGCTTTCAAGTGGGGGAATTATCTCGTAGTTGGACTCTTTAACATAGGGGGATCTTTGAAATATTGCATATGAACTCCTAAATGGGGATTGGAAGAACTCTAACTAGATTGAGCATTATCTATTTGATGGTATGGCATGGGTTATAGATCATTATTAAGCCATATCTTTTCCAGAGTAATCATGCATGGAATATTTAAATCTCTTATAGGAGGTCTTTAGCCTCATCCTCTTCCATTACTAAACTAGTTAGGTTCTTTACAGATAATTTTGTGGATTACCTTCTGGATTCTTTTTCTCGGAATTTGTTGGGGGGAAAAAAGAGTTGGAAATACCTCTGGCAGCGAACTAGGGAGCTAGTTGATTAACTTCCTGCATTGAGGTCTCATCCAGAGAGAAGAGAGACACAAACCTATTTCCTGATTTGGGGTTTTGACCAACATTTGTGGTTCCCTGAGGTCTCAAAGTCTTTGCCCTTTGGAGAAATTTTCCAAAACCCTCTTGCTCTTTTTGAGTTGAATGATTTGTTGGTAAATCATTTGCAATAAGAGGACAATGTCCAAAAATATGCCCATATTCATGACTATGTTTGCATCTAAATGGAACATTTTCATAATCTAGTGTTTATTTCCAAAGGTTATCATGAAAATAAAAGTCTATGGAAGTTGGAAGAGGCTGCAAAATATTTATATAGACACAGATCCTTGCATAATATGTGTATCTCCCTCTCTTAGTTTCCTCATAAACCTTGGCAAAGTTACCAATGGAAATGCCAATGCTTGCAAGGATTTCTTCTCCCAATGTTCCTTTGGAAGAGAAAATAATCGAACCCATATTAGGGAAACAAAGAAGTCTCCCTTCTTAGGATTGTACCATTCTTTCCAAAATGATATAAAATGCCCAACATTTTTAAAAATTAAGCCCCCACTTCAAAAACCCTCATACTATCTTCCAAGCTGGAAACAATTACCGTGAAGAACCCTTTTGCTTCTAGCTTAAGATCTATTTGTCCCTTGAGGTTCCATTTATTTTGGATCCAACTGATTAGAGACTTTGAAGAGGGCCATAATTTGATGAACTTGTAGATCAAAGTGTGATCCTACATATATTGGACTTATATTGCAATCTTTTTAGGTGTGACCTCATACTTTGGATCTTGCACTGCTTTTGGCAGGTAACAACCTGGAATTTTATTTGCCAAAATGCTCCAAGCAATGGTTACTTTGACTTACCAGACTCTCCATTACCTCTAGCCGAGCTTTGAAAATGACACAAATGATGAGTATTTTGGGAAGGATTGCCAGCCAATCCAACATTTCAACGAACTCCTGAGACAATCTGATTAAAGGAGGGGGTTGATCCCTCTCTCATGGAATTAGCCATGGATGTCTATGCAAAAGAAACCCTAATCGAAAACCATCGAAGTCACGAATAGGATTGCCAAACTCTTTAAACAAACATATTCTATTGATTAGAAATTAACTATGTGTATTGTTTTGAAATATTCAAAATATTATTTGATTGTTATAATATATTTCTCATTAAAAAAAAAAAAAATGCACGCGAAGTGCATGATATGATGGTGGGGGCTGTCGGTTGCCACGCTCCCCACCAGGTTTCGATCCCGACGCTGTGCAACAACATATATTTGATGTAATGTGGTTGTCCCGTTGTACATATGGTCCCGTTGTACAGACGTATATGATGTAATATGATTGTAACATGTGGCTTCTTCAGCGGGGATCCTTTTCCCCCTGAAAAAAATATATCCTTAAAATATAAATGAAAAAACCATCGCTCAAATTACAAAATTTATATGATCTTATTTCATGGCCAAATAAATAAAATAAATTAAACAAATATAATTATCTTACTTTGTATGGTTTCATTACCGAAACAGAAGACAATGGGTTACACAAGTAGGCATATCACTAGGTGAAAGGAATGAGAAGCAAATAATTTGACAGGTCCAATTTTGTCCTTAACTTGCATTACTTATATTATCTATAGTTTCATGGCCAAGCCATATAGAAAAGACAAGGAGTTAAACAATTATGGCTATTATTTGGAGGGATTGAGAATCCAAAACAAAAGACAATGGGTTAAACAATTATGGCTATCACTGATTGAAGGAAATGAGAAGGCTATCACGGATTGAAGGGAATGAGAAGCAAATAATTTGACAAGTCCACTTTTGTACTTAACTTGCATAACTTATATTATCTATAGTCTCATGGCCAGAAGCGAAAATAATTTGACAAGTCCACTTTTTTTTGTTAACTTGCATAACTTATATTATCTATAGTCCCATGGCCAGGCCAAATAAAAAAGACAAGACAAGTTAAACAAGTATAGTTATGATTGGGAGGGATTGTGAAGAAAAAAATTTAACATTTCCACTATTGTCTTTAAAACCAAATAATTTGACATGACCACTTGTGTTTTTTAAATATTTTGACATGACCGTTTTTCTGTTTGTTACCGTTGAATGGAGAAGTAAATAATTTCAAATATTCATTTTTTTTTACCATTGAGCAGTGAATAATTCGATATGTCCACTTTTCTCTTGTTATCATCAACTTGACTTTGTTTAAAATTGTGTGGTTTCATTAAGCCATATGGCTGCTTTCCGTTTCTGAACTCTCGCATCAATTATGGTATAATTGACCCTCAATTTTAGTTAGTGTAGTATATTACAATGTTAGTGGGAGGAAAATTAAATGAGTTTTTTTTTTCATGTCATATAGAACATAATTAATAAAAAAATATTTTAAAAAAGATATCCTATCAACTTAGTAATGGCTAAATAGTAATGACTTCAATTTTTTTCTTTATATCTCCCTTACTAATAATAATAATGGACAAAAATGAAAGGTTTTTTTGTTTTGATTTTTTTGTTTTTGTTTTAAAGTTTTAAAAAAATTTAATAATTATACTGAAGGCGTTTTTAAGGGGAAGTTTCTCAAGAGTTTTTTATTGTCTGTCCACAATCTATGAGTGAGTGTAACATGTCTAATATATGTCATTTGCGTGTCGGCAACGACAAGCGGTTTTTTCTCGGGCTTCGTAGGGTGATTTTGACATGTTTGCTATTCTTAAAATCACTCATTTAAAACCAGTGCTTTTCCAGATGAAATAATAGGTGGTCTTTTTTTGCAGGCAAGTGCACATATTTGTCTATCTCTAGATCGATTCCCCACTAAATTATCTTCCAAAAGCTCACAAAAGTTGCAATTCTATTTTCGATTTCCATGAATTGATGTAATATTATATCACTAGCTCTAGAATGTCGAGATTACTAAGTTCCACAATCAACCCCCTCCTTCTGACTAAAATTCACTGTGATATAGGCCTTGAGGGCAATTATTCGCTTGGACTACTCAATTGATGGAATTATTTTTATTTTGTGTTTAATTCATATGAGGTATTGACTGTTGGTTAAGGATGTCGTATTACTTTTAATAAATTAATTTTTAATTTTTAATTGGGTTTTGCAGAAGAAGTTGTAATAAATGAATGTTTTTCATTTTGATTTAGAGGATTGTATTTTAAACAATTTTCCATTAGGTTTAGTCTAGATGTTGTAATTTGTGAATGTTTTTTAAGGTTCAAGCGATTGTACCAATTTTTAGATGAAATTTGATTGAGATTTAGTCGAGGGAAACAATTTTTGGGGTTGATTTGTTATGGGATATTAACTCTAAGATTATATTTTGATTACGGGATTCCTAGTAAACTATATGAAGATATACGGGTTTAAAAAAATATTTCTATTTGGGTTTATTAAATTTGGCAAGTCCCAAAAAATGTAAAGTAAATGTGAGTACAAAGCTCCATGTTTCAATCCCCAGGACCCACCTAGGAGACGAGGATCCACTTAGGTGATTATAGTGGTAGTCGTTAGAATCAATCATGTGATTCCCTTATTAAAAAGAAAAAGAAAAAGAAATACTTACTTTTTTATTAACTTTCATATAGGGTTAATTTATGTTGGGAATTAACTTGTGGACTGGATTTTGATCATTAAATGATTTGTGAATAATATGAATTTTCATTTGGGTTAGTTGATGGTAGCAAGTTTAAGTTAAATTTTCATTTGTGAAGTTAATTCATTGGGGAAGTTGACTTGAGGATTGACTTTTGATCATCAAATGATTTGTTAATTAAATCAATTTTCATTTGATTTTCGCTGAGGGTGATGGGCCCCATAATTGGCTATTATATAAGGCCTATTTGGTCATTCCTAGGAACCTAAAACATTTATTTAACCCCTTTACTTACACATTATAGAGTTAATTCATAGTCTTAATGGGTCCTTAGGAATTCAATTTTCCTTGCTTATTATGTGCGTACTATTATTTATTTTGCATAATAATGTGAGAATATTGAGCAAATTCTGAAGATCTACAAAATTATATAATTTAGGGGCTTGTTCCAAGCTATAGGACGGACCAAAATTGGATAATAGATAAATAGGACATTATGGAATATTAAATAGACTTGAAGATCAAATGATTGAAAATATATAGGGATGTGTTCCTCTCTACGGGAGAAGCCAAAACTCAACATTTAAAGAAAATTCTTATTGTCGGGCATCATATCCACTTTTTGAGGGATTTTGGAGGGTAAAACAACCCTCATTTCAAGGATATTTCTTCCCCTATCAACTTTTTTTCCCAAGGAAAAATCGTAATCTTTCATTAATATTGAAAAATTACATATAGTATATGCTTGACAGCATATGCATTACTTGTCTTTTTGGAGTATGTCCAGAATATCAACAATCCCATTCCTGTGAATGGCTGTAACAAAAAACAATAATTCACCACGCAGGGTGAAACTAGATATAAGTTCATAAAACTGTGTTCTGAAATATATACACCTCACAGGGTGATGTGCATAAATAAAACTATGATATATACATCATCATATGTAGCCGGAAGTCATCAAAAAATTAGGTGCCATCCACCCGATGATATATCTGATCTATGTATGGTCTATGATAGTATTGGTACTGTGTAGTACCCCTCTGCTCATGAATTATCCACTGTCCTCTTGGCAGGAGCGTGGCCTCCTTGGAAAGGCCGTCAGCACTGTCGTTATGTTCCCTGTAAATATGATGACAAATAATGGAGTTAAAATGTGATTTGAAATGCTTCACTTCATCCAGAATGTTTATAAGTGTGTGTGCATGGCATCTTGTGATATTGTTGAACCAATTAATAATAGTTTTGGAGTCTCCAAAAATATGAATATCTCTGCAATCATGGCTAAGTGAAAAGTGTAATAGATGACGAAGAGTGATTAGTTCAGCAAAATTATTCATTCCTTCACCCAAGCTTAGCTTGACTCTAAAGAAATGATGATCAGTGAGGTAAAGAAGGAAACCTCCCCCACACCCATGTTGTTGGGCTGCTCCGTCAAAAAAAGCCCATGGAGTGGAATGGTCGATCGGATCGGGAGCAAGAGGTCTGCGCGGTCGTGGCAGAGTATATTCTGGTAGTTCAAGATAAGAGGAAACAATTTTTGTTGTAATGCTCTGCCACCTGATCATGCTATCCTCAAATGTCATTTTGTTTCGTGCCAGCCAAATAGCCCAGCAGATAATCAAGGGTAGACATGGGAGATTCGATCCTGCGTGCGAGCTGTTCCAGGCTTCCCAGGTTGCTAATATACTGTCTCCTTTCCATTCGCCAGTGAAACGAATCTCAGCAGCTACAGATCTCCATATATGTTTAGTTGTATCACAATTTAGGAATAGGTGCTCAGTCGATTCTGTGTTTTGTTTACACATAATGCACCAATGAGGTCCATAAATGGATCTGTGAGTGAGAGAGTCCTTGATAGGTACTTTGTTATAGAGAATACACCAGAAGAAGAGTCTAGTTTGGGGAGGGGATTTCAGTTTCCATATGATCTGCCACCAACTTTGCATGTGTTCAGGTTTTTTGTCTTGTAGCAGACTCAAATAACCTTCCTTTGGTGAGTAGATTCCGGATTCTGCCATGCACCACATGAGTTCATCCGGTCCATCCTTAATACGGATGTGTGACTCAATCAATGCGGTGGTATAATTATTCCAAGAATGATGCCATTGTGGTGGAAGGTTGAGCAAATATAGAAGTATTTTCCTGATCTGCGATTTGATCAATCACCCTGATATCTTGTTGATTTAAGAATAGGATGAGCTCTCTTGGTAGTTGGCATCTGCCTCCACCCCCTGTCCAGGGATCCTGGCCAATGCACACTTTTGTGCCTTCATATATCCTCCATGCCAGGTGATTGCGAATGAGAGGGAGAGAGTGAAGAAGTGCTTTCCAAACTGAGGATATGCCTGTCCTTTTCCATTGCGGCATCCTTATCCAGTCCATTATTTGGTGTGGCCAAATATATTTATGATAAGAGATGATAGTCCATAGATTTTTTTTGGTAAGGAGGGTCCAGCCCATTTTTGCAGCCAAGGCTTGTGCAAATAGGGTTAGATCTTTGAGTCCCCATCCTCCCCATTTCTTGGGCAATGCAATCTTGTTCCAGCTTACCCATGCAAAAACTCTTTTGTCCTGACAGCATTCCATAGATATATACAACAAATTTGTTTGAGACGAGCCAGTATACATCTGGGAATCCATGCCAGTGCCATCCAGAATACCGGGGTAGCTTCCAAGACTGATTTGATGAGCACTAGTCTTCCAGCTCTAGACAAGAAGCGATGGCATCAGTTTGTAATTCTTTTCTCTAATTTGATTACCAACCAGTTCCAATCTGCAACCTTTTGGCTCAGGGGCTTGATCCAAAAACCTAAGTATTTGAAGCCCTGATCAAGAGGACGGGTGCTATATGGGAAATGTTGTGTTGCAAAGTTGGATTCCTATGCGGAAGTGTGAGCCAGAGTGATTGTGGATTTCACATGATTTGCCAGCATACCAGTGGCCCTAGAGAAGATGGCTAGGATCTTATCGAAAGCTATCGAGTCACGAATGCTACCATCCAGAAATATCAAAACATCATCCACGAAAAGGAGATGAGTGAGGTAGCATTGATCATTGATCTTCAGCCCGAATAATCTGCCACTTTGCTTTTCATGATTGATTAACCGACTGAGACCTTCCATGATAATCAGGAAGAGGAGGGGGGATAGAGGGCATCCTTGTCTGAGTCCCCTTTCAGCATGGAAAAAAGGAGAGGCAGAGCCATTAATAAGGATACTGAAGGTTGGCGTGGAGATGCAGGCCATGATCCAGGTGGTGAATAGGTGCGGGAATCCTAGGTGGATAAGAAGCATTTTGATATAAATCCAGCTAACCCGGTCAAAAGCTTTTGCCAGATCAATCTTGAGGATGATCCCTTTTAGTTTCCTGGATCGAATTGAGTGAATAGCTTCTTGTGCAGTGCCAATGGCTTCGTGGATCTGACAGTCTTCCAGGAAGGCAAACTGTTCAGGTAAGATGTGATGAGATAGTATAGGTCTAATACAATTTGCAATGATCTTGGAAATAATTTTATAGAGGCAGTTGCAGAGTGAGATGGGACGGAAGTCATTGAAGGATGAGGGGGAATCTGATTTGGGGATGAGGGCGATGAAGGTAGAATTTATGGTGTTGTACAATTTGCCTAAAGTCCGGCATTCCTCCACAACCTGGAGAAGGTCATGTGCCAAAAGATCATAGAAATCCAGATAGAACTCAATAGTCCACCCATCTGGTCCCAGGCTTTTGTCTTTTTTGAACCACTTTAAAGTCCCCTCAAGTTTTGCGAGCGATACAGGTGAATTGAGATCTTGTGCTTCCTCCTCCCCTACAAATCTAGGGAAATATCCTGCCACTTGGATGATATCAGCTAGATTGGCCTCTTGTGGAGATTTGTATAGATTTTGAAAGTGAGAGGTGCCTAAAAGAGATAGCTTTTTAAAAGTGTCAGCCACACCTCCGTCTGGGAGAGGCATTTCCCATATTGTATTAGTTATCTTCCTTCCTTTAGCAAAGTTCTGAAAAAACTTTGTGTTATCATCGCCAGCTTGCAACCAAATTGCTCTACTCTTAAGTCTCCATGTTTCTTCTCTTTCCTTCTGGATCTTTTCTCTCTGTTTTTTGAGCTCATTAGATGAGATTTCTCAATTGCAGATGAAAAGCCCTTGTTGCTGTCATCCAATAGCTCGTTCAGTTCAGCTTCAATAGCTGTTATGGTTTGATCGTCCTTTAATTTTTTCTCCTTTTCCCAAGTGATGGATAAATGTTTTAGCTAAGATAGGTTGTGGCAGAAACCTTCAGCCGCAGATCTGTGACTAGAGATGGGATGGGATGTCCAATAGTCCGAGACCAACTTGGTATATCCCGGATCTTGGAGCCAAACATGATTAAATTTGAAAGGAGACTTTGGCTTGGCTTCAGGTCCTAGGATTTCCAAATAGATAGGTGAGTGGTTTGATATCCCTCCAGACCCAACCCATTGTCTGTACCTATTTAGCTGCTGAAGCAAAGGCACTTTAATAAGGAAGCGATCAAGCCTTCTAGCTAGAGCTGCATCCCCAACTCTTCGGTTTCTCCAAGTGGGCAAGGGCTTGATCATGGGGACATCAGTGAGGTTGTGCTGATCCAGAATGTCCCTGAAGAAATTTGACATAGGGTCAACTTGGGCTTGTGATCCCCAAGATTCCCCAAAGCCTAGGGAGAAGTTAAGATCACCCCCTATAATCACCTGATCAATCGCTGTGATTTCAGTATTAAGGAAATGCTGCCAAAATTCATCTCTCCGCTGATAGGGACCATACACATTAATAACTCTGATTGACAAACCTAGATCGGTCGAGAATAAGTCCAATCCAATGAATCCCACTCCTCCCCAAGAGGCTGATACATTTATGGAGTGAGGATCATATCTGATGGCTATTCCCCCCGATCTACCCACCGCATCCAGAGAGAGGAATTGCCAACCAGGTTTAATGGCTGCAAGGGCTTGATTAATGGACTCAGCGATTCCCAGGGTTTCTTGCAGCATGATAATATCCACAGGTTCAATATCGAATAACCTCCGCAGGGCTAGTTTTTTGGAGGCACTAGCCATGCCTCTGCAATTGAAAGAGAGGCATTTCATGGTGGAACCCTCCCAAGGGTGTTCATTGCTCTAAGAACCCCTTTCAGAGTGGATTGTTTGCCAGAGACTACTTCTGCCCCAACCTTCAGAATAGCTTTTGAGAGATTAGATTTACGGCCCCGAGTCGTTTGTATGATCGGCCCAGGGAAGGTAAGACCTAGGCCAGTCTAGTGGTTGATGTCCGGGATGAAGCAGGAACGAAGGTTGTATGTGTGGGGCAAAGCAGGGTGGTGCATAACCGATGGCAGGGGGGAGGGAGGGGGGGAGGGAAGGGATGGGGAGGTGGTGGATATGAGGGGCGGAGGCGAGGCGATCTCATAGGAAATAGTAGGTGACATATACAATGTGGTTAACGAATCTAATGATGCACAACAAGCAAATGTGACAGAAGTAATATTAGAGATAGGGGGAGAAGAGAGAGATGTACCCGCTTTTCTTGCGGCCTCTGCAGCAGCAACAGCTCTAGCACGAGTCAGTGGAGGCGATGGCGTTCTAAATTGCTCATCCGCTGATTTGGAGGGCTCGCCTCGATTATGTGCTTTGTGAGCCGATACCAGGGTGCTGGCCTGATTAGCTGTTGCTTTGCCCTTTTGAGGAGTTGGTGAACTATGGGGGTCAGCTGATTTCATGAGCAGAGGACAATCCTTGTAGATATGCCCTACCTTGTGGCACCTCCTACATCGAAAAGGAACCCCCTCATAGTCCAGGATCTGGACTCTGGTGTAATGCCGCCATTTAAGAGTAATTTTCTCTTCCAGTCCCTCCCTCGTATCTAAATAAACCAGAATTCTAGCCATCGATCTATTCTTGGACTGCACATAGGTCTTGTCGTAATCCAGATATGTTCCAAGGGCGTTCCCAATCCTTACAAAGACTGCTTCAGACCAATACTATAGAGGTAACCCTGGTAATCGAACCCAAATGGGGCCGACACCTATTTGCTCCCGTTCTGGATCAAATAAAGGATTCCAACGTTTGAGAAGGACTGACGCCATCTCTATGTGCCAATATTTCACAAGAACTAGCTCTATGTAGTCCACCTTGGAGAAATGCAGTACGAACCATCCCCGTACTAGATTTTGAACCTCTGGTAGCTCTTGAAGAGTGCTGCCCCAGATTTCCTTTACCCAGCTTGTTAATCTTGCCGCTGAGTATGCCCTTCCTTTGACATGCCCAACCAGTACCGTATTGGCCTTGTAAACTACCTCTCCCATCGGAATGTGCTCTCCAAATATGATAGTGAGGTCCTTTGAGGTAAATTTCACACACTTGACTTTTCTCTTCTCAGTTCGTGGAGCCGATGGGTGTCCTTGCAGCGGATTTGTGCCTTCTTGCACCTGCGGTGTCGCTGCTTTGACCCTAATCACAGGCGTTTCGAAGCTGCCTGAGGGGAGGGAGCTAGGGTTTGGCGGAATTTTGGGATCAGTACAAGATGGAGGCGGGGGAATGATCGAAGGGATCAGATCGAATGTTGGCGATGGAGGTGAAACAGTCGTGAGCAAATTTAGGGTCCCGGGGGATAGCGGAGGGCAGTCAAGGCCCGAAGATTCAAGGGAGAGTGAGCCAAATTGTAATGGGGGTGAGGAATAACTAGGAAGAGTGACAACCGGCGCAGAGGGAGGGTAAACCAGAACCGAGAGCGGTAGCAGTTCAGAGCTGGTGTGATTAGGGTTAGGGCTACGGAAGATAGACTACCCGTAATATGGGTCTTGGGAGTAGTCTACCTCCTCCTCGAAATCCATACTGTCCATAATGTTGGGAACCGCCACCGAGACCACCGAAGAGACAGTTGACCGCGAGTGCTAGAGCCGAATGGCGACAGGTCGGGAGGGTTGAAACAGATGCAGCAAATGCCGCGGTTAGCTGCAGTAAAAATATTTTACCCTAATCTTTTGCTAGTTCGGCGATGCGTGCGCGCCTCCTGCCATCCTGCAGCCACGTCAGAGCCATCCTTTCCTCCTCCTTTTCCCCCATCAAATTTTATAAGTACTAATTCAAATTAGCCTCTAGCGGAGAGAATTTTTTGGTACTTTTTAGAAGAACACTTGTTATTCAACAGTTCTACTTTCATTTCCAACAATGATGTAGTTGAATTGTTTCCAATAATGAAAGATAATCTCATTTTCATCTCCTAAGGCTTGGTTTCCTTCATAGGAGTCTGAGGACCCTTAGGCTATCCCAGGAGCCTTAGAGCCTTGCTGCACCATTTCTTTTATCTTCTTTTTAGCATTTTCTTCTTTATCTACATTTCCCATTTCTACACTTAGTGTTCCTTAGTGGTTCATGCTTCATTTGTTGTAGGTTAGATTAAGTAAATAATTGAGATGAATTTATTTTTAGGTTATTTACATAATCAATAGTGTGATGCATTATTAGCATATCTTAGTAAAGTCATTTTCATCATTGGTTACTTGGTTTAGCTTACTAGTTCACTGTTATGAAATTGTTGGTTGTAGTCGTCAATTTATGCTGAATTTTAGCATGTGTTAATGAAGATATTTCAAGTTGATTCCACTTATATTGAAGTTTGATAAAATGAAAATTAATTACAAAATTGACCCCACAAAATTTGCACTTGATTAGAATAGGCATTTCGTTACTTAGATTAGCTTACTAGTTCGCTGTTATAAAATTCCTAGTTTTAGTAGTAAATTTCTGTTGAATGTTAGCATGTGTTAATGAAGCTCTTTTGAGTTGATTTCACTTGGATTAAATTATAAAAATTTTAAAATTAATTAAAAAATTGACCCCTTAGCATTTTCACTTGATTATCTTAGGCATTTGGTAGGTTAACTCGACAAAAAATCTTGCTAGAAGTTTCTTGTATAGAGTTTCCTATAGCAGTCTATTTTTGAGATTCTTCCTTGCCCATATTCACTTCAAATTCATGGTAAAAGAAGGTTTATGTCTTAGAATATCCCATGGATTCTCTAAGACCACTTTGGTTGATTTGAGGCTTCGGTAGGTCACCATTTACCTTCTACATTACTTCCTTTTTGAATGTTGATTTCTGCAACTAGTCTATATTTCATTTCCTGCAATTTACATTAAGAAAAGTGTGATTTATTTCCTACAAGAGTAATTTAGGGCTTTCAATTTTTGCAAATTAGACTAAATTTACTTTATTGACATATCCTTTCCAGCAAGATAGATTAGATTTGCTTCGTTGTGATTTTCTTTTTGTAATCTTAAGGCTAGTGGCTTGACTAATTCATTGTTCACTTGAGTGTTTCATTGCCTTCTTTCACCTGCATAAAAGGGAGTCATACTAGGAAGAGGAAGGTGTTTGCTACACATAAAGTATCTTCCCCTCTTAAGTATATACAGACACCAAGTTGATAATTAAAGGAGGCTATTAGGGTTGCAACTATCTTGCTACAATACTAAGAGCCATCAGAGGGAAATTATTTTTCTTTGGGGTTGATTCATTATGGGAAACTCATGGGTCGGATTTTTATTATGGTATTTTTAGTAAATTATATGAAGATATATGGGTTTAAAGAATCATCCTGATTTGGGTTTAGTAAAATGTGTGTTTTTTTATTAACTTTCATATGGGGTTGATTTATTATGGGATGAATTGTGAATACTAAGAATTTTCATTGGGATTAGTTTATAGCAATGATTTTAAGTTATCGTTTCATTTGTGAGGTTGAATCATATGGGGAATTAACTTGCAAATTGGATTTTTGATCATCGAATGATTTACAAATTAAAGAAATTTTCATTAGGTTTTGGTGGATATTAGTGGCTTTAAACAACTTTAGTGTGTTGATTCATACAAAAAAATAACTTTTGGTGTGGGTTTTGATTATGGGATGGTTTGTTATCATTGTAGAGGAAATGTAGAAACTGAACTTACAATAATGTGATGTTGCACGATGGGGATCCTATCCATAGAGACCATGAGGATATGTGTTTGCAAATTTGGCATGAATTACCGAGTTAATAATCCTCATAGAAGAAATATTATATGTTTCTCGTGCCCTTTTGTGTAATTTTATTGACAGGGCATGGTTGATATCATGATTAGTTAGACTTTGATGGTTGATTGAACAACTCAATTTCAATTTGGTATTCTCCTAACGCTACTTCTCAAAGGACAAAATCATCTAGATTCTAAGTCCCCTAGTAATATTTACTTTGAAAATTCAACATTTGTTTGGATCACAAGAGAGAACGCGAACTCTATAATTTCCTAGCATCATCTTTGACTTCATGAAAATTTATATTTTAACCAACTCTATAGAAACCTATTTTTTTTAAGTGTTACTAAGCTATATATAATTTCAAATTAGGATCATTTTCTTTATCTATTTCTAGGCAAAAATGTCAGGATTTGGTAAAACAACATTTTGTTACTCTTTATTTAAGGCCCTCTTAGTTGTGATTCCAAATGAGAAATCTTACAACATATGACAATATTGTCATTTCAAGAGATGTAGTGTTGTTTTCTATAGATGGTATATTTTCCATTTTATTAATATACTAGTATATGTTGAAGAGAATTGGTATAAGCCTACCATTTTGTAGCCAAAACTCTCTCCAAGTTTAGATCTTTTGGGGAGCACCAAGTCTAGGGGGCTTTGATACCGACTGTAGATGATACTTGCGATAAGTAGTAGTATCCTTGTTAATTTAATCTTTGCATTAGAGGAGCTGATGTGTGTGTGTTTTGCAGTTTATCCACATATCCTTTAATAGGAGGAGTTGTCTTTCATTTCCTTTTTTCCATCTAATACCCTTCTCGATGATGCTAAAGGATGGAACAATGTCTTTCCAAATGTGTTGGTATCATCCTAAGACCCTTTTTCCTTCCCAAAAACATATCATTTATCCATACATTTTCATCATATATTCCTCAAAACCCTTGAATATTGATTATTAATCGTTTTATAGTTATTAAATTGCATAGAAATTAATTTAGGGGTTTTATGTTCCAGAATTAGAGGTTTTTGATGACATGGTTACAGGAAGTACCCACATCCTGTAATGAGCTTACCGTTTGACATGTGGCGCAGCAGAAGAGCTAGAACGAAAGGCATGGGTGAAAAGCAGAATGTCCAAGCATGGACAAACACCTATCTCCCAGCCAAATCGAGCCTCCTATGCATGCGGTCAACTTAAGTCAAAGCAGGGTACTCTGGCAAATAAAAGCAGCAACAACATCGTTCTATTTTTCATTTTTGATTTTTTGTTCTTTTTGAAACATATAGCATGGAAACATTTTGAAAAGGCTATGTAATAAAAGCGGCAACAACACTATGTACATTCATTGTATCGATGACATGGCTGTGCGTACGCATATGTAAATACAATTAGTTCAATGTTTGAAGGTTAATCGTTGAATCGTTTTTCTCAGAACATAGTTTTAGTTTTAATACAAAGACATATTTACAGTCACGAAGTGTGTATACCTTTTGCATTGGTTTGATTGCTGAACGGTGATAGCCAGTATATCCTTAGGACGCGGACGGGCCCTGCGTTCTTCGATTGGTATACTGTCCATTCGTTTTGTTACATTTCAGTTCTTATATGTTGCACAACGTTTATATTCGATTCGATTTCTATATCACATGGTTTGCATCACAGTTTCGATTTACATAGCTGTTGATTTACATAGCATACGGGTTGCATAACATTTATATAAGCTTTCGATTCCTACAGCCTTTGAATTTCATTACATAGATATGGTGTGCGTTTATGAACGGTTTATGGTTATGTTGAATGGTCAGCACTAGGATCTGGAAGGGAGTCTTGTAAGGGATTCGGTCCCTGTGTGACTTATAGATGCATAATCATAAACTCTGCTTCATTTCACAGTCCATTTATGTTCTCTTTATATAGTTTAATAGTGTAAATATCTTGCATGTTGCGTGTGTTTACCAAGCAAGGGTTTTCTGAGTGATACCTCTGTAAGGAGGTTAGAATCATTGACACAGTCATACACAGTACTTAGATTCATGATTTGATTTGATAGATACATCTCATAACCAGCATTGTAATCAAGTATATCAATAGGGTAATCTAGGTGTGTGAATGATAGGCTGCAAATCCCGGTCTTCCGTAAAGAAGCCTTGTAACCTACCTCATAATCACCTGGTCGGTAATTCTTTATGTCTATATATTTTAGACCACGCCTCTAAGCTTACGCACCTCGGTCGATATTAAATATAGAGTCCAGTCTAGTACCCTAGCTGGAACCACTACATTTTGGCGCCGTTGACGGGGAGGCGTACGTAAAGGATTCAAACAAAAAAAAACATTTCAATACACAAAAACAACCAAAAACATAGTTAGAAATCATGTTCATTTATGCCTAGACTTAGAGACAATCAAGGGAGATTTGTAAGAACCCCCCACCATCTCAACACTAACCCATCATCATCAGGAGCAGACTCTCCAGGGAATACAACACCAACTGAGGAGGATATTCAAACAATAGCTGAGAAATTTTATTCAGGACAACACATTACTCTTGCTGAGAGGGAAACTCTGTTTGCACATAAATCACAGCAGCAACCCTTTCCTAAATCTTCTACACAAGGGAAAAGTAGCACCATTACCAAACAATCTTCCTTTCCCTCTTTTCCACCAAGAGACACTAAGAGACCAATTAGAATGGCTGAGGAGGGATCTGGATTAGTTCCCCATCAAGAGGAGGAGGAATCCACTTTTAAATTCCCTATACAAGAACCACAGGAGGATGAGGAGATCAAAATGAAAAATATACCCCCATCCGTGCTACCCAATTTCTATGGTATGGCTTCAGAGGATCCGGACTCATTCTTATTCGAGTTCGACATTGTGTGTTGAACCTATGGCTATACTGATGATGCTCACAGACTGAGATTGTTTCCAGCCACATTAAAGGCAGCAGCCTTGAAATGGTTTATGGGGCTAGGTGAGCATGCCATAGTGGATTGGGATGGCATGAGGAGAATATTTCTGAGGAAATATCAGCCTTATTGCAGATCCAAAGACTCTAAAGATGACATCTTTAGAATGAGTCAGCAGGAGGATGAAACCTTAGAAGAATATCTAGAACGGTTTGTCTATAACTTGCAAAAATCTAAACACCGAACAATGCCTCCTGATCTAGTCCGCACAATATTTTTGAAAGGTATCCGGGAAGAATACATGGATGATCTCAACTTAATGGGCAAAGGTGATATCTCTGCCTCACCCTTTGAAGAAATAGCTGAACTGTGTGAAAAATATTCAAGAAGTAAAGCCAAAATGGGAAAGAGAACCTTGTCATCTAGGGTCACAAAAACTGCCTCTGCTAGTGTCACCCGGGCTGAAATTGGTAATCTTTTAGAAGAGTTCAAAACAGATTTGTTGAGTACTCTAGGAAACCAAATTGATATCTTAAAAGCCAAAAAGAAACAGGAGGAGGAAGACAATATCATGGCTATTTTCTGCCCCAAGTGTCGCAAGAAGCATGCATTAAAAGACTGTCCTCTAGAGAATATCCAAGTATGTGCTTTCTGTACTGAGCATCATGATATGTTTAACTGTCCTAAAGTTAAAATTGTGCAGAACTGTAACATGGCAGCCAACACAGAGATGGAGAACGTGTACTACATGGGTGCAAAGTGACCATGGCAGCCAAGGCAAGCACCCCAAGGTATGTTTCCTAATCAAAATATGCAATTTCCTATGAATGATCAGATGTATGCACAAAACTCATGGAATATACCTGTGCCATGGCAGCATGGAACCCAATCACAAAATCAATGGAGACCGTCTCAACAGTATTCCCAATCCTACCATCAGTATCCTCAATCATACCCACCTTACTCACAGCCATATCAGCAGTACCAACAGCCATATCCATCACATTCACAGCCATATCAGCAACACCCTCAGCCAATTGTTTATCAGCCCCAACCTTCTCAACAAACTATGCCTGCTCCTCCACAAATAAATGTACCACAACTTCAATTTCCAACTAATCCACAACCTCCCAGACCCACACAAATACCTGCTCAAACTGTCCCAAATCCGAACAATAGAGCAGAGAGGCCAGCTTATAATGTAGAGGAAGGAACTTCCTACTCCACACTGCCTTTACAAAACATTAATCTGAGGTCTGGTAGGGTGCTCCAAAAGGATTCTCCAATAACAGATCAGCAAGAAGAAAACTTAGAAAAAGAAAATGAAATGACAACTCAAACAAAACCAAGCAGTGAAACCAAAGACAAACAGATGCAATCACTGCAACCACCTTTTCCAGACCGTTTGGTCCAAGTAAAACCACCATTGCCTCCACCACAATTTGATGTCTTGGATGAACTTAAAAATGTCTACATAAAAATCCCTTTGCTGCAAGCTATAAAGGACATTCCTATTTACACCAAAGCCATCAAAGACATGTGTCTCAAGAAACCTGCTAGAAAGAGGATTGATCCTCAGACCATTCATGTTTTAGGAAATTTAGCAGGCCTTATGACCAATACCATCTCCATGGAGAAGTATGTTGATCCAGGCATTCCAAAAGTGACCACCATCATTAACAACATACGGATCCCAAACACTTTGATAGATCTTAGAGCTGCAATCAATGTCATGACCCTTGAAACTATGAGAACACTCCAACTCATGAATTTGCAACATACCACAATTGTTCTTGAACTAGCTGATAGGTCCAAAGTCATTCCTGAGGGGATTTTGGAAGATATCATCGTCTCACTGGACTCTTGGGAGTATCCGGTGGATTTCCTAGTCCTTCAACCCAAATCCAATCTAGGAGGACATCCTATCATTCTAGGTAGACCGTGGTTAGCGACTGCTGATGCATTTATTGGATGCTGATCAGGTAACATGATTATCTCTAGAGGGACCGAAAGGAAACAACTCACCCTCTATCCATCGGCACAATCACCTGCAGTAACACATAACTTGTGGCTTGATGACAAATTTAATGACAAAGAGGAGGTACAATATGTTTTTAGCATTGACCAGATCTATGATTTCCACGAAGACAATACTGATTTGGTAGAATTATTTCTTTCACAACCTGATATATCTGAAAATTTGAGAAATGAACAATATAATGTTGCAGATGTACTTCTAGCTCAAAACTTTCAAGAAACATGCACTATCCACTCCTTGCAATCTACATTTCATGACATCTTTCCAGTTCAATCCATCACCAATACACAGAGTCAAGTCATAGAGATCAGTCCAGGCAAAACTTTGAACATAGGCAACCACCTAGACTCATCTCAACAAGAAAAATTGATTAGGCTCTTGACGAAGTACCAAAAAGCCTTTGCTTGGGATTACACTGACATGCATGGGATTCACCCCGACACATGCACTCACCACATTTACACTGATAGCACCATTAAACCGGTGAGGCAACCACAAAGAAGAATGAACCCCATGCTCCAAGACATTGTCAGAGAGGAGTTGCAAAAACTTTTGAGAGTCAACTTTATATATCCTATTTCTGACAGTCAGTGGGTATCCCCATTGGTTATTGTGCCTAAGAAGAATGGAAAGTGGTGTATCTGTGTTGATTACAGACAGTTGAACAAAGCCACTCTCAAAGACTACTTCCCACTGCCATTCATCGACCAAGTGTTAGACACCCTAGCCGGCAAATCATCATTTTCCTTTCTTGACGGTTTCAGTGGCTACAACCAGATCCGGATTGCCTCTGAAGACCAGGACAAAACCACCTTCACCTGTCCTTGGGGCACCTATGCCTACAATGTTTTGCCATTTGGACTCTAGCTACATTTCAGCGAGCTGTGTTAGCTATCTTTGCTGATTTGATTCATGATTGTGTTGAAGTGTATATGGATGATTTTTCAGTATATGGCAACTCTTTTGAACATGCATTAGAAAATCTAGAGAGAGTTTTGAAAAGGTGTATTGAAGCTAACCTGTCCCTCAGCAACGAAAAGTGTTTCATGATGCTAAATGAAGGGATAGTGTTGGGCCATTATATCTCTTTTCAAGGCATCCAGGTTGACCCAGCCAAGATACAGATTATTACCGATTTGCCTATTCCACAGAACCAGAGAGTGGTAAGAAGTTTTCTTGGGTATGCTAGCTATTACCGCAGATTCATTGAAAATTTTAGTAAGATAGCCTTACCTTTGTTTAAACTTCTAGCCAAAGATGTATTTTTCAATTGGACTGAGAACTGCCAACATGCATTTGAACAACTCAAGAAGAAACTATCTACTGCACCAGTCCTGAGAGGGCCTAATTGGAGCTTACCATTTCATATTTTTACCGATGCATCTGACACTGCCATAGGTGCATGCTTAGGCCAAAAAGAAGAATCTTGTACATATGCAATTTATTTCATTAGTAAAAATCTCACACCTGCCGAGCTAAACTATACAGTTACAGAGAAGGAAACACTTGCCATCATTTATGCTGCGAATAAATTTCGCCATTACATTACTGGTTATGAAGTCTTTGTACATACTGATCACTCTGCCATTCGACATCTCATGAATAAACCAATAACTAGTGGCAGAGTTACCAGATGGTTACTATTTTTACAGGAATTTAACATCATAGTGTTAGATAGACCAGGCAAAGAAAACCAGGTGGCAGATTTCCTATCTAGACTGCAAAATCCAGGTGAGATTGTTCCTGTTGAGGATTCTTTTCCGGATGAGCACTTATTTGCAATTTCCATAGTAACTCCTTGGTTTGCTGATTTAGCTAATTACTTGTCTACAGGTAGGACACCTCCACATTTCACTGCAAAGGAAAGGAAAAGACTGATCAAACAAAGTGTTAGATATTCATGGCTCAATGGCGATCTCTTTTACACTGGTTTTGATATGATCATTAGGAGATGTGTAAGAAATGATGAGGTAATTGACATTTTAAAATCTTGCCATGATGAACCGTGTGGTGGGCATTTTGCAGCGAAGCGGACAGCCTTCAAAGTTCTTACTCTTGGATACTATTGGCCATCCATTTTCAAGGATGCCAAGAAGTATGTAAAGAGTTGTGACAGCTGCCAAAGGATGGGCAGACCCACATCTACCGATCAGATGCCCCTTCAGCCCCAAGTTCACTTGGAACCATTTGATAAGTGGGCTTTGGACTTCATAGGACCTATCAACCCAACCTCTAATGGTAAGAAGTACATCTTAGTATGTACTGATTATGTCACAAAGTGGGCAGAAGCAAAAGCACTGGTAAGAGAAACCGAACACACAGTAGTCAATTTCCTTTTTGAGGAGATCTTTGTGAGGTATGGAGCGCCAAGAGAAATTGTCACTGATCAAGGTACCCAATTCACCTCAAAGCTCATGAAGGACATCACAGACAAGTACCAAATAAAGCATAGGAAAAGTACCCCCTACCATCCACAGGCCAATGGGCAGGTGGAATCCACCAACAAGACTTTGGAGGGGATCATTACCAAAACTGTTGCAATGAACCGCAAAAACTGGGAAGAAAAGCTCAAGGAGGCACTCTGGGCTTACCGGATTACTTGGAAAGATACCACCGGATTTACACCATACCAATTGGTGTACGGTAAGGATGTCATGCTTCCTATTGAATTCCAAATTCACACTTTTAAATTAGCTGCAGATTTACTAATTGATTTGGATCAAGCACAAAAAGAGAGAATCCAGCAGTTGAACCAGCTGGATGAGATGAGGTAGCAAGCAGAACAAACCACCACCCTCATGCAAAAGCACAGGAAGCAATGGCATGATTCACACATTAAGAAGAAGCACTTCAAGGAAGGTGACTGGGCTCTGCTTTTTGATTCAAAATTCAAGGATCATAAAGCTAAGTTCACCACCCATTGGATGGGCCCTTATGAAATTGTTCAGGCTTATGACAATGGTTCAGTAAAACTCCAAACTATTGATGGCAAAGGTCATTCTTTCACAGTCAATGGTCATCGCCTGAAGCTGTACAACAAGCCCATCAGCAAGCAAGATTTTTTGCATACACTATCTCAGCAAGAAGAGGTTGAGGTACTGCAGCCCTCAGCTGCAGTATCACTGCCTTAGTTTTATTTCCTTTCAATTTCAAAATCAAGAAGAAAAATACAAAAAAAATAATAATAATAATAATAAAAATAAATAAAAAAATAAAACAAAAACTAAAAAATAATAATAATGGGTTAGATGTGAAAACCAGTATCTGGCACAATCTAACCCCGAATTCCTACCTGAAAACCAATTTATTGGCGGGTATGAATTCTATTTCTGTTGTTCATTGTTTCATTTCTCAGTTGCATCATGACTTGAGGACAAGTCAAACTTTCAGTCGGGGAGAGGGAGACATCTGTTCTGTTACTTTTATCTCTCCCTTGTAAATTGTTCAGATTTCTTATTCTATATTTCACTGTAAATTTCCAACAGCAGCTTGTTACCAACATTCCAGACTTTAACAAATAAGCTGTTCGGTCATGATTTTCAGAGGGACCTGGTTATAAATATTTTGCAGGGGGACCTGTTCTGTTCAAGACATCTATGCTATTAACACCAGCAGCAATGGGACCTGTTTAAGATATTCAGAAGGGACCTGTTAAAGCAATTGACACCTGTTTGAGACATTCCAACCAGCAGTAAAGGGACCTGTTTAAAACATTCAGTTGGGACCTGTTAAAAAAATTCTTGACATCAAAGGCTACTTCAACAGACTTCCACCAAGCTTTTACAAGGATTTGGGCACCAAGACTTCCAGCAAATTGCAAGCTCAGTGAACCTGTAACAATACAAAGAGCTGCATGAACATCTTCAGTTTTTCCAAGGGACCTGTATCTTCAAATTTTCTTAAGGGACCTATTGCATCTTCAGTTTTCCAAGGGACCGATTACATTTTCAGTCTTCAAAAAGGGACCTGTACATTCCAATTTTTCAAAGGGACCTATTACATCTTCAAAACTTTTCTCAAAGGACCTGTGTATTCAACCTGCCTCAGAGGACCTGTCAAAAAAAACAGTCAAAAGGATTAGCAACTCAGCATGTCAAATGATCAACAAAAGGGTAATGTATTATGTTCTTGGGCATTTAATTTCCTAGATTAGTTTTTAATGTAATTTTGGTGACTATAAGCTGTTGTAATTGATTTCAAGGACACCTTCATACATCCACTTATCACCCTTATCCCACCAATTTTCATCATTCCCCTACATCAACCTATCCCTAAAACCCATCACCAACACATTCACCATGTCATATACCCTACAGGCATACCAACATTCTCTACATGACCGAGTATAATTGAAAAGGGCACGTGGTGAGCTGTGTGTTTGTTTTAAAAAAGAAATACAAAGGATGAGATAGAAGCGGCCTATATATATATATTCTTCACCCCATACAGTCAAATCATAACAAGCGGCCTATATGTTTTACACCACACACACCCGAATCATAACCTCGCCACCCAGCATTATAGCTCAGCACTATGGGTACGCTCTCAGCGTTCTTATGCTAACATGCATACAAGCGTACAACACTCTGTTTTTAAATGAATGATTACATTGTAAGGCGAGTACAAGTTATTTCACATCCTTTCCACCCTCGGTTCCCATAACTTACAAAGTGAAAGAGTGAAGCAAGGAACGCCGAGGAGATTGTTATCATTTGAGTGGGGTTACAAAGTGAAAATCTGAACAAGGAGCGCCGAGGAGAGTATCACTGTTTGGGGTTGGTTTACACAGTGAAACCGGTGAGCGCCGAAAAGGGAAGCATCACCATTCTATCTCTAACTCCCACCACAGTCACATCGACCAGCCAAGCACCATAATTGAAGACTGAAGGAAGCGATATATGCCAGGTAACCAACTTGACATTTCTGTGTTAAAATATTAAGGGTATAGACAAAGAAGGGTTAGAGGCACAACCCTCTGCCATCACCATGACTAATAGGGTCGAACCCAGTACATTCGATAGCTCACAATACCATGAGGACTGTATTGAGATTCTTAGAGAAACACAGTGGCTACCTTTTCTGGAAAAATTCCATGGGAGTAATGAAGAAGTCACAAAACAATTTGCCTTTACCTTTAATGGAGAAATGGCCCTAATAGGCAACTTCTCCTTCAGAATCTCAGAGGATACTATAGCTCAGGCAATTGGAATTAGTCCTGAAGGAGAGAAGTACTTCAAAACCAAGCAATTCAAGGAGAAATCATGGACACAGTTCATGTCCAGATCTAGAGTTTCCTCAGTAAACTGGAAGAAGGGAGTTCCAAGAAGCTGGTTAGTTCATCCTTGGGATGAAATGGTTTACATTCTTCAGAAGTTTATAACCTGTGAAGGTAGATACAACATTGTTTATCTATACCACATCAAGATACTCCTCCATTTAAAGAAACAATGTTAATCAGTGTGCCATATTTTCTGCTGCAAAGTTTAACAAAGATGGCCAAAACTATCCAGAAACAAAAAGGGAATGAGGAAAAAATCCTGTACCATTTTGGCCTGATTAAAATCCTCATTGAAGATGAGTTGCAGAAGCGAGGGAAGCCATGGAAAGAATTCCTAGCTGTCAACCAAATCAGAGATGAGGAGGAAAGAGAAGAAGTGCAAGAAGATTCTGGGTTTATGAAGGACATAGATGAGGAAATTCCAGTGTCCAAGGCCAGCAGAGCACCTCAACCTGTGGGCAGCATAAGGACCAGGAACATGCAAAAAGAGGATGCCAAGAGGGCTGAGAAAGACAAAATTTTTACCACCTACTCCCGAAGAACAAGGAGGACACCAAAAACTCAGCTGCAAGAAGACCAATTTGAATCTCATGCCCCTGCACAAATGGATGTTGAAAGTGGTGATCATTCACCACCAGCACCAGAAGTTGACATAGAGGTGGAAAGCCATAACAAACAAGAAAAATGTTCACCACCTCCCACCAAAAGACAGAAGAAGTTAGAAAAACAAATTGAAGAATTGAAAGAAGAGCTCATGGAAGCTAACATGTTGGAAAAGGTTATTAAAAGAGAAAATGAAATGCTTAGGGCGCAAAGCAAAGAAACACAGAAGACAAATGAAAAGCTAAAGGAAAGAATCAGTGAGTTAGAGACTGAGCAATCTGAGATTTCCTACTGGGCCACTAAGTGGTACAATCAGAAGAAGGCTCTTAAAGAGAAATATAAAAATTTAAAGCAGGAGCTCAAGGGACAGAAGGATCACCAGGTGAAGAAGAATGTAGATACCTTGCTCAAGGCAGCAGAGATCCATGCAGGCACAGAGTTCAAGGGGAGTACTTCTGGGGTAGCATGAGGACATGCTAAGTCCTTAAGTCGGGGAGAGATGTTGGTATCATCCTAAGACCCTTTTTCCTTCCCAAAAACATATC
The DNA here is from genome assembly GCA_031772625.1 of Pinus tabuliformis. NCBI lineage: Eukaryota > Viridiplantae > Streptophyta > Pinopsida > Pinales > Pinaceae > Pinus > Pinus tabuliformis. The sequence goes on along the minus strand of CM062818.1, from coordinate 725,728,663 downwards.
ATTTATCCATACATTTTCATCATATATTCCTCAAAACCCTTGAATATTGATTATTAATCGTTTTATAGTTATTAAATTGCATAGAAATTAATTTACATAGTTGTTGATTTACATAGCATACGGGTTGCATAACATTTATATAAGCTTTCGATTCCTACAGCCTTTGAATTTCATTACATAGATATGGTGTGCGTTTATGAACAATTTATGGTTATGTTGAATGGTCAGCACTAGGATCTGGAAGGGAGTCTTGTAAGGGATTCGGTCCCTGTGTGACTTATAGATGCATTCTCATAAACTCTGCTTCATTTCACAGTCCATTTATGTTCTCTTTATATAGTTTAATATTGTAAATATCTTGCATGCTGTGTGTGTTTACCAAGCAAGGGTTTTCTGAGTGATACCTCTGTAAGGAGGTTAGAATCATTGCCACAGTCATACACAGTACTTAGATTCATGATTTGATTTGATAGATACATCTCATAACCAACATTGTAATCAAGTATATCAGTAGGGTAATCTAGGTGTGTGAATGATAGGCTGCAAATCCCGGTCTTCCGTAAAGAAGCCTTGTAACCTACCTCATAATCACCTGGTCGGTAATTCTTTATGTCTATATATTTTAGACCACGCCTCTAAGCTTACGCATCTCGGTCGATATTAAATATAGAGTCCAGTCTAGTACCCTAGCTGGAACCACTACAAAATGATAGATATGTTCTTTAAAATTTTTCTAGAGGATCATATCCAATCAATACTGGAGTCAAGGTAGATGTATTTTTGAGTCATAACTTGAGCCCATAGTCCCTCTCGTCTTATCAACTTCCAAGCTCATTTTTATACTAAATCCTTTGAGAACCAACGAAGGATTTTTAATCCCCAACCCCCCATAGACTTTAGGAGAGAAATAAAGGACCAAGTAGTTAAAGAAAAATGATTTTTTTCATGTTTCCCAACCTAGAGGAAGCACAACTATAGTTGTTTGATCTTGTGTAGAGTTCCTAGAGGAACCCGAGAGAGAGAGAGTCCCAATACACTGGAATTGCCCCAATTGCAACCTTGCACATTATCAATCTCCTTGCTCTAGAGAGCCATTTTTTGAACCAAGGCCTCAAATTAAGTTCATTTTTTGCTAAGAGCCAAAAACAATCCTATTTTGTGTAAGAGAAAACCCAAATACTTTAGTGGGCCCTCCATATTTTTTGGTTCTTTTAACATAATTTTGGTGACCTGCTCATACTCTTCATCCGATAAGGAATATGCATAGAGAGATTATTTATCTTGGTTTATTTGCATACCAATGACCTAAGAGAAGAGTTCCAACTTGTTTTTAAGTCGTGTAATACAAAAAAATCACAATTTAAGAAAATGAGTGTGTCATCTACAAAACTTAGATGGGAGAGGGATAAATCTCAAGTAATTTGAATGCCTCATATAAGATTCCTGCTCTTTGCATCCAAGATGTCCCTACTCAGGCCTTTAGCTACCACAAGGGAAAGCAGAGGGGAAAGGGGACAACCATGTATGAGGCCTCTTTTTGGATTGAAAAAAGGAGAAGTTGAACCATTTATTAAGAGGGCCAAGGTAGAGGAGTTGATGCAGTGAAAGATCCAATAAAAAAAAGAGGGGAAAACTCTAAGGTGGAGGAGGAGAAGTCTAATGTATATCCATTTTACTCAATCAAAAATTATTTGACAAGTCCACCTTGTAGATAATAACCTTATGTTTTTCTAAGTGTATGGAGTGTAGGCTTTCTTGGACAAGACCGATGGCTTTCTGGATTTGACAATATTTTAGGAAATCAAATTGATCGAAGAGATATTATCCAAGATAATATGATTTATTTGAAGTGCTACGACCTTTGAGATTATTTTATAAATAGTGTTGCCTAGGGAAATAGATTTGAACAAGTCAAAAGATTCAAGATTGTTAGATTTTGGAATAAGAGCAAGGAAAGTTTATCTAATTTTTTAAGGGAATGAAGTGTTTATATTTTTCTCGAGCATTTATATTTTTGGAATAAATAATAATTATTAAATTATTGATTATATAATAAATATTTTTAATTAATTAGTTTATGAGTGTACTAATTATGTTTTTTTTTTTTAATTTAAGAATATTAAGCTTTTTTAAATTTAAATTTTATTTAATGTTAAGACCCCAGGGGCAACTCAATTAGTGATGGCCATGAAAATGAAGTGTTATGTGAGACGAGGTTCAAGGTTCAAATCCCCCCGATTCACCTATGCTTGTGGAAGGGGCATAGATAGGTACGTAGATGTTATAGTGGTAGCAGTTGGAATCAACCTCATGTCACGAAAGTACGAGACCAACCCAATTGTCGATTCCTCTAGATACAACAAACATATTTAATGTTGAAAGGGGTTAAACTTTTCAATGTGTGTGTTATCTACATAAATTTGATCTCTCCAAGATAAAATAAAAGTTAAGACAAATTTAAATTCATTAAAATATATTATGATGGATAATAAAACTTCAAAGTTCTTTTTAATAGCCATGTAAATTAAATAGAATATTGCATTGTAATTTTTATTATTGATAATGAATTATGAATATGTTAAAATAATACTTAAAAGAATTTATATTGAGAGGATACCAAAATAAACCTAGCCACGTGATATCCATATCACTTAGTGTTTATGTTCAAAGGTATTGAGAATTTAAAGTTGAAAGGTATCGAAATGAAATTTGGATACTACATATTCATTGTTGTACTTAGTGTTTATGTTCAAAGGTAGCTAGAAAAAAAGGAAAAAAAAAACAATTCTCATTACTATCTATCCACACCAAAAGGAACTAAAAAATAGGAGGAAAACCAATGCGATGTTACGATACCCAGTTAAAATTCTTTGGTGATTATGTAAAATGAAGGAGCATTCTTGCATTGTGTGATAGTGTCATGGCGGTGACAATGGCGGTTTTGTAAGGCGGTGGAGGGCGAACATCTACCATTTGCTGACAGTAAGGTGAATCTAGGGGCCCTAAATCTCTTTTCCCTACTTATACAATCAATGTTGCAAGTTTATTTTATAGTTTTTTACCGATTTTCTTGGAATAAGTAGCCTTCTCTATGTAAGTAGATAGGTTATTGGACGTCTTGACACAAGAAGGGTTTCCTTGTGTGATGTCCTCGAAGGTGGGAGGGGATTCCCCCTCCTTCTGAAATATCATGTATGGGTCTTCTAGTAAAGGAGGAGATGAGGCAAATAGAAGGGAGGATGGCGGTATTTCAACAGGTGAGCATGAAACCCCAGTAGTAAGGGACTCGTGGAAACTAAGGATGCAAGGTCGTTGCATCCCGAAATCCCCATAGAACCCTAAGATTTCCATTCCTAACCATTTTTTGGAAATTCAGAGAAAGAGAATGTGAGATCGCGCTTTCATCTGTAAGTTTATTGGTATATGGCCGATTGAATAAGAGATTGAACGTTAGATACAAGATAACTGGAAACCCAAGGGAGAGGTAGAGATGCGAATAGGATCGAAAGTGTTTTTTACGGCTATTTTTTCAAATTTGGAATATAAGGAATGTATTTTCAAAGGAGGCTATATTTTCTTAATAATGTTGGACTTTACATAAGGCACTGGGAAGCTTGTTTTAACCCAGATAAGGAGGAATTCACTGTTGCACCAATGTCGGTTAAGTTATATTCTCTACAAATAGAATTCTGGTTCTCAGAGATTTTTGAAGGCATAGGTCAAGCCCTGGGATGTTTTGTGAAGGTTTCAGAGGTGACTAAATGGGGGAGGAATATGTCATATGCCAGGATTTACGTTTATATGAACATCTCGTAAACCCTACCTGAATCCATAAATGTGTAGTATCAAGGTGATATTTGGAAGCAACCCCATGACTATGAACATGTGCCATTTAGGTGTATACTTTGTCACGAACATGGCCACTTATTTCGTGAGTGTCCATCAAAGAAAAATGAAGAACCCTCAGGAGGCTCGATGATGAATGATGGATTCATAAGAGTTTCTAACAAGCGGCGCAACCAACAGAATCGGTTACCTTTCACCACATGGGGTCCAGAGGACCATAATGCATTCTTTGCGCTAAATTTAATCGAGGACGACAATCCAGAACTCGATGGAACCCAAATAGATATTTTTCCAATGGAACACACCCAGGACAAGGGAGCTTTGAAATGTAAAATGGACGAGGAGGAAAATCTACAAGAAGAGTCAAATCTATTAACTTTTCCAAGTTTTGTGGAAGTGGTTCCTCTCCTTGACCATAAAATCACTGCCTTATCAGAAGATGAGAAAAAGTTGGTCACTATTGTAAATGAATGGGCGGAGAAGGACTTTGCAGATCTTCCCAGTGCGAAGAAGGAACAATAGTCTCAGGCTTACCTTCATTGGAAGTCCCAAAAAAAGGACGGTCCTAGGTGACCTGATAGCACAAGTGTTCCAAGCGTTCAAAGATAAGGGTAGGGAACTTTTATCACTATAATTGCATAAAGATCAAAATAATAAAATCATCAAACCAAAAGGCGAAGCTCGGTTGCAGCCAGGGAGCACTCAGAGTATCTCAGATCAAGCGCTCATTAACCTGGTGAAGGGTCTGTAAAATCTTTGCTAGTTACTCATGAAAATAATATCATGGAATATAAGAGGGCTAAATAGCCGAGGTAAACAACGTTATCTTAGGGATCACATTAAGAAGGAGAATCTGGCCATTGGGATCTTACAAGAAATGAAATTGGATATGGAGCAAATGCAAAACATTACACGTTTTTGTTGGCGAGGTTGTGAACATATATCTATATCGGCATCGAGGACGACAGGAGGCATATCCATTTAGTGGAATCCTCAACTGGTGCTCTTTTAACAATGGTTTGCATCTGAGAGAATTCTAACAGGTCGCTATTGATATGTAGGAACTAAAGAGAATGCCTTTCTTTCAACGATATACGGACCTTCGACACCTATGGATAAAATATTTTCTTAAAGAAACTATAGGGTATCCAAAAAATCATAGGAAACAAATTATGGATAGTAGGAGGAGATTTTAATATCATTAGATCACCCCGGGAGAAAAAAGGCGGTACAGGAAAACTAGATCCCATTGTGAGGGTTTTTGATGAATTACTCAAAGCCCTATATTTGGTTGATGTTCTGAACACTAATGGTTTCTATACCTGGAATAATCGTGGGGGGGGGGAAGAACCAGATAATGTTTCAACTAAATATGTTTATGGTCTCGAAGAAGCTTATTCGAAAATATCCATATATAGAAGCCTTTATTTTACCATGTATGGGCTCAGTCCACTAGCCTGTTCGACTCAAAACAGATCTCAAAGAACCACCATATAACATACCTTATTGGTTTGAAATTTTCTGGTTCCAATCAAAGAATTTTGTAGATCTCCTTTAAACCTGGTGGGAAGACATCATAGTAGAAGGTAACATAAAGATGAGATGATTCCAAATGAAATTGAAGTAGCTAAAGTATTAGATTAAACAGTGGAATAAGCAAGTATTTGGTAATATTTTTAAGGATAAGAGGGGGTGAGAACATAAGATGTCTTCAATTCAACAAAGTATCATCTGGGAGGGTCGATCCATGGAGTTAATTACAGAGGAGGTGGATGTTATGGTCAAATTAGAAGACAAAAAGAAGCAGGAGGAAATACTTTGGAAGCAAAATTCTAGAATTCAGTGGTTGAAGGAAGGCAAATGTAATACCAATTTTTTTCATAACGAAATCATACGATACCGCCTTCATAACAGAATCTTCTGCATCATCAACAAGGATAGAGGGATATTTTTTATGCAACAAGCAATTGAAGGAGAGTTGGAAAATTATTTTGTTGATCTCTGGTTAGAAAGCAAATCAGAACAAAGATTGTGGGCCCGGTGTCTACATTTATCAATAAAATCCCCAAAGTAATAAGTGAGGAGAAAAATAAAGCACTAATGCGAGTGATCTCTTTTATAGAGGTAGAGACGATCGTAAAGAATATGCCAAGGAATAAGGCACTGGGTCTAGATGGATTCACCACACATTTTTATCAGGAATGTTGGCATTTCCTCGCCAAATATGTTTATGAAGTGGTAGAAGAATCATGAAGGACACGAAACATCCTCGCTGTGCTAAACGCAACATATATTTATTTAATACCCAAGCAAGGGAAAACTGAAAGTCTGAAAGGCTACAGATCAATCATGTTATGCAATGTAATTTATAAGATTATCACTTCTATAATTGTGAATAGAATGAAGCCTTTGCTCCCTACTCTGATTTCCTCTGAACAAATGTATTTTGTAGAGGGAAGACAAATTGCAGATGGAATTATAGTAGTTAAAGAACTCATACACTCACTTAAGAAGACCAAATGTCTAGGTATGTTTGTAAAATTGGACTTGTCTTAAGCTTATGATAAAATCGTTTGATCTTTTCTATTTAAATTCTTGCAGGCATTTGGTTTTGCAGATCCTTGGATGGAATGGGTCGGTTCCCTCATCTCCATAGCTTTCTTCTTGATATTAATCAATGGATCACCTTCTCAGACTATTCATCCCTTTAGAGGCATAAGACAAGGTGACCCTTTGTCGCCTTTTCTTTTTATTTTGGATATGGAAGGCCTTGGAAGAATGTTTCAGGAAGCATGAGAGTCAAATGATATATATGGTTTGCGGCTATATGGGAAATATTTTCCTATTACACATCTACAGTTCGTAGATAATGTCATAATGTTTGGTATTCCTACGAGGAGGGAGGTTGCTAGGATGGAAGAACTTCTCCACATCTAAACGCGTGCCTTTGGAATGGTTGCTAATAAAGAGAAAGCACTGATGTTTTTCTTCAATTTCCCAAAACAACTACAACAATAAATTTGTCACACTTTAGGTTATAAAAGGGGCATTCTACCAACAAAGTATTTGGGGATTCTACTAGTTGGGAACTACCATAAGGCTTCCACTTGGGCAAGAGTAGTGGAGAAAACAAGTTGTCGAACGACTTATTCAGTATTTCAAACCCTAAATTTCCCAAGTCGGTTTGTCTTGACAAAAGTTGTTCTCCGGGCACTTCCAAACTATCAATTATCACTCATTCCCATCCCAAGCAATGTTTTTCAATATCTCAGAATGCTTTGGTCAGATTTCCTATGGAAGAGGTCAGTTACAACAAATAAATGGGTTTTGATAGGTTGGCATAGATTGACATTACCAAAATCACAAGGAGGCTTGGGACTTAGGGATCTCGATTTAGCCAGCAAAGCCTATGCAATGAAATTGTGGTGGTCATGGGTGCAAGGACGTCCCAAATTCTGGAAGAAAGTGTGGAGTAGAAAGTACATGTCAACCACCTCTCAGATGGAAAGCTTGAATATGGGCGTCCCAATTAAAGGTTCTGGCATTTGGAATTGGGCCTAAGAGGAAAGACAAAAGGTAAAACAACTCGCTTTCTGGGAGATAGATATGTGATGGTAAATCTACTTTCTTTCGGGAAGATTCATGGCAGAAAAACCCTCCTTTAGCAGATAATAGCAACTTTTATGCGTTAAAAGAATCGAGTAAATTTTGTGGCCATTACAAAGTAGCTGATTATTAGAGCAAGGAAACCTCTCCCCATGGATGGTGATAGTGGAAAATGCAACAAGAATGGGGACATCCAAATATGCTTCTTTCGTGGGAGGCATTCCAATGTTGTTTTCAAGGAATCAGGATACGACACTCGGAGAAAAATGATATTTTGCGATGGGGTAAACATAAATCCAGTACATTCTCTTTAAAGGAAGCGTATTTTAGCATATATGGAAATAATTTCGAGGAAAGTTAGTTATGGAAGGATGTATGGAATCTAGGTGGTTGGCCTAAAGTGTTAAATTTTCTATGGATGATTGCATGGTGTCGGGCGTTAACATGGGACTATTTTCAAAGGAAATGATTCACAGGAAATTTGGTATTCTATCTATGAGTTATTTAATCGAAAAACAAAGAAAGTGGTGGATGTCAAGCACTGGTTACTAGATTATTTTCGGGAGAAATTTAAGCATCCTTGGGTAAAGTTAGTGTGGTGTCTATGTATGGATTTCTCTTTCTAGAATTTATGGAAGGAAAGGAATACGAGCTTGTTTGAAGGTAAAATTCGACCGTCATTTTTGTTACAAGAATCAATATTATCGAATCTACGGGAAACCTTGGTAGTGCATATGCAGGATGAGAATGCAGGGGAATAGGATGTTGAATTGTCATCTATTCTATAAAAATTACATCTCCCAGTAGTTACGAGTTTTGTAATTTTGAAAAACCACAAACAAAGGCAACTTCCAAAATGTTTATTGCAACCCCCCCTCCATCTTTTGTGATGTTAAGTTTCGCCAGACCCTCACGTGGCAATCTAGGCATCGTCGACATGGGAGGAATATTGAGAGACGATAAATTGAATCCATTGCATGCATATGCATTTTCATAAGGAGAAACCACGAACAATGTAGCATAGTTTTGGGCATTGGAAAAAGGGCTACAACTTACAATAAAATCAGGCATTTGTCTACTACAAATTCACGAGGACTCGCAAATTTCCATTAACATGGTGCATAATGTTAGAAGTAATGCTTCCATGTCTTCCAAGTTGTCCTAAGTTGTATTGTGTGAGTTCTTAGGTTAATAGGTGTACTAGCTATTTTTAGTAATCTAGATCCACGATTCTCGGATCTAGAAAGATCATGTATTCCTATATATGTAATGTCCGTGAGATCAATAAGATATACTGTGTTTGGTGTTGTGTTTAATGGATCTCTTTGCTTTCTCTCTATTTTCTAATTTGGTATCAGAGCTAGATCTGGCTTGATTCCCTCACGGGAAAGCTAGGAAGATGAGAGATCCTTGAACATTATTTCTCTGTTAATAAAATAGAATAGGAGATTGTGTTGTGTGAGTAAATTATATTATTTTTCATTTGTATATCTGTTCAGCATATGCTTGAGTGAGATTGGTAGTGGCAGTGTTGGGTTTTATAGATCTATATGTTGAATGTTTATTGAAGTATTGAGCTGATCCATTGTGAGTTTTCAAAGAAAAATATTTTGTTAAATATTCCATATGCCGCTGCAAACAATTCAATATCTAAAGGGATTTGTTGTTGTGCTCGTATTGCTACAATGTGGTTGTGTTTGCAACAAATGGTTGGCTCCAAACCATGATCTCAGGTCAGATGTGCGAAACGCTAAAGATGAGACCTCACGACATAACATCGATTCCTGTGGAACCCAGATTTGTGATGGAACTGTGGGCAAGTGCGTTGATAAGGGTGAATTTGAGGAGTTCATGATGAATTCTGTTGAAGTATCACTTCTCCCGCGCTGTGAATTCTTCAACATGTAAATCTGGACAACGGTGATAGCAAATATTGAAATCATTCTTCAATGAGCAGTGAATGATGCGTGGAGAAGATCTTGCGTATCAATAATGGACAATTCATTTAGATGGAGGTTTGATCTCGTTGGAGGGCATAAATTGCAGTGGGCATCAGAGTGAATGGAATAATTAAATATTGTATTCACTTTATGGTGCATTCATTTACTTTAAAGGTTTGATTTTATTAAAGGAATCCAATCCGTAAGCGAAGACTAATGTGTGCATGGTTTAAGGAGACATAAGGGATTAAAGATTAAGTTTTTTTATGGTAAATTTTTTTGTGGTGAATTTTTTTTTTATGGTGCGTGAAATAAAGTTGTGATGATTAGTTGGTATGTATTAAAAAGAAAAAAAGGTTGTTGGTAAAAATCAAATGATGCAGAACCACAAAGAACAGGCCAATTATTCAATAGATTAATGTGACCCGTCGTGCTCTGAGAGCATTAGTCACAGGTAGTTCTTAATAAGGTCAAGCTGGTGTGACTCGTCGTGCTCCGGGAGCATCAGTACAAGTTATTTTATAAGGTCAAGTTGTAGAATTATCTGCTGAAGACATTCTGTATCCAGAATGATATCCCATATAATTGATGAAGGCTACAGAGGGTCGTGGATTCATAGATGGTGGCAGTTCCATAGGATGGTTCAATATCAAGACTGACCCGTTGTGCTTTGGGAGGTTGAGAAGCGTCAATTCTACAAAGTTCATCAACGATGGTCAGAGGCGGTTACGTTTTAAATGGAGGTCAAGTGACAACTCGAAGATGTGGTGGTGAAAGAGCGGTGTTTGCAAGATTCCAGAGTGGATGTGGGTGCTGATGATGACCATATCAGACAAATCTGAAAAAGATTTATTTATTGTTATAATATGGGTTTTTTATATTTTCTACATGTAAGCATTAAGGGAGGGTGTTGGAAGTAATGCTTCCATGTCTTCCAAGTTGTCCTAAGTTGTATTGTGTGAGTTCCTAGGTTAATAGGTGTACTAGCTATTTTTAGTAATCTAGATCCACCATTCTCAGATCTAGAAAGATCATGTATTCCTATATATGTAATGTCTGTGAGATCAATAAGATATACTGTGTTTGGTGTTGTGTTTAATGGATCTCTTTGCTTTCTCTCTATTTTCTAATTCATAAATTGTTGCTGGGTCACCCACCGAATAAAATGATTTTTAGCTGGCACTTGCAAGATATTACTAGCAGCATTAATGAATCCTAAAGCATTTTGATTATGTTGTCCCTATTCATACAAGAGGGAAGAAAAATAGGTTGTGGATGCTTTAGCAAAATGGGGAAGTAGCGAACCAAAGGTAGCCTTGGAGGAAGAATGGGGTGTTGGGCTCTGACATGAATCCATTCTCACTCTACAACAACAGGTAGCACAAGATCGACAACGTATGGACACATCCATCCTTGATAGGGGTGTATGGACAATAGAAAACAATCGTCAACACCAGGAAGGGGATTTTCCAATATACAAGAATTATGGACCTCTTGAGTAGCATACACAATATTCGGTTGGTCAGGTTGGGGGCGACCTTAAGGGAGGGTACCAAGCCACCCGCTGGCACAATACTCTTGACACGTGGAGGTGGTACATTAAGGAGAGAGGGAATGTTATAGGTTATCTCATGTGGATAATTTACTCCATCGCATTACCATATGCCATAATGGGCTCTGTAACCAAGTTCAAACTGGGAGTTGAGTTCCTCGACGTCATCACAGAGGAAAAAATATGTGGGAGATTAGAGTTAGGAAGGATTCAACCTGACAAGATATCAAATGGAATTAATGCTCCATGCACTGCGAGTGGTTATAGATCAAAGCAATGTAGGAAGGAGTTAAACATTTGGCGTGAGCGGAAGGAATGTTAAAGTTTTAGTTTGGTCTCATGGCTCCATTCTGCTTCATGGGTGTGGTTATATAAATACCCTACTGAGTACGTAGGGCGGTGGAGCATATTAGTGTTTACAGCAGGGTTCCAAACACTATTATTTCTTGTGAGGTATGTGACTAAAGTAAGTTCTCAACTTACCCATCTTACTGCTATAGATAAGTTATGTATAATTCTAACGGGGGCTAAGGAGTTGTGAAAATAATTACTGCATATAGGGTGGAAAAATTTTGTACCTACTCCTATAAGAAGTGCGTGAATGGATGTTGCCTTCTATGCTCAAGGATTTCACGGGGGTATATATTCTAAAGTTCGTTTCCTTTGTAGTGGCATGTTTTGTTCGGAATTGTGTAAATTATTCACAATTTATTTTGAATTGGTGTGGTCTTGGTACAAGTCTAGTCATCCTATTTACACACATGGTTTGTTTGGGTGGCACGATCATGTTATGTTGATTTCTCTCTCAGTTGGTCTTATGGTAAAGGTTCTAGTCAAGGGAGGGTATTCTCTTTCTGTTCTCTACTTTCTTGTCATCATTGAAAGGGTTGTGGGGTCATTGGTGACCACCATATGTACTTTTTGTGTTTTTTGCATAACTCATCCTATCGTCCCTCTTTCAAGCTGGTGGTCATGCTCTCGTCGGTGGATTTACAATCCCTTGAACCATCCAGGTTATCCTTTAACTATCCAGTCTTGTTTGTCAGCATCTGGTACAGTGGTTATTTTTCAATTTGGTTTTAACATTATGAACCTTCGACTTATTTGATGGATAGTTACGTCGGCTTAGGAGGTGAATTTGCGTGTGGATCTTAGTCATACCAGGTTTACAATATAGTTTGATTGGCATGTTTATGGATGTAGGTATGTCGATGATGTTTACAAAGTTCCTTTATCCTTGTTAGTTATTTCTGGTAGTTGGGGCTTCAAGAGTTTTTTGTCTCCGCCAGTCCCTGTTGTTCTAAGTCAATTCCCTTGTGGGTTGTATCGAGTCTTGTTGGTCCAAATTTGTTGCAGGTCCTTTTGTTTGATGGAATCATGATAATGAATCATTAGCAGAAGCAGAGGCTCATCTGCAACGTCCTCCTCTAGACAACATTGCCTATTTGGTTGAGAGTATGATGTTGTACCCCTGGAAGTTCGATAGGAAATTAGGTTCATCGAGGCAAAAGAATTTAGTGAAAAAGAATATCATTCATATTCTAAGGTGTGTGATCGGAAAATAGAGTGGGTGCTAGACCCAGGTAAATCGAGAAAGCACTGCTACACTTCCTGCATTCAATCTTCCTTCATAGACAAACAACATCTTTGCTTCATATGGTGTTACAAGACAAACAGGTTGAAAATTACAAGTTTTTTGTGGGTCAAGAGGACCTCAAGCATATACTACGGGATATTCGATATGATATGGATGACATTGTGGTTCGGTTGAACAAAATTGAGCACTACATCAACTCAGATTCAAACACCGAATCCTCAACACCTCAGAATGGAGAAGCAATCATTGACGCCACCCCAGTCAACATGGTTAGTGGCGATACCTCTCCAGACCAACCAGTGATCATCCTTGATGAATGATTTCCCTGTGTCGTTTCCACTATCAGTGCTTTTCCACTATTTGGTTTTTGTGTTGGTTTCTTATGTGTTATGTTTATGTCTTGTTATTTCTACCGTATTGTTTCAGTAATGTGCTTGTTGTGTCACTGGTCAACTTAGTGTGCTCGTTATATATACTAGCCTGTACTCATGGCTTTTTCTGAAAGGCGAAACAACTATTACTTTTGGTTATATGTGGACATGGATTATTTGGCCTCCATAGTGAACAAGATGCTACAATTCATATCAATTGTAAATTTTGGTTTTATGGATATTAATAGTAATTAAAGTTGGATATTACCAAAAAAAAAAAAAAAAAAAATCTTTTGTGATTATTCATGTCATAAGAAACTTAGAAATAAAAGGTATAAAACCAAATCCAATATTGGTGAAGACAATGTTTTGTGATTATTATTCGAAGGCATTCAATTGTACTTACATGGATGAAGTTGATTGATTATTGTTGGAAATAATTTAATTGCACTTAAATGGATGAAGTGTACGAATTATTAGTGGGGGGAATTCAATTCTTCTTATATGGGTGAAGTGAACACTTATAATACTCTTATCGAGTAACTTTTTGTAACCTACAAGTTTGTAATTTTTGTAAATTTTCTTTACTCAACGACTAGAATTAGCCATATGAATAATCCTTCTCTTCCAACCAATGATAAGATCACTATAAGAATTTTCAAAATTCAAAAGGAAATGAGCATGTTTGATAATGTAAAGTAATTTCATGCACTAAGGGAGCACAATTATCAAGCATATAACTGAGACAATCTTGGATCTAGGTTCAATCAAGGAGCACTGAGGGTAAAAGAAGGGATCTCTTTCTATACCATCCCATAGTTTTTCCATGGCATATATCAAACAGTGCATGTTAACCATGTACTAGAGGTGGCAAGATTTATTTCAAGTAGAAAAATGATTCCATGTTCCCCTCATTTGCTTAATAAGCTCACACACTTTAGTGTTAATGCGAGTTGGGTTAATCCAATCATAAGGGAAATGAGGATTAATGCAAGTGGGATTATGGATGTCTTCATTGTTGATATCTTGAGATTGGAGTTTCGTTAGAATTGCATGGGTTCAACTTTCGATTTCTAGAAAGCATGATATCCCATGTGAAGCCTCTTGTTGTTGAATTAGGATAAATGCTCCTAAGTCTAGTCATTGTGGCATTGACATATATGGGGTTTATGCTTTGAATTTTGAAGAAAATGTATTTAGGGGGTTTATAGCTTCTACACCCAAAGGTTTTTATTAGGGAAAAGTGTATATGTATTAAACAATAACCAAAAAGATTTGGGAATTTCCTTTCACATAGGATTCTCTAGAGAGATAGTTCTCTTTCCCTATGTGACTAGTACCTTAGCAACGGGATCACGCTTTAGGAAAATAGAGCTTTATAAATTCTAGGTTTGTTATGGATGTGTAAGCTTGTGAATAAGGTTTATGCTTTTGAAAAATTTTCTTATGATTTTGGACTCTTGAATTTGGCCTATTATCTCACCTAGAATTAAAGATACTCTTTAAGAGACCAATCCACTATGGACATTTGAATTTGGCACCATTGTTGAGATATATGGATAATATTAGCAACAAATCCCATTCTTCATGTTTCCCCTCTTTTTGATGATATTCATGGGATTTTGAGGAGAGATGAGGAATTGTTATGATGTGGCATTAGAGACTTTTTTGTAATAAAATATAAATTCAAACATTGGAAGATGAATGTAATTTGATTTTTAATATGGCCACAAATTTGAGTATGGATTCATAGTCTACAACTTCATATGTAAGGATGTTAATGTGATCAACACTAGGATAACTCAAAGAGGGAAATGTTCTCCTCAACTACATGATAATATGTATATGGATGGAATGAACCTGTTTGAATATCATTGTTCACAGGATGGACAAGCAAAAACCCACAACAAACCCCTGTTCCTGAAAGTACAATTTTCTTTTATATTTTGTAAATTAGAATTAGTTCTAGGTGTCTTCTACAAGATATATACTAGAAAGAAAGTTCGAACATTCACTATGAAAGATAAAGTCTTCTTTTTCTAGTAGTTTTTAAAGTTACAGACCTATGATGAATATTTTATTATGGTCAATCTCCTCTTTTTTATCTTTCTATGTTGAATAGTGTAACCACATCAATTTATTCATACAAAATACAATCCCTTATGTTAAAAATACAAATAAAAAGTATATGATGTAAAATTGTAAATTCCTTTGCCTAAAATGACATACACACTACAATAACATGTTTAATTTACAAGATATACAACCAACATAGATCCATTGTAACTTTGGATCTACTAAACACCAAGAGGGATCAATCTCTCGAGATGCAAACCCCCTTTTTAGTGCAAAACTTGAATTAAGGTTTGCACCTCTCGGCACTTGGTAGATCCCAAGTTAAGATGGATATATGTTGGTTCTTAATAGTTCTATTTATATTTATATATATTTCACATCTCTATTTATAGCAATATTCTTATTTTAATTTTATTTAAACCTTGATAATATATATAGTTATATATGAGCTTGGCATATTTTTAATACATACGCACAACTTAGAAATTAAGACTTTATAAGTTATTGATTAAATTTAAATATGAAATTAAATATAATGGTTATGAGTATGAATTATTATTTTAATTTTTATTGTAAAATGGATGTTAATTTATATATACTATTTAAATTTTATATAATTTTTATATTTCTACATAGAAATATTCTTATGTGTAATAATATGTTTATTTGTTAAATTTATTGTGTTTTTTACATGTTTTAAAATACCATGGTTACAAATATGAATTATTATTATTTAAATATATTTTAATGTAATATGTATATTGTGAGTAATTTAATAATTTTATTAATAAAACAAAATTAGAATATAATAAATTCATAATTGAATCATTTATTTTTTTATTACTTTTAGTTGAGATGACATTATGTTATACTATTATTATATTTATTTTTTTATTTAATGTTTTATTTTACCAATTCTATGATATCTCCCCATACTGGTTTGTAGAGTAGTAACAAAATATATTGGATTGAGTTAAAATGTTTTGTAAACAAGGCCGCATAGGTTGCGTTCCTTGATGCTTAGTTTAGTTATTCAACTTTGAAAGGTATAAAATAAACACATTTGAATAAGGGCTACATTGTAGATACTCTTGCTTAGTTTAAGTATAGTTAAGTTAGCGTCAAAGACCTACATGAATAGGACTAGGAATAGTACCTCTAACAACCAGAGTGGTATTGATCAGAAATAGTACCTCTAACAACTAGAGTAGTGTGGAAAATTAATAATAACTAGAAACAAATAATATTGATTCACTAGTATTGGACAAAATTTATTAGTAAAATATATTTTTAATATAAAAATATATAATATTTAAATGATAATTAAAAATAAATGTAAAAAATATATAATATTTATATGATAAATAAAAATAAATACAAAATATAATAATGATGACAACTTTGAAAAAATAATCCAAAAAAAATTAGTTGAAAAGTGGGAGTGTAGTCAAAAGACAAGTATGAACAATCTATGTTATAGAACGAAATTGTATAGGTGTAGGTCTGAAGGAAAATGTGATAAGCTAGATATAAATAAGATATATAAACATCTTGTTGACTAAATAAGCTATATAAGTATTATCCAATAAATATTTGTTTGGATAAGATATATAAACATCTTGTTGACTAAATAAGATAGATAAATATTTGTTTGATTTTAGTGATGTAATGAATATAAATAATTTATAAGAATTTTGTGTATTAAATATAAATTAAATGATTGATAAGTATTATTGGGTATTAATTCATACCAAGTATCAAAAAAAATTCATAATACATTTCACATTATTATATTAAAAAATTATATAAATTAATAAAATTATATTTCTATTTTAAATTAATATAATCATCATTAATAATAGAAAATTAATATGTAGATACATTTCTAATTAAAAAATAATAATAAAAATAACCTAATAAATTAACACTTAACATAATATATATATTTTTAATTTAATTAAAAAACAAAAACAACATAATTATATTTAAGATAAATTTCAATATTTTATTTAAAATATTATACAAATATTTAATAAAAATTAAATCAATATCATTTTTCACGTGATCTTGGGAATTGTTGCTTCAATGTAATGAAATCATTTCAATTGATACATAATATTTGCACGCCAAAATAAGAAATAAATATATTACTGGTACATGATAAAAAAAAAAAAAAAAACAAAACAAAACATTGAAAAGTTCGTCTTTGAATGAGCAAGCCAATCGAAGTACGACAAATCTTAGCTCGATCTCCCCGATCACATTAGTAAGAAGCTAATCGATCTAAGTTTGTAGGTAATGATTCGATGGAGGCCACTTCGTACGATTGCAGGGTTCGATTAAATTAAAGGATTTGTGTATGGGGTGGCGGTGGGGTGATGATTAAAAGTGGTTGAAATTTGGGTAAATTTTTTTTTTAAAAATTGTGTAGATGTAATGTTTGAATCATGTTTTTTATGGTAGAAATAGATTCAGCACCATCAAAAACTTGGAGGGCACCTAAAATTATAAAGTTTGACAGAGTTTACTTGGATTTACAAAAATTTCTGTCGGATGTTTTCAAAATATGACAGAAATTTCCATAACTTTTAGAGCAAAAAAGCATAATTTTTAGACTACGGCTTAAATTAAATGACAGACCAGAGGTGACTTTGTATTGCTGCAGGAGTGTGTTAAAAGAGGCATTTGCCAATAAAAATTTATAAATAAACTACCAATTGCCTCACACATAAATTTAAATAAAATAATTAGTAAAAAATAAAATTAATAAATTACACTTTAATTTATTGAAAAATATTTCATAATTTAACTGAATTAATGTCAAATCAATCATTTACCTATTGTGTTATCCCATGTCCCTGTGGGCCAAAAATAATAAAATAATAAATCATAAAAACATTTAATGTAGAATACAACACCTTGTTTTGCATTACCGCAATTAATTGGTAATTTTTTTCTCTTGTACATGTCTTGCATGAAAGAGATGCACATTTCAAATCTTTCCTTATAATGTTAAAGTGGGTGTTTATACTACATTAATGTGAAAATGGGATTCACAACTCCTTGCATATTAGCAAAAAGAACTTTCACATACCAATAAAGTAGAATAAAACACCTTAATCATTGTTATAAAGAGCCTTTGTAAAATCTATATGATAAAATTGGTAATAATGGCAGTTTTAGGAAGTTTGTGGAGGAAACATTTAGCTGTTAAGTGATGGGTGTGTATTTCGTAGACTTCATTTTGTATCAATGATTTCTTGAATTAAAGTTTAATAATTCAAATTCTTATATTTTTGGTTATTTTTTTTGTTTTATATTAATATGGTTATAATTAAGTGGACTTATCAATTAAGAATATATATAAATTGTTTTTGGAGATCACAAGTTCAAATCCAAAGATGGGTAGGATATGTACACTTATATAGATTAAACAATCAAATTATTGCATAGATTGGGTCCATTATCCCATAAACAATGGCATCTTATAAGTTAATTTGGTATTTTGGTAAATTATGACCTTGAAATATTATATTATTATTATTATTATTATGATGGAAGAAAAATAAATAGGTCAAAAGGAACGGAGTGAGTCAATGAAGTAGAACTATTATCGTGTGTTTAATGAGTTATTTATAATCCTTGAATATTTCCGCATAATATATAGTAAGATTAAATATTTTTGTACCTAATTTTTGGGGTGAACACATTATCCATCATTAAGAGAGAAGGAGATGAAAAAATATAAAGAAAAATAGGGTTAATGAGAAAAACTATTATTATGTGTTTAATGAGTTATTTATAATCCTTGAATATTTCGACATAATATATCATAGTATTAAATATTTTTGTACCCAATGTTTTGAGGTGAACACATTATCCATCATCAAAAAAGAAGAAGATGAAAAAATATAAAGAAAAAGAAGTTTATGAGAAAAATGTTTCCCTAAAATCTTTGAAACAAAACATGTTACATGAATTTACCAAAACAACTTTTGACCATCCTTAAATATATCTAAATAATTAACGTAACAATTTTCAAAATTAACATCAACAGAATAACTCCTCAAACAACACAAACCTTTTTTTCCAAAAATTCTTTATATAAATCATAATCTTTTATATATATATACTAGGTCACTTTCAAAAACATAATAAAGTCAACCTTGTATAATTTTCTTTTAAACTAAATTGCAAAACTTTTCTTTTTCCTTAACTTATTTAAAAAGTTAGAATACAAAATCATTCTATGATATTCAATATACCATAATTACATTATTAAATTTCCTTTTCATTTATCAAAATGAAAAATGATAGATTTATTAAAATTTATACTCCCCATCCTTTTAAACAACATACACCATTATTCATTATTAAATAACTTCTCATACGTTTATAGAATAAAAATAATCAACATGTCTCTCAAAGACTAAGACACTGGATCTTTATAAGAAGGGAGATATTCCTCGTCCAAAAACATCCACCTCGTGGAATCCCTAAAAGACCTCAATTATATGAAGGGGAATAATGGGATGCACAAAAGGATAGAACTAAAGTTAAAATACATTTGAACATGGCATCTCACCTAGTAGAAATTGGAGAAAACAAATATGAAAGATAAGGTTAGAAACCCAATGCTCAATACTAGATAAGAAAAGATGTCTCACTGTCAAAACTTTTTATTCCCTGACACATCGTTGTAAAGAGTTCCTACTCGGGCAAGCACACTTAAAAGATGGCATGGCATTTAGTAGAAATTGGAGATAAGGTCAAGAACCCTAGTGCTCAATATTGGATAAGATAAGAAATCTCACCATCAAAATTTCAATACTAGATAAGGTAAGAAGCCCTATTGTCAGAACTTTTATCCCTTTAACACATCGTTGGAAAGAATCAAAACTTCAAAACTAGATATGGTAAAAATCCCCATCGTGAAAACTTTTATTCATTGACATCCATTATAAAGTGTTTTTGTACCCCAAAAATGTAAAGTTTCCCTAAAGGAAATGGAAAAGAAAAACTATAATACTTTGGGCAAATAAGCAAAAAAAAAATATGAGGTTACTTTGGAAAATTATTAATTTCATGGATTTTAGTTTTGGTTTTGGTTTTGGTTTTGATTTTTAAAGTTGGTTTTTAAGAAAATGGTAAGCAATTTTAAGAGACATGTTTGGTTTGTTGTGATAAGGATCGAAGAGTAAGAGATTTTTTGGATAAAAGACTTTTTGGATAGATTTCACTATGGTGAGGTTGGGACATTTTAGCTCTTGCTAAGTTATAAGTTATTGGTATATATGGCTTGCAAGCCATTGGATATACTCTTAATGTTACAGTGCAGTCGAAAGACTTGCTCCTAGGCCTTGTCTATATTACTTCAATGAATTATTGATTCATCGTGATTTAAAAATAAAAATAAAAATTAATATTGATGATACTAGAAAGTTATGAGAAGGATTATATATTTTGTTTTTTCATAATTTTGGTGTGTTTGTTTGAGTAATTATAGTTTTTTATTTGTTATATATATATGTATATATAAATGTATATATATGTATATATACATATATATATATATGTATATATATATGTAGATATACATATATATATATATATATATGTATATGTATATATATATATACATATATATATACATATATATATATGTATATATATACATATATATATATGTATATATATACATATATATACATATATATATACATATATATATATATATATACATATATATATATATATATATATATATATATATATATATATAAACATTATTACCTTTAAAACCACTTTAAAACAAGAGATTACATAATGCGATAAAAGTTATAGATTGGTCGATCACTAGGGAGTCTTAACCATATCCATAAGTGCACTCTCATGAGAGAGGCTAAAGACAAAAAGCTTCCAAAAAGTTTAAAATAATACGTACATATACTAATGAATGGCCATTTGGGGCCATTAAACCAAACAAAATTGTCATAAGACTAAGAAACTAGAGACATAATAGAAATATAAAGCTAGGAGGTGGGGTCTGAGTTTATAGTTGCAACCTAGATTGACTTTTAGTTGCTTCCCAATGAGTTGTTAATAGTGAGGGGAATATCAAGGTGTTTCTCAATTTTCTCTAGTCGTCGATCCAAGTCTATTATATGCCAATGTAGATGCTTCATGGAGAGTAGGATATCCTCTCAATGCTCATGTCAATCTAATATAACCTTTCCCAAGAGAAATTTCACATGCTAGTATAGGTCAACTATATGCATGTATTAATTAAAGCGTCTTAGTGTGTGCCCCGGGTCAGGTAACGAATCTGCCAACTCAGCAAGTATTTCAGTGTTTGATAGAGGGTTATGTTGGGTGGTTCCTTCTCTCTTAACACAAGTTAGGTCTTCTTTAATAGGACTTAGTGTCAAATCTCAAAAGCGAGCCATGACTTCTGCTAGTTTGTGGCATGTTTGTATGCCTCCTCGAATAGAATGCTCATGATAATAAGCAATGCCCCATCTGACTCTGGCTCATTGACATGGCATGGCAATGTCACGAGGTAGGGGACCAAGCCAGAGGAAAAAAGAAGGGGTGTCAGGAACATGACAAGAAAGGAAGAATGGGAGGCTAGGGATGGAAAGGCATGGCCACAACAGTGAGTTGAACCAAAACTCTAGGTCAATTGCGACCCATGTTGGAAATAGGAAGGCTAATGGGAGTGAAGCCCAACAGAAGGTAGGACCAATAAGGGCAGAAAACTGGGAAAGAGAATGTGAGTCGTTAAGAGCAGGTGCACAAAGCACAAACAGATGAGGAAATAAAATCATATGATGATGAGGAGAAACATTCCCATCCAAAATATTATAAGGACATAGTGTTACGCTAAACTAAGACAAGGGGGAACATGACCTACTCGAGGTAGAGTACTTTTCTTCACATCGCCAGTGCTTCACAATTGTGATAAGCCATTTGCATGAGAAGATGACGATTCTATGGAGTTCTCCATTCTTTCCTACATCAAAGTGTTGATTGCAAGTAAGAATAGAAAAGTCATCATTGTGGAGTTGGCCTTGCTATAACGTTGACTTTCCTTTGCACCTCCTGCTATTGACAATCTGAAAGTTGTGCTAGTTTCCAAAGCCAACATGAATGGAGGAATCGGGAGGGAGAATTTAGCTCCATACATGCAATTTCTTTTGAGAGAAAATGGGGTGTACTATAATTCTGGATAGTTCTTTGTGGGCATCTGAAAATGCTTGGCACATCGTAGGTCGAGACAATTGATCATATAATAACATTCAATATCAATAGCATGGAGCACTAAATGCCATGGTTGTTAACTGATGTGGTTGTGTATTCACACAAGAGAGTATTGGGTAATTGAACTGAGTGATGGTAGGCCAAATGATCCCGATTAGATAGGGATATGGCTAGCAGGAGAGGGTGTATATAAACATTACGTAAGGATTATAATGGATTGTGTTTCAAGCTCAGAATTAATGACATCTAGGGGGACGAGTTTCCACGTCCCCCAGTTGAATGGTTAGATGGGACGGCGACAGCCTCCCCCCCCACCATCTTGTACACTTAACACCCCATCCGAGGAATACATGTCTTTCTAAGTGATTTTCCAACAAACCTTCTTGAGAGGATTTTCCACCAAATGATGCCAAGTGGAGGAGATATTGTGTGAAGATTCCAAAAAACTATAATTCAAAAGTATATCAAACACCTTGTTCCCCCATATTCATATATGGATGGGAATGATGACAAGGATGTTGGTGATGTGAGTAGAGACTCAAAATTGTAGTTATTCCAAGCACCAACTCTTGGAAAATTTAGGAACAAGAGTGCCATTTTGGAGTTTACAAAGCATATGGATTATAAGTTGTGAACCTCCTTCTACAAAAACTTTAGAGGAGCCTTGTTTTTGTGTTATCTCCAGGGCTTCAAGGAAAGCAGTTAGCTCTTCTACATTGTTTATACTTATGCCCAATGTGACAACGTATATGTAGACTAGTAACCCAAGATGATTTCTGAATATGCCACCATAGCCAGTTTTCCCAGGGTTTCCTTTTGAGATGCCATCAAATATAGTTTAAGAAAGGAGAGAGGTTGTGGGGACCAAGATGAATGGATAACCAGAGAAGATGGTTAGATTTGGGTAGACAAAGGGGAAGGGGGTTTGGGGAAAGGTTCCATATGCTAAGAAGTTTGGCTTATAGACCATGTGCTTGCCAGTCTTTAGGGTAGCAGGGGAGAGTGTTCATGGTTTCTTTGATATTCCTTTCACTAAATTTTCTAAATAGAGTCAAGAGGCAGAGATGAGTTTTTTAAAGTCCAATGATTGTGTTCCTTCCACTTAGCCCATAACAAGAATTTGAGAGACAATGTCCAAATGTAATTGAGGATGGGATTTGAAAAGGCTTGGCTTTGCCATTGAACAATGGTGTTTGGAATGCTTAGTGGATCTTAATGAGAGCAATTGAGGCAATTTTCAAATCTAAGCCAAAGGCCATTGGAGAAGGTGTAGCTATTGAAAAGATGTTTGATATTTTTAGAGTGGAGGAGGTTGAGGGGGAATTTGGAGGGACCATGATGGTTTTGTTTTTTAATATTATCCCATGTTAGGGTTTAGTTTTGCACCAAGAGCCACAAGAAAAAGGAGATTTTTGGCTAGGCATTGTGCTTCCATATATTCATCTAGATTACATCTCTTTGTATTGATTTTTGTAGCATCGGATGTGTTCTAGCCACAAAATTTTGTGGAGAGCCTAAAATACATGTATTCTCCAAAACCCATAAATAGTTGGGAAAATTCCACCTAGAGATGGTTTAATTAAAATAATTAATCATTTTTAATGTATTCCTAAGTATAAACTTAGGAAATGTGATTAATTAAAGGGTATTAATAAAATCTGGTGTGAATCTTCTAGATAAAGACGAGGATCAACTCCCAGTTAATATTAGCCTTTGATTATGTTTTAATCTTGGTCATTGGTGATGCAACGAGAGATTATAAGAAGGAGCTTGATGGGCACTTGGAGTACACACTGAGATAGTGATATCTAGATATTAAATTTCTCAAGAGTAGCAGCATTGAGTTGCTGAAGAGAGATCAAGTGATCTTCTTGCAGTGAGGGGCAGGGATAGTAGAACAGAGGGGATTTTTCCAGTTCTAAAGAGTGAAAAGAAGAGAAGGCAATGAGAGGTTCAAAGAGGAAGCATAGTGCCATGCAGAGGCAACATAGTGCTTTAGAGGGAGTCCATAATTTTGTTGGGAGCAAACGAGATCTAGTGTCGGAAGCCGGGGTGTGAGACTAGAGAGCTAAAGAGTCGAGTTCTAGTCAACAAAGCGATCGACAAGAAGGGTGACATAGTTCCTAGAGGTTGTGACACAATTACAATGCGGAGGCAGCGTGGGGCTAGCCATCCAGAGCCTAGATTAGATTCAGATCGCGAGTGACAGTGTGAGAATATTTCTCACTACCTTTTTTCCAGTTTATTCTCTGTATTAGATTTCCAGTTTGGGCATCTAAATATTTGTACTCATAAAATATTGCATAATAATTAAAATCCTCAACTACTACATCGGTTTTCCCACATTGGGTTTTTCCGGGACGTTTTCCCAAAAACAAAGGTGTATTTGTATGTGTGTTTATTTCTCTCCTATGCATTATTTTGTTTCCGCAGTATTTTATGTTGTGAATGTTGTAGTAGATTTTATTTCAATGTTTACTGTGTAACACTATAAATAACTTGATTCAGAAATTAAAAAGTAGGAGAAATTTAATTAGTTGTTGCAGTAGGGAATCATATCACCGATTTTCCACACTTTGTAGTTCTTGATGCCCTACTTCTAGATGGTAAGATTCTTGAATGGTAAATGATCCCTTTGAACTATATCACTATTGTAGTCTATCCAATATGTAAGAGAATGGGATGAACCTTTGTTAAATGTTACCCCATAATTGACTCCAAGCTTCCCCCTCTAGCTTAGGCTGTCAATATTCTTGCAGTCACCATTGTTTACATTGGTGACTAGTGCCTGAATTGGACCTGTAGTCCTTAATTGTTAGCATGCCCCAAGATGTCATCTATAGGTGAATATTTTTTAGTTGTTGTTGATATTAGATTTTAGGGAAATGTTTCCATGAGTCCTCCCAGAATAGAGAAAAGTGTCCATCATTTACTTCCCAAAAATAATGTTCAAAGGATTAGATGCATTCCTTTTTTGGCTAGGGTCCAAATGGAGGAGCCAGAGTAGGTAGGTTGCAATCATATGAAATACTAAGGGGGAGTGTGAGGTGCATATTTTTTTTATGTCAAATTGATTTCCATGGATCTGAGCCTCCCTATATCCACGTCCATAGTGTTTTGGAGCCTAAAACTATAGCCATGGTTTAGGGATCACGTAAGCCCAAACCTCCTTTTAGTTTTGGCACACAAAGTTTATCCCATGTGATGAGGGACCATTTTTTTCCCAAGTTGGATCCTCCATGAGTATTAAGAACCTTTAAGAGTATTAAGAATCTACCTATGTTAATGGATTGAGAGGTCCAATCAGCTAGATTATTTTTTATTTTATTTACAAGTTCCGCCCATAAACTCTACTTGAGACAACTATTAGCTAATGGAGTACCTATGTATTTAGAGGGGAGTTGGATGATTTAGAAACCAATGCTTTTTTCTATGTGTCTCTAAACAAGGGATGGAGTTTTGAAAAAGAAAACTTGATATTTCATTTTTTTTATTTCCATACCTGAAGCTTGAGTGAAGTCATCTAGAATGTGCATGAAGTTCCTTGCCTCTTGGATGGTGGGATTTCCCATACCCATTGTATCATCAACAAATTGTTGATGGGTTAAAGGAAGGTCTGGTCCAAACAAACGAATTCCTTTGACTTTGTACTCCATTATTGGTTCTTTGAGAGTTATATTGAACCCTTTTGCTGCTAATATGAAAAGGAAAGGTGAGAGTGGGTCTCCTTGTCTTATGTTTTTGGAAGATTTTAAAGGGCTAGTAAAGGATCCATTTACCGGGATTGAGAAAAATGTAGACGATAATAGGTTATTGATCCAATCTTGATCAAATCCAAAGGTTCCAAGGATCCTAGAAAGGTTCTACAAATTAAGCTTACCAAAGGCCTTTGCAAGATATAATTTGAGTAGCATACCCAATTTTTTTGAGAGCTTTAGGGAGTGGATGGTTTCATGGACAACTATGATGTCATCGAGGATCTCGCGACCTTCAACATATCCATTTTTCTTTGGGCAAATGAGCTTTGGAAGTAGTGGGTTGAGTTGATTGGTCATTATTTTGGTAATTATCTTATATATGATGTTACAAAGTGTGATGGGTTAATAACTATTGGGATCCTCCACCTTGTCCGTTTTAGGCACCAAGGTGAGGAAAATGGCATCTAGGGCCTGTAAGATGGAATTTTTTTCGATATTCTTCCACTACTTTCCAGACATTGTGGTTATCATGGGCTAATAGTTTTGGAAGAATTATATTGTGAAACTGTAACAACCCCTAGTTGATTTTCCATGTAAAAAATATAAGACCAAGGTCAGGGGACACGTATTCCAAGCTGAATGTTGGGAAAAACATCCTAGTGGGTGTCGCTTATGGTTTTTTATGTCTAAGGAAATTGGCAGAGAATTGGCAAAGGAAAAGAGGCATTTTATTTATGGAATAAAGGAAAATAGGACAAAAGGGAGATGAAAGGTCACAGGTTTGCATGAGAGGAAAATTGAAGGAAAATAGAGGCCTCAATGATAAAAAGGCTTATGAGGATCAGTTCACATCTTTTGTCAATCTAGTTTTGTTCGTTTAACTTTTGTCAGTTCAATTTTGAAGTTCTCTATATTATCTCATATTATTTCACACTTAGAGAATTCATGGAGAATTGGAGAAAGGAAAGACAAGGGAAGCAAAAGGAAAGGCAAGGAAAATCAAGGAAGGTTGGTTCAAGCAGCTTGAAGTCTTGAAGAGGTATTTGGAATTACAACAGTTTCAGGATGTCTTTCCAGCAGAGATTTCAGAGTCGTCACCTCATAGGGAAGTGGACTTTTCTATTGGGTTGGTACCAAGAGAAACACCATCATCAAAGGCACCTTACATGTTGATCACTCCAGATCTAGTGGAATTGAAGCTGCAGTTGAAGGAAATGCTTGAAAAGGGATACATTAGGCTAAGTGTATCACATTGGGGTGCACTAGTGTTATTTGTGAAGAAGAAGGATGGTACTCTCAAGTTGTGTATTAATTACAGGCAATTGAACAAGGTGACGATCAAGAACAAGTATATGTTACCAAGGATCGATGGTTTGTTTGATCAGTTGAAGGGAGAAATAGTGTTCTTGAAGATTGATTTTAGATCAGGATATCATCAAGTATGCATCAAAGAATAGGAGATTTACAAGACTTCTTTACGGACCAGTTATGGGCATTATGAGTTTGTTGTAGTTCCTTTTGGTTTGACTAATGCTCCAACTACTTTCATGTGTTTGATGAATAGTGTGTTTCATATTTATCTAGACAAGTTTGTGATAGCATTCATTGATGACATATTGATATATTCTAGGAATGAGGAAGAGCATGCAGAACATCTAGTAGCAGTGTTGAGATTGCTAAGAGAGCGTCATCTGTATGCCAAGATTAGTAAGTGTAGTTTCTTTCAGATAGAGGTACATTACTTGGGACATGTTGTTTCCAAGGAAGGTATAGAAGTGGACTTGGAAAAGATCAGAGCTATCATGGAATGGGCAACAACTAAGAATGTGGATGAGGTCAAATAATTCATGGGGTTAGCAGGTTATTATAGGAGGTTCATTAGGAACTTACAATGTATTGCTTATCCTATTACATCTTTGCAGAGAAAAGGAAAGAAATTTGAATGGATAGAGGAATGTGAACCTAGTTTTGAGCAGTTGAAGCAGTTGCTTAAAAAATCTCTAGCTCTAAAGATTGTTGATCCAGATAAAGGGTTTGTGGTTTGTACAGATGCTTGCAAGAGATGACTTGGTGGAGTCTTGATGCAAGATGGATAGGTTGTATGCTACGAGTCAAAGAAGTTGAATGAGCATGAGAAGAATTATGTGAGTCACGATATTGAGTTGGCAACGATCATCCATTCATTGAAGATGTGGAGGCACTATCTTCTTGGAAAGAGGTTTATGTTGGTGAGTGATCATAGTGGGTTGAGATACTTTTTTGACCAACCTAATCTGAATGCCAGGAAATCTATATGGTTGGATACACTTAGTGAGTTTGACTTCGAGATTAGGTACATCAAGGGTAAGGAGAATAAGGTTGCATATGCTCTTAGAAGAAGAGTGCGGGTAAATAATGTTGAAGCTATGAGTTGATATGGGACAGATTTATAGGATTGGATCTTACAGGCAGGACAACATGATAACATGTACCCGTTAGTTAAGCACATGTTACAACAACATGATACAGATGATCAGTATGTGGATCAACATCTTACAATAGATGGGTTGGTGAGATTTAGGGACAAGATCTATGTGTCAGACAACAATGAACTCAAGAATCTTATCTTGAGGGAGTTTCATTTCAAGTCATATTCAGGTCACCCAGGATATCATAAGACTCTAAAAACTATGAAGAAGTTTTATTATTGGCCGAATCTGAAGAAAGGGGTAGATGTCGCAAGATGTTTGGATTTTCAATAGGTAAAAGTAGAGTGCAAGCATCCAGGTGGTTTATTGTAGCCGATTCTGATTTCAGAATGGAAATGGGAGGTCATTTCCATGGATTTCATCACAAGTTTGTCAAGGAAATCTAGATAACATGATTCCATCATGGTTGTGGTTGATAGGTTGACCAAGGTAGCTCACTTCATTCCAGTGAAGTCTATTAATTCATCTAGTGAGGTAGCTTAGGTCTTCATCAGGGAGATAGTGAGATTGCATGGTGTTCCTAAGAATATTGTATCCGACAGAGATGCCAAGTTCACTTCTAGGTTTTGGAAGGAGTTGTTCGTAGGTTTGAATATAGAGTTGGATTTTAGTACAACTTATCATCCGCAGATAGATAGATAGACATAGATGGTCAATAGGATTCTTGAGGACATGTTGAGGATGTATGTTATGCACTAGCAACAGAAGTGGGAAGAGTTTGCATACAATAATGGGTATCAGGAATCTTTGAAGACGATTCTGTTTGTGGCACTTTATGGGAGGAGTTGTAATACTACCATCAGCTGGAGTGATCTAGTGAACAGGGTATTGATTGGACCATACATGTTGGTAGAGATGGAATAGGAAATACAACTTATCAAGGAGAATCTAAAGTCAACACAGGATAAGCATAAGAGTTATGTATATCAGCACAGGGCATTTAAAGAGTTTCAGGTTGGGGAGCATGTGTACTTGCACATCAAGCCCAAGAAGAGCTCCTTGAGGATTGGATCATGTGCCATGTTAGAACCTCGATATTGCGGGTGTAAAAGCCTTGGTGAAAAGTTCATGTAATAAAATATCAATAAAGGAAAAATAAGACCACGATTAAGGGATACTTATTCCACGCTGTTTGTTGGGAAAATATATCCTTGTGGGAATCACTGGATGTGTGTTTTGGATAAGGAAATTTGCCAAAGGCTAAGGCAAAGGAATTTAAAGGCAAAAAGACATTTTGGCACATGTATTTATGAAAATGAAGGTAAATGGTCACATGTTGCATGTGAGGAGTAAATTGAAGGAAAATAATGGAAAATGAAGAAACTATAGGCCTCATGCATAAAAAGGCTTTTGAGGATCAGTTCATAACTTTTGTTAGTTCAACTTTTGTCAGTTCAAGTTTGGAGCTCTCTCATTATTCTTACTCTCTTGGCCACTTAGAGTTTTCTTGGAGCACTCTAATTTGGAGCAAAGGGAAGGAAAGGAAAGGAAAAGCAAGCAAGGAACAAGGAAAAGAAAGCAGGATCAAGCAGCTTCAGTAGGAACACTTGTAGGTAACCTTTTGCATGTGTGATTTCCTAGCTGGTTTGGACATGCATGGCTTTGCATGTTGGTGTATGGTTCTCTTATTGTTGGTGTCATGGTCTTGCCAGGTTATGACAGTGGATTTCAGCCTAGTCTAGCCTTTTTCCGAATGCCATGGTATGTTGGGATGTTTATTTCAGTTTTTTAGCTTTGGCTTTCCAAATGGATTTCGGAATCTGGGGTGGAAGTGGTATCAAGGTTCATTCCCAAAGGCCTAGGAATCCCTAGACCGGTTTTAGCAGGATACACGGTAAATCCTAAGGGAGAAGTCTTGGTTTAGGGCCTATTGATCCGGGTATGGATTGTGGTAAAGCCTGAGAGACAAGGAGCCGGAAAATTCCTCAAGGATAATGATGGATTTCGTATGGAATTCCAAGTTCTATTCGGTTGTGATTGGGGCAGCAGTTTTGGTGTGATCACAATTTGATGAGGGTGAAGGTGGTTTAACATGTGGATTCCCTTGGTTGTTCTTGGATTGGTTGTTCTATGAGATCCCACATTCATGCTTGGAATATGGCACAAGAGTGACTGGCTGAAAGAGAGATTTGGTTCAGCCATGTCTATGGTTGGCTGGAACGTCGAAGTCCCGAACCTGGTCTGATTTGCGTATGATTAATAAAAGTTAAGTTCTCTTACTTTTATATTGATTTAGATGTGGATTTAATGGCTGCCATATTTATGGTATTTATATGGTTTTATGTGGTTATAAGCATGGTTGAATGACCGGTTCATGTCATGGTTAT
Organism: Pinus tabuliformis; assembly: GCA_031772625.1. Taxonomy (NCBI): domain Eukaryota; kingdom Viridiplantae; phylum Streptophyta; class Pinopsida; order Pinales; family Pinaceae; genus Pinus; species Pinus tabuliformis. The sequence goes on along the minus strand of CM062818.1, from coordinate 725,697,922 downwards.
TTCATATATTTACTGGTAGCCTTTAAATGGATGGATGCAGGACCTAGTTGATGATGTAGTAGTTTAATGGAGAAAGAGGTGATGCTTCTGGTCATGTTTCATAAGTTGTTTTAGTCATTTATGCTTTGTCTTGTATCCTAGACCTGTAGGTTGCATTGATGCTAAGTGTTTCATAGAATGTCAGTCCCAGTTGGGGATGCTCAAGCTTAGTCCTGAGGGTGATTTTGATTGTTCAACATGGTTATCACGTTTTTAATGATTTTTGAATGTTACAACAACTTCTAGGTAGAGGCTATGATTCTGGGCTAGAAAAGTGGCTCAAATCCTAAAGTCGCTGGCACGGAACTAATAATTTTGGACCACAGTTGATGGCAGACAGGCCCGTGAGAGCGACTTTAGGTTGCTAGTCACTCCCTTGCCCATAGCATGAGAGCTAATGAGGCCTAAGAGTTGCAGAATAGTAGTGGGACCCAGGGACAGGCTGTCTAAGTGGCTGACTTGTCTCCTAAGGGGTCTGTTGATGATGTTGGATGACTGTATGTGATGTTCTGTTGATTCCACTTCCTTAAGGTGACATAGGAGGTCGAATCTGATTGTAGTAGCATCTCTCCTCATGTTTACCCCAGTTGGCATGGTTACTTTGGGTAGACCTGGGAGGGGGTGTTACAGATTGATATTATAGCATGGTTGCACTCTCTTTGGGTCATATTTGGTGCTACAAATATGAGTGAATGGGTTGGTCATGCATGCATTGGTTGCACGACATCATATTGATCATGGTAGTAGTAAGGTTATCATGAGGAACTTGATGTCGATTTTATCGAACACATCGTCATGGGTATAAGACTGGTTATACAATTATATGCAGCTTGATTACATCCTTATACATTGGGTTGCATTACATGCATCAATCTTGTAGGTTGATTACAAGAAGTGATCGCTTATGCTCTACTACATGCGGTTATGCGTATGTGTATGATTAGGCATTGCTTATGTAGGTGGATTGTTATGAAACCAGCTCAAGAAAAGATAGGAAAGATAGATCAACACCTTAGAATTCAGCCTCTTCGAGGGGGCAACCTCCTTTACATTACATAAATGAACAATTCTTGGATGATTCAAATGACAAAACCTCCTTTCTATATATAGGAGTCTAAGGAGTCACAATATAATCCAGCCGACCTAACAATAATAATATAAAGCCACAAAAATAACAATAGAGGGATTCTATGGGCACATTAATAACAATATGGGGGCAATAGGGGCACAACAATATAAATAAGGGGTATAACTACAATAGTAATGGGGTAATCACTAGTATTATAGGGACCCAACATGCCCCTCTCCTTCAAAAAAGTGTTGTCCTCAACGCTTGAGTAGTTCTGGATACTTCTGCATAAAATTCTCATCCTCCCATGTGGAATCTTCAGCGGATAAGTTCTTCCACTTGATAAGATACTCTGAAATTGATCGATTTCGTAGCTGTCGAGTTCTTGTTTCTGTGACTGCTTCCGGTTCCAATATAATTTTTCCTTCCTCGTCAAGTTCTGGCAATATTGTTTGAACTGGGAGCTTGTCACCTATAACCTTCTTTAAACATGAAACATGGAAAACTGGGTGCAATCGAGAAGCTGCAGGAAGCTCCAATTTGTATGCCATAGTACCAATCTTTTCAACACCTTGTACGGACCATAATACTTTGGTGATAATTTATTATCCTTCTTAGCTTGCTTGAGGGACATTTGCTTATATGGTTGTAGCCGTAGGAATACCCAATCACCTACATCAAAACTTCTTTCACTGCGATGTTGATCTGCCTGTTGTTTCATTCTATTCTGTGCCAAAACGAGGTTATCCTTTAAGAGTTGGAGGACTTGTTGTTGATGTTCGATGTGATGTTCCACTGCCTGAACCTTAGAATTTTCTCTTAAATATGATGTGATGGATGGTGGTTGATACCCATAAAGTGCCATAAATGGGGTCATTTTTGTTGCTGTATGGAAGGAAGTGTTATACCACCATTCAGCCAGAGGCAACCATTTGACCCATTGTGTCTGTTTATCAGATACAAAGCAACGAAGATATCCTTCCAAACATTTGTTTACTATCTCAGTTTGCCCATCAGATTGAGGATGATAAGATGAGCTATGAGCTAACTGAGTACCAAGACAAGAAAATAATTCTGTCCAAAAATTTCCAGTGAAAATGGGATCTCTGTCACTTACAATAATCTTTGGGTTTCCATGTAGCTTTTGAATTGTTTCCATAAATGCAGTAGAAACTGTACTGGCTTTAAATGGATGTGATAATGCACAAAAGTGTGCATACTTGGTAAGTCTGTCAACTACCACCATGATGACACTCTTTCCCTCAGACTTGGGTAAACCTGTGATAAAATCCATTGAAACCTCCTCCCAACGTTGGCTTGGAATGGATAAAGGTTGTAATAGACCCGGTGTCTTAATTGTTTCAACTTTATTTTGTTGGCAAACCAAACATTCCGCCACAAACTTTTGAATATCTGATTTAAGGCCATCCCAAAAAAATTCCTTCTTAACCCTGTGGTAAGTTTTTAAAAATCCTGAGTGCCCTCCTAAGGGAGAAGTGTGCAATTCCATAAGAATCTTTTGTTTTAGCTGGGAATTCTTACAGAGGTATAAGCGATCTTTGTACCATAACGAATCATTTTTCCAGCTAAATGTATCAGACGTACTGGAATCTTGTTGTAGCTTTCGAATAAGTGCCCACACTTCTTCGTCATTCTTCCATTCCTCCCTTGCTTCATTTATCCAATCTGGTTGGATAATAGAAATGGCGCACAACAATGCTTCCACATCCTCATCCTTTCTTGAGAGTGCATCTGCCACCACATTTTGCTTCCCTTTTTTGTAGATGATTTCAAAGTCATAACCCAACATCTTTGTGACCCACTTTTGTTGCTCTTCAGAGGATAATCTTTGTTCTAAAAAGTATTTAAGGCTATCATGATCCGTTTTTACCTTGAAGTGTCTTCCCATTAGGTAGGGTCGCCATTTCTTAAGTGCATGGAGTATTGCCAACATTTCCTTCTCATAAATAGCTTTGCTTAAAAACTTTCCCTTGATTGGACGACTTTCAAAAGCAATGGGTCTTTCATCTTGCATTAGAACAACACCAATTCCATTTCCTGAAGCATCACATTCCACAATAAAGGTTTTTGTGAAGTCCGGTGTAGCTAAGACCGGTGCTTGGCACATTGCCTCTTTAAGATGTTCAAAGGCCTTTGTTGCTTCCGGAGTCCATGAAAATGCATCTTTCTTCAATAATGTTGTTAGAGGTGCTGCTATTCTCCCATAATTCTTAACAAACTTGCGATAATACCCTGTCAACCCAAGAAATCCTCGCAGATGCTTTATGGATGTGGGGATTTTCCATTCCTTAATGGCTTTAATTTTGCTAGGGTCTACCTTAACTCCTTCATGAGATACAATATGACCCAAATATTCCACCTCCTGGACTCCAAAGAAACATTTGGATCTTTTTGCATATAATTGTTTCTCCTCCAATAGTTGTAGCACCCTGTCAACATGTTCAACATGATCCTTCCAAGACTTGCTGTAGATTAGTATATCATCAAAAAATACTAACACAAATTTTCTAAGGAATGGTTTGAAAATTGAATTCATCAAACCTTGAAATGTTGAAGGTGCATTGGTAAGGCCAAAAGGCATGACCAAAAATTCATAATGACCCTCATGAGTTCTAAATGCCGTTTTCGGAATGTCTTCAATCTTCATTCTGATTTGATGATATCCTAAACGAAGATCCAACTTGGTGAAGTAAATTGATCCATGCAATTCATCCAGTAATTCATCAATGACAGGAATGGGGAACTTATCTTTAATAGTGAGCTTGTTGAGCTCCCTATAATCCGGACACATGCGCCATGATCCATCCTTCTTGTGCACCAATACTACTGGAGCAGAGAAAGAACTTTGACTCGGTTGAATTATACCAGCCTCTAGCATTTCTGCAACCATACGTTCAATTTCACTTTTTTGGACATAGGGATATCTGTACGGCCTGATGTTTGGAGGAACACTTCCTGGAATCAGATGAATAGCATGATCATGATCACGCATAGGTGGGAGACCTTTGGGAGTCTCAAATACCTTGGAATGATTGTCCAGGACTTTTTGGAGATCTGGAGAAATAGATGATTCCAATGTGGAAACATCTAGCGAACATAATTGTGCAATTACACCTCTTTGCTCCTTTTTTAGAAGCTTTGTCATACCATTAGAGCTGATTATCTTTCCTGGTTTCCCTGCAATACCCCTTAATTCAACTTCCTTTCCTTCCATAGAAAATTTGATGAAAAGTTCTTGAAAATTAAAAGCTATTGTACCCAAGGATTGTAGCCATTGGACTCCTAGTACAACATCAGCACCTCCCATTGGAATGGAAAGCATTGGGCTAGTCAATACATATTCTCCCATGGATAGCTTGATATTATGGCACTTTCCAGAGCAATTTATTGTTCCTCCATTTGCAATCATCACTTGACACTCTGGTGCTGGATATAGGAAGCAATTCAATTCTTTTGCTACCCTACAATGAATAAAATTGTGGGTGCTTCCTGAATCAATCAACACTATTACCTTTTTCTTCTTGATTTGTCCTTCTATCTTGATGGTTTGAGGAGTGGTAATTCCCGCCAATGCATTACAAGATATGGTCGGATTTATTTGTTCTTCATCTAGGCTTTGTTCCTGGAGTATATCCTCTTCTTTTGACCTTTCTTGCTCCTTTTCTTCTTCCTCTTCACAATCTATGTAGAATAATTTCTTCTCAGCACACTTATGACCTTTAGTGTATTTGCTATCACAACTGTAACAAAGCCCTTTTGCTCTTTTTTCTTCCAATTGTTGTGGTGTCAACCTTATAGGTTGTGGAAGACTAGGGGCAACAACACTTCCGTCTTTATAGTTGTGAGTGGTATGCTTCCTGGTTGCCATAATTTTGCTTTCCATTTTTCTTGCTAACCTGAATGCCTTCTCTAATGAATCAGGTTCCCAAAGGCGAACATCATGTTGGATATTATCCTTTAAAGACCCTATGAACACATCAATCCTATGCTCCTCTGGAATATCTTTTACCCTTATGTTCAATTTTTGGAACTCCTCAATGTGCTCCATTATTGAACCCTTTTGTTTGAGACTTATCAATTGGCTAAAAAAAGTGTTGCTTTTTGTATCCTCATAATGTGCTATCAATTCTTCCGTAAAAATTGCCCAAGTGATAAATTGTTTACGAGAGCAAAGCCATTGATACCATACAAACTGATTTGGTTCCAAATATAAAGTTGCCATACGTACCTTTTGTGTGTTTTGCACATTATTGAGATCGAAGAATTGCTCCATCTGTAATATCCATGTGGCGGGATCCTTGCCATCAAACTTCCTCATATCGATTTTTGGAATATGGTGGGTCTTCGATCCAACATTAGAGTCTATGGAATCATGATTAACATTTCTTTTGTTCACATCATGAGTTTCCTTTACAACCTTTTCACCATTAGTAAGTATTTCTTGTAGAAAATTTGTCAAATCTGTCTTCAAATCTGCCATGTCTGTCTTCAAATCTGTCCTCAAATCTGTCTTCAGATCATCCATCTTAGCTTCCATGCCCTTTATCTTAGATTCCACACCATTTATCTTAGCATCTGTTAGCTTTTGTGAGCGTGACATTTGTTGCACTTGTTCTTGTAATTTTGATATATCATGTAGCATTTCTTCCTCTTCTTCATGAGTCATGCTAGAGCTTTCAGGTTCCTTACTAGGTGTTTGCATTTTCTTTCCTCGGGGCATCAGTTACCGATAATAATGCTTTACTATGCCCTTTGAATTCCTTCAAACCAAGCTTATGCAAAAATTAAAAAAAAACTACACACCTTTTTTTACTTTGTAGAAGCCTGATATTGAATCTGATGTATCTCTGTAATTTCGAATCATCCAGTTCTGAAATTTTGACCTGTAGTAGCCTTCTATGTCCTCTTTCCAATGCCACTAGTCTGACCCAAATTGGATTCTCCAAGAAAGAGTTATGCACAATCTCCCACAGTGACCTGATTATAGACTAGTTCAGTAGAGCGAACTTGTATGAAGTGCCACGTGTCACTGTTTCAACCTTTGACTCTGAAAAATATATAAAAGAAAACTACAGTCTGTCCTCTTTCTGTACCTTCTTACGAAATTTCAATCCGATTCTCAGAAAGAAAGTTATGATGATTTTCCCCAGGTCACCTGTTTTGAGTGTAATTCAGGAGTCTGCAAAAAGACCAACTTCCTCAGATCATATCTCCGAAAATATCGCGCGAAAAGCTCTGAAATTTGGACCCAAGGTTCAGCACGATTTCTTCTCAAATGGGTTTTTTTTGTGACTTCTGAAACGTCACAGAAAAAAGTTATAGTGAAAATTCCACGATGACCTGTTTGGAGCAGCGAAACCCTAGAATCCAAAGCTCTGATACCAAATGTTATGAAACCAGCTCAAGAAAAGATAGGAAAGATAGATCAACGCCTTAGAATTCAGCCTAAACCTCCTTTACATTACATAAATGAACAATTCTTGGATGATTCAAATGACAAAACCTCCTTTCTATATATAGGAGTCTAAGGAGTCACAATATAATCCAGCCGACCTAACAATAATAATATAAAGCCACAAAAATAACAATAGAGGGATTCTATGGGCACATTGATAACAATATGGGGGCAATGGGGGCACAACAATATAAATAAGGGGTATAACTACAATAGTAATGGGGTAATCACTAGTATTATAGGGACCCAACATGGATAGTTGCATGAGGCAATGTGTATACTAAAGTATTGGTTGTTGTCATGCATGCGGTCATAACATGCATTGTTGATACGACCTTACATTGATGACTAGAACCTACTTAGTATGATGGTTATGCATCGATGCACTTATTGATATATGTTTATATGTTGTTATGGTTATGTTGTACATGCATCATGCTTATTTGATGATATTGCAGATAAGGTATCCTCCCCAAGTATGCTAAGGTATGTTGATTTATGGTGATTTGGTTTAACTAACATAGTATTCCTTGCAGGAAAGAGATAAGATGGACAACAAGGTGGTAGACTACATAGAATATCCTTGTGCATCAGATGGGCAACGTGGTGTGTGGCACTCTTCTGACTTAGCAAACACCTTGAGAAGCCTGAAGGAATAAATAAGGAGTTGCAAAGCAGACAATGACAAAATCATGCAGGCACAATAGAAACAAGAAGAGGTTAATGCGATATTACTTCAGAGTTTGTTAGATTTGCAGCGACAGGGACCTCTTCAGATCCACCATTGACATGAGGATAGAACTAATGGGGCATATGGTAGTAGGTATCATAGTAGACACAGGTCAAATAGATTTGACACTATCAGAGATGGTAGGTTGTTGGACACTTTGGATAGGATGGGTGACAAACACAAGTAGTACTCTAGTTCTGGTTCTGATAGACATCATGATTGTCATCATTATCATCTGTATATGAGGAATGATAGGGGATATTTTCCAGATAAGTTCAAGAAGGAAAAGCCACCTACCTTTGATGGAGATATGAAGAAATTGCAAGCTGTAGAGGCTTGGTTGCTTGGCATGCAGAAATTCTTTAGATTGCATGATTACTCATAGAACATGAAGGCAAGGAAAACCCTTTTCAGTCTCAAAGGTAAAGCGGATATTTGGTGGGAAGACGTGAAGAATTTCAAGGACATACATGAGGATGATTTGACTTGGCATGCGTTTGACAGGCTCTTCAAGAAGAAGTACTTGTCTAAGAGCTATTATGATAACAAAGTTAAGGAGCTTTATGAGTTGATGATGGGTTCTATGACAGATGAGGAGTATACTAGCAGATTTTTGTAGTTGTTGAGATATGTGTCTTACCTCAGAGAGGAGAATTCCAAGTTTCAAAGGTTCATCAGTGGATTTCTAGTTGCATATAGAGACCAAATTGAGTTCAACGAGCCTAGATCGTTGGAGGAGGCCATCCGAAAGTTGAAGCATTGTTATGAGCAGCCAAAGCGCAAAGTTGAGGCAAAGCATGACTTGAAAAGAAACGGCAAAGATAAAGGAAAATGGCCACCAAAGCGAGGAAGAACTCAAGATGCAAGTGAGAAAGATATTGCAGTTCCTTACAAGAGATTCAATACAACTGAGAAGGGACATGGAGAGCAGCAGTCTAGAGAAGGTGGTAGGGAACCATTGCGGTGTTGGATATGTGGTAAGGATCATCGTAAGAGGGATTTTCCACAGTATCAGAGTGGTGGTAGACCCCAAATCTAAAATGCTCAGGAGGTGCATACAGTTGGTGATGTTGGTTATAACATTCCTCAGATTTATGCAGTTGTAGACAACAAGTAGGTGGATCATCAAGTGTCGATCATTGAGATGGTCAGTAAGCTTTGTGATCAAGTTGTTCATATTTTGATTGATCTCGGATCTAACTATAGTTATATTAATCTTGACTTGGTGGATAACTGTGATTTGAGAAAAAAAGTGCATGCAGAATCTTGGTTGGTACAATAGGCTACAGGTACAAAGAAGTGAGTTCACCATTGGGTAAGAGCTTATGCATTTTAGTTAAATGGTATGCCTAAAACAACACATTTGAATGTATTTCCATTGATATTATATAGTATGCTTTTGGGTATAGATTGGCTATACCTTCACAGAACTAATGTGGATTGCTTTGACAAGGCCATTGAGTGTGTGGATGATAGTGGGGAAAAGAGGACCTTGTAGGGAAATAAGAAGCCTACATTAGTAAGGATGGTTACCTCTATCTAGGCTAAGCGTAGTTGCAGAAAAGGTTGTGTAATGTTTGCAGTAAACATTTCCAGTGATAAGGGTAAGGAGGTTGAGGATTATGATGTGTTGAGTAGGTACCCAGTATTGCAGCAATTTCAGGATTTATTTCCTGAGGAAATTTCAGAGTTTCCACCTCACAAGGAGGTAGATTTTTCTATTGAGTTGGTACTAGGGGCAGCTCTAGCATCAAAAGCACCTTACAGGATGAGCACACCTGAGTTGGTAGAGTTGAAGTTGCAGCTAAAGGAAATGTTGGACAAAGGATACATCAGACCCAGTCTATCACCTTGGGGTGCACCAGTGTTGTTCGTAAAGAAGAAAGATGGTACTCTTAGATTGTGCATTGATTACAAGCAATTGAAAAAGGTAACAATCAAGAACAGGTACCCTTTGCCAAGGATTGATGATTTGTTTAATCAACTAAAGGGAGCAACAGTGTTCTCTAAGATCGACTTGAGATCAAGATACTATCAGGTACGCATCAAGGAAGAGGATATCTTCAAGACTGCGTTCAGGACCAAGTATGGTCATTATGAGTTTGTTGTTCTTCCATTCTATTTGAATAATTCTCCAACTTAAGGAAAATTTTAAGGATTGAAGTTTAGAAACCTTGGCGAATCTTACTAGTCCCTAATATGAAAATTGTAAAATGTTTGGCAATATTTTTGTAAAAATATTTATATTTCTAATGATTTTATATTAGTTTATATAAAATTTTGGCGATTATTAAGGTAAAATAATTTTATACTATAAAATGTGGGCGAATCATTTTTTGAAAAAATGGAAATTGGCTAATCCTTTCTTTTGGAAGAAAATTGGAAAATTAGTCCACCTATGAATATTAGCCCCTAAAATTTTCCCTTCTCTAGCTACATTCATGTGTTTCATGAATAGTGTGTTGCATCCTTATATGGACAAGTTTGTTATTGTATTCATTGATGACTTATTGATATATTCTAAGAATGAGGAAGAACATGTCAAACATTTAGCAACAGTGTTGAGATTGCTAAGAGAGCATTAGTTGTATGCTAAACTTAGTAAGTGCAACTTCTTTTAGAATGAGGCACACTACTTGGGACATGTTGTCTCCAAGGAAGGCATTGCAGTAGATCCAAAAAATATAAGGGCCATCATGGAGTGGGAAAATCCTAAGAATGTAGATGAGGTAAGATCATTTATGGGATTGGCAGGTTACTACAAGAGGTTCATTAGGAACTTCTCACGCATTGCATATCCTATCACATCATTGTAGCGGAAAGGTAAGAAGTTTGAATGGATGCCAGAATGTGAAGATAGTTTTGAGCAACTTAAGCAGTTGTTGACACATGCACCGATGCTAAAGTTTGCGGATCTAGACCAGGAGTTTGTGGTGTGTACAAATGCTTGCAAAAGGGGACTTGGTGGAGTTCTCATGCAATATGGACATGTAATGTGCTATGAGTCACGAAAAATGAATGAGCATGAGTAGAACTATCCAACGCATGATCTTGAGCTAGCAGTAACTATACATGCATTGAAGATGTGGGGGAATTATCTTTGGGTAAGAGGTTTACATTGATGAGCGATCACAGTGGGTTAGGGTATTTATTTGAACAACCGAATCTAAATGCCAGGAAAGCTAGATGGTTGGCCACCCTTAGTGAGTTTGACTTCGAGATCAGATACATCAAAGGGAAGGAGAATCAGGTTGCACATGCTCTTAGTAGGGAGGTATAGGTAAATCATGTAGCAGTTATAAGCTCTTATGGGACAAAGTTATCGTACAGGATTTTGCAGGCAGGTTAGCGAGATGAAAAATACATGGAGATCATGCACATGTTACAACAGAGCACAGGTACAGGTGTGGCTGATCATGATGCACATTATCATCTCACAGTAGATGGCTTGGTGAGGTTTTGAGACAAGGTCTATGTGATGAATTGCAGTGAGCTCAAGAAGCTTACCTTGAGGGGGTTTCATGTGAAACCATATTTGGGTCATACAGGATATCAGAAGACATTGATGATGGTGAAGAAGTTCTATTAATGGCCGAATCTAAAGAAAGAAGTGGTTGAGTTCGTGGCTAGATGCTTAGATTGTCAGCAAGTAAAGGCAGAGTGCAAGCATCCATGCGGTCTACTACAACCTATAGCGATTCCGGAATGGAAATGGGATGTAATTTCCATGGATTTCATCACAGGTCTTCCAAGGATAGTGAAGCAACATGATTCTATTATGGTCATGGTTGACAGGTTGAGGAGGGTAGCTCACTTCATTCTGGTAAATACTACATATTCAGCTAGTGAGATAGCACAGGTGTTCGTCAAAGAGATTGTGAGGCTACATGTTGTTCCAAAGAAGATTGTGTCGGACAGGGATGCAAAGTTCACTTCCAAGTTTTGGAAGGAGCTATTTGCAGGCTTGGGTATAGAGTTGGCCTTTAGCACAACTTATCATCCACATACATATGGTGAAATAGAGAGGGTCAAAAACATCTTGGAAGATATGTTGAGGATGTATGTGATGCACTAGCAGAGGAAATGGGAAGAGTATCTACCATTGGTTGAGTTCACATACAACAATGGTTATCAGTAGTCATTGAGGATGAGTCCTTTTGAGGCATTGTACGGACGAAGTTGTAACACTCCCATGAGCTGGAGTGATCCAGTGAACAAAGTACTTATTAGACTGGACATGTTGGTAGACATGGAGCGGGAAATGTAGGTTATAAAGAAGAATCTAAAGGAAACAGAAGATAGACATAAGTGTTATGCAAATTAGCATAGGGTGTTGAAAGAGTTTCAGGTTGGGGAGCATGTGTATTTGCACATCAAGCCCAAGAAAATCTCTTTAAGGACTGGTTCATGTGCCAAGATGGCACCACGGTATTGCGGGCCTTTCGAGATCATTGAGATGATTAGACCAGTGGCATATCGACTTGCACTACCTCCAAAAGTGAAAGTCCATGATGTTTTCCATATTTCATTGCTTAATAAGTATATAAAGGATGTTTATTATGTTATTTATTGGTCTGTATTGCAGGTGGAGCAAGAAGGAGAGTTCTAGCTGGAGACTTAGTGCATATTGCAGCAAAAAAATCTCATGCTCAAGAACAAAGCCATAGAGCAAGTTAAAGTGTAGTGGAAGCAGTTTGGGCTTGAAGAAGCTACATGGGAGATGGTGGATCAGATGCAGGCCCTGTATCCTTCATTGTTTTCTGGTTGAGGCAAAGAAATTTTGGTTTGATGTTAGTTTATGTTTGGCATATGTTTTTCTCATGTTTTGATATATATATATATATATATACCACCATGAGTTAAGTTATAAATATCCAATAGTGGTATGGTTATTATCTTGTCATGTTGTCATGATGTTTTGCTTTTGAGCAGGTTCTTCATTGTAAATACTGCAACGAGCTAAGTTATAAAGCTCCATAGGAAATATTTTTTCTTTTCAGTGGTTTTGCTGAGGTCTTGGTGTGGTTTAACACTGAGGACGGTTTTCCCCAAAGGGGAGGGTTCTGTAACAACCCTGGTGAAAATTTCATGTAATAAAAGATTAATAAAGGATAAATAAGACCACAGTTAAGGGACACTTATTCCAAGATGAATGTTGAGCAAATATATCCTAGTGGGCATCACTGGATGTGTGTTTTGGCTAAGGAGAATTGGCAAAGGCTAAGCAAAGGCATTAAAAGGAAAAAAGACATTTTGACACATTTATTTATGAAAGTAAAGGAAATTAGGAGAAAAGGAAGGTAAAAGGTCACAAGTTGCATGTGAGGAGGAAATTGAAGGAAAATAATGAAAAATGAAGAAATTAGAGGCCTCATGCATAAAAAGGCTTTTGAGGATTAGTTCATGGCTTTTTTCAGTTCAAGTTTGGAGCTCTTTGATCTGGATTTAAACATGAATGCAACGAATTACAGATATAACCATAAATACAAGGATGCAGTAGAAATAACACTTAATTTCATTAATATCAAATACTGAAATATGCTTACAAACAAAATGGAAATAAGACTAGCTCAGGTGATCGTAGCTTATCTCTGAGAAGAGATGTGGCGGCTACATGCCTCTGAACTGCATTACAATGAGGTTCAAGGGCCTTTTTATTATTGAACAATAAGAGAAAACCCTAAACAACCAAAACCCTAACCTGAGGAGATGTAACACCAAGAGTTTATGGGCCCCGTTGGGGTGAGTTGGACAACCAACTTCCCGGGGGTTGTGACTTGGTCATATTATCCTCATTTGATACTCATGATAACCCGTTGGAAAGATATCTCCGAGGACTACGACGTAAAAAACATTTTTAGATAGAAATTTGCTGGCGGTAGATTGCTAAAAAATCGTCATTTAGGGCTTCAAAACGGGTTCGGAAGTTTATGACCCGAAAAAAACTGTTAAAACTAGTAAACTATGCTACAATTAAGGAAATTGAGAAACTGAAAGAAAACATGGTGGGGGTCCAAGTGGAATTGGCGGGTGGCCACCAATATCCACCTGGATCACTCTCTCATTATTCTCTCTCTCTCTCTCACTCTCTTGGTCACTTAGAGTTTTCTTGGAGCACTCTAGTTTTGAGCAAAGGAAAGGGAAGGCAAGGAAAAGCAAGCAAGGAACAAGGAGATGAAATCAGGATCAAGCAGCTTCAGCGGGAATACTTGCAGGTAACCTTTTTCATGTGTGATTTCCTAGCTGGTTTGGACATGCATGGATTTGCATGTTGGTGTATGGCTCTCTTGCTGTCGGTGGCATGGTCTTTCCGGGTTATGACAATGGATTTCAGCCTAGCCTAACCTTTTTCTAGATGCCATGGTATGTTGGGATGTTTATTTTGTTTTTTGAGCTTTCATTTTTTGGATGGATTTCAGAATTTGGGGCAGAGGTGGTCTCAAGGTTCATTCCCAAAGGCCTAGGATTCTCTTGACGGTTTTGGTAGGATACATGGTAAATCCCGCGGGAGAAGTCTCGATTTAGGGCCTAGTGATCCAAGTTTGGATTTCACTAAAGCTTGAGAGACAAGGAGATGGAAAATACCTCAAAGATAGTGATGGATTCCGGATGACATTCCAAGTTTTGTTTGGTTGTGATCAAAGCACAAATTTTGGTGCGATCATGGTTGGATGAGGGCGGAGGTGGTTTAACCTCTGGATTCCCTTGGTTGTTATTATATTGGTTGTTCTATGAGATCCCACATTCATGCTTGGAATATGGCATGGAGGTGATTGGTTGAAAGAGAGATTTATTTTAGCCATGTCTATGGTTGGGTGGTACGTGGAAGCCCCGAACCTAGTCGGATTTGCCTATGATTAATAAAAGCTTTGTTCTCTTAATTTTGCACTAATTTAGATGTGGATTTAATGGATGTCATATCTATGATATTTATATGGTTTTATGCTGGTTATAAGCATGGTTGAATGACTGGTTCATGTCATGGTTATTTCATATATTTAATTGTAACTGTTAAATGGATGGATGCAATACCTAATTGTTGATGTAGTACTTCAATGGAGGAGGTGATCCTTCTGGTCATGTTTCATAAGTTGTTTAAGTCATTTATGCTCTGTCTTGTATCCTAGATGTGTAGGTTGCATTGATGCCAAGTGTTTGACATAATGTCAGTCCCGGTTGGGGATGCTTAGGCCTAGTACTGAGGGTGATTTTGATTAATCGACATGGTTATCATGTTTTTAATGATTTATGAAAGTTACAACAAGTTCTGGGTAGAGGCCAGGATTATGGGCTAGAAAAGTGGCTTAAATCCCGGAGTTGCTGGAACAAAACTGGAAATTCTAGACCACAGTCGTTGGCACGCATGCCTGTGAGAGTGACTTTAGGTTGTTGGTCACTCCCTTGACCATAACATGAGAGTGAATAAGGCCTAAGAGTTGCAGAATAGCAGTGGCAACAGGGACATGATATCTGAGTGGCTAGCTTGTCTCATGAGGGCTCTGTTGATGATGTTGGATGACTATATGTGATGTTCCATCGATTCCACTTCCTTAAGGTTACATAGGAGGTCGAATATGATTATAATACCATCTCTCCTCATGTTTACCCCTGTTGGCATGGTTTCTTTGGGTATACCTAGGAGGGGGTGTTACAATGAAGCTTTCGAGATCCTTGAGAGGATTGGACTAGTGGCCTACAGATTTGCACAGCCTCCAAAAGTGAAAATCCATGATGTTTTCCATGTTTCATTTCTTAAAATATATGTGAAGGATGTTGGTCATAGATTGATTGGTCTATATTTCAGGTGGAGCCAGAAGGATAATTCCAGCCGGAACCTAAGTGCATATTGCAGTGGAAACAACTCATGCGCCAGAACCGAGCAATCAAGCAAGTTAAAGTGCAGTGTAAGAACTTTAGGCCTGATGAAGTCAAATGGGAGATGGTTGATCAAATGTGTGATATGTATCCTTTATTGTTTACTGGTTGAGGCAAAGGAGTTTTTGGTATATGTACATATCCATGTATGGTTGTTATTGCAAATATTGCAATGAGTTGTGTTATAAAGCTCCAATAAGCAATATGGTTGTCATGTTGGTTTTGCTTTTCAGTAGGTTATTCATTGTCAATATTGCATCGAGGTAGGTTATAAACCTCCATAAGCAATATGTTTTGGTTTTCAATGATTTTACTCGTTATAGGTGTCGTAGAACACTGAGGACAGTGTTCCCTTAAGGGGGAGGTGTTTGTAACAACCCGTGGTTGAATTTCCATGTAAAAAATATAATACCAAGGTCATGGGACACGTATTCCAAGCTGAATGTTGGGAAAAACATCCTAGTGGGTGTCACTTTCAGTTTATTATGGCTAAACAATTTGGCAAAGGCACTGGAAAATGTAAAGAGGAATTAATTGTCACTTTATTTATAGTATAAAAGAAAATAGGAGAATAGGGAGATGAAAGGTTACATGTTTGCATGAGATGAAAATGGAAGGAAAATGAAGAAAATGGAGGCCTCAATGATAAAAATCCTTATGAGCTTCAGTTCACAACTTTGGTTAGTCTAGATTTTGTTGGTTTAGCTTTATTCAGTTCATTTTTGGATCTCTCCCTATTCTCTCATACTATTGCACACTTAGAGCATTCTTGGAGCATTAGAAAAAGGAAAGTCAAGGGAAGCAAAAGGAAAGCAAAGGATAAGTAGGGAAGGTTGGGTCAGACAACTTCAACAGGAAGACTTGTAGGTAATAGGTTGCATATGTGATTTCCTGGCTAGTTTGTGAATGCATGGTACATGCATTTATGTATTTGGTTCATTGTTGTCATTGACATGGATTTTGTTGGGTGTGATAGTGGTTTCAATATTTCCTTGCCATTTTCGGATAGCCATGGTCTGATGGGATTCTTTTCTGGTTGAGCTTTGTATTGTCGGAAGGTTTTGGAATCGGGTGAGGTGGTCTCAAGAAAATTCCCAAGGGTTGGGGGTGGAGGTCGTTTAATCTCCAAGAAGACCTCAACAGGTGGGTGGAGAATGACAAATTACTCAAGGTATTGGTGAAGAAACTATGAGGCATCCAACCTTGTTTTGGGCTTAGTGATCTCTTGACCGGTTTTGGATGGATCACACTAGCCTAAGGGTGGAGGTGGTTTAATCTCCGGGATTCTTTGGTTGTTTATGTCTTGAGTTCCCACATTCATGCTTGGAATGTGGCATTGGCTAAAAGAAATATTTGGCTCAACCCAATCTATGGTTGGGCAGTACGTGGAAGTCCCTAACATGGTTGGCTTTTACATCAATTAATAAGAGTTATTTTCCTATTGTAATCTATGAGCATTTGTACATGTTATTATGGTCATTGGATGGTTGTTATGTCATGGTTAGTAATCTGGTTATATGTTGGTTTTAAGCATGGATTTGCAATGTACTCTAGCTATGTCTTGTTCAAGATTCAATAGGTGTTTGATGGTTAATGAATGCATGAGAATTAGAGGGAATTAGACCTCTTGGTGATTCTCAAATAATTTTCAAACTCCTATGTTCAGATATACATTCATGACTTGTAGATTACATGTCCACTATATGTTTGACGAAATGATTGTCATGGTTGGGCCTGGTCAGGTCAAGTTTCCGATTTAAGTTCATATGTTTAGCATTTTCATTAAGTTATTTATCCTTCTGGAATGTCTCTTGAATTTTTGGGAAGTGGTCTGGAGGCTGGCTTGGAATTGTGGCTCAGATCTTGGGACTGTAGCCACCGAATTGAGGATTTTGGCTCACAACTGCACTCAGGCAGGCTTGTGCATGCAGTTGGAGGGTAACAACCACACTCATGTAGGCTTGTGCATGCAGTTGGGGTGTTAGCTCACTGAAGAAGTATTTTAGCTCAAGGTTTTGTCACTTGGGGTGGTCCTTTGGCCCCTGAGTGTCTTGTAAGCTATGTAAGATGTCAATTTATGGCCAATAAGTTTCAGTTGTCGACCCCACTTCCATAAGTGAATATTGGATGTCGGTCATGTCATAGTAACTCCTCGTCTCATGTTTACCACGACAGACTAATGAAATTGGATAAATGTGGGAGGGGTGGGTTACAAAAACCATTTGGGTGAGGAGTTTTGTTACCAGGCATTGCTTTGATAGTCACTTTCACTTCTTCAAAGGATATTTCTATGAGAAGAACCTTATTATATTACTACATTACCAATGAAGGGATATGCTTTGTGATTTGTTAGATCACCTATTGTTTATTGGGAAGGGGTTTTGTTAGAATATCTTCATAGTATGTGTTGAGATATTGAGTTATATATTGATGTTCTTGTAGCTTAACGCCTTCTTGATTTTTGAGAGAGGAGATGTGATTATGATGGTAATGTTGCAACATGGATTTGTGGAAGAATGTTGTATTTCGTTCTCCCTATCTAAGCCATTGTATCCTTGATTATTGTTTCCAAAGTAGTTCTTCTTGCTTACGATGATCCACTAGTTGGGTAAGAGTGACCACTTCTTTAATTAATGATTTCAATCCACCATGGAGGATGGATTTTGTTTGGAATGTCTCCATTTTATTTTCCAAATTTTGTTTTCTTCCAGAATGTTACCACATTTCTGTTTTTTCCATCCTACGAGTTTCCATTTGATGTATTTAAGCTTCTTTTAGAGCTTGTACATTGAGGTGCCTTTTAGAGTCACATGTTTGTTCCACTAGGTATTTATGTTGACTTGAAAATCAGGATGATGAAACTAGAATTTCTCAAGATAGAAAGATCTATTCTTGGGACTAGTTTTTATATCAATATTCAGACATATAGACCAATGGTTAGAGCCATGATGACAGAAAGTAGATGTTTCTAGAAGGATGTCCCATTTCATTATAAAATATGACACTAGGAAGCTATCTAGTTTGGAGGCCACTTGTTGGGTACCTCATCTCTTGTTTTTCCATGTAAAGGCCTCATTTATAGTGTCAAAGTCAATCAGGTGGGAGGTTTCCAATGTATCTTGACACTGAATGAAATCAATATCGAGTCTTCTTATACCTCCTATTTTATTGGCCAAAAAATTCATCATATTGAAATAGTCACCTAAGATCCATGGGGGAGGGAGATAGGAGATTACTAGTATTAGTAATAGATCTGAAAAAAAAAAGAGATTTATACTTTGGTAGGGGAGGGTTGTACACGTTTGATAGGTAACAGGTTTCAACAGAGATAATAAGTTGAAATTGGACCCTAAGGATTCAATATGAAGTGAGCATGTTGAGAATGAGAGCCTCTTGTGCATTCCAAATAATTACCAGTTCGCCTGATTGTTGTTGGGCATCAAGAGTTATCACTTTGCAATTTCTACTCCATTTGCTAGTTATCTTATTAATTAGATCTACTAAAGATTTAGTTTCCTGTAGTACATGAAGGTGGGATATTCAAAAGCCATTTTTCTTTGAGGAGCCTCTATTTCCCTTTGTAATTGAGGCCTCTAATATTCCAAGAGATGATTTTCATGTTAGGGGTGTATTGGTGGACAGATAAACCCCCATGATCGCTTTGATTCTCCCCGAGTTGACCAATATGTATCGTAGTTATTCCAAGATCCATTGATTGCTTTTCTCGCCCTTTTTTTTGTTTCTTCCATGTGGGGTTTTGTTGTCTCTTTCATCAATTGGGATTGGACTCCCATTGTTTTAGCATTGGGTTGTTCAGAATATGATTTGGAGGTAGATTGGCGGGGTTTAATATATGCGTAGCCTATGATCTTGTTTTAGTGTTCCAAGAATGTAGTAGGGTCTTTACCTTTCCAGTCTTTGGCCATTTTCATGAGGTCAAGAGTATCCAACTCCATGTCTTTTATGATATCATTAGATTAGTCTAGGATTCTCTCTGGGATGTCGAGGTGTAGACCCGGGGGGGAGGCAGGGGTGTAGATGAGCAAGGAGACGGGTTAGTTGGGGTGTGTGGGGGTGGGTTGGAATCTAGAATTTCAATTTCACTAGATGGCATGGTCACATGATGTTCCAGTTTTTCCAAGCAGGAGAGGGGATCAAAACAATTGATAGTGGGAAATTGCTTTCCAGCATGATTGGGTTGAGGGGGAGATTTTTTTTGGGCCCTTTCATTTACCACAAGCTTTAGTGAAGCCTTCCCCATTTAAGGTAGAAATATGATCAGGGTTAGCATTCACATCCAATAGGGGGAATTTCCATAGAGATGGATATACTCATGGCATCTCCGACATCGAAAGGGGATGCTTGTAATCCAGTGTTTGTTTCTAGAGTTCATCCTCATAATAAATGTCGATGGACTCTGGGAGTGGTTCTGAGACATTCATGTAAACAAAAATGTGGGCATAGGGGATATACCTGGATTTCTTTGTTGCTTCTAAGGCTTTTACAAAATGTAAGGTAGTTACCAATGTCAACAAGGGTTTCCTCATCCTAGAATTCCTGTGATAATGAGTAAATTTTGATCAAAACTAGAGTGATGGTGAAATATTCATTAGTAGGTACAAACATTTCCATCGAGAAGTGAAGATAAAGTCTACTTGAATTGAAAAAGTATGGGTCACTTTCAAAAACCCGTGTTCTATCTTCAATACTTGGAAATATTATGATGAAAAAACCCTTGGTGCGCAATCCCAATTTGATTTTCCCTTTGGGTTTCCATTTCAACTGGATCGAATGAGAGAGTGCTTTATTTAAGGGCGAGATGCCCAAGAATTTCCCAGTAAGGGCGTGATCTCACATATATTAGATATATTCCCCAATGCAATTAGATTGTACTTCAAATTTTGGGTCCATCGAAACTTTGGGGAAGCAACTACTTGGCATTCATTTCCCTGGTGAAGAGTTGGGTGGCAAACCATTTTGATGTTCCCCTTTAGGGTTTTGGCCAAAAACTTGAGGGTTTGAGGCAGAAGGCTATCCATTCCGATTGTAGCCTCCTACAATTTCACTGTATAAAGGAGCTCCACTCCCTTGCTGACACTAGCCATGGGAAGAGTTGTTAAGGTGCTACACAAGACTTAGTGGTTAGGGTTTCAGTAACTTGAATGATAGTTGAAATTCACTATTTTATATATAATTAATCAAAATTAAAAATATAATTTCATAGAAAATTTTATTTTTATTAAGTAAATATTATCTTATAATTTATTAATTCATTAAAAGAATTTTGATTAACCTATGATAAAAAAATTAGCTTTAAATATGTTATTTTATTTTTATTTTTTAAGATTTAAATATGTAATATATTTGTTTTGGAATGTTATTATAACTTATTATTTAATCCACAAATGGAACATTCATCATTTTCTATTATCCATTAATATAAACTAACTCATCGTTATTATTTAAGGAAAACTATATTATTAGAAATAACCCATTTCCTTACATCCAAAGAGAATGAACTCTTAACCAATAAAAAATAGTTTTAAATTTTATTTTAAGGAAACTCTAAAATAATTCCATCCTAAACAATATTTAGAAAAAATAGATGTCACTTTTAGTTACCATTGAACTATTCCAGTAAACTTATGTTTTTAAAATAATATTTAACATTAATCCGATATATGAAACTAAACACTACAGATAATTAAACTTTAATTCCGTATAAAGAAAAAATTTATTATTTTAATTTTATATTAAAAATAAATAAATTAAAATTCCCTTTTGATTTAACAATAATAATAATTTATTTAAATAAATAAATAAATACTTATACTTTCTCATATATATATATATATAAATTTTAAAAATCAAAATTTTAAGGGTTAGTTTTAATAATTTAAAAATATTTAATAAATAAATAAGATGATTTTAATGTTTTAATTTACATTAATGGTTTATGATTAAACTTTTATTTTTTAAAATTATATATATATTATAAATTTTTATTTTTTATTTTTTATACACCATTGGTATTAAAATGTATTCCAAAAACTATATAATTTTATATTATTATATGAGGAAATAAAATTAAAAAAATACATAATAAAATTGAAAAATA
This sequence comes from Pinus tabuliformis, assembly GCA_031772625.1. Taxonomy (NCBI): domain Eukaryota; kingdom Viridiplantae; phylum Streptophyta; class Pinopsida; order Pinales; family Pinaceae; genus Pinus; species Pinus tabuliformis. The sequence goes on along the minus strand of CM062818.1, from coordinate 725,676,615 downwards.
TAAATCATTAAAATAATATATTATAAAAAATAGTTTATATATATATATATATATATATATAACATTTAGAATTAAAATTTTGCATTTTTATTATTTGTAAGGAATGTTTTATAATATTATAAAAGAAATTTAAATATTTTTTATAATTTCTTAAAAATAAAAATAATAATTTAGAAAATTAAATATAATTATATTAAGAAAAAAAATATAATGATGATAAAGGTCCATTAAGATTAATATGTTCTATCAAATTATCAAATTAGAAGATATAAGAGGATATTTTATCTACACTAATGATGCTAGTTATGGCATTGATAGGGATGCTCATTAAGATGGTGGTAGTTAAACCACATAAAATACACTCCTTAGCTTATGACTTTGCTATCTCTGTAGTTAGATATAGACAGCCAGTTCATTGAAAGCATATTGGAAAGAGAAAGATTCGCTACATATAGGTATGTATTATTAGGGAAAAGGTTGGGCGTGCTTCCAAGGAAATAATGACTTTCTTGCAGTTGAACTTATTTAATTTTAAGATAGAGATTAGTTGAGGTTCTAGCCTTAAGGGTTAATTCAGTTGGTCCAGGTGCCGTTGACAAAACATCTTTTTATTGAGATGATTTTCTTGCAATTGAACCTATTTAAATTTAAGAAAGAGATTAGTTGAAGTTTTAGCCCTAAAGGTTAGTTCAGTTGGTCGAGGTCTCATTGATAAAACACCTTCCTATTGAAAGGTCACAACGTCAATTCATAAAACACCTTCCTATTGAGAGGTCACAACGTCAATTCTCTTCAACGCCTTTTAGATTAAAGATGTGCACAAATTTTCCTCAGGAAACAAAATAAAAAAATTTAAATTAGTTAAAATTCTTTAATCAAAAAATTAAATACTAAGTAAATTAAAATATTATTTTTTTATATTATATTATTTGAATATATATATTTATATTAATTTTCAAATTTATTAAATATCAAGAAAACGAAAAAAACATAAAACACAAACTTATTTACAATTGAAAAATCAAAATCTATATACAATTTGTTTTATTTAATTTATTAGCATTAAACATATTATATTTATTTCAATTTTATACGTGATTTTATAAGAATTTAATTTATTAACATTAAACATATTATGTTTATTATATATGATTTTATAAAAATTAACAACGTTTTTAACAATATTATGAAATAAATTTAAATATTTTTATGATTTTTAAGAAATAAAATTAATAAAAATTGACAACGTTTTTAACAACATTATGAAAAAAATTTAAATATTTTTATAATTTTTAAGAAATAAAATTAATAATTTATAAAATAAAATATAAATGTGTTAAAAAATAATATTTTTATATTATAATAAGTTACAAATTAAATTAAATAATAATTAAATTAAAGTATTTATTTCTCAAACGTATATTTATATTAAATTATTAAATATTTAGAAAACAAAGGGAAACTAAACATAAACTCATATATATATATATATATATTAACATAATTACATTAAAAATATTAATGTATTAAGTAAAGTTTTTTTGGTAGAAATTATATAAGAGAAATTTATGGCCAACGCCTTTGGAACCAACAAGTGTAGTGCATCATCAGGACTAGATGATGAACCACAATTGTTGGTTCGAAATGCCTAAGCCAAAAAAATTTCTTATGTGATTTTTACCGAAAGACTTTGCTTAATTCATTATGGATCACAGAAACCTGAATACATAAATATTAATGTGGTTGTTATAGTTGAATACTTCATAAATATAATTAAAAGACTATTGCAACAAGAAGAATGCCTTATTAATGCACACATTTACCTATTAATCATGTATAAAAAGATTATGGATCGACTTTAACTTAAGAAGAAAAAAAGAATTATACATCTTATTGTAAAATGAATCATTTTTCTAAATAAAGTTTGCTCCACATTAAAAATATTAATGTGGTTGATATAGCCAAAGGCTTCATAAATATAACCAAAAAAAATATTGCAACAGAAAGAATGCCTTACTAATGCACACATTTATCTGATTAACCATGTCTAAAAGGTTATGGGTAACTTTAACTTAAGAAAAAAAGAAGAAGGAATTACACATCTTATTTTAAAATGAACCATTTTGCTAAATAAATTTTGCTTATATATGAATGAATGTTATAAATAATAATGAGGAACTTATCATGGAGGAACTTATTTGAATTGGAATAATTTCAAATCCCTAGGAAATTGGTGGGAGCCTGTGGCGCGAATCTAATTTTTTAAATTTATTAAAAGTAATGGATCATTTTGCTATATAAAATTTGCTTATATATAAATGAATGTTATAAATAATAATGAGGAACTTATCATGGAGGAACTTATGAGAAATAGAATAATCTCAAATCCCTAGGAAATTGGTGGGTAGAGAGCCACGTGAATATAATTTTTTAAATCTATTAAAAGTCAATGCAACCTAACAAACTCTGTGTAGTTGATAAGCATTAAGACTAAGCATATGCTAAGCATATTCCCTTGAGAATCAATCTAGGCCCTCAATTAAAAAAATAAAATAAAAAATCAATAGATCCTCATCCACCTTAAGTTGAAATAAGAAGCTTTCGACAATAAAGTTAGAAATGTCACTGTTGTAGATGGACTAAATATAAGTTTACTTGAATGTATATTTATATTAAATTATTAAATATTCACAAAACTAAAAGAAATGAAACACACACACACAGACATATATATTACATTAGAAATCTTGTTGTTGTTGATGGACTAAATATATTTTTAAATTTTTTAAACAACGGGAAAAAAACTATCATAATTCACTTGTCAACCATACCCCCTGGAATTACCTGGCTAATAGTCCTTAAGGGGGCACAAGTTATCATAATTTACTTGTCAACCATACCACCTAGAATTACTACCTAGAATTACATGACTAATAGTCCTTGATGGGACACACTAAAACTATCATAATTCAATTGTCAAATTAACTACTATCGCAAATGTAAGTTGATTATCATTATTATTCAAGGAAAACCATACCACCTGGAATTACTTGACTGATAGTTATTAAAGGAGCACACTTTCACTCTTACCAAATATATCTGTTAACTTATTTCCTTAAATTACAAAAAAAATAAGCTTCCAAACTTATAATTAAAAAAACAAAACACACAAAACAACAGATAACATCAAATAATTTTTGTTTCACTACTTAATATATATTAAATTAACATCATAAAAGAACTTCCATCAATACAAGAACTTTAACTTTATTTAACCTCGAATAATTTACACACAAATTTGTAAAATTTTTTACACAAAAAAATATATATATTAAATTAACATCAACCAAGAAAACAAAACATGGCCCCATCTAAAAAGCTTTTAAGGAGGTATTTATTCTCGTATTTTTACCAGTAGTTAGTGTTGGTCTTCATGCTCTTCAAGCAAATGTCATTTGTAGGAGCTAGAAGGTCATAGGAGTGGAATATTGTTATAAGATACTTCATTGGCAAACTGTGGGCCACTGAAGTAGGTTTATAAATTTATCAATATACATTGAACAATATAAGAGGTTCTTTGAAAATGGGGATGATTACATATATGAAGAAAGGAATCACCCTATAAACAATTGGTCAAAAGATTTTTAGATTTTTTAAGTTAAAGTTGTAAGGTGATAGAATGGAATATTTTATTATGTTAATGCAAAGTTAAGATTCTTTTATATATAATTTTTAATATTTGATGCGGATCTTTGCTAAGTACGAATTTGTGTTAAGGTTTTTTTCTTTAGTTACTAATTACTTCCCTTGTCTCATTAAAATACCTATTACTAACACTTTTGTTAAAAGTCTCTTGAAATCCTAAGAAGCCATCAAGCCTTTCTTGTGATAGAGATCCCTCTCCTCATGATTTAGATCATCCTTTATTGATTATTATATATGATATATTTTACTCTTTGAATGTGATTCACCAAGAAATATTAGTTCTCGACCTCATGGATTTTTGGAAGGGAATAATCACAATAAGTGATTTGTTCGACCATCACAAGGTTGGATCTCAGGGTAGGAAATTCAAATCTAAAACATATGTGTATTTGTTTAAATAGTTTTAATAAAAAATATTTATGGTTTTAGAGAAAAATTATTTCTAAAAATCAAATCATTATAAATAAGAAAATCACTTTATGACGGGCAATTTGTATATCAAATTTCATCTTAGTTTATAACTAAGGTAAATTATCTAATTTGATGTAATCATTTTACATAGACTATACTTGTAAATGACCTAGTTCTTAAAATTGATTTTCAATTTGGTGGGACTAAAATTAACAATAAATTAAAGCGTTTAATAAAAAAAAAAACAATAAATAATGACCATTTTTATTTTTTATTTTTAATATTGTTAGGATAAAAAATGATGCTTCAAATTCAAGTAAAGTCTAGACTCTTCTAAATATAACTATATGGCCCATGGAACCATAATTAGGACCCACAAAAACTTTCCTTGTTTGGTCATTCGTCATGGGTGGTCTATGTAGTGATTAGTTGATTCGCTTACTTAAGACTTTAAAATCCAAATTGAGAGTTCTATAATTTTGGAAGGAAAATTTATGAGGAGATTTTTTCTGGATATTGATGTTTTAATGTGTTTGGATATTATCAATATAGATTTATTTTAAATATGGATTTTGAATATTTATTAATATAGATTTATTTTAAGTACGAATTTAATGTACAATTTTTTATGTACAAATTTTTTTAGAATATAAAATATAATGTGTTATTTTTCATCGTTTAAATTGTATTTTTGAATGCTATACAAAATATATATTGGATCAAATATAAGCTTTAACCATAAAAAACTTAATTTTTTTTTATGATATATACATAATTTTTTTAAAATGAAATATATTATATACATAATTGACATTAAAATATTTTACATAACATGTATATTGAGATATTTTATAGTGCAAATTAAAATGATTTTTTATTATCAATATATTTTTACTTATATGCCAATATGAATTAGTATTAAAATATTTTATCAATAACTCACATTGAATATTTTTTTTATATACAACATTAAAATATTTTATTTTAACTATATATATTTTAAGATATATATGAAGTTGATATCGAGATAAATTAGTTAACATAGATCTTCAAATAATTTATTTAAATCTTCTGTTGAAATATTATTGAAAAGTATAAGATTTACTCACATTTTTACTCATATTTTACTCACATTTTTTCTTTGTAATTACGATATAACATATTCATTTTTTTTATTTATTATAACCAACATTATTTTTCATAAATTTTATTTTAATTTTAAAAGAACAATCTATAGACGAATAAACTTACTGATCCCCTCTGGATTGTAAAATAAACCTCTTAACTTAATAAACTCCTTAACTCAATTATTAAATTTATAATTCTTTAAAAATATATATAATAAATTTCTCTTTAATAAACAAAATTCTTCATCTTTTATATGAATATTTTATTGTTTGTGCAATCTTACTTTCATCGAGTATAATATAACAAGAAATAACCGTTTTTATCCTTTACATGGTAGGGAATTTTATTTTTTTAATTTGTATAAACTTATTTTCATAGAGTACAATGCAAGTATAGAAACTTTAAATGAAATGCAAGTGTAGGAAATTCAAATGGGGACTACACATCTACAATAAGAACTAGAGTTCTAGGGTGCACCTCCTTATAACATGAGTAGAAAACTATTTAATTATCTAGCAATTTGGGAAGGGTAAGGTTAGTTACAAGGCCAACTAACAAGTAAATAACTAACGAATCCCTTAATTAATAGATGATTATTAAAAATTGAGAATTAATTACAAGTTATTATTTATTTAAGATGATTTTTAAATGATATTAAATTAATTTTAATAATTTTTTAATATTATAGTTATATTTAATTTTAATTCTAATGTTTATTTTTATTTAATATTATATTTTTAATTTTGTGAATTTGTGTGTTTATTTTAGAATAAGGTTTCAATTTTAATTTAATTATTGTTAATTATTAGATGGATGGTAGAGATTTAACATCCACTAAACATTCTAGAATATTCTCAGTAGTAGTCATACATTAAAGGTTGACATTTGTCTCAAAAATAATTATGCCTTTTCTACTTTTCTTGTTAAATTGATTAATTAAAAAACATGTCATGAGAACATGAGTTATGGTTTTTTGGGCATGTGGTATTGGTAAGCCATGATATTTACCTATGGTATCATAACACATCCTATTTATAGATAAAGAGTCTCCATGGTAAAGTGGAGGTGAACTCTATGGTTAAAATTTTTGTTGCAATGTATACATGTAATATGTTTAACTCATGTAAAAATAATTATTGTAACCCTCTACAACAAAGATGTTGTCCAATAAAGTTAAATCTAAAAACTAGTACAACCATATAAAGATATTAATGTGGTTGATATAACCAAAGGCTTCATAAATATAACCAAATAAACTATTGCAACAACTTGATTAACCATGTATAAAAATGTTATGGGGCAACTTTAGCTTAAGAAAAAAAAGGAATTATAAATTAATGTTATAAATAATAATTAAGAACTTATCATGAAGGGACTTATTAGAATTGGAATAATCCCACCTAAGAAATTGGTGGGTGGGGAGCCGTGTGGCACGAATCTAATTTTTTAAATTTATTAAAAGTAATGGACCATTTTGCTAGATAAAATGTGCTTATATATAAATGGATGTTATAAATAATAATGAAGAACTTATCATGGATGAACTTATTAGAATGAGAATAATCTCAAATCCCTAGGAGATTTATTAAAAGTCAATGCAACCTAACAAACTCTTTAATACACTATACAATCGTTGATAAGCATTAAGACTAAGCATATGTTGAGCATATTCCCTTGAGAATCAATCTAGACCCCCAAGTAAAAAATAAAAAGTCAACAAATCCTCATCTACCTTAAGTTGAAATAAGAAGCCTTGTGAAATAATAGTAAAATCTTATATTAACAATTTAAAAAGTAATATTAAAAAAGTAAATTTCAATGTTGCCAATTTCCATCTTAATTTCACATCAACTTTATAAAGAGAGATAGAGAGATAAAGTAATTGAAAGTTAAAAATTTCTAATTTTATCTATACTTGTTTTTTACTTTTAATATTAGATAGTTGACATGTGGCATTTAAAATAATGTTGATATTCAAAAATAAAATAATTGAAAGTAAAAGAAATTCTATTTTTTAGTATGAGAAAGATATATAATTCCTTCTTTACTCAATATGAAGTTGACAAGTTGTATCTAAATTTAATATTGATAAGGGGCAATTCTTTTGATCTTAAGTTGACATGTAATAATAATAATAATAATAATAATAATAACAACTTTAGTGTCACATATAAATAAAATATTTCAGAGCTCATATTAATAAACTTGTATCCAAAATTAATATTGATATGAACAATTCTTTTTATCTTAAGTTGACACGTGACATTTAATAATAATAATAACTTTAGTGCTAGGTATAAATAAAATATTAGCCTATATTAATAAACTTAATTGCAATGCCAGGCACATTCTATAGCCTAGTATGAGGGAGAAATGTGATTTTGTCCGTGCTCAACATGGAGTTGACAAGTGTCCCTTTTAAAATAAAAATAAAATATTCTCTAAATAGAAAATCAACATTTATTACAATTAAAAACAAAAAAGAATATGAATAGTTAGTTTTAATTAAAAACATTATAAAACATCAATCCCAACATCATTATGGTCACTCTTTGTTATTGATATTACAATCCAATGTCTTAAAAATATTTCACTCACTCTTAACCATAAATAAAATATTTTGATGTCCACATGATGAAATATAATTTCATATCAACTTTAGAAAGAGATAAAGTAATTATAAGTTAAAAAAGGTGAATGCTATGTTTAAACCTTATACTTTTAAAAAATATTTCAATGCAAGATTTAAATAAACTATTTGAATCTCTATGTTAACTAATTTATGTGGATATCAACTTGATATATATCTATATATAAAAAAATGTTAAAAAATATATTTTAATCTTGTATATAGTATTATATTCAAAGTTCAAAGAGAAAAAATAATTGAAAGTTAAAGAATAAAATAAAAAATATTAAGTATTTTCTAATAAAAATAATAAAATCTAGATGTGTAATTCATTTAATTCTTAATATAAAATTAATATATGACATTTAAAAATATTTATTATAATAATTTTTTTTAATGTCAATCATTAATAAAAATTAAGTAATATTAACATATACTTAAAAATATATTAATAACCAAAAAACCATTTTAATGTGGACAATGCAGTTTATATATATATGGTTAAAATGTTGGAAGTAGTCTTGCTATTTTGCATTTTGGCCTTTTTTTAGGAATAATTTTTTGGTCAATTTTCCCCGAAATCCAACAAAGATTTTTTGGACTTAGAGAGAGAGAGAGAGATGCTTTCTAATTCAGGGTATGGGGGGAATTGTGATTCCTTCAATGCTTGATATTAAGTTGACTTGTAAAAGAAAATGAAAAAGAAATGAAAATTGGTTAGTATTAAATTGACATTGAAAAAGAAATGATTTTTTTTTTTTCTTCTATTGGTTAAAACCTTTTGTTAATGAGGGGTGGCAGGAGGGGGAGGGATTCTTTTGATAGGCTGGAAGATGAACAACCCCACAAAAATGTATGAGCTCTTTCTTGGCCTCCAATTGGCTAAAGATCGTAATGTCTCCAAGACAGTGATCATAGGTGATTTCCTAGTTACTATTCAACACCTCCAAAAGGGTTCTCTACCTAAAAACAACCATCACAACCTCCTTCTAAGTAGAATTATTAGTCTTATGGATTCCTTTTCTCAATAGACCTATTACCACATCTTAATAAGTCAAAACAAGGAGGTAGATGCACAGGCTAATCAAGCTTGTTTCCTTGAAGCAGGACAAATTGTTATCAACGACTTGTTTGGATGGAACGTTATACCGTGAATTTCTATGTCCATGAAATCCTCCTTTCTCACATTTTGAAGGAGATTGAATATGTGCACCAAGGGAAGTATTTTATGAGGGCATCTACGGAATCCCTCGTCAAGTCCCATATCCCCTCATATATTAGTAGACTATCGTATTTAAATTGGCTTCATGGGCTTGTCACCATGGATGTGTTGGATGGTGGTGTGTGTGTAGGTCATGTGCACATTCATTTCTTGCAGGTGGCATCATTCGCGACTAGACATATCTCCTTTTACTCTTTCGTACTCATACTGGGCTCTTTGATGGTCATAGGGTGGGGAGATTTTTTACATTTTATGGTTGATTCAATCATTGAGGCGTGGGAATTTACATACCATAAGATTTTAATCACAGAAGGAGTTCAAATGACGATGAAGTAGATTACTAGCTTCTAGTATCTATTTGCAAGGAGAGGTTGTTTCCCTGGTGGTTGGTGGATCCACAATGTTCATGCAATTTTCAGTCGAGAAGTGAATTTTATCAGTTGTTTGCTCATCCTACTCTATGTCGCGAATGGTTTCTACTCTTTAAATTTGAGAATCATGTATGATTTAGACTTAGACTTCCTCACTCACTTGGTAAGTCGCCGAGAATGTTTCTATTATGGACTGTTAGTGGCATTTTAGAAAGCTCATATGGGTTCTTCAAGTAGTTTCAATGGTTTATACAGTTGAATTAGGGACTCCTCTGCCACCATGTGGGATTTCAACCTCTCTTTCTCTGGTCAGAGTCATCTTAACTTTGTCGAAGTTGATGCGCAAGAAGATTCAAGTAATATTGGGCTTGCGAGATTCCAAGAGGTTCCCTTTCTCCAGATCAAATTTTCATTCCCTCTCAGCATATTGTTCAATCCTGCTCTAGTCGCATTATTGGGTTGCTATTCGCTTCTTGTCTTTCCTGTAGCGATCCCTATACCCTGGGTGTTCTAGCTCTTCCTATGCATTGGTCGTTTCTATAAGAATAGATCCCTTCATCCATTATTCCCTGTTGTGGGCTCTCTTCCTATCTGTTAGTCCTTGAGGACCATTATCCTTTCCCCCTTGCAGCTTTGTGCCTATGAATTTTAGTCCTTTCTCTCGCTTCTTGAACCTCATGGAGAACTATGGCTTTATTCCAGTTGCCATTAGAGGAACCAATGCTTGCAATTCTTGTCCTCAACCCCCTGTCGATGGCAACTTCATCAACAATCGAAAATTATCCTTATTTTGCTTGAAGAAATGCAACATCTCAAAGCTAAATTGAACCAACAAGAAGATGAGATTGAGGTCATTTGTCGACAACTTGCTGAATTGTAATCCTAGAGAAATGAAGACGATCAATGGAACACAACAAGCAACAATTTCGGTTGTCCATCATATACACTGTCAATTGACCCTCCTTGATTTATGATTGCCTTTTGTAAAGTTGTTTTTCTATTAGGACAATTTTGTTGAGCTTATAGTTGCAGAATGGTTAATAAGATGTATGTAACTAGTAGTTTCTTAGATGAAATTTTTGGGTCTCCTTCGCTGTTCTCTCTTGAAGAACCTAAATCTTGGCACAAAATGTAATCTTTTCCCAAATATTTTGTTAATGTGTTGTAGAAGATGAAATATGTGTATTCCTTCCATGCTTACCATGGAGTTGATACATGACATGCACACACACATATATAGTGTGGGCTCACACACCCACATAGATATAGGGCTCACACAAATATAGGGTTCAGATGAACACACCCACAAATAGATATATAGATAATCAACATAGATCCATGTTAATCCTATATCTATCAAGTGTCGAGAAGGATCAAGTCTCTGGAAGTGCAAAACTTTTTTCAAATTATGCACTCTAAAAGAGATTTATACCTCCAAAGATTTAATTTCTCTCAACCTTTAATAAATCGTAGATTAACATAACTATATACTAATAAATAATAATAATAATACTAATTTAAAATAAAATTAGAATTTAATTAATTTTTTAGATTTTTTAAATCTGGAAAAAATAGGATATATTAAAAATTAAAAATTTTAATCTCTATCAATATTTATCATCATTTAATTTATATCAATATCTTAATTTTATCACTTAATTATAATCAATTATCTTTATTTTCTCGAAACAGGTGGATGTTCAATACACTGACAACACTAAACATCATAACATGTTGACGAAAATTTCGTATTACAGGGTGCTGGCTGAAACTTAGTTAATTTCATGGTACAGGGATAATGTGTGCTGAAACTTTGTTAATTTCATGGTACAGGGATTCTGCGTGCTGAAACTTTGTAAACGACTTTGTTTTTACTTACCGAGTTTTGACATCGAAAGTCATATAACACGGTGAATAGCGTTACTCTTACATACACACTGTGCACAGAAATGACAACGGAATTAACTATTCGCAAGCAGTGCAAAGGACATCGCTAAACCATAAAAAATTTCAAGAAAACAATGGAAGAATTATTGAGCAAATCATTACAATCGACCTGAAGCCCGGGTCGTGATCAAAGTACATTAGCCCGGCTAATCATCAAAGTACGTTAGCGTCAAGCCTAATTCCTCGAATTCCCGTCAAAGAGTTAGAATTCAGAGTGTAGCGAGCTGATATTTATCCATTGCAAGGGGAACTAGACGAAACCAAAATAAGCTGAAGGCAGTGAAGGCGTAATTATGGAGAGAATCGGGTCATTGATCAGTTCTGTTTTCGGTAACGAGGAAGCTCAGAATCCTGCTGCTAAGGTCAAAGCAATTTACATATATCCTATCAAGGCTTGCCGAGGCATTTCTGTGCCTCAGGCCTGCGTTTGCCCCACTGGTAATCTTCCCAGCTTTATCTTTTCATCGTTCATGATAATTTTTGAAATATTCACCTGAATTGTCAAATATGTAATGCATACAGATAGCTGCCAATACTTCATGGCTGAAACCTTGCTTTAGCTGCGAATACCTTATAGTTTAGACAAAAACCCTGCATGAATTGAATGGCTCGGTGGAGATAAAGAGTCATTTTATCTAATGCTGGTCAAATTTAGACATTTCTTGAAAGCTCTTTCTCTGTCTCAAGAATGAAACGAATTAAAGAAAAATATTATTTCATCCAGATGTAAGTAGTAAGGCCCAGAGATTACTAATTTTGATATTATTATTTTACGGTGTCAAATTGTCTATTCAGAATTTACAGGTACAAGAAGCATTTGACCAAACCCAGACTTGAAACGTACCTGCTCGACTGATTTACATTATTTTTTTGATACTATTTTATTTTATTTTTGCTTTTTGCCAGAAACCACCCTGGGTTGTCTAACTATTAGATGTTTTTGGAGTAGTTAGTGGGCCAATTTTTTGTGGGTAAAATGTTTTTGGAGTGGTTAGTGGGCCAAATTTTGTGGGTAGATCTTCATGTATGTTGTTTAAAATGGTTTTTGATTACATATTCTAAGTCATATGTTGTTTAAACTGGTATTTGACTACTTATTCTAATCCCCCCTGGTATATTGGCACACTTAGATTATGGAGGCAAATCTTATGAGCACTTTTAACCAGAAAAGGTGCCGGAAAACTCTCCTAAACGTCTAACAGATAGAAAGGCCGCAGTTTTTGGCTGGCACAACATTGAAACTTATTGGACAAGTGGCTTTGGGGATTCTCGAATAGTGTCCATACATAAATGCATTGAGAATCGAGCTTGCAGTATGGCTCGACCACAGTCCAACCAACAAAAAGGAATGGCAAACCTCAAGGAGAAGATGGAGGCTGAGGATCAAACCTGGTCTAATTGTGGTTAATTCCATCAATCACAATTAATTCCCATCAATCTACTGCTAGACCATACCCTTACCAATAAATAAAAATTGCAGGCTGTAAGAAGAACACGGGGTGGGCTCAGGTCCGTGATATGTGCATGCAGGTCATGCCCTGCCTACGACCACTACCTCAAAGAACCAGAATGGCTTGTGATAATGGAACCTAGTTTCGGGTTAAGCCATGGTCCCAACCCCATTTGGCAAATATTAAACATTATAAAGTAGAGCATTTTAAGAAGAAAACTAAGGCTACCACTAGCGCTAGAACGGAGGAGAATGAATGCCTCAGTAACTAACTGCTCCAACTACCATGATAAACTCCGAAATTCATAGTGTCCCGCTACCGGGGGTTCAAAGAGCTCAACGCTGTTATGTCAGCGGTCTATTCGAGCCCTCTCATACACATGTCGTCCACCCCTACTGTTAAAGTTAATATTTGCAGCTGTAATAGTGTTCGAAATAATTGGTCCACAGCAATATTCATCGAAGAGTTCTAATTTTTCAAGATATGCTGGTATGTGGTGCACGTTGGAGGATATTTATGTATCATTCAATAATTTTAGTAAATTTGTTCACCACTAGGAGCCGAAGCGAAGCCATTGCAAGGGCTATGTGAGTGTGCTCCAGCACCATAATGACCAAAAAACAAAGAGCGCTTTTGATGTGCATGTGGATGAGCTATGAGAGTTCAATATTAAAATTGCTGATCGACAAAAATGGCCAAGTGCGTCTGCAAAATGTGAAATATGCTAACCAAAAACATCCAGCTTGCAGTTGGTCCCTGTCCCTTTTTTGACTGTCCACTGTCTTCCTCAGAGCTCTCTGTAGAGATGAAAACTATCGTGCCGACTTTCACATCTTAACCTTCTTGACCTTCTCCACTGTTGATGGGGGATAAGTATGAGCTGTCACATGAGTTTGGGACTGGTGGGATGGTAAGCTCCCTGTTCTCTTCTAGCCTTTCAAGGTGGACTTATATTCACTTAATTTTTGCCTCAAGATCTCCATATCTTTGCAATGTTCTTCTGGTGCTTTTCTAGTTTGTCAACTCTTGCTGCCAGACTCATGGGCTCTTCCATTTTTTCTGCAAAATATTTTGTTCCCATATCACTATTTACCAATCATCTGTGTGCTTCTTATTACTTTATTTACAGGTCTGCCACCCTTCGCTCCAGCCTTTCTACGTCTTACGCCATCATATATTCAAAGGTTCTGGAGCCCCTCGGTGCCATTGTTTGCTGGTGCAATGACCCCAGCCTAATCCTATTTGCTCTTCTTTTTTGACTGCTCTGCTATGATCTTTAGCTTTTTCCTTATCTGCACTAGCCATTCCTTGAGTTGCCTAGTTTGAAGGAGAAGTCCACATGTTGAGGCCATCGTTGACCACTAAATTCAGTTGTCCCTGCACAAAATCAAATTTCTGTTAGCAAGAAAGTCTATACTTGTATTAAGTTATTAAGGGGCCCTATAATATGCCACATGATAGGAGGATTTACAAATTAAAGTGATCTTTGCTCTGATATGCAGTAGAAATACATTTTGATGGGATGGCCTCGTTCTTCGTAATATCTATCGTCATTTTTAAATCTTCAGTGCAGATAATGCTTTTTACTCATACGCTAATGGAGTGTTGATTCTTCACAAAATTATATGTGCACGCACTTGGAGATAATGTGTGAAAATTTCTAAACAGAAATTCTATTACTGCAGCCACTGATTTATTTCACCTATTTATTATTCCCAATAAGTTATTTATGAAATCCCTTTAGTAAATATTAAAATAAATTCTACTGCAGATATCACACCATTGTACAGAAACAAATATATGCACAAGAATCAATCACATCAACACAGTTATTTTTGGACAATTGTCCCCGGAAAAACCCAATGCAGGGAAACCGGTGCAGCAGAGGAGGGTTTTATTAATCTTTAACAACAATCGCGTTTACAGAAAAATTTACATAGAAACTGGGAGAAAACAACTGAGGCTATTCTCCGAGACTTTCTAACACCTTGGAGAGCTTCCTTTCTCTACTGCATTAGCCTTGCGTCATTCTACGTGGCTCTACGCAGTTGTGGTCCTCTCTGTGTCATCCCTGTGTCTCTCTGATCTGCGTCTCCCTCTGCACTGTCTCTCAGAGTCCCTGCGTCACTTCTTCTGAGCTCTCTAATTTCTGCTCATCCCCCCTCTTCCTCCACCTTGCTACTCTCCCTCTGAAATCGATTTCCTTCTCTCCGAGAATCAATTTTCTTTGAGATACTGAGTATTTGTATCTCCAAATGACCCTCAAGTCTTCTCTTATACTTTTCTTGTTGATGAATCAATGACCGAGATTAAGTCCCTAATCAACGGCTAAGATTAAAACATAATTGATCCTCATCTCTTAGAACCTTCTCATCCTTATCTTTATTAATACCCATTAATATTTTTATTTTCCTTAGTTTAGATTTAGGAACCCATTAAAAATATTAATTATTTTAATAACTCCTCATTCGGATGGAATTTATCAAAACAATTTTTGGGCCTTGGAGATCTCATGTGCGTTAGCCTCTCCTCCAAATTTCAAGGCTAGAGCACATTCGATGCTACCACAAATAAACACTCCCTCTTAGCGAGGAATGTGCTCTAGTAATGTTCCATCACTGAAACATCACACTGATCTTTCGCACCGGTATCTGTGCTAATGCTTGGCCTGCTACCCAGCATCCACTGCACCGCTGCTTCCTACACTACTGCCCTTGACACTGCCACTGTCACTGCTACATCTATACTGTAGCTCCCTCTCAATCTGCTGCATCATGCTGCCCATAGCACTGCCACTACTAACTGCTGCATTGCAACTTCTGATGCTTATCCATTATTGAAATGGATTTTTTACCATCCCCATCTTCTCCCTGAAATGAACAAACTTTGTTCTTCCTAGAGCTTTGGTGAGGATGTCTGCCACCTGTTCTCCTGTAGGAGTGTAGCTCAACTGTATTGCTCTTCGTTGGACACAGTCTTTGACAAAGTGACACCTGATATCAATGTGCTTTGACTGATCATGAAATATTGAATTCTCAGAGAGCTTGATGCAACTTTGATTATCACACATGATCCTGGTTGCTTCCGTCCTTCTACTGAATAGGTTCACAACCAATTTTCTAAGTCATATGGCTTCGCATGAAGTTGTGCAGTGGCCATATATTCTGCTTCTACTGAACTCAGAGCTAACGATTTTTGTTTCCTACTACACCAGCAAGTCATCCCCAACACAATGCTGAAACAGTGCCCAGTGGTACTTTTCCAATCTACTGAACTTCCAGCCCAATCTATGTCAGTGAACCCACTTAGCGTGATGTCATTGCCTTTGGTGTACAATAGTCCATGCTCGACTGCTCCTTGTATATACCCGAGAACATGTTTGGCTGCTGCCCAATGCGCCCTCTTAGGTTCCACCATGAACTGATTGAGGGTGTTGACAACATAACAAATGTCTTGCCTAGTATTGACTAGATACATCTGGGATCCTATGAGCTGCCTGTACAAGGTGGGATCAACATCTTTGTCTTCCGATGCATCAATTTCTTCCAGTTGGTGATCCTTGGAGTAGCCATAGACTTACAGTCCTGCATCCTGAATCTCTTCAGGATTTCTGTAGCATATCTCCCTTGTCCAAGGAAGATCTCACCCTTCTGTT
Organism: Pinus tabuliformis; assembly: GCA_031772625.1. Classification (NCBI taxonomy): domain Eukaryota; kingdom Viridiplantae; phylum Streptophyta; class Pinopsida; order Pinales; family Pinaceae; genus Pinus; species Pinus tabuliformis. Next base: position 725,660,096 of record CM062818.1, on the reverse strand, counting down.
GCCAAACTTCCAACCCCAGGAAATAATGCATCTGTCCCAAATCCTTCATGTCGAATTCTGTGGCTAGATTTTTCTTGCAATCCTCGATGATCTTGTCAGGAAGAGATCATCCACATATAATACTAGAACTAGAGGCTCATTATCTACAACCAGATAGTAGAGATTGAGATCTGCATCACTCTTGATTAACCCCATCTTCTACAAGTAGCCATCAATTCGACCATACCATGCTCTAGGTGCCTGTTTAAGCCCATACAAGGTTTTCTTTAATTTGTATACATGAGATTTCTTTTCATGTGTCTCAAAGCTTTTTGGCTGTTCAATGTATACTTCTTCTTCTATTACCCCGTTCAAGAATGTCGTCTTGACATCCATTTGATGAATCTCCCACCCCATCTGAGCTGCAAGAGATATCACGGTTCTAATAGATGTATACTTGGCTACTGGGGCGAAGGTCTCTTCCTAGTCTATTCCTTCCTTCTAAGCATACCCCTTAGCCACAAACCTGGTTTTGTATTTCTCCACACTGCCGTCTGCAGTATATTTGATCTTGTAGATCGATCTCGACCCTACCACTGATCTGTCCTGAGGCCTAGGCACCAATTCCTAGACATCATTCACCATTATAGAGCTGTGTTCCTCCACCATCGCATCCACCCATACTTGATGCTGAACGACCTCCTAAACACTGGAGGGTTCCCCAACTTGAGCTACTAAAGCCTGGTATTTTTCTGGCTCAGTGTTGCAAGAAACATCCCCCCCCCTCGAATCAAAACCCCGATCTGCGATGTGTATGGATGCGTGGGGGAAGTGTCGTACGAACGCGTTTCGGGCTGATAAACATGCTTCTTGGAATTTTCGGAAGCGTGTGACCGAAACGCGCTTCGTACGATGTTTCGGCTGTACGAAGCGTGCCGCTTCAGAGTACGAAGCGTACGGATCGCGAGCGATTCCGTACAGCTTCCGCCGTTTCCACCGCGCGCATAAAAAAATCGTTGTTTTTAATTTTTATTTTTGTTATTTTTTAAAGGTTGGGGTGGGTCCACCTTGGGTTAGGGTGAGGAATGAAGGGATTTAACCCCCCATTCATCTCTCATTTTCTCACATTGAGTTTATGAGAGCTTGGAGAAGAGAAGAGAGCTTGGAGGAGTGAAGGAGGAGGAGCTAGGAGAAGGAGTAGGAGCTTGGAGGACTTCCATCTACAAGAGCTAAAGAGGTAAGTGCAAACCCCAAACTCCCTTATTTTTTTTTGTATTTTTCTCCTCCCTTTCCTACTCTTTCCCATTTTTTCTACTTGCTCATTTAATTGCAGGTTGTCCACCACCTATATCCATATTCCAAGATGGTGTTCTTTTGGCTTCTATGTATCATTCCACTTTGGTTTTAATGATGGCAAGGGGGTGTAGGAATAGAAGGGAAGAAGCACAAGAGGATAATGGTCCCAATATGAGTGACCCAATGTATGATGAGGAGGAAGGGTCTGTAGAGGAAGGGGATGAAGTTGAACCTGAAGGGGACATTGAAACACTAGAGGGGAAAGCTGCATTAACACCCTTGTGGAACTATGTGACCAAACTTGAAGGGGGAAAGGGTGGTGGAAGCTACAAATTTTTGTGCCTTCATGGTTTTCATGGAGGAAAACCATTTAGTGGTTCATATATCCGTGTGAGGAGGCATCTTTGTGGGGTGATGGATAGTGATGAAAAAAGGGTGCTGTGGGGATACAAATTTGCCCAAACATTTCAGCTGAACAAAGAAGAAAATACATCCAAATAGAGGAGGTTGCACAACAAAAAAGCAAGAAACAAAAAACACGTTCTGAATCAAGTGCAACCTCTAGATTTGGTAGCTCATCTCCTCATGGTACTTCTGGAAGCTTTGGAGGTAAAAGAACAATAGGGGTTTTCCTTAATGTTGCTGGGAGGGATGATGTGGATGGAAAGATAGTCCGATTTCTTTGTGCTTGCGGTGTACCATTCAATGTTCTTCGCTCTCCCTATTGGCATGAAATGGTAAGGCCATCAATGAAGCCCCAAAAGGATACAAGCCCCCCAACTATGAGAAAGCTAGAATAGTGTTATTAGAAAGAGAAAAAGCAAAGGTTCAAAGAGCTTTGACACATTTTACAAATGAGTGGGTAGATTATGGGGTATTCATTGTATCAGATGGGTGGACAAATATTAGAAACCAACATTTGATAAATGTTCTTGGTGTTTTTTCTAGTGGTGCAGTGTTTATTATATGTCATGATTCCTCCTCCATCAGTGCATCTTCCCAAAACATTGCAGATCTCTTATTGCAATCAATCAAAGATGTTGGTCCGAATAATGTGGTTCAAGCGATCACAGATAATGCAGCAAACTGTAAGGCAACAGGAAAAATTATTGGGTGTACTCATCCACACATCTTTTGGTCTGGGTGCCTGGTTCACACATTGAACCTTTTGATGCATGATATTGTGAAGCATAAAGAATGTGGGTGGATTAATGAGCTTTACAGGAGAGGGAAGCAACTCATTAAATTCATCACAAGGCATACAAGGGTAAACTACTTCTATGGCACTTACTCCAAGTTGCAGTTGCTTAAACTTGCAAAGACAAGATTTGCCAGTTATTACCTCACCTTTAGGTGGCTAGTGAAGGTGAGACAAGTTTTAACTAATATGGTGTGTGCTGAAACATGGGATGAAATTAACACTGATAGAGATGGTGCTAATGCAGCCAAGGACACTATTCTTGACATGTACTTTTGGTCACAGGTTAAATATGTTTTGCAATTCACCAAACCAATTTATTACATGATCAAGTTTGGAGATTCAGATCGACCAATAATTGGGGAGGTGTATGAGCAAATGGATATCATGTTGGGGCAGATTAAAGACATTGTTGAGCCTAGAGATATCACCTTGTACAATTATATTTGTGCAGAGGTGGAAAACCGATGGGAAATGCTAAATGTTCCATTGCATGCTTTAGCATATGTTTTGACACCTAAATGCTATCATCCATCATGGCTTTCAACACTAGCACCTGGGGGGGAAGCAGGAGAAAACCACACCAAGATCAAGAGGTCCACAAAAAATATATGATTTCATTGAGTAAATTAGTCCTTGATGAGGAGGAGGCTGCGATGGTACGGAGACAGTTGAGAAACTATATGCTTAATATTGGTCCATTTAGGAGCATGCATGCAATTAGAGATCGAGAGACTTTTTCTTCTCTTGAGTGGTGGAACATGCATGGAGGGGCTACTCCACTTCTACAAACTTTGGCATTGCGGGGGCTATCATAGGTGGTAAACACTTCTTCTGCAAAGAGGTGTTGGAGCTCTTATTCTTTCATCGAGTGTTAAAAGGAACAGGTTGAGTTTAGACTGGGCAAAGAGCTTGGTTTATGTTCATTACAACTTACGATTGTTGTCCCATCACTGTGATGATGCAAAGAGTAATAAAGACCTTACGATTTGGGACAGGAATGCAAAGGAGCCCAATTTGGAGGATGGGTGTTGCGATTGGAGCAATTAGAGGATGCTCTTATCCAAGTATGTCCATTGTGGTATGAATTTTGCTTATAAAGCATTTCTCTAATTCATGTTTTTAATTTTTTTGTTAACTAGTGGTTTTTGAGCGATTCCAGAATGATGATGATCGAGTTGAGATGCCACCCCCATTTGGTCCCTTGGTTCCTAGGTTCCATGGTTCAACACCAACAGTAGGGGGTTCGTCTTCATCAGTTTCAATGCCACAACTTCCACAGGCACCATCTTCTTCATTGCCACCATGTGGAGGCCTGCCACCACGTTCTCTTCGTGGTGGAAGGAGGAGAGATTAGTAGATATATTCACAATTTACTACTTTTGTCATAGATTAATCATTAGACTTGTAGGCTTGTGAATTTGAACCTTTTTGTCTTGGCGGTGACCAAGTGACCTATTTTGTAAACATTATTATTTGAATTTTGGACATGACAAATGTTGACAGTTGCTCACTTGCTAGATAAATCATAATATGCTCTATGTTTTATGTTTTATAATATGCTTAAATGTTTTATGTTTTATAATATGCTTAAAAATTTGATGTATGTTTGTAATTGCTAGAATATAGATGGTTGATGTTTGAATAATTAATCATTGATGTACATACTAGTAACTACAATGGAATCATGGATGCCATATCTATCTTGATTTATGCAAAAATATGCATGTTTTCATGTCTTCTACAACTAATTTGGTATTTGGGATGTTTGTTTTGAATATAAATGCAATATATATATATATATATATATATATAGCAGACGCTTCACTTCCTAGATTTTTGGAAAATGATGCTTCCATGTCCCCGCTTCCAAAAAACATCCCCGTTTCGTCCCCGCTTTGTGCAACATTGGTCTAGTTGTCTTCGCTCCCTTTTACTATTCCTAGGTGCACCAATGAATTCTTCTACATCCCTCAAATTCTGTCGGAGTTCCCGACTCATTCTTCCTCTAGTAGTAGGTGCATCTGTCAGCTCTTCCTCTTCCTGTGATTCCCCCTGTTCAGAAGGAGAATTTCTGGTACCATCTTCCGTTGGTTGAAGTGGTTTGACCAACGACTCATCTTTTGACTGCTCCTCTCAAGGCATTTTTTGAGATTTTCTGAAAGCTCTATCCTCCATGAACTTTATATCTCGCCGAACTAATCCCTTCCCGCTCCTTGGAAGATAGATTCTATATGCCTTAGCATTCTCGCTATATCCCACAAGATATTCTTTCTTTGCAGTTTGATCTAACTTCTTCCTCTTTTCCTCGGGTACACGGTAATATGCTAAACTCTCAAATATCCTAAAATGACTAACTTCAGGTGTCTTCCCGGTGAAGACCTTTTCTGGAGTAATCTTGCCCAATGCCCTATGAGGAGTTCTATTTTGGACATAGACTGCTGTGCTGCATGCTTTTGCCCACAGGAATTTTGGCATATCCTGATCATACAACATAGCCCTAGCTGCTTCCACAATAGTCCTGTTCTTCCTTTCTGCTGCTCCATTCTGCACTGAATTGTAGGGAGTTGTCCACTCTCTTCTGATGCCCTCCCTAGCGCAAAAATCGGTGAAGTCCTTGTCAACATACTCTCCACCATTGTATGAGCGCAACACTTTTATCTTCTTTTCTGTTAGATTCTCCACTTGAGCCTTAAACTCTCTGAATCGACTGAAAACCTCGTCTTTGGTTTTTAGAAATTAGATCCAAGTCTTCTTGGAATGGTCATTGATGAAGGTGACAAAGTATTTGACACCACTAAGAGCTTTTGTGGACATCGGTCCGCAGATGTCTGAGTGTATTAATCCTAGTACACTCTTGGCCCTATTGTTACTTCTTGGAAATGCTGCTTTGGCATACTTGCCCAGAGCACACCCTCTGCATACATCATCTCGTTTAGTACTAAGATCTGGAACTCCTATTACAATTTCTCTGAGAATTCTCAGAGCCCTATGGTGCAATGTCCCATCCTTCTGTGCCATAGTTCATTCAAATCCTTGTCTCCATTACTGCCTATCAGTGCCATCGGTAATTCTAGTTGCAATCTGTACAACCTGTTACTTTTGATTCCGATCCGGACCTTCTTTTTCCAACTCGGGTGTTTGACGTATATTTTCTCCTTAATGAAGAAAATGTCATAGTCCTTGTTCTGAAGTTGAGATACGGAAAGTAAGTTCATCCCCAGTCCTAGCACATGCAACACATTGGCAGCTCGAAACCGCTCTCCTGTTTCTATTTGAAAAACTATAGTACCTTTCCCTACTGGAGTACACTTTGCGTTATTCCCCTTGGTGATCTAAAAATTCATTCTTTCTTCCTGATAATCTGAAAAACATTCTCGGATTCCTGTCATATGCCAGGAATCTCCACTACATATATACCAAACCTTTGAGGAGGCAGAGCTTGCTACGCAAGCAACTTCTTCTTCCAATCTAGAAGGCAACGTAGAATAATCGTAATTCCTGTCTCTTGTGCATTCTTCTGAAAATCTGCACGAGTCTCCTTGAGTGGATGCCTCTACATCATGCTCTTGACCCATAATTGATTTTCCCTTCCTGTCATTGAATCTTCCCTCTGATACCATGTGAAAATTTCTAAACAAAAATTCTATTGCTGCAACAACTGATTTATTTCACCTATTTATTATTCCCAAAAAGTTATTTATGAAATCCCTTCAGTAAATATTAAAATAAATTCTACTGCAAATATCACACCATTATACAGAGACAAATATCTGCACAAGAATCAATCACATCATCATAGTTATTTTTGGACAATTGCCCCCGGAAAAACCCAATGTGGGAAAACCGGTGCAACAGTGGAGGGTTTTATTAATCTTTAGCAACAATCGCTTTTACAGAAAAATTTACATAGACATTGGGAGAAAACACCTGAGACTTTTCTCTCAGACTTTCTTATACCTTGGAGAGCTTCTTTTCTCTACTGCGTCAGCCCTGCGTCATTCTACGTGGCTCTGCGCAGCTCTGGTCCCTCTCTGCGTCATCCCTGCGTCTCCCTTTGTGTCGTCTCCCAGAGTCCCTGCGTCACTTCTTCTGAGCTCTCTGACTACTGCTCATCCCCCCTCTTCCTCCACCCTGCTACTGTCCCTCTGAAATCGATCTCCTTCTCTCTGAGAATTGATTTTCCTTGAGATACTGAGTATTTGCTGGTGTATCTCCAAATGACCCTCAAGTCTTCTCTTATACTTTTCCTATTGATGAATCAACGACCGAGATGAAGTCCCTAATCAATAGCGAAGATTAAAACAGAGGTTGATCCTCGTCTCTTAGAAGCTTCTCATCCTTATCTTTATTAATATTTTTATTTTCCTAAGTTTAGACTTAGGAAGGCATTAAAAATATTAATTATTCTAATAACTCCTCATCCGGATGGAATTTCTCAAAACGATTTCTGGGTCTTGGAGATCTCATGTGCCTTAGCCTCTCCTCCAAATTTCAAGGCTAGAGCACATCCGATGCTACCACAAATCAACATAATGCTTACATGGTAAATTTAGAGTTGGTTTGGGATTTTGTTGAGAGAATATCTCAACTTCCTTATTCATCTTTGGAATTTGTTGGATCTCAATCCAACTATACATTTGTATAGTATTTGTGAATGAATGAGTGTAAAATACGTTTTGTGTGCATATGTATGATCCTCCATTTTTCTTGTTGGTATTAGGGCCTATATGGGCTTGACTCCCTCATCGAAGGGCCCAAGAAGATGGAAGAGATATGAAGACTAATCCTCTTTAAATAGATTATGGTAGAAAATTGTGATGTGTGAGTAAATATTATTCTTATTATTATTATTATTTGTTCTTGTTGTTGTGTAGATCTGTTATGTGTGAAGCTGCTGCTCGTCTGATTTTCATGGAGGTTTCTAATGGCTTCCGATGGCAACACGTTGTGATCGGGACTGTGATGATGTCAAATACGTTAATTACCTCTGGTTCGACATGCCGTCGGGTAGCACATTGTCCTCCACCGATTCCACTCGATCGATTAGAGTAGCGGATATAGCCAGAGAGAATTCACCTTTTTTTCAACTATTCCATTGAGAAAGGTGACGAATTGTCTCGTTCTCATGACTTCGGCCTCTGTTGATCCAGATGTTGATCTAGCAGCCAAAAAAAATATAGAGAGCTCCAACAAGAACCCCCTGCGAATTTAAGGCAGATGATGATGCAAAAATTAAAAAGAGACAAGGACACCAGGGGAGTTTAAATCCATTTCCTGTGAAGAGATTTTGACAAAGAAAGCTGACAGAGTCAGCCTGTCGATGTCAACGATATTCACTAGAAGCGAACTTCTATCCCGAGAAAGGAATGCATATTCAAACATCGTCGCAGGTCAAAGTCAAACTGAATGTGAGAGGCAAACATTTTTTGCATTCGCTTTTGTAAATTAGAATTTAGCATTCATTGTGAGAGGCAAATTTGCTTCTGCAAATTGAATGCGAGAGGTAATTTCGCTTCTGCAAACTGAATGTGAGAGGCAAACATTTTTTGCATTCGCTTATGCAAACTCACCAAAGACAACAATGAACTCAGTGAGCTTTGGGCGCCTTTGACATTGACCCATAACAATGTCAATCTGTAGAACAGATTGTGATCCGAATTTAAGTAGGAATGCAACAAATTACAAATATAACCATAAATATAGAGATGTAGCAGAAATAACACTTCATTTCATTAATATCAGATATTGAAATATGCTTACAAACATAATATAAATAAGACTAGCTCGGGCGATGGTAGCTTATCTCTGAGAAGAGATGTGGTGGCTACATGCCTCTAAATTATGCTACAGTGAGGCTCAAAGGCCTATTTATTATTGAGAAACAATGGAAAACTCTAAACATCCAAAAACCTAACCTTAGGAGATGAAACACCAAACTATGGGCCCCATTGGGGTAAATTGGTACATCAACTAACTGTGGTCATAACTTTGGCATACGATCTCTGTTTTACGCACATGATACCTCGTTAGAAAGATCTATCCGAGGGCTACAACTGATGACAACGAATATTGAGATAAAAACTCATAGCTGGTGATTTTCCAAAACAACGTCATTTAGTGCCTCAAAACGGCTTCGAAAGTTGAGGACTCAAAAAACTGCCAAAAATAGTAAACTGTGCTACAATTAAGGAAACTGAAAAACTGAAAGAAACAATGGTGGGGATCCAAGTGGAATAAGCGGGTGGCTGCCAATATCCACCAGAATCATTCCTCCCCCCTTAGGAAGCAATGGTCCCTATTGTGTTGAGTTCCTCCATGAGATGAGGAAACTTCTGCTGAACTTGGTCCCTGATGAGCCACTTGCCCTAGTGAAGGAGTTGGTCTGCTTTGAAAACTCAATATAGTTGGATCCTTTGCTGTTGGGTGTTCTTGATCTATGTGTCCATGATTCGATCAGTGGTGGCTTGTTCCATGTAGTCTGGATTTAACTCTGTAGGTGTGAGCTGTTCTACAATGTCTAATGTGTCCAACAAAGGTGGGAAGTATGGTCGAAGGTGGTCCACATTGAACACTAGGTGCAGGCCAAATAATGGTGGAATGCTGAGCTCAAATGCATTGTCTCCCACAACCTTGGTAATTGTGTAAGGACCATATCAGAGTGGTCTGAGTTTTTGATAGGCTTTGGTAAGGCGTTCCTTCTGCAAATGCAACCAGACTTTGTTGCCCACCTGAAACTTGTGTGGCACCCGATGTTGATCATGTCACTGCTTGTACTTGGCATTTGATTTCTCCAAAATGCCATGGACTTACTGGCGGATGTGTTGGATGCGTTCAATAAATCTGGTCACTTTATCAACCTCAGAAGGTAATGTGTGGATTCTTTCTACGTAGTCGCATGAGGCATGGCAACATCAATTAGACACAATGGTTGAAATCCGAGACCCACTTGAAATGGACTACGACCAATCGAGCTATGGAGAGCTCTATTATAACTATGTTTCACATATGGAAGACTCTCATCCCAAGTTTGAGGATGCTTAGAGTTGTACATGTGGAGTATGTGCACTATCATCCTATTAACGACCTTTGTCTGGTCAACACTTTGAGGATGGAAAGCAGTTGATTTTGTGAGCTTGGTGTCTAATCGTGTCCAGAGGCTTGACCAGAATGTGCTCAGGAACCTGCTATCCCAATCTGATATAATGGTCTACAGGATCCCAAAATGTACCCATACTCGTTCAAAGAAGAATTTGGCAGTGTCCTCTGTTGTGATACTCTTCCTGCAAGCCGCCAATATAGCCATGTTAGAAAATCTGTCCATGACCACAAATACATAGTCGTGATCGTGCTTGGTAGAAGGGAGGCCCGACATATAGTCCATGGAGATGGATTCCCACGGCTGGCTAGGAGTAGGCAGAGGAGTGTACATGCCTTGCTTCTTGATGGTTGGCTTGGCGATGGCACAGGCAGTGCAGGATCTGATATATTTCCCAACATCTAGTCGGAGTTTGGGCCAATAAAATTACTTTTGTAATACAACCACAGTTTTCTCGACACCAAAGTGTCATGCTACCCAACTGTAGTGCACCTCCCAAATCAGCTTGGCACGCTCGCTTGAAGGAACACAAATGTGGCCCAGGTAGCATAATAATGCGTCCTGGAGGTGGAAATCAGGAACTTGTTTTCCATCTACTAGCATCTGGTATGTGGAGGCGAACTTTGGATCATTTTTGTATAGTTGCGGCCATCCAGAGGTCTCATGACCACAAGAGTTGAGAATAGTAGTCAGTGTTGCAACTGGGGGCCAACTGAGGCAGTCTGCAACATGATTGGTGCTGCCCTTTTTGTATTTAATGTTCAAGTGGAATTGTTGTAGATATGTAGACCATTTCTGATGGTGATCGTTCTGCAACTTCCCCTATGTCTGTATAAATTGAAGAGGTCGATGATTGGTGTGGATGACTGTCTCCTTCCCCAGAATGTAGTGCTTCCACTGTCGGCAAGCTTGCACGATGGAATACATCTCTTTATCATAGGTGGGGTACTTCTGAATTGTATCGGAAAGTGTCTCACTATGATAGGCCATTGGATGCCCATGTTGGGTGAGGATGTTGGGTGAGGATTGCACCAATAACATAGTCTGAGTCGTCTGTCTCGATTTCGAATGGCTGCTGCAGGTCTGGAAGTGTGAGTCTCGACGTAGAATAGAGGCAGTGCTTCAACTCAACGAACGCCTTCTGTTGGGATTTGGAACAGGGGAATTTTACTTTCGCCCCGCCCTTAGTAATCTGACTTAACAACCAAGGGATATGGGAGAATCCCAACATGAACCTCCAATAAAAATTTGCAATGCCCAAAAAGTTGCAAAGCTCCGTTAGAGTGGTCGGGGCTAGCCAATCCCGAATGACTTGGATCTTGGTCGGGTCCACATGCACGCCATGCTCATCTATGATGTAACCCAAGTATTAGACTTGGCTCATGCCAAAGGTGCATTTCTCCAAGTTGGCACACAATTTGTGCTGCCGAAAGGTTTGAAGGACCTGCCAAATGTGTTGCAAGTGTTCTTCCCAACTCTTGTGTTAGGATATTCCGACACATAGGAAATAGTTAAGTATAACTTGGTCTAGTATAGAGTTAGGTAAAGTGTGTTTTTTTACTATGTACATTTTGTAACTTACAATTCGACGGTCACGATATGTAGTGATCCGACGGTTCATTCTCTCCTCGGTATTACCGACACTTGATCCGTGGCTTAATACCCGATTGGTCCATGATCTCTATTTAAAGAGCATGGAGGGTCATTTGTAGGTTAACCGTCCATGAGAGAAGCTTATGTAAATTTTCATTCTTTTATTAATAAATTGCCTGAAGTGGCCACGTTGGCTCAGGCTGTGGACTGTTTCCCTCTTTGAGGGTTTTAACCACGTCAAAGTACTGGTGTATTGATCTGTGATCTGTTTGTGAGCAGTGTCCTTTGGTGTTTTGTCTGAGGAACTTACCCTGTAAATTCCTACATGGTATCAGAGCTATTTGAGGGCCGCGTCCGTTGGTGATCCAAATTTGAAGCCGGTAGAACTGCATCCGACTGTCGTTTCCTAGATCTACTATTTCTGACTACTTTCGGGCCAAGAGGACTGCTCTGTTGTGTTGGGAGCATCTGTTCTAGTGAGGAACCCATTTCGTTGCACACGAAAAGGTTTCCGGTAGCCCTAGCTGCGTCATTTTTAAGATCTGGAGGTATACAGTGTTTATTTGCAGTTTACAGTTATTTTCTCTCTGTTTATTTAGCTTTTTTATTACCGGATCTATACCTTTCATTTCTGCGTATGCTCTTTGCCCTGCGACTCTGTGCGATCTGGGCAAAGCAGAAACAGAAAGGAAGGATTTTTCTCATGTGTATGCTCTTTTCCGCTGCGCCTTAATGTGATCTCGGAAAATCAGAAACATTGAGGAAAATATTTAGTTTCCGGCTAAAGCTAACTTCGAGTCGCAAAGTTCGTTTTTTTGGTATGTCCGTGTTGGGTTTTGTGTTTTTTGTTTTGTAGGGAAAAAGAGCTTTCTCAAAGCAAGCACGCAATCCAAAGCTTCAACCCCTCTCTCTCTCTCTCTCAAACTTTTTGTATAGCTCACTTGGTCCAAAGCTAATTTATGAGAGTAGAGGTCTTGAGTTCAAATCTCTTTTTTGTGGGGGTGGACTTTTCATTTCCACACATTCCCGCACTTCGTCGGCGACTTCATCAAATTTTCTTCAAAACGCCGTAACTTCTTCATCCGGAAGCCGTTTTTAGAACCATTTTTTTGGAAACAGCCTAATTTTTCAAGATCTTTCCATTGGAACACTTAGTTTCAGCATATATAGCTTCAATTTCTGTTAAAATGGAAAGCCCATGCCAAGTTATTCTTGATAGCACCAACTACTTCCATTGGTGGTCTTACATTGTGGATTTACTTAGAAGTAAAGGTCTTTACAGAATAGCCTCAGGCCAAGAGACCAAACCGAAAGATGAAGATAAGGTAGCTAAATGGGAAAATAGGCAAGACCAAACACGTGGGTTGATAGGGATGTCTATTTCTCCAGATCTTAGATTCCATATTGCAGAACTTGATGCTCCTGATGAAGCAATGAAACAGATTACTAAAGTCTTTGGAATTAAAAATGAACTTAGAGCCCATCAACTTGAAAATGAGTTGCTTACATTGGACCCCAATAATTTTTCTTGCATTGAAGATTTTTTGTCCAAGTTCAAGACCCTTAGACTTCTCTTGGAAGGTGTTAAGGTTAAGAAATAAGGTAGTAACCTTATCTATTCCATTCTTACTAAGTTGGGACCAGCCTACTTTGTGTTTGTTTCCACCTTCCATTCTACAAGAGAAGCCTTCATTTCTCAAGGACAAGACTACAAGTCCCCTTCCTTTGATTCTTTAATAAGAGAACAAGAAAAACTCTTACACCTTGGTCTTCTTAATCTTGGAAACTCTTATAAGAAAGCGTTAGCCGCCTAGCAGCAACCAAATCCAAAGAATCCTAAGAAGTTGTATCCTAAAAAGAATGGTCCTATACCAAACAAGGGTCCTAAGCAATTTCAGCCTCAAAATGAAAAATCATTTCAACAAAATGATAAGACAAATAAAAGCAAAGGGAAGAAGACTGATAGACATTGCAACTTTTGTAATCGAGATGGCCACTTAGAATCCAAATGCTTTAAGAAGATGGAAGCCTTGGAAGCAGCAATGAAGAAGCATAACATCCATTTGGAACACTCTTCAACTTCAACTTCATCTTCAGGAATGGCACTTTCTGCATGTGGTTGTCGAGCATCTTGGTCTGGCTATGCACTAAATGTATCTTCTTCTTCTCATTCTCATGAGTGGCTCATTGATTCTGGAGCTTCTTATCACACGGCTAAAAACAAAGCCATGTTTTCTTCTTTAAATGATTGTAACACCAAAAATATATATGTTGGTGATGATAGATCTCTTAGTGTTGTAGGGACTGGAACTGTTCATATAGACAATAGTTAGTTTAATGATGTATTATGTGTTCCAACCTTATCCTACAACCTTCTATCTGTATATCAGATAACTCATTCAGGTGAAGGTAAAATCGTTGAATTTTCACCTCACGATGTTGTAATTAAGGACCTAAGAGATCCTAGACAGATTTTAGCTACTGGCATTGCTGATGATTCTACAAGGTTGTATAAGTTTCACAACTTTGGGTCATCAAATCTTCCCTCGGTATTTGTTGCTCATAATGATGAAGTGAGCAAACTTTGGCATGAGCGATTTGGTCACTTAAACTATCGCTCTCTTCAGAATCTATGTAAAGAAAATATGGTGACAGGTCTTCCAATGGTATCTTGCAGAGATGGTGTTTGTTCCGGATGTGTACTCGGAAAACATCATCGGGACAGTTTTGAAAAACGTGCCTCTTGGCACGCCTCAGCCCCTTTACAGCTCGTGCATAGTGATTTATGTGGTCCACTTCCACTTGTTTCATTCTTTGGCTACAAGTATTTCTTAACTTTCATTGATGATTTCTCCAGACGCACTTGGGTATACTTCTTAAAAATCAAGAGTGAAGTATTTAACATGTTCTTGGCCTTTAAGGCCTTTGTTGAAAAATATTCTGGACATCAAATTCTTAAGCTAAGATCTGATAATGGCGGAGAATATGTTAACAACAAATTCATCAACTTTTGCACTGAGAATGGAATTCAAATGCAACATATTGTTCCATATACTCCACAACAAAATGGTGTAGCTGAAACGAAGAATCGCACCTTAAAGGAAATGGCTAATTGTATGCTTCAATCTAAAGGACTTAGTCTTAATTATTGGGCAGAAGCAATTAATTGTGCAAATTACATAATAAATCGCACTCCTACTAAGGTTTTAAAGAATATCACTCCAGAAGAAGCATGGAGCTCAATCAAACCAGATGTAAGTCACTTTCGTGTTTTTGGAAGTGAAGCATGGGCCCATATTCCAGATGAGAAACATAAAGATTTAGAACCTAAGAGTGAAAAATGTATTTTTGTTGGATATTCTGAAGATGTCAAAGGATATAGACTTATTCCACTTAAGTCCAAAAATGTTATCATTAGAAGAGATGTAAAGTTTGCTGAAAATATATCGGCCTGCGAGCCTAGTTCGGCGAATGTGCCACCTCTCCCTATCTCTTCTACTTTTGGAAATATTTCTTCTTCAGATGATGAAAGCAAGGATGAAAATCCTCCCCCACCTTCTCAGGATCCTCCTTCAGCTCCTTAGCTTCCAAAATGGGTCCGTGCTACTCGAGATGCAACAGGTGATCTTGCCGGTGATCCTACAGATTAGCGACGTACACGTTCTCAGTTTGATAGAGCCTCTTTTTTACTGGCTCAAGCTTTAGTGAATTATGATCCTGACACCTTTGCAGAAGCTTCAGGCCATCCAGATTGGGAAGCAGCTATGAATGAAGAATATCATTCATTATTGGCAAATGATACATGGGATCTTGTTCCTCTACCAAAGGGACGAAAACTTGTTAGATGCAAATGGGTTTACAGAACCAAGTATGGACCAGATGGGAAAGTTGATAAACATAAAGCTCGTCTTGTTGCTAAGGGTTTTTCACAAGTTGAAGGCATTGACTACACTGAAACCTTATCCCCTGTTGCCAAAATGAACTCTATCCGCCTTGTTCTTTCCCTTGCTGCCTCTTTCAAATGGGAAGTCCATCAGATGGATGTTAAATCTGCCTTCTTGCATGGGGACTTGCATGAAGAAATCTATATGGAACAACCTATTGGCTTTATACAAACAGACTCCAGCCTTGTATGTCGACTTAAGAAATCCCTTTATGGTCTCAAGCAAGCTCCTCGAGCTTGGTATGCCAAAATGGATAACTTTCTTTTAGAAAATGGCTTTTCTAGGTGTCATTCTGACAATACTTTCTACACCAAGAAAATGGGCAAGTCTCTTATCATTCTTGTTCTTTATGTTGATGATCTTATCCTGACTGGTACTGATCCCAACGTTATAAACCATGTGAAGACTAGCCTTAAAAGGAAGTTTGAAATGACAGACTTAGGACATTTACATTATTTTCTTGGTCTTCAAGTCTTGCAATCCAAGGAAGGTATTTCCCTTTCCCAGTCCAAGTATGCCTGTGATATTCTATGCCAGTTTCACATGGAAGACTGTAAGCCGGCCCCTTCTCGCTTTCAGTCTGGAGTCAAACTTTCAGTCACTTGTACGAAGATGATGCTACCTTATACCGTCAACTTGTAGGAAAACTTTTGTATCTAACCCATACTCGTCCTCACCTTTCCTTTGCTGTTGGCCTTGTTGCTCGGTTTATGCAAAACCCACATGAAAGTCATTGGAAAGCAGCTAAAAGAATACTTCGTTATGTTCGAGGTACAGTTCAGTTTGGGATTCATTACAGTGCCGAAGTAGCTCCTCTATTGGTTGGTTTCACTGATTCCGATTGGGCTGGTGACCCTGATGATCGGAAGTCTACTGCAGGTTATGTGTTCACTCTTGGTTCAGGACCTATTACATGGGCTTGCAAGAAACAAGGTGCCATTTCTCTTTCTTTAGCAGAAGCAGAGTATCGTGGTGGCGTAGAAGCTAGTAAGGAAGCCTTGTGGCTTCGTCAGATCCTGTCAGAGTTTGGCTTTCAGTAGCAACATCCGACTACACTTTGGTGTGATAATCAAATTGCCATTCAACTATGCAAAGATCCAGTCCAACATCAGCGCAGCAAACACATTGAACTGCACATGCACTTCATCAGAAAGCTCATTCACGACCATGTTCTTGAAGTGCAATATTGTTCAATAGATGATCAAGTTGCAGACATCTTTACAAAGGCTCTCACAGAGGCGAAGTTCACTAAACTTCGATTTATGGTTGGAGTTCAGGAAGTTCACTAAGGGGGGATAGTCTCTAGTGCCTCCTTCCTTCTCCTATTGTGTCATATTTGTAAATCCTTCAATTCTATCCCAAGTTGTTCTTAAGGGGGGATGTTAGGATATTCCGACACATAGGAAATAGTTAAGTATAACTTGGTCTAGTATAGAGTTAGGTAAAGTGTGTTTCTTTACTATTTACATTTTGTAACTTACAATCCGACGGTCACGATATGTAGTGATCCAACGGTTCATTCTCTCCTTGGTATTACAGACACTTGATCCGTGGCTTAACACCCGATTGGTCCATGATCTCTATTTAAAGAGCATGGAGGGTCATTTGTAGGTTAACCGTCCATGAGAGAATCTTATGTAAATTTTCATTCTTTTATTAATAAATTGCCTGAAGTGGCCGCGTTGGCTCAGGTCGTGGACTGTTTCCTTCTTTGAGGGTTTTAACCACGTCAAAAATATTGGTGTATTGATCTGTGATCTGTTTTTGAGCGGTGTCCTTTGGTGTTCTGTCTGAGGAACTTACCCTGTAAATTCCTACATCTTGCTGAAGATTAGGATGTTGTCCAGATAAACCACCACGAATGAGTTGGTGAAGGGCCACAAGATGTCATCCATTAGCCTCATAAAAGTGGCAGGGGCGTTTGTCAACCCGAAGGGCATAACCAACCATTCAAAAAGGCCTTCCTTGGATTTAAAGGCGGTCTTCCATACATCCGTGGGCTCGATTGGAACCTGGTGATAACCAGACTTCAGATCGATCTTGCTGAAATACTTGGCCCCCTTGAGTTGGTCCAGCAGGTCATCAATTCATGGGATTGGATACCTGTTCCTGACAGTGATTTTGTTTAGTGCCCGATAATCAATGCAGAGCCTCCAAGTCCCATCCTTCTTCTGTACAAGTACAATCGGGCTCCCACAAGGTGAGGAACTTGGTTGGATGTGCCCTTTTTGCAGCAACTCTTGGATTTGCCACTTGATCTCTTTGTTTTCTAGAATTGAGCGGCGATAAATCGGCTCGTTGCGTAGTGGTGCTCCTGGAGTCAAGATTGATTGGATGCTTGACCTAACAATGCAAGGTTACCCCTGTGGGTGAGGAGAAGATGTCCCTGTATTCTTCCATGACCACATCCACTTGCTTCTGCTTCTTGGAGGAACTCCTATCGGGGGCCATGGATGTGGCTATGACCTTCCCCTTACTTTGAGAGCAAATTAGAAAGAAAACAAATTTCCCAGTTTGGGAGATGACCTTATTGCATTGCTTAGCAGAGATCAAAGAGATGGTGCTAGGTGGGGCTACCTCCAGTATCCTGTATAACTTAGTACCCAAAGAAATAATAACAGAGCGGGGTCTAGACTCATATACAACATGCCGCTTCCATAAGTATGGTTGACCTAATAATATATCACACACTTCAAGAGGAGCAACATCACACAATACCTCATCCGTGAAGGGCTTGATGTTGTAGGGAAGGCAACACTGTTGGCTGATGCGGAGATCACGTCCTTGGTGAAGCCACCTGATGGTGTACGGTTGTGGATGTGTTGTAGTTAGTAGGCTTAGCTGCTTCACGACCTCTGCTGAAATGAGGTTCTTTTGGCTCCTGCTGTCGACAATGAACTGTAGCGGCGAACCCTTCACCCACATCTGTGAGTGGAATAGGCATTCCCCCTCTTCTGGATCTTCAGGCTCGATCTTCTAGATCTTGGTGGTTGCCACAATGGCACTGGGCTCCGTGTCAATGATCTGCTTCCCTTTGTCATTCCCCTTGTCGGGTTTTGACTCAGAGTCAGAACATGCATCAGACTCAAAAGTCTTCAGCGCTGCCACCAGCGACTGCTTGGCCTGACACTCACTTGTGTTGTGAGTGGATCTCTTATGAATCTCACACCACTTTCCCGTGTCCTTCTTTGTCTTCGTGGTGTTGTTATTTGCTTGCGGCTTCGACGGGTTATCCTAGGTCGCCCTGCCTTGGCTTTGCACTTTTCTCTGTGGTTTGGGGGCGCCTTTCACTTGCTTCGAATTCGCAGATCCAAAGTCTCGCCTTTTCTGTTTAAACTTCTGCTTGATCTTGACAGCGTATCGGTATGCCGTGCCGAGCGAGGAGATGTCCAGGAACTCCATCTCATCCTGGATGTACTTGTGTAGGTAGCCGCGATACTTGAGTACCAATTGTTTCTCAGAATCTCTGATACCCAACTTCGTGCGAAGGGTATGAAAAACATTTGTAAACTCCGACACGTCTTGGTCCCTTCTCTGTCGTAGCGTGGTCCACTTTATGTATTTATCCTCATAGCTCCCGACAGGGTAGTATTGCTCCTTGATGGTGTCCCGGAACGAATCCCAAATGGGTGTGACTGAAAATAGTGAGGGCGTACTTTCATCCTTCTTCTCACAGTAGGTTTCCCACCAGTCCTTGACGTGGGGGCGGCTTTGAGCTGAGCAAAAGTAATATTTTCCTGATTGGAAAAATCATGAACAAAAAAATATCCTTCTATCAGATTTAACCATTTATCTACAACGTTTGCATCTATCTGACCCTCAAATATGGGAATTTCAAATTTAACTTGTACCTTAAAGGGTGTGGCACTTCCAGAGTAGCCGCTGGAAGTAGATGTGTCGCCCTTGGGTAGCAACTGAAGCATGTGGGTGAAGTTGTCCATTATTGCGTTCCTCTATTGCTTGGGGGCTTCTTAGAGCAAGATTTTGAAAGGATATCTTGTCCCCTCGTCTTTCTTTTCTTATGCCATGGGAGGTCGTTGGGATTTGCAAGGCTGGTCTTGCAAAGGTTCGACCAGTTCAAGCCCTAACTCCTTATATCCCAACCTCGTTGGGGACATGTAAAGAAAAACAGAGAAAGAGCAGACCACTCTGATACCACTGATCCAAATTTAAACAAGAATGCAACAAATTATAGATATAACCATAAATATAGCGTTGCAACAGAAATAACCCTTAATTTCATTAATATCAGATATTGAAATATGCTTACAAACAGAATGGAAATAAGACTAGCTCGGGCGATGGTAGCTTATCTCTGAGAAGAGATATGGCGGCTACATATCTCTGAACTGTGTTACAATGAGGCTCAAATGCCTATTTATTATTGAGAAACAATGGAAAACCGTAAGCATCCAAAAACCTAACCCTAGGAGATTAAACACCAAACTATGGGCCTCGTTGGGGTAAATTGGTACATCAACTTACGGGGGTCATAACTTTGGCATACGATCTCCGTTTTACGCACACAATACCTCGTTAGAAAGATCTATCCGAGGACAAATCCTGACAACGAATATCGTATTAAATCTCATATTTGCCGCCGGTGATTTTCCAAAGAAATGTTGTTTAGGGCCTCAAAACAACTCTGTAAATTCAGGACCCAAAAAACTGCCAAAAATAGTAAACTGTGCTACAATTAAAGAAATTGAAAAATTGAAAGAAATAATGGTGGGGGTCCAAGTGGAATAGACAGGTGGCCACCAATATCCACTTGGATCAGATTGAGACTGAGAGACAATAACTACTCTTCCTTCGACCTCAAAAGATGTGATTGCATTTATTTACCATTATTTATGATGCTTTAAAATTTTTATGGGCTCCATGGCCATTTGCAACAGTGATGGGATATCTACTCGTTTGGGAGGAAATATGCTCCAGCGTTGACGATTTCTAGAGTCGTTGTTTGCTACATGATTGGGTGGTTTTATGCATGTAGCTTCAGTTTGTTTCAATCAATTTATATTTTATATTTATTTCATGTGCAAAAGTTATAGTATATGAAGACCAATTATTGAATAGATTAGCACAATTTAAAATAACAGTTTTCAACGTTCTTTAGTGTTGAGAGAATGTATCACTAGTTTGATTGTGTGAGTCTGTTATATGCTGATGGGTCTTGTTGTGCTTCGAGCTTCAAGAGCATCAATTACAGGTCAATTTATTAGATCCTTGTATGTAGAAAGGTCAGTTGCATAATTGACTGTTGAATATGCCCAGTAATTAGACAACTCACCTATACACTATAAAAAAGTAGTTCGCTACATTTTAATAGATGGGAGTTTGTCCATAGGGTGGTCCAGTATCGAGATTTTCCTTTGGAAGATTGAGAAACGTCATTTATACAAAGTTCATCAAAGATGGTCAGAGGTGGTTATGTCTTAAATGAGTTGAATGGGAAGCTCGAAGATTGTGGTGGTGAAAAGAGCGTTTTTCGGGAGACTTCAGAGTGGCGATAAGTGCCCAGGAAGACCAACTAGACAAAGATCAATTTTCTTGTTGTAATATGTATCTTCTATATTGTAATTTGTGTTTAATTTTGACATGTAAGCATTAAGGGAGGCACTTGGAGATAATTCTTACATGGTAAATTTAGAGTTGGTTTGGGATTCTGTTGAGAGAATATCTCAACTTCCTTATTCATCTTTGGAATCTGTTGGATCTCAATCCAACTATATATTTGTATAATATTTGTGAATGAATGAGTGTAAAATATGTTTTGTGTGCATATGTCTGCTCCATTTTTTTTGTCACTTACTCGAGCCTTTGGCAAAACTTGCTCTCATGGTTCCTTGCTAGTTAATGATGAGAGCCCTGGCCCTGACATCGCCCATATTTTCAAATTAGTACCATGTTATTGGTATATGAATTAATTTACTTTCAAATGGCATTTGTGGGGTTCCGTAGAAAGGACAACAGACATTCTATGTCTGTTTTAAACTTGTCAAAATAATTGCCACAATAATTGTTTTCCATTGACTCCATTTAACACTCTAATTTATTTTCCGCATCTTTAATTTGATATTTATTGTTATGTTTATAAAATCTTTTGTATCTTTTTTATATTATTTTGAAGGGGATCGGCATACATTTTTTCCCGTTTTATTTTTTTTGTTTGTAACTTTGTATGAATGTACCGATGAATTAGATTTATGCATTATTTTGTGCTTTCACTCAAAAAATTTATTTGTCATACTTTTTCCCTTTTGAGTGGAAACTTATAGATTGGATATGCTTTACATTATTAGAATTGTTAGGGTAACTACGTAGATATATCTTAACTCTGGCTTTATTAAAAGAAATTGGATTCGCCCTCCCCCCCCGTGTCCTGAATCCCACGAATCAGACACGATTCTCTACAACACGTGTCTGATTCGTGACTCTAGCGTGCCCTAGCAAGTGGGATTCGATGGGCCAGCGAGTCTCGATTTTGGGACATGTGTCCCTTTGAAAAGCGCACTATGCGGCCTTTAAACCCTGATTTGGGCCCATTTCTCACTAATTCTTGAGTGTCTCTCTTGCTGTGGGTGTGTGGGAGCGACTAGCAAAGGGTTTGGGAGCATTTTGGAGGTGATTCAAGCACTAGGTAAGTGCATTTTGCTTCCATTTTTTTTGCATTTTTGCTTAAGCAAGTTGCACGTCCATTTTTTACAAGTTTGTGTAGTTTTTTTTTTACAACATTCATGGCTCAATCAAGGGCAGCAGGGAAGGGAAAGAATGTCGCCATTGGTGATGCCCCTCCTGTTCCAATTTCATCAGGCTCTGCAATTGTTCCCTCTGTTAGAAGTGGGGCTGCAACAACAACTTCAAATGTTGAGGGCAGAATAAATTTAGAAAGACAATAGACTCAAGAAAGAAAATATCCATTATGGAAGTATGTCACAAGAGATCAAGGGCCAGACAACAAGTTGAAGGGAGGAGGCAATGCTGCTTGGAAATGCAACTATTGCAACAATAATTTCAAGAGCACTTAAGCTCATTTGTTGGGCTTACCAAGTTGTGGAATTGGAGCATGTGCAAATGTGTCTTTAGCTAAGAGGAAAGAAATGAAAAAAAGGCCAATGTTGGTGTGGCAAGGGTGGTTGCATCATCTAAAAAAACAAGAATGATGATCCCCTTCCATTCTTGATGAAAAGCAACAACAAATTTCCATTTGAGAGTTTTGGTGGGGGTGTGGGTCAAGCAGCAAAAAGAAAGGCAGTGGCACTTGGTCCAATGGACAAGATTTTTCAGAAAGAGAGACGGGAAGAGCTTGATATCACCATTGCATTCTTTTTCTATTTGAACTTTATATCCTTTAATGTTGCGCTTAACTTTATTTCTTGAGATGTGTCGAGCTCTAACTCAAGGGGATCCATCAGGGTATGTGCTTCTTGGGTTAGAGAAGCTTAGAACCACATTGTTGAATAAGGTAAAGAAAGAGGTGGACAAAATGCTTGAGCATATTAAATAAGTATGACCGTCGGAATGGCTTCAAAATTGGAGGAGGCCTTGAGGAGACACCAACACAGGAGAGGCTAGGAGATTGAACTTTTTGGAGGGCTATCTTGTCAGAAAAATGATGCCCTAGGTGACCCAACTTGGCTAGACCTAGGAAAAGGTGAAAAAGAGTTGATTTTAGGTGACCACCTCTTGGTAGATTAGTGCCTTAGTCTTGGGAGAATGGAGTCTATGATAAATATGAATGAGGACCTTTGGTTCTTAGTCAAGGAGGCCTCAAGACTGTCGCTAGACTTCTAGGTTAAAGAGAAGCAATCTTGCAACTTTTATACTTAAAGGTGATGACTTATCAAGATGAATTCGTTGATAGAATTACCCCTAGGAGATTTCATTCAAATTACATGGCCCATACATTGAGAGATGCTATATAGAGACAAAATTCCACAATTTAAGTAGTAAATGCATGCAACAATTAGCCCTAAAAATAGCGAAAATCCCAATCCAATGTATATGACAAAGTAAAACAAGAATAACATTAAAAGCATGTACTTACATGTAATAGAACATATCCAACCATCCACAATTTGACAATAGAGAAGCTCCAAGATAAGACACATCAAAATTCATCCATAAATCTCCAATTCATCCTCCAAGAAAAAGTGCGAAATTCTCAAGATAGAAAAGAGATCCAATCCAAAGTGATGATGAACAAATGAACTCATCTCACTTGTATTTATTCTCGAATGAGGAGTTTGAATTAATCTCCTTGGCCTACATAAACCCCAAAAATAAAATAATGTGCTAATAATCTAACTTTTGGTGACAAACTCACCAAACTAGCTCACAAATGAAATAATAAACCTCTTAAGAGGTCAGATGAGGAATAATACATGTCGTAGGGCCCTCCAAGTGGCCTGATGAGGTTCATAGGTGTCATAATGAAGAATAGGACCCTCAAAAGTGATGGACAAGGGGTTGGCCCCTTGTTCTCCAAACAATAAACCTGTGGTGCTCCCAATTGGTGTGGGGGCACAACAGTAACCTCATGGGTATTCAAATGGGTTGAACATGCATGTAGATCATTTGTGAGGGCTTTGATGATGGTGTAGATGATGCCACATCTCCCTACAGGTCTTGGGTCAGCTGCCAAGTGTATGGTACATCTATGGGACCGGTTGGGCAAAGGTGAGCCAGGTGCATCTTCCTCGTCCAATGGGTGAATCTTGAGCATATCCAAACATCCTCTGGGATCCATGGAGTATTATCTACTGCTGTGGAGGCCCACGACTCTCAACACAAACCCTACATGTGCCATTGTATCCCTCTGGGAGGATTAGGACCCCGTATAGGGAGACCGAACCCAAGATAGAGACCATCTGCAATCTTGCATCAGATCCAATGCGTCCCCTAGCCTTCTAGTACAACAAGTCATTAGATAAATCAAGTAAATGAGATTACCAACAATGGACCACAGGTGGGGACTTGGTAATGGCCTGCCCTTCCATAATGGGCTTCGGGATGCACCAATGTCTCATAAACTTCAAATGGGGTTAACAAGTATCCTATTAGGTGGTTTCTCTTTCTAAAGGGGATAATATGTTCAAGGTACATCCTTCAAATGGTGGAGGCATGTGACAAATAGGTGAATGAAGTAGGGGATGAGAAGGGGCAACCCTGGCCCACATTTTGGGGTACAAGGGTGGCTAATAAAAGGGAAACCCACACTTGGGTTTATAATGTATAAGGGGGAGCAATCGTGGTACATGAGGAGCCCCGACCTTGATTTTTCCACCCTTTTTTATATGCCTTTTGCCTTTTATGATTTTCTTTGATTAATTGCTCGGGGCTCAACGCTTAAGATCATGATGCATAAGATATAGTAGTGAATACCCCCTTTTAAGGTAGGGCAGTTCATTGCCCACCAGGGGTTGGGACAATCATGGGTTTTTATATGATGAAGGAAGCTCATAGAACTTTTAGGAACCATGGTGATGGCCATGATGATGGGGTAGAGCTCATGTATTGGCTTTTGTCCACGTGGTAAATGTGTTTGTCCCGAACATCTTTTGCATTTTGTGGTACATTTTCCTGTTGAATGTGGCCAAATATGCTTTTATCTTTCTTTTTAGTTGCATCAACCTCCGGGGCATCATTCCAGGCCTGACCCAAGGTGTGGGCAAGGGGAAGGGGTGAGCCAGCCCTATGTGGACCTAGTGGAGAAATGCGGACCCAAGTGGGAGGAATGATGAATGGGGTAATAGTGAGTGCAAAAGGGGCGAATAAATGTGGATAAGGGAGCGGGACCACAACCAAAATCAAGTTTTCCCATGAAATACCATCCCTAAAGCCAAATTAGTTAGTAAAAGAGATCCCACGGGACTAGAATCCAAGGTTCATATCCAAAAGGGGTTTAGGGGACAAGAGCACAGACCTAGCCCATTCTTTTTGCCGAATCCCCCCATTAATCCATGCCCAGAAGTGTCCATGATAAGAAAACTACAATACTCAATTACCAAATGACAAGGCATACCTTTAGGTTCGGGAGACCCACCTTCAAACATACGATCATGGCAGATGGGTGAGGGACCACATGGATGGCTCAGGTGGCGGAGAAATGGCATAATGAGCTAGATGGTGGCTGGTGGATGCTAGCTGAGGACCATCTTGGAGAAAGAAATTCTCCTAGGGATATCACCCACAAGATGGTGGGTAATAGGGACTGTTGTCGCGCGGTTTGACACGACAACGCTCAGACCGGGGGCTGTCACTCTGATCCCCAATCCCTCCGTTTAAGCCTGTCTCCCGCGGCTAAGGGGGGTAGACCCTGTGAGGTGATGAGACCAACTGTCAACCAGTTGGTTGGGAGACACGAGATACGATGATAAAAGGGCTCGATGGATTTGGTTAATTTAGCAGACCAGTGCCTTATAAGATTGTTATTAAAATGATTACTTGTTAAATGATATAGAAACATGAACCATGAACAGTAATCATCTATCATCAGCTAATTCACAATGCTCTTAGAATGATGAAAACGATATCCGGCAACTGAAAGATTTGAAAAAGATGAATGCTTTAAACCACCACGAATCATAAACCATTGACCAGATATCAATTTCGCATCTCAACCTGAAAATCTAGATCTCAGCATGAAAGATATGACAATTCCCGAAAATGACTGGATCTGACGAAGAGAATTTTCCAAAAAAAATTTTTATACTTTTTCAAAATTTTTTAAATATTTTTTCAAATTTTTTTTTTTTTTTTTTTTTTAAATGAAAATTAAAAATCTAAAAATGCACAATTTAAAATCTAATTAAAATTAAATCTAAAAAAAAAAAAAAAAAAAACAAAACTATACAAATTTTTATTTTTTTTTATTTTTTTAACTTCCATATAATAAAAAAATCTAAAAAAGGAAAATGATTAAATATAAAAAATTAAAATCTAAAAAGAAGTTAAAATCGTGGCTTTACAAAACCATAAACTAAACTAAAAATAAATTAAAATCTATTTACAATCTATGCTGACCCCTTTTTCATTTTTCATTTTTTGTAATTAATTGAAAATCTAACTATATATAAAACTTCAAACTAAATTAAAATCAACGTAAAAAATCTAAGTTAAATTTAAACCTAAAACTAAATAGAAATCTACATAAAAACTATACGCAAGCTAAAACAAAAATTCATTACGCTAAATAACAAAGGGGTCGAAAGTTTATAAAACAAAGAAACTGATAAACGAAAATGAAATACGCGTGAACCCTAGCTACGCATCATATGATCTGACAGAACCTACGTATTAATCCAAACAGTATACATTACCTGTGCGGTGAATCGATTTTACCTGCGGCGAGTCTGTTCATATCACAATAAAATGCCAAACGCAGCTATTCAAAAGAGGAGAAAACGCTTGAACGAAAACGTAACCCCTAGCTGCCGACGTGACTTCAATTTGATGCTCGATTTGATGCTGGAGTGAAAGTCTAAAAACCCGTGGAATGCTCAAACCCCTGCGTGCTGAGAAATAGATGGTGATAGAGCGATTCGATTGAAATTGTTTGGATCTCACAGGATGGCAGCCGCGATCTGCGTGGATGATTTTCAGGTTGATGTCCCAATGTGAATTCACACAAATCCGTAACAGCTATTTAGCTCTTCGCGAAAAACTCAACACGATGTAATCCGTAACAGTTATTCTATAAATTTGCGTTTGAAATTATCACGCACAGCACACAAAATGATCATATACGTTGCTATTTATGCATTCCAGACAGATCAAAATATTGCAGTCAAAATGGTACGACGGGTATTCATGCTGGAGATCAATGCAGCGAAAAAGTTGATAAAAATGTTGAACGCTGCTACCAAAATAAACTCTCACTGCAAGCTGGCTCAGCTCTGGGAATTTGGATTTGACTTGGATTTGCTGGCTGAGCAGCTGCAAAAAACAAGAAAAGAAAACCTTAATGTTAAATCTAAAAAAAAAAAAAAAAAAAAAAATTTAAAACCCTAGATCAGAAAAAGTTAAAACCCTAGAACAGTTTATTAATGTACAGATCTTGGCCCCTCAACTGCCAGATTTAACAATAAGAGCATAAATATTTTCAGAAAAAACAGTTTAAATGTAAAATGCTTCAGAAGACCCTGCATGCAATCATAAAAAAAAATTTCGAATGATAAGCCCGGGATCAAGAACTGGCTGGGCTCTTTCAAAAAACACAACCCGGGAGTCGGCTGGTTCAGCCGAGAACTTCCCCTAACGCCCGGTAATCTGAAAAAGGGATTTCCTGCACAGCTTAAAATCAACCATCAACGTAGAAGGAGAAAACAATAGTGAAACCCTGATCAAATGGAGATACCTGCCAATGTATTTCAGAATCTAAACTATCATTCAAACCCCAAAGATCAGGCAAGATACCTGTGCCTAGATCAATCTTCATTAAGCTACCATTAATGACTGAAAATGAAATTATGCAAAACACATAGAACAATCTTACAGCATTTTCAGAAGAGTAACACCAGCAAGATTTTTAACCCCAAAGTCTTCTTTATTGCACAAGAAATGAATTACAAGAGAGCTTCTTCAGCCTTAGACTCACAGATCCGATGATTTGAAATGACCCCCTAAGACCCTATATAAAGGAAATGATCCTAACGGCTAGTTCGAGTGATCCATGTAGAAATGATCTCGACCGTCGATGAGGATCAAGACATCTCTTGATCTCATCCGTCGATTTATTCACTTAAAATTTTATTTTATTTTATTTTATTTTTTAAATTTTTTAATTTTTTTAAAGATGGATCATCAAACTAAGCCGTTGGGAACATCACCTAGGACCTAGGACCTAGGACTCATGAGGGGATTTACAACATTTTCAACCCTCAAGACACATTTCATCATGATTTTTACAATTTACATCTCAAAGGGATGAACCCACTTAATACAGACCCTCATAGAACACCCAGTTCTGCGACACAACTATAATCTAGCAGATTTAACATATAAGACTCTCCTAAAGTTCTGATGACGAAATCCATCCCGGCTTTGGGGTCAGGTTTGAAGGAAAACTCTGCCGATCCGTGGATCGGTGAGACAAAAAACCTTCCGGGACGTAGATTATCATCAGAAAGTTAGGTCCACCTAGGCAAATTACATACATGACTCATGTCTGCTAAGATTATTTACAATTAATACATGCGGACTGGGTTTACAAACAAAAAAAAAATAAAAAATCAAGCATGATGGCAGGATGGCACGGACATGCTGATCAGGTGCTGCTTCTTTCTGTCAAGAAAAGACGGGGTGCACTGCATGGGTAGTTGACCAGTAGGGGTCAACATCTGGCTCTACTTGGGGACACGTTGCTGCTTGCAGGAATGTGAGAATCCAGAATCTGCATCCATACAACACAAAAATAAGTAGCGTCCATCCAAAAATCAGCATATACGTTAAGCACAATAAAGATAAAAGCTCTTCATTTATTAACTATCTAAAACAGAAACGAAAATGCGGAAAAAAAACAAGGAGTAGGGTTAGAAATACGATACAAAGGATGCCCTACGGCATCAGATGTGTTCAATATAGTGCATACTGAGCATTTGCCTGCTTTCAGGCAAATCTGTGGGCTGCTTGTCAGATGTGCCATGTCCAATTTTGCATATGGTAGGACTTTTTCCTATCCGAAAATCAAGCTGCTCACGGCCGTCTGATGTATCAAATCTTCGTCTCATCTTCTTTCTCTTACGCTTTTTCTTTCTGGCAGGTTGAATTACTGATGACCTGGTACTTTCTGTTTCAAAGCTATCAGATGAAGTATGTAAGATATGCATGCTATGTCTTTCTTCATCTTGCATCTGATCTCTATCATTCTTAAGTCTGTCTGGATCACCCTCAATCAACCGTCTTTCAATCGAATCAACAACCTCCCAATAATAAGATGAATCTTGTCGCAGCAAATGAGAAGGCTCCTGATCTGTTGATGTTTGCTGGTTTCTCTCATCTTCCAATTCCTGAAACCTTTGAACTTGAATTCTAATGGCATCCATCTGACTAGAATGTTGAACCTTTATATCACTGATTTGTCTGGCATGGTGTTCTTGCATGTCTTTTATTACTTTAACATTCTTTTCCTTTATGTCCATCAAGCAATGCTGTATAAAATTTATTTCTTCTTTATGGTTCGCTTGCATGTCAGCCACTTGATTATTATGGTTGAACGTCATGATGGTCATTTCCTCATCCATGGTTAATAGCTTGTTTTGCATAGAGTCAATTTCGCTATCATGATCAGCTTTCATGGTCACCATATTTTCCTCTAAGATCGACAACCTGCTTTGCATGATTCTAATTTCTGTTTCATAATTAGTTTTTATGGCCTCAATTTCCTTAGCATGCTGGTTTTGCGTGACTTCAATCTCTCTATTACGTTTCTCCAGGTGAGTACATAAAGTTTTCACATCATTGACATAATTAGTTTGATTGATTTCCATATTTCTTACCAACATCATTAGATCTCGTATAATTTGCTTTTGCTCTTCTTTTTCATTGTCATTTGTCCCTGATTTTTCACTATCATGAACTTGATCTGCAATATTTTCGGTGGATGACACATTTTGACATGAAGAATCGTCCTGGGATCTTTCAGCTGGACCTCCTATCAAACTACTTACATTCTGTTGCACAATTTTAGAGGAAGAAGGCAAGCTATTTGGATAACCATATCTATCTTCAAAAGCATTGATAATATCAGCCAAAGAAGAGAAAGAATCCTTAGGAAAATTGTTAAACCAATTCAAAGCATCATCTTCTAAAGAAAGGACAAATAGACGCATTTTGATATCACCATGATGAAACTGAGGGGGTCTGCAATATATGATCATGAAGCGGATAAACAAGTCAATATGCCTTTTAGCAGCGATTGGATCACCATCTGAAAAAATAGGCAATTCAGGAAGGGCCTCCTCCGGAAAATCATGGAGACGGTGAGTAAAACGACATGGTTTAAACGAATAATCCATGATGAACAATAAGGGATGATAGAACTAGATCTTTGCTCAAGAAAATCAAAAGATGAAAGAAGTGGAGTCGCCACTTGAACAACAAATCTGATTCTAAGATCCGAGAAGCAATCAACAAACAGATATGCGGTAGGCTTCTTGTCTGGGAAAAATGAGAAAAGTGGAGTCGCCACCCAAACAAGAAACAAAACCGAAGAGATGCTGCTGATATATGATGAAAAGATGCCAAAATATTGAATCTGCCAGCTCAACCGAGAGATGAGAAAGATGAGAAGATGAATGATTGAAAGTCGTTGAAACACCAAGGACAGAAAAACTCTATCCCCGGCAGCGGCGCCAAAAATGTTGTCGCGCGGTTTGACACGACAACGCTCAGACCGGGGGCTGTCACTCTGATCCCCAATCCCTCCGTTTAAGCCTGTCTCCCGCGGCTAAGGGGGGTAGACCCTGTGAGGTGATGAGACCAACTGTCAACCAGTTGGTTGGGAGACACGAGATACGATGATAAAAGGGCTCGATGGATTTGGTTAATTTAGCAGACCAGTGCCTTATAAGATTGTTATTAAAATGATTACTTGTTAAATGATATAGAAACATGAACCATGAACAGTAATCATCTATCATCAGCTAATTCACAATGCTCTTAGAATGATGAAAACGATATCCGGCAACTGAAAGATTTGAAAAAGATGAATGCTTTAAACCACCACGAATCATAAACCATTGACCAGATATCAATTTCGCATCTCAACCTGAAAATCTAGATCTCAGCATGAAAGATATGACAATTCCCGAAAATGACTGGATCTGACGAAGAGAATTTTCCAAAAAAATTTTTTATACTTTTTCAAAATTTTTTAAATATTTTTTCAAATTTTTTTTTTTTTTTTTTTTTAAAATGAAAATTAAAAATCTAAAAATGCACA
This sequence comes from Pinus tabuliformis, assembly GCA_031772625.1. Classification (NCBI taxonomy): domain Eukaryota; kingdom Viridiplantae; phylum Streptophyta; class Pinopsida; order Pinales; family Pinaceae; genus Pinus; species Pinus tabuliformis. Next base: position 725,629,041 of record CM062818.1, on the reverse strand, counting down.
ATTTAAAATCTAATTAAAATTAAATCTAAAAAAAAAAAAAAAAAAAACAAAACTATACAAATTTTTATTTTTTTTTATTTTTTTAACTTCCATATAATAAAAAAATCTAAAAAAGGAAAATGATTAAATATAAAAAATTAAAATCTAAAAAGAAGTTAAAATCGTGGCTTTACAAAACCATAAACTAAACTAAAAATAAATTAAAATCTATTTACAATCTATGCTGACCCCTTTTTCATTTTTCATTTTTTGTAATTAATTGAAAATCTAACTATATATAAAACTTCAAACTAAATTAAAATCAACGTAAAAAATCTAAGTTAAATTTAAACCTAAAACTAAATAGAAATCTACATAAAAACTATACGCAAGCTAAAACAAAAATTCATTACGCTAAATAAGGGGTCGAAAGTTTATAAAACAAAGAAACTGATAAACGAAAATGAAATACGCGTGAACCCTAGCTACGCATCATATGATCTGACAGAACCTACGTATTAATCCAAACAGTATACATTACCTGTGCGGTGAATCGATTTTACCTGCGGCGAGTCTGTTCATATCACAATAAAATGCCAAACGCAGCTATTCAAAAGAGGAGAAAACGCTTGAACGAAAACGTAACCCCTAGCTGCCGACGTGACTTCAATTTGATGCTCGATTTGATGCTGGAGTGAAAGTCTAAAAACCCGTGGAATGCTCAAACCCCTGCGTGCTGAGAAATAGATGGTGATAGAGCGATTCGATTGAAATTGTTTGGATCTCACAGGATGGCAGCCGCGATCTGCGTGGATGATTTTCAGGTTGATGTCCCAATGTGAATTCACACAAATCCGTAACAGCTATTTAGCTCTTCGCGAAAAACTCAACACGATGTAATCCGTAACAGTTATTCTATAAATTTGCGTTTGAAATTATCACGCACAGCACACAAAATGATCATATACGTTGCTATTTATGCATTCCAGACAGATCAAAATATTGCAGTCAAAATGGTACGACGGGTATTCATGCTGGAGATCAATGCAGCGAAAAAGTTGATAAAAATGTTGAACGCTGCTACCAAAATAAACTCTCACTGCAAGCTGGCTCAGCTCTGGGAATTTGGATTTGACTTGGATTTGCTGGCTGAGCAGCTGCAAAAAACAAGAAAAGAAAACCTTAATGTTAAATCTAAAAAAAAAAAAAAAAAAAAATTTAAAACCCTAGATCAGAAAAAGTTAAAACCCTAGAACAGTTTATTAATGTACAGATCTTGGCCCCTCAACTGCCAGATTTAACAATAAGAGCATAAATATTTTCAGAAAAAACAGTTTAAATGTAAAATGCTTCAGAAGACCCTGCATGCAATCATAAAAAAAAATTTCGAATGATAAGCCCGGGATCAAGAACTGGCTGGGCTCTTTCAAAAAACACAACCCGGGAGTCGGCTGGTTCAGCCGAGAACTTCCCCTAACGCCCGGTAATCTGAAAAAGGGATTTCCTGCACAGCTTAAAATCAACCATCAACGTAGAAGGAGAAAACAATAGTGAAACCCTGATCAAATGGAGATACCTGCCAATGTATTTCAGAATCTAAACTATCATTCAAACCCCAAAGATCAGGCAAGATACCTGTGCCTAGATCAATCTTCATTAAGCTACCATTAATGACTGAAAATGAAATTATGCAAAACACATAGAACAATCTTACAGCATTTTCAGAAGAGTAACACCAGCAAGATTTTTAACCCCAAAGTCTTCTTTATTGCACAAGAAATGAATTACAAGAGAGCTTCTTCAGCCTTAGACTCACAGATCCGATGATTTGAAATGACCCCCTAAGACCCTATATAAAGGAAATGATCCTAACGGCTAGTTCGAGTGATCCATGTAGAAATGATCTCGACCGTCGATGAGGATCAAGACATCTCTTGATCTCATCCGTCGATTTATTCACTTAAAATTTTATTTTATTTTATTTTATTTTTTAAATTTTTTAATTTTTTTAAAGATGGATCATCAAACTAAGCCGTTGGGAACATCACCTAGGACCTAGGACCTAGGACTCATGAGGGGATTTACAACATTTTCAACCCTCAAGACACATTTCATCATGATTTTTACAATTTACATCTCAAAGGGATGAACCCACTTAATACAGACCCTCATAGAACACCCAGTTCTGCGACACAACTATAATCTAGCAGATTTAACATATAAGACTCTCCTAAAGTTCTGATGACGAAATCCATCCCGGCTTTGGGGTCAGGTTTGAAGGAAAACTCTGCCGATCCGTGGATCGGTGAGACAAAAAACCTTCCGGGACGTAGATTATCATCAGAAAGTTAGGTCCACCTAGGCAAATTACATACATGACTCATGTCTGCTAAGATTATTTACAATTAATACATGCGGACTGGGTTTACAAACAAAAAAAAAATAAAAAATCAAGCATGATGGCAGGATGGCACGGACATGCTGATCAGGGGCTGCTTCTTTCTGTCAAGAAAAGACGGGGTGCACTGCATGGGTAGTTGACCAGTAGGGGTCAACATCTGGCTCTACTTGGGGACACGTTGCTGCTTGCAGGAATGTGAGAATCCAGAATCTGCATCCATACAACACAAAAATAAGTAGCGTCCATCCAAAAATCAGCATATACGTTAAGCACAATAAAGATAAAAGCTCTTCATTTATTAACTATCTAAAACAGAAACGAAAATGCGGAAAAAAAAACAAGGAGTAGGGTTAGAAATACGATACAAAGGATGCCCTACGGCATCAGATGTGTTCAATATAGTGCATACTGAGCATTTGCCTGCTTTCAGGCAAATCTGTGGGCTGCTTGTCGGATGTGCCATGTCCAATTTTGCATATGGTAGGACTTTTTCCTATCCGAAAATCAAGCTGCTCACGGCCGTCTGATGTATCAAATCTTCGTCTCATCTTCTTTCTCTTACGCTTTTTCTTTCTGGCAGGTTGAATTACTGATGACCTGGTACTTTCTGTTTCAAAGCTATCAGATGAAGTATGTAAGATATGCATGCTATGTCTTTCTTCATCTTGCATCTGATCTCTATCATTCTTAAGTCTGTCTGGATCACCCTCAATCAACCGTCTTTCAATCGAATCAACAACCTCCCAATAATAAGATGAATCTTGTCGCAGCAAATGAGAAGGCTCCTGATCTGTTGATGTTTGCTGGTTTCTCTCATCTTCCAATTCCTGAAACCTTTGAACTTGAATTCTAATGGCATCCATCTGACTAGAATGTTGAACCTTTATATCACTGATTTGTCTGGCATGGTGTTCTTGCATGTCTTTTATTACTTTAACATTCTTTTCCTTTATGTCCATCAAGCAATGCTGTATAAAATTTATTTCTTCTTTATGGTTCGCTTGCATGTCAGCCACTTGATTATTATGGTTGAACGTCATGATGGTCATTTCCTCATCCATGGTTAATAGCTTGTTTTGCATAGAGTCAATTTCGCTATCATGATCAGCTTTCATGGTCACCATATTTTCCTCTAAGATCGACAACCTGCTTTGCATGATTCTAATTTCTGTTTCATAATTAGTTTTTATGGCCTCAATTTCCTTAGCATGCTGGTTTTGCGTGACTTCAATCTCTCTATTACGTTTCTCCAGGTGAGTACATAAAGTTTTCACATCATTGACATAATTAGTTTGATTGATTTCCATATTTCTTACCAACATCATTAGATCTCGTATAATTTGCTTTTGCTCTTCTTTTTCATTGTCATTTGTCCCTGATTTTTCACTATCATGAACTTGATCTGCAATATTTTCGGTGGATGACACATTTTGACATGAAGAATCGTCCTGGGATCTTTCAGCTGGACCTCCTATCAAACTACTTACATTCTGTTGCACAATTTTAGAGGAAGAAGGCAAGCTGTTTGGATAACCATATCTATCTTCAAAAGCATTGATAATATCAGCCAAAGAAGAGAAAGAATCCTTAGGAAAATTGTTAAACCAATTCAAAGCATCATCTTCTAAAGAAAGGACAAATAGACGCATTTTGATATCACCATGATGAAACTGAGGGGGTCTGCAATATATGATCATGAAGCGGATAAACAAGTCAATATGCCTTTTAGCAGCGATTGGATCACCATCTGAAAAAATAGGCAATTCAGGAAGGGCCTCCTCCGGAAAATCATGGAGACGGTGAGTAAAACGACATGGTTTAAACGAATAATCCATGATGAACAATAAGGGATGATAGAACTAGATCTTTGCTCAAGAAAATCAAAAGATGAAAGAAGTGGAGTCGCCACTTGAACAACAAATCTGATTCTAAGATCCGAGAAGCAATCAACAAACAGATATGCGGTAGGCTTCTTGTCTGGGAAAAATGAGAAAAGTGGAGTCGCCACCCAAACAAGAAACAAAACCGAAGAGATGCTGCTGATATATGATGAAAAGATGCCAAAATATTGAATCTGCCAGCTCAACCGAGAGATGAGAAAGATGAGAAGATGAATGATTGAAAGTCGTTGAAACACCAAGGACAGAAAAACTCTATCCCCGGCAGCGGCGCCAAAAATGTTGTCGCGCGGTTTGACACGACAACGCTCAGACCGGGGGCTGTCACTCTGATCCCCAATCCCTCCGTTTAAGCCTGTCTCCCGCGGCTAAGGGGGGTAGACCCTGTGAGGTGATGAGACCAACTGTCAACCAGTTGGTTGGGAGACACGAGATACGATGATAAAAGGGCTCGATGGATTTGGTTAATTTAGCAGACCAGTGCCTTATAAGATTGTTATTAAAATGATTACTTGTTAAATGATATAGAAACATGAACCATGAACAGTAATCATCTATCATCAGCTAATTCACAATGCTCTTAGAATGATGAAAACGATATCCGGCAACTGAAAGATTTGAAAAAGATGAATGCTTTAAACCACCACGAATCATAAACCATTGACCAGATATCAATTTCGCATCTCAACCTGAAAATCTAGATCTCAGCATGAAAGATATGACAATTCCCGAAAATGACTGGATCTGACGAAGAGAATTTTCCAAAAAATTTTTTTATACTTTTTCAAAATTTTTTAAATATTTTTTCAAATTTTTTTTTTTTTTTTTTTTTTTAAATGAAAATTAAAAATCTAAAAATGCACAATTTAAAATCTAATTAAAATTAAATCTAAAAAAAAAAAAAAAAAAACAAAACTATACAAATTTTTATTTTTTTTTATTTTTTTAACTTCCATATAATAAAAAAATCTAAAAAAGGAAAATGATTAAATATAAAAAATTAAAATCTAAAAAGAAGTTAAAATCGTGGCTTTACAAAACCATAAACTAAACTAAAAATAAATTAAAATCTATTTACAATCTATGCTGACCCCTTTTTCATTTTTCATTTTTTGTAATTAATTGAAAATCTAACTATATATAAAACTTCAAACTAAATTAAAATCAACGTAAAAAATCTAAGTTAAATTTAAACCTAAAACTAAATAGAAATCTACATAAAAACTATACGCAAGCTAAAACAAAAATTCATTACGCTAAATAAGGGGTCGAAAGTTTATAAAACAAAGAAACTGATAAACGAAAATGAAATACGCGTGAACCCTAGCTACGCATCATATGATCTGACAGAACCTACGTATTAATCCAAACAGTATACATTACCTGTGCGGTGAATCGATTTTACCTGCGGCGAGTCTGTTCATATCACAATAAAATGCCAAACGCAGCTATTCAAAAGAGGAGAAAACGCTTGAACGAAAACGTAACCCCTAGCTGCCGACGTGACTTCAATTTGATGCTCGATTTGATGCTGGAGTGAAAGTCTAAAAACCCGTGGAATGCTCAAACCCCTGCGTGCTGAGAAATAGATGGTGATAGAGCGATTCGATTGAAATTGTTTGGATCTCACAGGATGGCAGCCGCGATCTGCGTGGATGATTTTCAGGTTGATGTCCCAATGTGAATTCACACAAATCCGTAACAGCTATTTAGCTCTTCGCGAAAAACTCAACACGATGTAATCCGTAACAGTTATTCTATAAATTTGCGTTTGAAATTATCACGCACAGCACACAAAATGATCATATACGTTGCTATTTATGCATTCCAGACAGATCAAAATATTGCAGTCAAAATGGTACGACGGGTATTCATGCTGGAGATCAATGCAGCGAAAAAGTTGATAAAAATGTTGAACGCTGCTACCAAAATAAACTCTCACTGCAAGCTGGCTCAGCTCTGGGAATTTGGATTTGACTTGGATTTGCTGGCTGAGCAGCTGCAAAAAACAAGAAAAGAAAACCTTAATGTTAAATCTAAAAAAAAAAAAAAAAAAAAAATTTAAAACCCTAGATCAGAAAAAGTTAAAACCCTAGAACAGTTTATTAATGTACAGATCTTGGCCCCTCAACTGCCAGATTTAACAATAAGAGCATAAATATTTTCAGAAAAAACAGTTTAAATGTAAAATGCTTCAGAAGACCCTGCATGCAATCATAAAAAAAAATTTCGAATGATAAGCCCGGGATCAAGAACTGGCTGGGCTCTTTCAAAAAACACAACCCGGGAGTCGGCTGGTTCAGCCGAGAACTTCCCCTAACGCCCGGTAATCTGAAAAAGGGATTTCCTGCACAGCTTAAAATCAACCATCAACGTAGAAGGAGAAAACAATAGTGAAACCCTGATCAAATGGAGATACCTGCCAATGTATTTCAGAATCTAAACTATCATTCAAACCCCAAAGATCAGGCAAGATACCTGTGCCTAGATCAATCTTCATTAAGCTACCATTAATGACTGAAAATGAAATTATGCAAAACACATAGAACAATCTTACAGCATTTTCAGAAGAGTAACACCAGCAAGATTTTTAACCCCAAAGTCTTCTTTATTGCACAAGAAATGAATTACAAGAGAGCTTCTTCAGCCTTAGACTCACAGATCCGATGATTTGAAATGACCCCCTAAGACCCTATATAAAGGAAATGATCCTAACGGCTAGTTCGAGTGATCCATGTAGAAATGATCTCGACCGTCGATGAGGATCAAGACATCTCTTGATCTCATCCGTCGATTTATTCACTTAAAATTTTATTTTATTTTATTTTATTTTTTAAATTTTTTAATTTTTTTAAAGATGGATCATCAAACTAAGCCGTTGGGAACATCACCTAGGACCTAGGACCTAGGACTCATGAGGGGATTTACAACATTTTCAACCCTCAAGACACATTTCATCATGATTTTTACAATTTACATCTCAAAGGGATGAACCCACTTAATACAGACCCTCATAGAACACCCAGTTCTGCGACACAACTATAATCTAGCAGATTTAACATATAAGACTCTCCTAAAGTTCTGATGACGAAATCCATCCCGGCTTTGGGGTCAGGTTTGAAGGAAAACTCTGCCGATCCGTGGATCGGTGAGACAAAAAACCTTCCGGGACGTAGATTATCATCAGAAAGTTAGGTCCACCTAGGCAAATTACATACATGACTCATGTCTGCTAAGATTATTTACAATTAATACATGCGGACTGGGTTTACAAACAAAAAAAAAATAAAAAATCAAGCATGATGGCAGGATGGCACGGACATGCTGATCAGGTGCTGCTTCTTTCTGTCAAGAAAAGACGGGGTGCACTGCATGGGTAGTTGACCAGTAGGGGTCAACATCTGGCTCTACTTGGGGACACGTTGCTGCTTGCAGGAATGTGAGAATCCAGAATCTGCATCCATACAACACAAAAATAAGTAGCGTCCATCCAAAAATCAGCATATACGTTAAGCACAATAAAGATAAAAGCTCTTCATTTATTAACTATCTAAAACAGAAACGAAAATGCGGAAAAAAAACAAGGAGTAGGGTTAGAAATACGATACAAAGGATGCCCTACGGCATCAGATGTGTTCAATATAGTGCATACTGAGCATTTGCCTGCTTTCAGGCAAATCTGTGGGCTGCTTGTCAGATGTGCCATGTCCAATTTTGCATATGGTAGGACTTTTTCCTATCCGAAAATCAAGCTGCTCACGGCCGTCTGATGTATCAAATCTTCGTCTCATCTTCTTTCTCTTACGCTTTTTCTTTCTGGCAGGTTGAATTACTGATGACCTGGTACTTTCTGTTTCAAAGCTATCAGATGAAGTATGTAAGATATGCATGCTATGTCTTTCTTCATCTTGCATCTGATCTCTATCATTCTTAAGTCTGTCTGGATCACCCTCAATCAACCGTCTTTCAATCGAATCAACAACCTCCCAATAATAAGATGAATCTTGTCGCAGCAAATGAGAAGGCTCCTGATCTGTTGATGTTTGCTGGTTTCTCTCATCTTCCAATTCCTGAAACCTTTGAACTTGAATTCTAATGGCATCCATCTGACTAGAATGTTGAACCTTTATATCACTGATTTGTCTGGCATGGTGTTCTTGCATGTCTTTTATTACTTTAACATTCTTTTCCTTTATGTCCATCAAGCAATGCTGTATAAAATTTATTTCTTCTTTATGGTTCGCTTGCATGTCAGCCACTTGATTATTATGGTTGAACGTCATGATGGTCATTTCCTCATCCATGGTTAATAGCTTGTTTTGCATAGAGTCAATTTCGCTATCATGATCAGCTTTCATGGTCACCATATTTTCCTCTAAGATCGACAACCTGCTTTGCATGATTCTAATTTCTGTTTCATAATTAGTTTTTATGGCCTCAATTTCCTTAGCATGCTGGTTTTGCGTGACTTCAATCTCTCTATTACGTTTCTCCAGGTGAGTACATAAAGTTTTCACATCATTGACATAATTAGTTTGATTGATTTCCATATTTCTTACCAACATCATTAGATCTCGTATAATTTGCTTTTGCTCTTCTTTTTCATTGTCATTTGTCCCTGATTTTTCACTATCATGAACTTGATCTGCAATATTTTCGGTGGATGACACATTTTGACATGAAGAATCGTCCTGGGATCTTTCAGCTGGACCTCCTATCAAACTACTTACATTCTGTTGCACAATTTTAGAGGAAGAAGGCAAGCTGTTTGGATAACCATATCTATCTTCAAAAGCATTGATAATATCAGCCAAAGAAGAGAAAGAATCCTTAGGAAAATTGTTAAACCAATTCAAAGCATCATCTTCTAAAGAAAGGACAAATAGACGCATTTTGATATCACCATGATGAAACTGAGGGGGTCTGCAATATATGATCATGAAGCGGATAAACAAGTCAATATGCCTTTTAGCAGCGATTGGATCACCATCTGAAAAAATAGGCAATTCAGGAAGGGCCTCCTCCGGAAAATCATGGAGACGGTGAGTAAAACGACATGGTTTAAACGAATAATCCATGATGAACAATAAGGGATGATAGAACTAGATCTTTGCTCAAGAAAATCAAAAGATGAAAGAAGTGGAGTCGCCACTTGAACAACAAATCTGATTCTAAGATCCGAGAAGCAATCAACAAACAGATATGCGGTAGGCTTCTTGTCTGGGAAAAATGAGAAAAGTGGAGTCGCCACCCAAACAAGAAACAAAACCGAAGAGATGCTGCTGATATATGATGAAAAGATGCCAAAATATTGAATCTGCCAGCTCAACCGAGAGATGAGAAAGATGAGAAGATGAATGATTGAAAGTCGTTGAAACACCAAGGACAGAAAAACTCTATCCCCGGCAGCGGCGCCAAAAATGTTGTCGCGCGGTTTGACACGACAACGCTCAGACCGGGGGCTGTCACTCTGATCCCCAATCCCTCCGTTTAAGCCTGTCTCCCGCGGCTAAGGGGGGTAGACCCTGTGAGGTGATGAGACCAACTGTCAACCAGTTGGTTGGGAGACACGAGATACGATGATAAAAGGGCTCGATGGATTTGGTTAATTTAGCAGACCAGTGCCTTATAAGATTGTTATTAAAATGATTACTTGTTAAATGATATAGAAACATGAACCATGAACAGTAATCATCTATCATCAGCTAATTCACAATGCTCTTAGAATGATGAAAACGATATCCGGCAACTGAAAGATTTGAAAAAGATGAATGCTTTAAACCACCACGAATCATAAACCATTGACCAGATATCAATTTCGCATCTCAACCTGAAAATCTAGATCTCAGCATGAAAGATATGACAATTCCCGAAAATGACTGGATCTGACGAAGAGAATTTTCCAAAAAATTTTTTTATACTTTTTCAAAATTTTTTAAATATTTTTTCAAATTTTTTTTTTTTTTTTTTTTTTTAAATGAAAATTAAAAATCTAAAAATGCACAATTTAAAATCTAATTAAAATTAAATCTAAAAAAAAAAAAAAAAAAAACAAAACTATACAAATTTTTATTTTTTTTTATTTTTTTAACTTCCATATAATAAAAAAATCTAAAAAAGGAAAATGATTAAATATAAAAAATTAAAATCTAAAAAGAAGTTAAAATCGTGGCTTTACAAAACCATAAACTAAACTAAAAATAAATTAAAATCTATTTACAATCTATGCTGACCCCTTTTTCATTTTTCATTTTTTGTAATTAATTGAAAATCTAACTATATATAAAACTTCAAACTAAATTAAAATCAACGTAAAAAATCTAAGTTAAATTTAAACCTAAAACTAAATAGAAATCTACATAAAAACTATACGCAAGCTAAAACAAAAATTCATTACGCTAAATAAGGGGTCGAAAGTTTATAAAACAAAGAAACTGATAAACGAAAATGAAATACGCGTGAACCCTAGCTACGCATCATATGATCTGACAGAACCTACGTATTAATCCAAACAGTATACATTACCTGTGCGGTGAATCGATTTTACCTGCGGCGAGTCTGTTCATATCACAATAAAATGCCAAACGCAGCTATTCAAAAGAGGAGAAAACGCTTGAACGAAAACGTAACCCCTAGCTGCCGACGTGACTTCAATTTGATGCTCGATTTGATGCTGGAGTGAAAGTCTAAAAACCCGTGGAATGCTCAAACCCCTGCGTGCTGAGAAATAGATGGTGATAGAGCGATTCGATTGAAATTGTTTGGATCTCACAGGATGGCAGCCGCGATCTGCGTGGATGATTTTCAGGTTGATGTCCCAATGTGAATTCACACAAATCCGTAACAGCTATTTAGCTCTTCGCGAAAAACTCAACACGATGTAATCCGTAACAGTTATTCTATAAATTTGCGTTTGAAATTATCACGCACAGCACACAAAATGATCATATACGTTGCTATTTATGCATTCCAGACAGATCAAAATATTGCAGTCAAAATGGTACGACGGGTATTCATGCTGGAGATCAATGCAGCGAAAAAGTTGATAAAAATGTTGAACGCTGCTACCAAAATAAACTCTCACTGCAAGCTGGCTCAGCTCTGGGAATTTGGATTTGACTTGGATTTGCTGGCTGAGCAGCTGCAAAAAACAAGAAAAGAAAACCTTAATGTTAAATCTAAAAAAAAAAAAAAAAAAAAAATTTAAAACCCTAGATCAGAAAAAGTTAAAACCCTAGAACAGTTTATTAATGTACAGATCTTGGCCCCTCAACTGCCAGATTTAACAATAAGAGCATAAATATTTTCAGAAAAAACAGTTTAAATGTAAAATGCTTCAGAAGACCCTGCATGCAATCATAAAAAAAAATTTCGAATGATAAGCCCGGGATCAAGAACTGGCTGGGCTCTTTCAAAAAACACAACCCGGGAGTCGGCTGGTTCAGCCGAGAACTTCCCCTAACGCCCGGTAATCTGAAAAAGGGATTTCCTGCACAGCTTAAAATCAACCATCAACGTAGAAGGAGAAAACAATAGTGAAACCCTGATCAAATGGAGATACCTGCCAATGTATTTCAGAATCTAAACTATCATTCAAACCCCAAAGATCAGGCAAGATACCTGTGCCTAGATCAATCTTCATTAAGCTACCATTAATGACTGAAAATGAAATTATGCAAAACACATAGAACAATCTTACAGCATTTTCAGAAGAGTAACACCAGCAAGATTTTTAACCCCAAAGTCTTCTTTATTGCACAAGAAATGAATTACAAGAGAGCTTCTTCAGCCTTAGACTCACAGATCCGATGATTTGAAATGACCCCCTAAGACCCTATATAAAGGAAATGATCCTAACGGCTAGTTCGAGTGATCCATGTAGAAATGATCTCGACCGTCGATGAGGATCAAGACATCTCTTGATCTCATCCGTCGATTTATTCACTTAAAATTTTATTTTATTTTATTTTATTTTTTAAATTTTTTAATTTTTTTAAAGATGGATCATCAAACTAAGCCGTTGGGAACATCACCTAGGACCTAGGACCTAGGACTCATGAGGGGATTTACAACATTTTCAACCCTCAAGACACATTTCATCATGATTTTTACAATTTACATCTCAAAGGGATGAACCCACTTAATACAGACCCTCATAGAACACCCAGTTCTGCGACACAACTATAATCTAGCAGATTTAACATATAAGACTCTCCTAAAGTTCTGATGACGAAATCCATCCCGGCTTTGGGGTCAGGTTTGAAGGAAAACTCTGCCGATCCGTGGATCGGTGAGACAAAAAACCTTCCGGGACGTAGATTATCATCAGAAAGTTAGGTCCACCTAGGCAAATTACATACATGACTCATGTCTGCTAAGATTATTTACAATTAATACATGCGGACTGGGTTTACAAACAAAAAAAAAATAAAAAATCAAGCATGATGGCAGGATGGCACGGACATGCTGATCAGGTGCTGCTTCTTTCTGTCAAGAAAAGACGGGGTGCACTGCATGGGTAGTTGACCAGTAGGGGTCAACATCTGGCTCTACTTGGGGACACGTTGCTGCTTGCAGGAATGTGAGAATCCAGAATCTGCATCCATACAACACAAAAATAAGTAGCGTCCATCCAAAAATCAGCATATACGTTAAGCACAATAAAGATAAAAGCTCTTCATTTATTAACTATCTAAAACAGAAACGAAAATGCGGAAAAAAAACAAGGAGTAGGGTTAGAAATACGATACAAAGGATGCCCTACGGCATCAGATGTGTTCAATATAGTGCATACTGAGCATTTGCCTGCTTTCAGGCAAATCTGTGGGCTGCTTGTCAGATGTGCCATGTCCAATTTTGCATATGGTAGGACTTTTTCCTATCCGAAAATCAAGCTGCTCACGGCCGTCTGATGTATCAAATCTTCGTCTCATCTTCTTTCTCTTACGCTTTTTCTTTCTGGCAGGTTGAATTACTGATGACCTGGTACTTTCTGTTTCAAAGCTATCAGATGAAGTATGTAAGATATGCATGCTATGTCTTTCTTCATCTTGCATCTGATCTCTATCATTCTTAAGTCTGTCTGGATCACCCTCAATCAACCGTCTTTCAATCGAATCAACAACCTCCCAATAATAAGATGAATCTTGTCGCAGCAAATGAGAAGGCTCCTGATCTGTTGATGTTTGCTGGTTTCTCTCATCTTCCAATTCCTGAAACCTTTGAACTTGAATTCTAATGGCATCCATCTGACTAGAATGTTGAACCTTTATATCACTGATTTGTCTGGCATGGTGTTCTTGCATGTCTTTTATTACTTTAACATTCTTTTCCTTTATGTCCATCAAGCAATGCTGTATAAAATTTATTTCTTCTTTATGGTTCGCTTGCATGTCAGCCACTTGATTATTATGGTTGAACGTCATGATGGTCATTTCCTCATCCATGGTTAATAGCTTGTTTTGCATAGAGTCAATTTCGCTATCATGATCAGCTTTCATGGTCACCATATTTTCCTCTAAGATCGACAACCTGCTTTGCATGATTCTAATTTCTGTTTCATAATTAGTTTTTATGGCCTCAATTTCCTTAGCATGCTGGTTTTGCGTGACTTCAATCTCTCTATTACGTTTCTCCAGGTGAGTACATAAAGTTTTCACATCATTGACATAATTAGTTTGATTGATTTCCATATTTCTTACCAACATCATTAGATCTCGTATAATTTGCTTTTGCTCTTCTTTTTCATTGTCATTTGTCCCTGATTTTTCACTATCATGAACTTGATCTGCAATATTTTCGGTGGATGACACATTTTGACATGAAGAATCGTCCTGGGATCTTTCAGCTGGACCTCCTATCAAACTACTTACATTCTGTTGCACAATTTTAGAGGAAGAAGGCAAGCTATTTGGATAACCATATCTATCTTCAAAAGCATTGATAATATCAGCCAAAGAAGAGAAAGAATCCTTAGGAAAATTGTTAAACCAATTCAAAGCATCATCTTCTAAAGAAAGGACAAATAGACGCATTTTGATATCACCATGATGAAACTGAGGGGGTCTGCAATATATGATCATGAAGCGGATAAACAAGTCAATATGCCTTTTAGCAGCGATTGGATCACCATCTGAAAAAATAGGCAATTCAGGAAGGGCCTCCTCCGGAAAATCATGGAGACGGTGAGTAAAACGACATGGTTTAAACGAATAATCCATGATGAACAATAAGGGATGATAGAACTAGATCTTTGCTCAAGAAAATCAAAAGATGAAAGAAGTGGAGTCGCCACTTGAACAACAAATCTGATTCTAAGATCCGAGAAGCAATCAACAAACAGATATGCGGTAGGCTTCTTGTCTGGGAAAAATGAGAAAAGTGGAGTCGCCACCCAAACAAGAAACAAAACCGAAGAGATGCTGCTGATATATGATGAAAAGATGCCAAAATATTGAATCTGCCAGCTCAACCGAGAGATGAGAAAGATGAGAAGATGAATGATTGAAAGTCGTTGAAACACCAAGGACAGAAAAACTCTATCCCCGGCAGCGGCGCCAAAAATGTTGTCGCGCGGTTTGACACGACAACGCTCAGACCGGGGGCTGTCACTCTGATCCCCAATCCCTCCGTTTAAGCCTGTCTCCCGCGGCTAAGGGGGGTAGACCCTGTGAGGTGATGAGACCAACTGTCAACCAGTTGGTTGGGAGACACGAGATACGATGATAAAAGGGCTCGATGGATTTGGTTAATTTAGCAGACCAGTGCCTTATAAGATTGTTATTAAAATGATTACTTGTTAAATGATATAGAAACATGAACCATGAACAGTAATCATCTATCATCAGCTAATTCACAATGCTCTTAGAATGATGAAAACGATATCCGGCAACTGAAAGATTTGAAAAAGATGAATGCTTTAAACCACCACGAATCATAAACCATTGACCAGATATCAATTTCGCATCTCAACCTGAAAATCTAGATCTCAGCATGAAAGATATGACAATTCCCGAAAATGACTGGATCTGACGAAGAGAATTTTCCAAAAAAATTTTTTATACTTTTTCAAAATTTTTTAAATATTTTTTCAAATTTTTTTTTTTTTTTTTTTTAAATGAAAATTAAAAATCTAAAAATGCACAATTTAAAATCTAATTAAAATTAAATCTAAAAAAAAAAAAAAAAAAAACAAAACTATACAAATTTTTATTTTTTTTATTTTTTTAACTTCCATATAATAAAAAAATCTAAAAAAGGAAAATGATTAAATATAAAAAATTAAAATCTAAAAAGAAGTTAAAATCGTGGCTTTACAAAACCATAAACTAAACTAAAAATAAATTAAAATCTATTTACAATCTATGCTGACCCCTTTTTCATTTTTCATTTTTTGTAATTAATTGAAAATCTAACTATATATAAAACTTCAAACTAAATTAAAATCAACGTAAAAAATCTAAGTTAAATTTAAACCTAAAACTAAATAGAAATCTACATAAAAACTATACGCAAGCTAAAACAAAAATTCATTACGCTAAATAACAAAGGGGTCGAAAGTTTATAAAACAAAGAAACTGATAAACGAAAATGAAATACGCGTGAACCCTAGCTACGCATCATATGATCTGACAGAACCTACGTATTAATCCAAACAGTATACATTACCTGTGCGGTGAATCGATTTTACCTGCGGCGAGTCTGTTCATATCACAATAAAATGCCAAACGCAGCTATTCAAAAGAGGAGAAAACGCTTGAACGAAAACGTAACCCCTAGCTGCCGACGTGACTTCAATTTGATGCTCGATTTGATGCTGGAGTGAAAGTCTAAAAACCCGTGGAATGCTCAAACCCCTGCGTGCTGAGAAATAGATGGTGATAGAGCGATTCGATTGAAATTGTTTGGATCTCACAGGATGGCAGCCGCGATCTGCGTGGATGATTTTCAGGTTGATGTCCCAATGTGAATTCACACAAATCCGTAACAGCTATTTAGCTCTTCGCGAAAAACTCAACACGATGTAATCCGTAACAGTTATTCTATAAATTTGCGTTTGAAATTATCACGCACAGCACACAAAATGATCATATACGTTGCTATTTATGCATTCCAGACAGATCAAAATATTGCAGTCAAAATGGTACGACGGGTATTCATGCTGGAGATCAATGCAGCGAAAAAGTTGATAAAAATGTTGAACGCTGCTACCAAAATAAACTCTCACTGCAAGCTGGCTCAGCTCTGGGAATTTGGATTTGACTTGGATTTGCTGGCTGAGCAGCTGCAAAAACAAGAAAAGAAAACCCTAATGTTAAATCTAAAAAAAAAAAAAATTTAAAACCCTAGATCAGAAAAAGTTAAAACCCTAGAACAGTTTATTAATGTACAGATCTTGGCCCCTCAACTGCCAGATTTAACAATAAGAGCATAAATATTTTCAGAAAAAACAGTTTAAATGTAAAATGCTTCAGAAGACCCTGCATGCAATCATAAAAAAAAAATTTCGAATGATAAGCCCGGGATCAAGAACTGGCTGGGCTCTTTCAGAAAACACAACCCGGGAGTCGGCTGGTTCAGCCGAGAACTTCCCCTAACGCCCGGTAATCTGAAAAAAGGATTTCCTGCACAGCTTAAAATCAACCATCAACGTAGAAGGAGAAAACAATAGTGAAACCCTGATCAAATGGAGATACCTGCCAATGTATTTCAGAATCTAAACTATCATTCAAACCCCAAAGATCAGGCAAGATACCTGTGCCTAGATCAATCTTCATTAAGCTACCATTAATGACTGAAAATGAAATTATGCAAAACACATAGAACAATCTTACAGCATTTTCAGAAGAGTAACACCAGCAAGATTTTTAACCCCAAAGTCTTCTTTATTGCACAAGAAATGAATTACAAGAGAGCTTCTTCAGCCTTAGACTCACAGATCCGATGATTTGAAATGACCCCCTAAGACCCTATATAAAGGAAATGATCCTAACGGCTAGTTCGAGTGATCCATGTAGAAATGATCTCGACTGTCGATGAGGATCAAGACATCTCTTGATCTCATCCGTCGATTTATTCACTTAAAATTTTATTTTATTTTATTTTATTTTTTAAATTTTTTAATTTTTTTAAAGATGGATCATCAAACTAAGCCGTTGGGAACATCACCTAGGACCTAGGACCTAGGACTCATGAGGGGATTTACAACATTTTCAACCCTCAAGACACATTTCATCATGATTTTTACAATTTACATCTCAAAGGGATGAACCCACTTAATACAGACCCTCATAGAACACCCAGTTCTGCGACACAACTATAATCTAGCAGATTTAACATATAAGACTCTCCTAAAGTTCTGATGACGAAATCCATCCCGGCTTTGGGGTCAGGTTTGAAGGAAAACTCTGCCGATCCGTGGATCGGTGAGACAAAAAACCTTCCGGGACGTAGATTATCATCAGAAAGTTAGGTCCACCTAGGCAAATTACATACATGACTCATGTCTGCTAAGATTATTTACAATTAATACATGCGGACTGGGTTTACAAACAAAAAAAAAATAAAAAATCAAGCATGATGGCAGGATGGCACGGACATGCTGATCAGGTGCTGCTTCTTTCTGTCAAGAAAAGACGGGGTGCACTGCATGGGTAGTTGACCAGTAGGGGTCAACAGGGACTTGTTCAAAATTGACATTCAAATGCAAGGCCCAATTTGGAGGGACTAGTGTTGGTCCTTTGTAAGCCAATCTAGAGCATTTGTACAAAGAAATTGTGTTCCTTGTTCCATCAAAATCTTCCTTTGGCTCTTATTTTGAATGCCATGTGGGATTCTTTAGGCTTAGAGAATAGAGGGATACAAAAGAACCATAAAGTATGGTCTTTTTGCTTATCCTGTAAATTACAAGCTTTTGCTTGGTTGCTCATCTATCAGGGACTATGATAAAATATTATTTAGCTATAAGTGGCTTTATGATTGACAAGTGTTCAATTTGTGGTAGAATGGAGTCAGTTAAGAATATTTTATGGGAGTGTTGGGTAGCTAGAGGTTGTTGATGTGAAAATTCCTTGAAATGTAGCAACTGGAATTAATTCTGCTAACTGGTTATTCTGTTTATTAATTTTTTGATTAATATCGAATTAATCACACTGCAATTTCTTCATAAATAACAATAAACGTCGCGGAAATAAAAATGTTGGAAACTGAGAAATTCTAGCACAAACACAAAAAATTACGATACTATTATTTTTGGACAAATGTCCCCGGAAAAACCCAATGTGGGAAAACTTGTGCAATGGTGAGTTTTTATTATTATAGAGTAGCAAAATTTCTAAGTATAATAAAATGTTGCCAAACTGGTGATTCTACCCAAGAGAAATACTGGCAAAAATATACTAAGGGATTTTACCTTCTCTCTCAACAATCCCGACACTTGATTGCCTCTAAAAAGCAAGCCGTCCAACTTGCTCTGCACAGGCCCTACATCACCTCTGCGCAAACCCTCACACCCTCAACTTGGGACTGTTGCCAATCAAGTCATCCTGTCTGCCGCTAACTAGGAAACTGTCTCTCCAACACTCTGGAAAATCTTCCCGGCCTCTAGAAGTGAAAACAAGCTTCTCCTCAGCTAAATCGAACTACTCAATTGAGGCTCTGCGCTGCCCTTGCGCAACTTTGGAGATAAATTTCAACCTCCTCTTTCTGAGTCTTCGAAA
This sequence comes from Pinus tabuliformis, assembly GCA_031772625.1. Lineage (NCBI taxonomy): Eukaryota > Viridiplantae > Streptophyta > Pinopsida > Pinales > Pinaceae > Pinus > Pinus tabuliformis. The sequence continues at coordinate 725,610,046 of CM062818.1, read as the reverse complement.
CTGGAATCTCCTCCAAAATACTGCTCTGCCACCCCTTTGCCACCTGCTACTCACCCACTGGCTCGATCTCCACTGCTGAATCACTCCTACTACTGGGAATTCAAATTGCCTAGGCAACTAAGTATCGGCACTGATGTGTTCTCCATCTACCCATCAACCTCTTCGTATAATCTCTAGTTGGGACTCCAACGACCAACATTAAAACTTAATCGATGGTTGGGATCATCTCCAAGTCGATTCGTGTGAGTTTCTAGAGACTTCTCACCTTTTTTAATTAATTACTATTAATTAACCATTTTTATTAAATTAAAACTTAGGAAATTTTTAATTATGGTCAATTAATTTAATTGAACCATCTCTAGGTGGAATTTCCAGAAATGATTTCTGGGAAGTCTTATCTTTTAGCCTCTCTACAAAGTCTCGAGACTAGAACACCATTTGATGCTACAAAAACTAACGCTCCCTTTTAGCGATGAAGGTGTTCTCTCTCTCTAGTGTTGCACCATCTGCCAGAACACCCTCTCTATGCAACATCTGTGAAAAATCAGAAACCCGATTCCTATTGCAGCAACTGGAAATAATTTTCTAAATTAATTTTTAGCTTTTTATTTACTGTGCTACAAAAAATACTAAATCAATTACACTACAACCTACACAAATAAAACTGTAGAAGAAATAAATGTTGGAAGAAATACTAGCACGCACACATAAAATAACATAGTTATTTTTGGACCAATGTCCATGGAAAAAACCCAACTCGGTAAAACGGGTGCAATAGTTGAGGGTTTTATTATTATGCAACAGTGAAATAATTTAAGTACAACTGGATGCCGAAACTGGCAATCCTACAGAGAAAAACTGGCAAGAAAAATCTAGTGAGGAATTTCCTCACTCCACAGGCAAATCCAGGCTCTGACCTCAGCTCAAATTGAGTTGTCCAAACTAGCTCTACGCAGTCACTGCGTCACCCTAGCGTAGTTGCTCCTACACTTAGGTCAGAACATCCTCTCCTCACGCCATCTGATCAGTCGCTGTCTGGGAAAATATCACTCCTGGCCTCTGGAACCTTTGCCCAGCTTCTGGCACTGAAACTCTGCTTCTCCCCAGCAATTTCAAAATTGCCTCTAGAGGCTACTGCGCTGCTCTACGTTAGCCTCACTGTGGCTCCTCTGCCTCTCTGCAAATGCACTCACTGGAACTGGAATCCTTCCTCCGACTTCACTGTCTCTGCCCCTCTCTCATTGCTTCGATTTCTTTGGATCTCTCTCCGGCAACTGAATGTTGCTACTTAGGAAATCGATCTGCTCATGAAATCGAACTGCACAAGTGATTTCTCCAAGCCCCATCAAATTCTTCTTATAATCCTCTGTTGAGACTTCAACGACCAAGATTAGATCTTAATCGATGGCTAGGATTAACTTGAAGTCGATCCGTGTGAGTTTCTAGAACATTCACACCTTAACTTAATTAATTCTGATTAATTAGTCATATTCCCTAAGTTTAGACTTAGGAAATATTTAAAAACTGACTAATAATCTAATTAAGTCATTTCTAGGCGGAATTTCCAGAAACAATTTCTAGGTTTTGGAGATCTCATGCATTCTAGCCTCTCCACAAAATTTCAAGGCTAGAACACATCCGATGCTACAAAAACTAACAACATCCTCCATACACACTGTTGATGTCTAACAACTGTAGCTGCCTGCCATTGTCCACCAATCACTGCGCCAACTTTGATTCATCTGTCATTGACTGTAGCTGAACCAAACTGCTACATTTGTGTTGCTGCTAACACTGCAATGTACATCCTGGACTACTGCCATCTCTGCATATGCATTGCAACTCAACTAATACTCCCTCTCAAGTTATTGTTGTTGTTGCAACGACTACAACTAAGAAGCATCCAAAATACTAAATCAACTATGTCTCTGTGTTGCAACTTCCTCCTGAGCATCTGGATGCCTCTAGCCTCTGCACTGTCCACTGAGAAATGTGCGCGGCTGCTGACTCTGTACTGAGCCTCTTGTTCTGCTATCAACACTGCTCTACGCTCCTCACCATCTGATTGCGACTAGTCTGCAATTGTCGCTTTGGGATCTTACTGCATCACTGACACTGATCCTCCTGCTACCGAATATTGTGGGTCCCTGTAACAAGGGTAGTGATCCATGAGGAAACACCATCCGATGCAAACACCATTTGATGCTTGCTTCACTGGACCCTGCCCAAATCTCTGCGCAACTCTAGGACTAAAGCTCCATATTGTCCCACCTCACTCCTTGAGGTATAATTGAAAACATGGGAAAACATTCCTCCAGTCTGGAGGACAACTTGTCTATCTCTGCGGATGCTGTCGCCTGATCCTGCTTCTCTTGCTTGTCCTTCTTCCTTTGAGGACACTAAGTACTATAGTGGCCAAACTCCCCATATCTGAAGCACTTGATCTTAGATAGATCCTTTTTCTTCTTCTTTTCCCCCCGCGAGCCTTGTCCCTGGCTATGACCTTTTGCTTTCACCTTTGATGCAGGGGTCACCTTGTTTTCCTCCATACCTTTTGATCCCTTTTTGCTGTTGCCGCTGATGGAGACCTTCAATAGGGTTTGCCTCATCTCTTCCCGCTGCCGGTTTGACTACATCTTGTCCCATCCTGGTAATGTATCTCGTCCCAAAATGCCTTGGACTAGGATTTCCCAATCGTCAGAGACATTGTTTTGGACCAAACGCACAAGCTCTGTATCTTGAGGTTCTTCTCCTACGACTACAAGCTCATCTGAGATATCTTGAACTCTCGTGAGAAAGGGATCAATGCCTTCACCCTTCTGCATCCTAGTGTTTCTCAACTTTTCCTTCAAGAACATTTTCCGTTGCTCAAAAGGATTCTAATATAACCCCGCAAGCGCATCCCACATCTCTTTGGCCGTATTCTTGGCCGATATGTGTGAGACTATATGGTCCTAGACTCCATCGAGGATTATCTCTTCACCTAGGCCATTTCTTTCCTGTATTCTTTCAGCTGATCTGCATCAGTAGGTACGGCCACAACTTTATTTGCATAGGTTTCTAGGCCTTGCTCATGTAGTAAGAACAATGTCTTGGCCTTCCAGATGATATAGTTGGAAGCTCCCTCCAACCTGTCCTAATCTCTAATCCGACCGTGGCAATCTCCTATAAACCCAAACTAGGATGGAAATATCCCTCTTTCTCTTGCTCGACTGCTAGCTCTGCTATTCGCATTCCCTTTTGGAGTAAGAAAAATTGCCTGTTGCGACTCGAAATATTGGATTTCTGAACTAGAAACCCTTTGAGAGAAATCTCCCTCTGTGTGTGCACTTTCTCTTCCAGCAGACGTTGATTCTGCTCTAGCAATCCTGCTGCAAAACCCTTTTGTGCCCAGAAAAGAAATCTGTTCAGTGAAAATATTGATCTGCTTCACCGAAATTGCTTCCCGGCTTCACCACTTCTTGCTCGAACTACTACTACATTCTGCGGATTTTTCCTGCCATCTGCACTATAAAAATCGAACCCTCTGCGCAACAGTTCGAACTGCCTGGTTGGCCTCTGTGAGAATCTGGAAATCGAGCTGCCAAACTCCCTCTGAATCTGGATGATTTCTTCCTTTTTCTTTTGAGCTTCCTGTTTGATCAAACTTGCTCTGATACCATGTGAAAATTACTTGAAATGCAACAACTAGAATTAATTCTCCTAATTGATTACTTAGTTTATTAATTTTCTAGATTAATATTGGATTAATCACACAACAGTCTCTTCACAAATAACAATAAAAGCTACGGAAATAAAAATGTTGGAAACTGAGAAATGCTAGCGCACGCATAAAAAATTATGACACCATTATTTTTGGATAAATGTCCCCGGAAAAACCCAATGTGGGAAAACCGGTGCAACAGTGAGGGTTTTTATTATTATGCAGCAACAAAATTTCCGAGTACAATAAAATGTCGCCAAACTGGCGATTCTACCCAAGAGAAATACTGACAAAAATATACTGAGGGATTTTACCCTCTCTCCGAACAATCCTGGCACCTGATTGCCTCTGAAAAGCAAGTCGTCTAACCTGGTCTGCGAAAGCCCTGCATCACCTCTATGTAGACCCTCTCACGCTCAGCCTGGAACTGCTGCTAATCAAGCCATCCTGCCTACTGCTGACTGGGAAACTATCTCTTCGGCACTCTGGAAAATCTTCTCAGCCTCTAGAACTGAAAACGAGCTTCTCCTCAGCTAAATCAAACTGCTCAATTGGGGCTCTGCGCTGCTCCTGCACAGCGCCTTGGAGATAAATTTCACCCTCCTCTTTCTAACTCTCCAAAACCTGGAATCACCTTCGAAATATTGCTCTACTACCCCTCTACCACCTGCTACTCACCCACTGGTTCAATCTCTCCTGCTACTGGGAATTTGAACTGCTTAGGCAATTGAGTATTTGCACTGGTGTGTTCTCCATCTACCCATTGACCTCTTCTTATAATCTCTAGTTGGGACTCCAACGACCAAGATTAAAACTTAATTGATGGCTGAGATCATCTCCAAGTTGATCCGTGTGAGTTTCTAGAGGATTCTCACCTTTCTCAATTAATTACTATTAATTAACCATTTTTCGCAAATTAAACTTTAGGAAATTTTTAATCATGGTCAATTAATTTAATTGAGCCATCTCTTGGTGGAATTTCCAGAAATGATTTTTGGGTTTTGGAGCACTCTTGTGTTTTAGCCTCTCCGGAAAGTTGCGAGACTAGAACACCATCTGATGCTACAAAAACTAACAGTTGACAATAGGTTCAACAACGGGTGCCTTAAATCTTCCATGGGACTATTCATTGGAGGGATCACTATTGGGTGACTCTATGCAACTGATTCTCTTAGCTTTTGTGGGTCTTGTTGTCACCCAAATTGTACACGAGAATGCAACAATGCTTAGGGCAGAGACTGTCACTCTGATCTCGACCCTCTTCGTTTAAGTTGTCTCCCTACAACAGACTAAGGGGGGTAGTCCCTATGGATGAGATAATGAATTTGGGAGAGACAACTGAATGGCCTAGCAACTTGGTTAAGGATAATTGGCAAGTTTAATTATTTAGCACAACTTGATTAGATTTATGGATTTCTTAAGTATGAGGCCAATGCCTTAGGAATCAAATTACTTGCACAATATGAATTATGATACCGAATTATTGGATGAAGAGTCACTGCTAGGATGAGAAACTATCCTATATGAGATGCAACACCTAAAACTAAGTGAGATGCAAGCTCTTGGTTAAATTTTAGTTAGAATGCCCTTTCTAGGTGAGAACCCTCAATTTAACAGTCTTGAAGCAAGTCTTGCCAGAAATTTGTAGAAAGAAGTCCATAAGAAGGAGGCTATAAGGCCTCATTAACGATACCTCCCGTGGAATTCTAATGACCCAGGTGCCTCCGTTCCTACAAGAGGTTGCCCGCAAGAGAACTGCAAGGTCACCTGTTTTAACCTTAGTGCAAGGGTCAAGCATCGCAAGCTGATAGAGAAGGGTGGTCCTATATTTCTATCAACCAAGCTTATGCTTGGAGGTAAATTTATTAATGCACAACTAATCCTATAATGGTATGTAGGATATGGGTGATAGCTTTAAGTGTGATTATTAAATGACTTTTAAGTACTTCAAGTTAAGTTACTTGAGATTCAATGATGTTCAACACAAGAGCATAAAAGAAGTACTTGAAGAGCAATTACAGGAAAAAATCTCACTAAAGAAAATGTGCCAATGAACCACTTGATTTTCTAATTAAAGTGCTTCAAAACCAATTTATCCAATGAATCAATGAGACAAGCAACTTCCAATAGATTATCCAATCACAAGATTTATTCAATGACTTAACAATCTCAATGAGACAAGTGCTCTAAAACAATGATAATGAAAAGCAAGGAGCACCAATTTATCAATGGACTTGATATGCAAATTAGAAACCAAATGAGACAATGAGGAATGCTCAAAAGATATATAAAGTGATTTTATCAATTAGCAATCTCAATGTTCTTTAAATGATAATAATGAGCAAGAACAATATTATATCACTTTAGCAATTAGACACAATGTCCTTCAATAAGCAGGATGCTCTAAAAGTAACAAGAGAAAGGATGTAATGTTCCCTTTTTTGGTGTTCCTTATGACATGGTTAGGATGGACTTTCACAGTTGGGGGTAGACAGGTCACAAGTGCAAGTTGGTGTCATCAGTGGGCCCAGGGGCTTTTGGAGGGGTTTTGAGGAGTTTCTATGAGGTCTGATGGCATTCGCTTGGTATATTCCATCATCTGCACAATTTTCCTTTCGTTCTGGTGCATTCCGACAACTTAAAAAAAACAGAGTTATTATTGGGCCTAACTCAATTAATTACGCTTAAGGTGGTATTCTGGGAGGAATACTTGACAAAACGCCTTAGTGTAATAACTCGTTGGACCCAGAATGAGAAGATCTACAGGATGGGATGATTAGATGTGGATTTCAATGCACTGAGGAGACATGGTGGCCAATTTACCATTTTCCTAAATTAAAAAGAATATTTTAATTAAAATAAAAGAGGGAAAAGTGCTCCATGATTAAAATAATAATAAAATAGGAGTCTATCAGATCTATAAAAGAGGAGGAGTCCATTGGAGAATATCTTGGATTTGACATTTCTTCTTGCATGAGAGGTTGAGAACCTGGTTCTCTAATTCAGTTGTAGCCCCAGGACGGAAACCCTCCGCTGATTCAGTGAGATTGGGTGAGTACCCATCTCCCCTTGGTGAATTCCTCCAAAATTCACAGGAGAGCTCATCAGTGACATTTCATTTCAGTTTTGGAGGGCCAACACAACATTGGAGCAAATTCTTGAGGCTAGTGTTCCATCTTAGCTATTTTGTTGTATCAAGATGTAAACCCTATTTTCTTATTATAATAAAAGCTGAGATTTCTGCTCATTGTATTATTGAATTGCATGCATTCTATTAGTTATATTTTACATGACAATCTTCTATCAAGTAAATGGTAATTTTTATGGAGAAATTTTGGTTAAGATAGATTTCTGCAAAAATTAGGAAAATATCCCATTTGGGATATTACAGTGGTATCGGAGCTTCGGTCTCATCTCAGCCTGCGGGTTTTCAGTTGGGGAAATTTCAGGATTATTTGCAGTACTAGATTTCTGTATTTGTTGTAGCCATAATTTTATTACGGGGAATATGATGCCAAAGCCCCAGTCCCTCTCGACAAATTTTCTTTATTAAGTGTCCCACAATTTCCTGCCAAATCATCTTGGCTCAATAACTATCCAACAAATTGACAGAGGATTTAGAAAGACAAGCATGAAGGACGCATTTGGATTATTTTAAGGAGGAATAAATATTATAAAGTCTCACTTATTTTAGTTCATATCCAAATATTTTCTTGGTGGGGGCCGTAAGCCAAAGTATTCTTCTTGGGTCGTGAAAGTATTATTTGGGTGGAAATTTCATTTTATTTTTAGTCAAAAGGGCCGAAGATTAAATGGTATAATATCATTACTCTAAGTTTTGTTCCACAACAAATTGGATTACGAGGGCCAAATGCCAACTTTGGGAGAAGCAGGTTCTAGAAGCTTGGTTATTATTAGAGGGAGTACCATTCCAAGTCAAAGAAAGAGTGTCCCAGGAGCAAATCATTAGTCAAAGGCTGCATCATTTACTGTGGGCCGGTTGAATGAGAGAGTCAATCTGTAGAAGTAAATTGAAGCTGCATTATCTTATTTAAAGGACCCAATCATCCGCTTAAAGAGACCCGAATTATTGTGCCAGCACAACAAAGATGCCATAACGTGAGGAGCTAAATACACCCTGCACAGAGCCTGTGTAACAACGCAATTACAGTGGTTGTACGTTTCCTGTGTATTGAAAAGGAATGTATGGCAGCGCAATGCGATGGAGTGTGCGAAGTAAGGAAGTTGATTATTATTCTGCGGAGCTGTGTTTGTTAAGCGAGTGCCAAAATTTGGTGTGATTAGCAAGCATTTCCTCTTCTGATCGAATTTCGGGCAAAAGTCGAATCAAGGGGCGTGTTTTCCTAGGCTGGAGGGACAAAGTCCTTCATATAATTTGCTGGACAAGCATCCTGTGGTATACTTGGCATGAGTTTCATATTTTTTTTTTTTTTTTTTGGTTATAATTCTGAAGGGGCTGTGTATTTGTGGTGGGCTGTGCAACGAGTTAAACTATTCTATCAGTTGGGCACAATTTGAAGCAAAGCAAGACCACAGTCTACTTAGAACTGAGCTTACTTTGCTGCATGGAGTTTTCTCAAGCCCATACCCCTCATTCCGAAGTCAAATTAGTTGAAGAGTTGACTGTTCAGGCTTATCTGGGACTATGTGTAATACAGTGGCTACAAAAAATTGTTTTGGGCAGCGTACAGTTTGATATTATTTATCGTTTCCTCTTACTGCATGATTGAGGAACATTCCGGAGGCATTCATAACCTGCAGTGGTCCAATTTCAGGAGAGGAGTGCAGTTACTTGTTTCACTGCCCATGAGTTTGCTTATCTGAAATGGTCTGTGTGCTTCTAAAAGAGCTGTAACAGAGGCTGGAACACACCCAGAAATACTAAGATGAAAGAACCAGTCACTCACTGTAACCAGTTCCTGAAATAAGTGTGGAGAATCCCTACGCATTTGCTTGAAGCCTCACGAGTTTTCTTGTTTTTGTGCGTATATTCTGGACTGGATTGAAAGCTGCAACAGTGGGTAGTGGGAGACACCTACCTATCACTGTACTGAAGGACGTTTTGCTGGTCTATTTACCAGGTTCTATGGTTCTATCACTCTTATCTGCGTACATTCATTTTTTAAGAGGGGAAAAAAAGACTGTCTATGTTGGTGTTATATATATATATTAGTTGTATGATTATTTTTGGGTCTGTTGGGAATATGTTATGAACTGTCCTCGAAAAAAAATGATGATAGTCACCTACAACATGTTTGCTACCTAACTGTTTGACAATACTTCCCAAAGATATCACACCAAATACACTCAGAAAATTGTGGTCTTTGGGGAGGTGTTCTTAGTGGAATCTTAGAGCAGTGCATCAAAATATTCCTTATAAACCAAGCCTTGTAATATGGTTTGACTGTCATATGTCCTAAACTGTTGAGTGATGCATGGGATGTTATGTATTAGGGCCTATATGTTGTGACAATTGGTCATATCACTGTAGCATCATTGTATACTTTTGTTGTGCTGCAAGTCTTGTATGTTGATGTCTTGCTGCTCTGAACGATGGAGTACTTAAAGCACCTCTTAAATCAACACAACAATACATCAATGGAATGTAACCTAAACCAAAGACCAAAACAAAACAGCGGACCCTTCTCAAAAAGGGTCTATGCCATTCTTTAGAGAGAACAGCCAAAGGATGTGCAGAAGGGGCAGGAAATGGGGCACAAAATATTTGAACGTGGGATAGATTTGAAGCACATGAGGGTCACATGGAAAGTGTTTTTCGAACTAGATGAACTAGAGGCACTCCTTTTCGAAGTGAACTAGTTAGAAGGGAAGAAACTATTTTGGGCTCTAAAACCAGATATGCTTGCTCTCATACAACTCAAATTCTTGGAGGAACCTTGTGAAGGGTTCAGACTTCCAGTTGCATCTTGTCTCAGTAACATCATGAGACTAACCGCCCCTATAGCTCCTTTCAATGATGATGTTATGAAGAGAGTCTTCAAGCTGATCGTATAAACCTTACAAGACTTGGATAACTCCTTAGGTTCTACATTTGGGAAGAAGCTTCAAGTTTTGGAAATTATGGCCATGACTAAGACTTATGAAGTCATGTTCAATCTCCAGTGTTATGATCTTATCCTGTAGATGTCCCAATGCTTCTTCAGCATTAACAAACATCATCCTGACAAGGTCATAACACACATGCAGTCCATCTTATCATCATGTATGAGAGGTCGTGATGCCATTTGCCAGGAGTTGCAGTCTCGATTGTTGTCTGTTTTCGAGGAGAGAATAGTTGGTCTCACCTGCTTCTTATGAACTAGCCAAGAGGTTGGTTGAGTAGAACATTGGGCTGTTAATGAGACAATTGACTAGGGAGGAGCTGCTTAGGTTTTGGGGATCATGCAACAAGAATGAGCCGAGGAGGAAGGGACTTTGCTTTGTCTGCAAGGGACCTTAGGGACCTGACCACTCATGCTTGAGTGACACTGAGGAGATGACAGAGGTAGAGCATGAGGAGATCCCTTCTGATTTTCAGGGTGAGGATTCTTCTTTGGACGAGTCCATGGGTTCATATTATGATACCTTTGAGGGGCATGAGCAGTCCTGTGGAGTTGATGACAGTGGCCCAGATATGCATCCATGTGTGGTAGAGGAGTATGATGAGCAGCCAATTGTTCCCATGAGGGAAAGAGATCAAGGAGCAGATTAGCGACTGATGATTCAACATAGAGAGGACATAGAGGAGTATGAGTCAGATGATATACACAATGTGCGGGATGGGCCATTTTTGGATAGTTAGCTAGTGGCTCATGTTGAGCCCATGATGGAGGATGAGCAGACACCCTTGGGACCAATCATTGGGTTGGAGCAGACAGATGTGCAGGAAACGTCCAGGGATGCAGTGTTTGCAGACACTTGTGTTGAAATTTCTAAGTCTGACACATTAGAAATCCCTACTGCGTTATCTGGTTTATTATCTCCTACTTGTTCTTTCCATTAACAAGTTATTTATAAATATAAATATTGAAATAAACACAAATGCAGCCTTACATATACAGATCAACAACTGAAATAACCGAGACAATCACATAAGGGACACCGTTATTTTTGGACAAACGTCCTTGGAAAAACCCAATGCGAGAAACCGATGTAGCAGATATGAGGGTTTTATTATTATGCAATTTTTGAATACAACTAGGGTGATAGAAATGACTCACCCTTCAGAGAATTTTCTTGGCAGAAGTACCTCTCCTTGGAGACATATATTTCGGCTGATCAGCAACCGGATGATTGATCCCACAACAACTTTGGTAGTTCCTTATCTGGACAACGAAAGTTGATCCAAGCTTCTCTCTGGAATTGCGTCACCCTCCAGGGACTGCGTCACCCTTTTCTGCGCTACATCTGCCTCTCAGCTCCCAGTTTGCCCCACGAAAATCCCTCAGCGCTGCCTCTTCAACCCAATGTCAGCTCTGCTAGCCTCTGCATCAACCTCTTGGCCTTCTGTGTTAGCCTCTTGGCCTTCTGCGTCTTCTGCGCTGGCCCACTTAGCGTCTGCGTCAGTCTTGGTTGCCTCTGACTCTTTGATATGTATTCTCGGCCTTCTGTCGAACTGCCCTTCGTTGCAATAGATCACTAACTCGATTTCTCAGCAAACCCTGCCCCAGAAAATCGAATTCTCGATCAACTTGGTGTGTCTCTGTAATATCCCTTACTGGAGATATCCCTCAAATACAAGCAAACTTCAACTAGAGAAATAAAAATAGTGCAACATACAACAATGTATACATAGAAAATAAGCAGATACTCGAGAAATGCAGAGAGAAATGCTAAGCCATTTTATTATACTGAGTAATGGAAAGAGTACAAGAGGTGATTAGAAGGATAGCACCTCGATTTGCACAAGGCAAGTGAAAAAATACACTCAGAATGTTAAGGAAATGGCCTCTCTCTGAACTGCGTCCAAACTGCAGGAGAATTGTTGTGCTGCTGCTACTGCTGAAATCAAGTGAGGATTTGGGGTTGTTCCCCTCCTCAGAAAATGCTGAAACTCTAGAATCAGCGTCTGCTCAATAAACCCAGAAAAGCCCAGAAAGCTTTTCTAAAAGTGCTGAGCCCTGAAAATCACCCTCTTGGGGATCTACGCAATCCCTCAAGGCTCTGCGCTGCTCCTGAAGAGAAATCTCCAGAACTCTGCCCGAAACTCTGCCAAGATCCTCCAATATGCAAGGGATAATCCCTTGCTCAATCTCCCAGCTCAAAACCTCCACAAAAACCCGATCCAGAGCTCCTACCCAAAAGAACTGCATCCTCCCCTCTCAAGACTGCGCATTCATCAAAATACTCAGCTCCTCAACTCCAGAAATCGCTCCCCTTGCAAAATACTGATGGAACTACCTTGCCCAAGCAGGCACTCGAAGTCCCCTGGGGCTAAGGGTGAGATCTTCGAACGAAGACACTCGATGCACTAAACAGTGTTGTAGACAGGCTAAACAGCGAGTGTGCTCTAAGTCGAAGTGACTAGCTCAAATGTAACATAATCAAATGATCAAAATGAGAAGGCTCTTCTCTCCTTTATAGCGTTGGCCTCTCTCAAAACCCTAAGGCTCATCTCCTCCAACGTAGCCTCTCTCTTGCCACGTGCTCCTTCTCCATCTGTGCAGTCCCTCCAAGTGTCTGCGTGGGCCCCTTCTCTACGTGGTCCTTGGGCCCCCTTGGCTCCCATTTTTTAAGTTACAACGTTGTGCTACTAGGGAGTGACTTTATTCATAAAGTGAGTTATGTCCCCCTTCCTCACTTTTTTATTTATAACTAACTATAGAAGGCAAAATTGAGCAAAATCGGATATTCCAATTAGCCATGGCTAATGAGGAATATTACAGTCTCCCCAGGCAAAATGTTGCTTGTCCTCAAGTAACTGAAGTGATGGATGTTGCAAAATTTTCTCACTCTCCCAAGTGGTATCCTCATCCAGTAAATTCTTCCACCTCACCAAGAATTCCCGGACTGTCTTGCTCCGCAGCTGCCTCTCCTTGGTATCAATAATAGCCTTTGGCTGCAACACCAAATGCCCCTCATCATTCGTGGGTGGTAGCTCATCTGTCACTGTCACCTGCTGCCCCAATGCCTTCTTCAGGCATGATACATGAAAAACGTTATGAATCTTGCTGCCTTAGGGCAGCTCCAATTCATACGCAACCTGTCCAATCCTGCGTATCACCCTGTATGGCCCATAAAAGCGTGGTTTGAGCTTATCAGCTCCCTTCTGCTTCAGTGACGACTGTCGGTATGGCTGTAATTGTAGGTAGACCAAGTCCCCTACCTCAAACTGTCTCTCCACCCGACCCCTGTCAGCATACAGCTTCCGCTGGTTTTGCACTGTAGCCATATTATCCTTAAGAGCTCGGAGGATATCCTGACTCTCTTGGATCCAAATTTTGGCTCTCGGAGCCTTGCTAGCACCAAACATCACGTCAGCAAAAGATAAAGGATGATATCCATACAAAGAATAGAATGGTGACATACCAATGGACATGTGATGTGTAGTGTTGTAGCAGTACTCCCCCAGATGCAGCCACTTCAGCCATGCTCGTTACTGCCCACTGACATAGTTACGCAAGTAGCCCTCCAGCCACTTGTTAACTATCTCCGTCTGCCCGTCTTTCTGTGGGTGATAACTGGTATTCGGTGTCAACTCTGTCCCCACCAACCGGAAAAGCTCTTGCCAAAACCTGCCCATGAAACGACTGTCCCTGTCACTGATGATGGTCTTAGGAAGACCATGTAGCCCAAAGATCTCTCTGAAGAACAGCTCGGCCACCTGCGCTGTTGTGTAGTGTGCGGATATGGTGAAAAAATGTGCGTACTTTGTCATTTGATCAACGACGACAAAGATACAATCCTTGCCCTGCACCATGGGCAACCCTGTGATGAAGTCCATCGAAATACTCTCCCATTTCCCCTTCGGAATGGGAAGAGGCTATAATAATCCTACGGGATGGCTCATCTCCCCCTTGTTCCTCTAGCAAACCTCGCACTCCCGGATATGCTGGAGTATGTCCTCCTTGAGGCCCTTCCATGAGAATCTCTCTCTAATGGCCCTGTAGGTTTTGGTAAACCCCTGATGGCTGGCCAATGGTGAATCATGTGATGCCTGAAGTATCTTCTTCTTGAGCTGAGATCCCTTAGTCAAGAAGATCCAGTCCCTATAGTAGATGATCTCATCGATCACCCTGTACCTGTCATCCGCCACTTGCCCATCCAAAATCTCACATGCAAATCTGTCCTTGGAGTACTCTACTAAGAGTCGAGCCCTCCAGTCTGTGTCCAAGCTCATAAGAGACAACATGGCTGGTCTACGTGAAAGGGCATCTGCTACCACGTTGTTCTTACCCTTGACATACTCAATGTCAAAGTCATACGCTTGGATCTTACTAATCCACTTCTGCTGCCTCTCCTGTAGTTGTTTCTTCTCCAAAAAGAACCTGAGGCTGTTGTGATCAATCCTCACCCTGAACTTGTTACCCACTAAATACTGTCGGAAATTGGCCAATGCATGCATAATGGCCAGCGTCTCCTTGTCGTATATAGAATACAACCTTTCATGCGGAAGGAGCTTCTGACTCTCAAAGGCTATAGGGTGACCTCCCTACATCAACACTGCGCCGATCCCCTCTCCCGACGCATCACACTCCAAAACAAATGGCTGCGAAAAATCTGGCAATACAAGCACTGGGTAGCTGCTCATAACCTCCTTGAGCCTGTCAAAGGCTCGCTGCGCTGTATTCGACCAACTGAATGCCCCCTTCCTCGTCAGATCTGTCAGGGGTGCAGCAAGCTGTGAGAAACTCTTGACGAACTTCCGGTAGTAAGTACAAATGCCAATGAATCCTTGAAGTTCTGTCACGTTCCTCGGCTCCAGCCAATCTCTGATGGCCCTGATCTTCTCCTTGTGGACTCTCACTTTGTCCACCCCTATGATGTGTCCCAAGTACAACGTCTCTGTCAACCCAAACTCACACTTGGAGAGCTTGGCATAGAACTGCTGCTCCTCCAAGATGCGCAACACTGTCTCAATGTGCTGGAGATGCTCCTCCCAAGTCCTACTGTAAATGAGAATGTCATCAAAGAACACCAACACAAACTTCCTTAAGTGACTGCGGAAGATGTGGTTCATGCAGGATTGGAATGTAGCTGGGGTGTTGGTTAGCCTGAAGGGCATCACCAAAAACTCAAAGTGCCCATAGTGACACTTGAAGGCGGTCTTGGGAATGTCTTGCTCCCTCACGCGAATCTGATGGTACCCAGATCTCAAATCAATCTTTGAGAAGAACCGTGCTCCTCTCAACTCGTCCATCAACTCATCGATCTTGGGTATGGGGTACCTGTTCTTCAGGGTCTTCTTGTTTAGGGCCCTGTAGTCAATGCACATCCTCAATGTGTCGTCCTTCTTCTTCACCAACACCACAGAAGAAGCAAAAAGACTCGTGCTTGGCCGAATGTGCCCAAGAGCCAGCGACTCCTGAATGGCTCGCTCAATCTCATCCCGATAGGCCTTGGGATGCCTATAGGGGGTAGTAATCACTGCCTGTATGCCCTGCTCAAGCTCAATGGTGTGCTCAAACCCCCGGTCCAGTGGCTGTCCTGGCGGAATCTCCCCAAACACTATGGCATACTGGTCAAGGATGGACTATATCTCTGGGTGCACCGTCTACTCTGTAGTCCCTGCCTCTGATGCATGCAGCTCCACTGCCCACTCTACATCTCCCTTCCGGAAGACTGCCTCCATCCGATGAGCCGAAATAGTCTGAGGCGGATATGTGTGCTGTCCCCGTATGCTCTCATGCCTCCCTGTCTTCTCATCATCCCACTCCATCTCTAGGGCCTTCCAATCTATCGTGACCTTCCCTAGAGTGATAAGCCACTAAACACCCAGTATCATGTTGGTGTTCGGAATATTGACCACGAAAAAGTGGTCAGTAAGTGTGTAGGTGCCCATCGTCACTGATAACTCTAGAACATAACGAGCACACATCATGGTCTGATCTCCTGGGACCAAAACTGAAAAGCCATTGAAGCTCTCTGTCTGTATACCTCTTCGCTCAACCATCTGTGCATTGATGAAGTTGTGGGTTGCCCCACTGTCAACCAAAACTAATACTCGCTGGCCACGTACTGTCCACCGTCGCGTAGCGTCAGATACTTGGGAACTCCTTGCAATGTTGCAAGGGCCCCTTGGGTAGGCGCAAAAGCTGCACCACCTGCTGCTGGTGGTGGAGGTGGCAAAGGATCCTACGCGGCATGTGTATCTCCTACCTCCACATCATCCTCCTCATCCTCCTCCCCGTTGCTCTCGGAGAAGACCTCAATAAAATGTGCTTTGCCAGCAACACATCTATGTCCCGGTGCCCACGACTCTTGACAAGTAAAGCACAACCGCTTCTTCTTCAGCTCCCTTCTGGCATCATCATCAATTTGTGCTCGTCTTGGATTCCCCTTTGGAGGCGGAATCCTCACATCCTTCCCCTTAGGCTAGAAAGCCTATCTCTGGGGGTAAGGTGTTTGGGTCCTGGGTAAGGCATCCTGTAAGTCCCGGGTCCTACTAATAGCATCCTGGAGTGTGGCTGGTCTAGTGGAACTGACTAGACCCCAAAGTGGCTTTGCTAACCCCTCAATATACATGTAGATCCTTCGTGCCTTGGATAGATCTGGCACCATCATTGAAACCCTCAAGAAGTCTGCAATGTAGGTCTCTGGGTTTCCGGTCTGTTTGAGCCTTGTTAGCTCAACAAAGTGTTGTTCCGGATCCCTCCGGTCAAACCTCTCTATCAGTCTCCTGGTGAACTCGGCATATGTCATCACTGTGGAGTGTCCGAGTGTAACCAACTCATGGAACCACTAGTCCTGGGCCTCACCATCCAAATGTAATGTCGCCACCTTGATGGCCTCTGTCTCCGACATCTGGTTAAGCTGGAAATAGATGTTCAGCTTCTCCACCCAAGACTTTGCCAAATTGTTTGATGAGCCATCAAACGTAGGCAAGTGAAATCTACTAGCTGTGCGGTGGGTGTCTCCATCATGATAATGTCGGTATCCTCTGTGAGGGTCGCGGGGTCTACTATCCTGCTGGAGTCGAACAAAGTCTCTGAATGAGAGAGCATCCCTGAACTCCTGCCCATAGGCCTAGTACTCCGCAAAATAATTGCCCATATGAGCGGGCTCTGCCTCTTGCTGTCCTCCAGCCCCCGTGTCTTCTCTTAGGAAAGTGGGCATGGTAGAGCGTATAGGGGCATGTGAGGCCACCTGCTGAGTAGTATCACGCTGAGTGGCACCCTGCTCTGGCAAATGGTGAGATGCACCCGATCCCTCTCCAACCTGGAAAACCCGTGGGCTCTCACGATGTCTAGCTTCCACCGCTGTGAATCTCTGCCCCATCACCTCGATCTGCCTTGACAGATCCTGCACTGATTTGAAGATCATGTCCGCAAATTTCTTCCCGTCATCAACTGCCATCAGATCCTCTTGCTCTGCGTCCACCACAGGCTCCTCCTGTTCTGTGTTCACCACAGGCTCCTCCTGTTCTGTGTCCACCACTCGAACACGGTCTCCCTCTCCGTAGGTATTCTCCAACCTACGCTCAATATCTCTGTATTTCCTACCTCTGTAACAGATGTAGGGCTTCTCCCTTGGTGTCATAGACTGCTAGTTCCACAGGCTGAGCCAGATCTATGCTCTGATACCATTGTAATATCCCTTACCGGAGATATCGCTCAATACAAGAAAACTCCAACCAGAGAAATAACAATAGTGCAACATACAACAATGTATACATAGAAAATAAGCAGATACTCGAGAAATGCAGAGAGAAATGCTAAGCCATTTTATTATACTGATTAATGGAAAGAGTACAAGAGGTGATCAGAAGGATAGCACTTTGACTTGCACAAGGCAAGTGAAGAAATACACTCAAAACGGTAAGGAAATGACCTCTCTCTGAACTGCGTCCAAACTGCCAAAGAACTGCTGTGTTGCTGCTATTGCTGAAATCAAGTGAGGATTTGGGGCTGTTCCCCTCAGAAAATGCTGAAACTCTGGAATTAGCCTCTGCTCAATAAACCTAGAAAAGGCCAGAAAGCTTTTCTAAAAGTGCTGAGCCCCGAAAATCACCCTCTTGGGGATCTACGCAATCCCTCAAGGCTTTGCGCTTCTCCTGAAGAGAAACCTCCAGAACTCTGCCCGAAACTCTGCCAAGATCCTCCAATATGCAAGGGCTGATCCCTTGCTCAATCTCCCAGCTCAAATCCTCCACAAAAACCCAATCCGGAGCTCCTACCCAAAAGAACTGCGTCCTCCCCTCTCAAGGCTGCGCAGTCATCAAAATACTCAGCTCCTCCTCAACTCCAAAAATCGCTCCTCCTGCAAAATACTAATGGAACTACCTTGCCCGAGCAGGCACTCAAAGTCCCCCGAGGCTAAGGGTGAGATCTCCGAACGAAGACACTCGATGCACTAAACAGTGCTGCAGACAGGCTAAACAGCCAGCGTGCTCTAAGTCGAAGTGACTAGCTCAAATGCAACATAATCGAATGATCAAAATGAGAAGGCTCCTCTCTCCTTTATAGCATTGGACTCTCTCAAAACCTTAAGGTCCACCTCCTCCAATGTAGCCTCTCTCTAGCCACGTGCTCCTTCTCCATTTGCGCAGTCCCTCCAAGTGTCTGCGTGGGCCCCTTCTCTATGTGGTCCTTGGGCCCCCTTGGCTCCCTTTTTAAGTTACAACGTTGTGCTACTAGGGAGTGACTTTATTCATAAAGTGAGTTATGCCCCCCTTCCTCACATTTTTATTTATAACTAACTATAGAAGGCAAAATTGAGCAAAATCGAATATTCCAATTAGCCATGGCTAATTAGGAATATTACAGTCTCCAACTGACCCTCAAGCCTCCTCTTATACTTTTCCTGTTGACGATTCAACGGCCGAGATTAAGTCCTTAATCAACGGATAAGATTAGATTTGGCTCGATCCTTGTCATTTAGAACTTTCTCACCCATTTTATATTAATACACATTAATATTATAATTTTCCTAAGTTTAGACCTATGTCACAAGGTTCGTCGAACTTTAACCTTGAGGTTCGAATTTTGGTGAACCTTAAAAAATTTTTGAGGTTCGACGAATCTAATCGAACCTCATAGCCATTGACCAAGTTCATAGATCAAAACTCATAACCTCATGTCGCAACTCGAGCTTGTAATTTATCCTTTCAGTTTCCATGTCCGTGATAACTTTTTTGATGTTTACTGATGTTGATTTCTTACTATTTTATCCTATAATTCATTATATATATATATATATATATATATATATATGAACCTAATGGCGAATCTCATTCGAACCTCATCAAAAAATTCCAACTCAAACCGAACCTAATCATTGTCGATCCCTAACTCGAACGTGAACCATGTGACATTGGTTTAGACTTAAGAACCTCATTAAAAATATTAATTATTTTAATATCTGTCGATTCGGGTGGAATTTCCCCAAACGATTTCTGGGTCTTGGATATCTTATGTGCCTTAGCCTCTCCACCAATTTTCATGGCTAGAGCACATTCGATGCTACCACAAATCAACACTCATTTTTAGCGACGAATGTGCTCTAGTAATGCTCCACCACTGAAACATCACATTGATCCTTCACACCGGTTCTTGTGCTGATGCTTGGCTTGCTGCCTCACATCCTCTGCACTGCTGCCCATGACACTGTCACTGCCACTGCTACATTTGTACTGCAACTCCCTCTCAATATGCTGCCTCTAGTACTGCCACTGCTAACCGCTGCACTGCAACTTAGTTACCGAGAAGTAGGTAACTGACTTCCCCAAATACTGACATCCCAGTCAGTATGGAAGCCATGTGATGCTGAAAATGTCTCTGCTCCTAACCCGTGCTCCCTCTGCTGCTTGTAATATTCCTAATTAGCCATGGCTAATTGGAATATTCGATTTTGTTCAATTTTTGCCTTCTATAGTTATTTGTAAATAAAAAAGTGAGGACGGGGGACATAACTCACTTTTAGAATAAAAAGTCACTTCCTAGTAGCACAACGTTGTGACTTAGAGGGGAGCCAAGGGGGCCAAAGGGGGACGCAGAAATGGAGCCCACGCAGACACATGGAGGGAAGAAACACGTAGCAAGAGAGGAATCACACAGGAGGAGGTGAGCCTTGGGATTGAGAGAGGCAAAGGCTATAAAGGAGAGAGGAGCCCCCTCATTTTGATCATCCAGTTATGAGCATTTGTGATAGTCATTTCGACTTAGAGCACGCTGGCTGTTTAACTAGTCTGCAACACTGTTTAGTGCATTGAGTGTCTCCGTGCGGAGATCTCATCCTTAGCCCCGGGGGACTTCAAGTGCTTGCTCGGGAAAAGTATTTCTATTGGCATTTCAACAGTAGTTGCATCAACATTTCAGCAGCAGTTTCATCAACGTTTTGGAGGACTGCGCAACACTGAGAGGGATGACGTAGTTCTTTCTGGCAGGAGTCTGAGTTGAGCGTTTGCAGTAGGATTTGTGCTGAGAGATAGAGCAGGAGATCAAACCTTGCACATTGGAGAGTTCTGGTGGAGGTTTCAAGAATATTTCAGGAGGGTATCATTCAGTGGCAGCGCAGAGCATTGAGGGACTGCGCAGAACCCCAAGGGGGTGATTTTCGGGGGTCGGCCATTCCAGGAGAGCTTTTTGGGTTTTTCTGGGTTTCTTGAGTAGAGTCCGATTCCAGAGTTTCAGCCTTTTTTGAGGAGGGGAGCAGCCCCAAATCCTCATTTGATTTCTAGCAGCAGCAACAACACAACAGTTCTCCAGCAGCTTGGACGCAGTTAGAGAGGGGCCATTCCTTTGCTATTCTGAGTGTATATCTTCACTTGCCTTGTGCAAGTCGAGGTGCCATCTTTCCGATCACCTCCGATACTCATTCTATTACTCAGTATAATAAAATGATTTAGCATTTCTCTCTGCATTTCTCGAGTATCTGCTTATGGTTATATTGTTATATGTTGCACCATCGTTATTTGCATCTCTTTGAGCATTCTCGGCTATTATACCACTTGTGTGTTATCCTATACTCTTAGACAGAGTCTAGAAAGGGCCAGGTAGCCTCCGGATCTCGTCCTCTTTTCAGAGGCGACATATCTGGTAAATGCCCTCCCAGTCCATCTCTGGTTGGAGTTTGTTTGTGTTTGAGGAATATTCCTGATAAGGGATATTACAGTGGTATCAGAGCATAGATCTGGCTCAGCCTATGGAGCTAGCAATCTATGACACCCGGGGAAAAAACCCTATATCTCTGTTACAGAGGTCGAAGATACAGAGACACTGGGCATAGGTTGGAGAACACTTACGGAGAGGGAGACTATATTCCGGTGGGGGACGCAGAACAGAAGCAGCCTGTGGTGGACGCAGAGTAGGAGGCTCCGATCGCAGATGATGACGGGAAGAGATTTGCAGATATGCCCCTCAAATCAGTGCAGGATCTATCGAGGCAGATTGAGGTGATGGGGCAGAAATTCACGGCAGTAGAGGCTAGACAGCGTGAGAGCCCACGGGTTTTCTAGGTTGGTGAGGGATCGGACGCATCCCACCATTTGTTGGAGCAGCGTGATACTGCGCAGCAGGTGGCCTCACATGCCCCTACACGCTTTACCATGCCCACTTTCTTAGGAGCAAACACGGTGGCCATAGCCCAGCAGGAGGCAGAGCCTGGACATATGGGCGATTATTTTGCAGAGTACTAGACCTATGGGCAGGAGCTCAGGGAAGTCCTCTCATTCAGAGATTTTGTTCAGCTCCAGCGGGATAGTAGACCTCGCGACCATCACAGAGGGTACCAGCATTACCATGATGGTGATACCCACCCTGCAACGAGTAGATTCCACTTGCCTACGTTTGATGGTTCATCAAATAGTTCGGCAAAGTCTTGGGTGGAGAAGCTGGACATTTATTTCTAGTTTAACCAGATGTCGGAGACAGAGGCCATCAAGGTGGCAACATTGCATTTGGATGGTGAGGCCCTGGATTGGTGGTTTCACAGGATGGTTACACTTGGGCACTCTACAGTGATGACATATTCCGAGTTTACCAGGAGATTGATGGAGCGATTTGATCGGAGGGATCCAGAGCAGCATTTTGTTGAGCTGATGAGGCTCAAATAGACAGGGAGCCCAGAGACCTACATTGCAGATTTCTTGAGGGTCTCCGTGATGGTGCCAGACCTATCCACGACATAGAGGGTCTATATGTATGTTGAGTGGTTAGTAGAGCCACTTTGGGGTCTAGTCCGATCCACTAGACCAGCCATACTCCAGGACGCTATCAGCAGGACCCAGGACTTACAGGATGTCTTACCCAGGACCCAAACACCTTACCCCTAGAGATAGACTTTTCAGTCTAAGGGGAAGGATGTGAGGATTCCACCTCCAAAGGGGAATCCAGGACGAGTACAAATTGATGACGATGTCAGGAGGGAGCTGAAGAAGAAGCGGTTGTGCTTCACATGTCAGGAGCTGTGGGCACTGGGACATAGATGTGCTGCTAGCAAAGCACATTTTATTGAGGTTTTCTCCGAGAGCAGTGGAGAAGAGGATGACAAAGATGATGTGGAGGCAGGAGATAGCCATATCGTACAGGGACCTTTGCCACCTCCACCACCAGCAGCAGGTGGTGCATCTTTTGCACCCACCGAAGGGGCCCTTGCAACATTGTGAGGAGTTCCCAAGTATCTGACGCTACATGTACGAGGGACAATACGTGGCCAGCGAGTATCAGTTTTGGTTGAAAGTGGGGCGACCCACAACTTCATCGATGCATAGATGGTTGAGCGGAGAGGTATACAGATAGAGAGCTTCGATGGGTTTTCAGTCTTGGTCCCAGGAGATCAGACCATGACGTGTGCTCGTTATGTTCCAGAGCTTTTAGTGACGATGGGCACCTACACATTGACTGACCACTTGTTCGTGGTCGATATTTCAGACACCAACATGATACTGGGTGTTCAGTGGCTTATCACTCTAGGGAAGGTCACGGCGGATTGGAAGACCCTAGAGATGGAGTGGGATGATGAGAAGACAGGGAGGCATGAGAAGATACAGGGACAACACACATATCCGCCTCAGACTGTTTCGACTCATCGGATGGAGGCAGTCTTCCGGAAGGGAGACATAGAATGGGCAGTGGAGTTGCGTGCATCAGAGGCAGGGACTACAGGGTAGACGGTGCATCCAGAGATACAGTCCATCCTTGATCGGTATGCCATAATGTTTGGGGAGATTCCACCAAGACAACCACCGGATCGGGGGTTTGAGCACACCATTGAGCTTGAGCAGGGCATAGAGGCTGTGATCACCACCCCCTATAGGCACCCCAAGGCCTATCGGGATGAGATTGAGTGGGCTATCCAGGAGTTGCTGGCTCTTGGGCACATTCGACCGAGCATGAGTCCTTTTGCTTCTTCTGTGGTGTTGGTGAAGAAGAAGGACGGTACATTGAGGATGTGCATTGACTACAGGGCCCTGAACAAGAAGACCCTGAAGAATAG